>OY728133.1:928429569-929122069 GCA_963277665.1 Viscum album
GTCTACAAATGGTTTAGTGGGAGAGCAGTCATTTCCTAATAGATTTTTGTGATAACATATAACTTATTGGAAACAAAACACCAGTCTTACATTATGTTAAGGCATGGTTGAATAAATTCTTCTCTATAAAGGAAATGATCTATGAAGAATATATTATTGGGATTAAGATCCATTATGATAGATCCAAGAGATTTTTTGGCCTAATAAAATTAAATACATTGACACGATACTAATGAGATTCATTATGGAACAATCCAAGTGGGAATTCATGTGAGAGTGATATGGGATTCATCAAATCAAGAAAATATGTTATCATACACATGATGAAAGGTTGATAATGGAAATGATTCCATATGCATCTTTGATTGGGTCAATAGTGTATGTAATGTTACGTACTAGGATAGATGTTTCATATGAGTTATGTGTGGTAGGAAGATATCAATCTAATTCAGGTGACCGCCATTGGATGACAGTAATGAATATCCTAATGTGTTTGAGGTGTACTAATGATATGATACATGTTCGTAGAGGAGATTAGTAACTAGTCATCATAAGACCTAAGGATTATAGTTTCCAAACATATCAAGATGAAATGATGTTGAAAATGGGATACATCTTCATTTTGAATAGAGGTCATGTGAGCTTTAAGAGATCTATGCAATGTGTGGCCATATATTCTACAATAGAGTCTGAGTATGTCGCATCTTCAAGGGAATCTAAAGAAGTAGTTGGATGTTTTGCATCATCTAAGAGCTAGGTTTGGTTCCGATCACAGAATATTGTGATAATACTACAGTGGTGGCTCTCTCAAAAGAGCCAAGGTCACATCATCGAATGAAGCAAATACTTTATAAGTATCATCTCGTGAGGGAATTTTTCCAGAGAGGTGCAGTTCTAATGAGTAGTATTTTCATGGAAGATAATGTGGTTTACACCTTGAATAATGACTTGACAAAGTGTAAATGTGATCATCATGTGAGGTCAAACGGACTAAAGTTTATAGCCTATTGGATCTAGCCGAAATGAATGTTTTATGTATTTGGTGTCCTAGAACCTACTATATGTACATTGATTAGATAAATATTTAATGTATTTAAAGATTAAACATCTTATTACCTATTTTTCATTATTCATCATGTCTATAATGTAATATTTTCCTAGATTATTTGTCACATTAATATGGTCATTGCAGATCCCCACTATGATGAGAAACTTGATGTACTCTGTCAATTTTCTTAAGTATAGTTTTGTGGTTAGATAACATACTATTATGGGACACATAGTATACATACCATCATGTGCGAGTACACCACAGCGGAGATGAATTCTTGTTATCATGTTATGACTTTCTAATCACAAAGATATATGATTATGAGAACATACCTACAAGTAAAAATTATGTATGTTCTTGTATCATATGATTTCCCTATCTATGTGTGTGTATAATGATCCTTGGACATTTTTATTATCATTAATACGTGTCATGAATTTAAAATTTTGGATTACTAAAAAAACTGGAATTCCATATATTAACGGGATGTAAAGTATGTTGGGTGCATCACATATGTCATGATATGTTATTAGAAATCAGTGATGGATTTCTCCCTCCCATTAATATGTGTTGATATCTTAGAACTATGTCTGAAATAGAATCATGTCCCTAAATTCCATGTCCATGGTGTAATGAGTATATTATATTTGGTAGAAAAATAATGAAGTATCAATCATATAGGTTACAGAAACTATCATGAAACCAGCTTGATGAGATATTGTTACAAAGGGATTATATTAAACAGTGCGAGTTTGTAATTAGATGTCATTGTTACATCTTTAAATTATTTTTCATGGGTTCCTTGACCCATTACATGACATTAATCTTGGACTTTAGGCAAGCCTCTCTAATTCAATTGAGAAATAATACTAGGGGGTCACACACTACGTGTTTTTGAGTGGTTATTATTACTATATATTTGAATTTAAATAATGGAATATATATTATTCTCAAGACTGATGTATAATTTTAAAAATGTTAAAATGGTCACATCAATTAAATAAACATTTATATCCCAAATTGTTAAAATGAAATTATTTATGTATATTACAGAAGATTTAATAAATATAAATTTACTAATTTTTAAATATAAATATTTATTTAAGAGAATAAAAAATATTATTCGGGTGTTCAATAATAAAATAGGAGTTCAAACAGACCATGACCATGTCCATTGAAAAATTAATTATTTATGAGTTGATAAATAATGTTTATCTAGCAGGAACAATAAATAATAATAATATTATTATCATTTTATGAAAAATTATTTAATTTATGGTTCCATTCTTCATAAGTTGATGGACCATAAATAATGGTCATGTTTTTTCTATTATGTGGAATGGGTTTTCTATAATAGTTATAATTTCATTTAATCACTTTTAAAAAATTAAATATTTTAACTGAATCCTGAGGTGGATTAATAGGAAGGTATGTCTATAGTACCAAATCAAAGTGAATTTAGAATTGTTGAGTTAAAAATTTTCTCCATTAAATCATGTATTCTATCCCTATCATGAACGATGGACGATCATCATGTATGAATAAAGAACAATCAAGAATGATTGATGCAATACATTTATTTCTCCATGCTAGAACATGGAAAATGAGTGGTGTTTTTCAGAGATCGTTGGATCATGTTTGGATCACTAGAAGAGGGATTCATCTTTTAATAATAATGAGAACAATAGAGGAAATCTATTAGGGTCATTCTGGATGATCAACTTTCATCAACTAATAAATTAAAAAATACCCAGGTATTTAATTTCATCCGAAATTTATAAATTAATTATAAACATTAAGTGAAATATCCACTTTCCTAGATGTTGATTTTTTTTATATTTTTATATATATATTTTTTAATACATGGATATTGTCTTTCATTTTCATATTGGTCCCTGATTGGTCATCAATTACAAAAAAAGTAAATTTGGTCCCACCTAATCTCCATTCTTCCGCTGCATCCAGATCATTCTCACTTTTCCCATACTAAGAGAATATTTTATTTTCATGAAAAATAATCAATTTAATTTTCCACATGATTACTCTTAATAATTATTATATATTCATTATTTATTATTGATCCTATTTAATGATAGTGAGGGTATAATCTCATCATTGATGGACATTGACCCTTACTACCAATCAGCACTATATTTCTTAGGGGGAGGTATTCATGATGTCATATGGAATTTTAGCTCAAATGACGTGTTTCGGGTCTGAATGTTAAAAATTACATCATAAGGTTCCTAGTATTCTTAATCCTTCATGTACTATAGGTTCCACTTCATATCAACTTATTTCATCCTTTCTAGGTTTTATATATACCCGTTAAAATTCACACTATGTGTAAAATGTCAGGGAAATTACAAACCATGGAGTACATTCAAGCCCTAATAATGGATTCACAAGGAACCCTAACCATTAACATGACCTAAAACTCATTTCCTATATTGATCACCATAAAATGAATAAAATTCTATTCTATGGGTGTGGTCACTAGATTTATTTCAATAATTCCAATGTGTCCCACTATATTCTTGATATAGTTAGTAGGGGTTAGGAATAGTGTACCAAAGAATTGTTCTCATAAAATTTTGACCACCAAAAATATATTTATTGGTCAATGATTCTTGACATTTAATCATAAATTATATATAATATATTATCTATTAATTCATCAAACCCATTATTACTATGTCATTCAGATAATGTAAAAAGGAATAATAAATCCCATGATAGAAAAACTTCTGTTAAAAAGAACAATTATTATTTTTTCACATAAACCTCTATTCCATAATAAAAAAAATCATATTTTATATTTATATTAATTATTTACTACATCAAAGAATAAATCAAATATTTTACTCAATACATATATTTTTAATTTAATAAATTGTCAATACTATTTGACTACTTTATATTGATCTCATCATCAATGTCCACATGAAAGAATGTGGTATTCACATCCATTTTCCCAAGATGAGTGTTGTTTACTCTTTCCATACTCAACAATATTTATATAGTTATGGTCTTTATTACTGATGAAAAAATACCAATAAATCCACCAAAAACATCGTTTTGAATCTCTCATAAATTAGCATATCCTTGTACGATCACCTACCATATACCTCATTCATTGGAAAATAAACTAATACATCTGGAATAGTTTATTCCCATGTTTTACTCTCAAACCCAATTCATGTTATAATAATATAGATGGAATCATATTAATCCTTCATGTAAAACTCCCTCAATTTTCAATCTGTTAAACTCTATTCCCCCTTCACGAATTCAAGTTATCTGCCTTCCATTAGAAGAAGAATATGAAATTTAAATCCATAAATTTTCACATCGAATATCTCTAAGGTAGATATCGATAAATTACACTACTATTTTCCAATTCTGGTACTACATCATCTAATGTATGAAATCATAGTTCATGGGCTTCTATAGTCCTTGAACATTATAATTATTTAGTCCTGGGTAACACCATCATTACTTTACCCAATATTAATACCTCCACCACATGCTTTAGTATTTTATGAACATTCATTATTCCTAAATTATCAAATTTAATGTGTATTATGATCATTCATCTAGGTAAAAAAAATATTCTAATGATATATTAACATAACTTCAATTTACCTCTTGGTTTTAATCTTCCCATGTTATATCTTCATTTAAGCTCACATTTATACTTATAATTATTATCTAAAATTCATTACCCTTGAAAAAATAATCATCAATATTGCCAAAAATGTGACACACTTTGGACATGGCCTCTATATTATCTACATCATTGAAATTTACATGGGAATAATAATGAACAAAAATTACTTTGAAGATTTTATAATTAACATACCTACTTTAAAATCCTGTATCTAGATGTTTATGAATAATAGGCGATAATGGGGCTTGCTATAAAAGGTGTACATGAGTCACCATACACCCTAAATCCTTATCCTAGAAAAAAAACATTCTTTACATACTCAATTTTATATTATATGTGATTAAATAATGTAAAAATACATAAAATAAAAACAATATAAATGTTTCGTCTCACAATAGTTACTCAATTCCAATGAACCAATAGGTTTTGTGTTGTTGGAGATCAACCAAATAAATATAAATTTATACAATACTAGTGAACAATACATCATAATCAGAAAATTCAATACCTTCATATAAATGTATCATACGATAAACACAATCTCATATCCTAAGGATTGTATGGGTTAGAAATGTGTGACATCAAAGCCATAGGGAGGGAAACATTTCTATAAATCATAAGAGATAAATGATAAGTAGGTGAAACAATGTGGATATGGAATAAAAATTATGATAAAATGATCATAGGGTCGTAGACCACGGTAAGGTAAAAAATGATACATTATAATCATATAATAACATTGAAGAGTATAATAATAATCCATAATCATTATGAACTGAAATTAATTTCTAATATAGAAAAACAATTGAATACAATTAAGAATAAAAAAAATAAAATCACATGGGTGAGTAGTAATCCAAACATGATTTACATGGAGTAGTGGTATTGGGATAATATCCTTTATACCTTTTTTTCTTAAGATAAAACCCATGAATATATTTATTAATGGGAAAATTAATCTTTCAAATCTTTAGGATTCAATAATAAGTTTTGAAAATCATTATAATTGTTAAATATCGCAGGGACCTCTTTTAATGCGTACCACAGTCTAGGACATTTTTATACTTTGGTTACAACCTATATTACTTATTAATAACATGATATTTTAATCATTGGTCAATTAATTAGAAGCTTATATACGAACCCACCCTTCAATAAAAAATAAATGTGTGAGTTTGTTTCATTTGAAACAATCATTAATTATATTTTAATGAACTTATGGAATGAAAATGGGTTTCATAAAATTTCAAAAATATATCACTAAAATTGACTATATGGACATAAATTACTAATACAAAAAATTATACCTACCTAAAAGATTATGTAATAAGAAACTTTTGATGTAGACACATGAAAAATAACATTTCTTTAAATAAATCCATTTACCATAATGATGTAATTTGTAGTGATACCATAATAGATTTTTTATAAAATATTATTAATGTTTTCAAAATATTAGAAAGTTCATATCACAATCAATACTCATTTCATTATAAATAGGGATGTGAATACATTAGGAATAATTTTAATTAAAAAATATTCAATTAATGTTCCTAAAAATGATATAAATTTTTTCAAAATTATTTTTTAGGGTAACATAAATCATTTGGTTTTGAAATGATTGAAGAACCATATTAATATTTCAGAATACCGAATTTGAAATCCCACATTATAGTATGTGTAACAAAATATTAACTTGAAAAGTGGTTAACTAAATATTGATAGTAACATGAGTTAATTCATATTAGGGTTTCCATATATGTTAATGTTACATTACAAGGAACTATAAACATTGGTATAGAATAGAAATCATCACATGAGGTGGATGAGATTTTTTAATAGATTGTTATAATTTTATGAAAAAAGAAATTTGTTCTTTGAAAATGATTTTTAATAAAACATATTTTTCTATGTGACATATAAAATGGAATACCAAAAAAATTTAGAAATGGGAAAATAAATATAATTTAGAAGAACTATTATAACGACCCATACTTTACATACATTGTTAATACATCAAAATTGAAGCATACTTATTACAACATATAACAAAACCACGAAAGAACCGTATAGGTATAGTGTCTTTAGAAACTGGGAAACATAAACAACTATTTCATAAAGTGTCTACACTATCTCCCATTTATTTCATCATATCTATAGTCCCTTTTGGCATATCTTACTTAATAACCTTTTTCCTGACCCGGGGAAAGAAAACATACAAAAGGGTGAGCTCAAATTCTCAGTAAGGGTAAAAAAATGAAATATCAATCACATCATATACATAAGCACATAACTTTTGGAAATCTTAACCTGCAAAAGAGATCATAATTTCATAACATGGGATAAATCATGGCAGTGAAATGTAACCACAATAATCATAACTTAAAACATGAAACATTGTGGCATACACACATAATCATAGAGAATCATTTCTTATTAGTCAAGGCTCATTTCCAATAATATCTTAGTGGATAATGTCCATTTATGAACCGAGTTCACTCCTCGTTTCAGTCCTGTTTCACTGAACCGGTATAACCTACCGTTCCAGCCATATCTATCTAATGAGATATAAAATCTTTACCCAATGAATTGGAGGGATATATAGGTCCCACCCATCTCATAATGATACCATTCTTATGTGTGCCACAAAATCATAAATCATACATCATTACATAACCCATGTAATAAAAATGGGAATCATAAACATCATTACATCATAAAACAATTCATATATGATAAAGGAATTCATAAACATAATTCCATCACAACATAATCAAATCAATGTAATAATAGGGATAAAAACAGAACCCTTTATTATCTTAGATGGAAAATAATTTTGATAAAACACTTGAACTCCATTCTTGAGGAAAATATCCTTTCTTCATCAAAAACATTTTTCCTTTCTTAACATGTCATAAAACTTTAAACTAAAAGAAGTTGATTAAAAATAAACTTGAAAACTTGTAAAGAATGCTTCTTGGAAATAATGTTTTAAAAATCCAATCATGTCGTATAAGTTAAAAAAACATTCTTCTCGTACTTTTGTCGGAAAAGTCAAAAAATACCTCGTACGAAAAACCACAAAATATTCCTTTCATATCTTTTACTAAAAACTCACCGAAGGGTAAAATTTGATATAAACTATTGTAGAAGGATATAAATATTACATATTGGGGAAACATGGATGTGGATGATAAAATACACCCCAGTAAATACCAAAGTATAAACAATCTCGGATAAAAATGAGATTGTGACATTTCCCTTACCTTAGGTCCGTTTTGCTTTGTAAGTGTCCGAACATCCTGTATAATGATTTAAATAATGTTATTGATTTATTCCAGAATCATACTTATTTTTATGATATCATATATGGTCATTTTCTTAGCTTCTTAGTAGTAATATTTCATTGCTACTTGTTATTCGGGTGTTTATAACTTTTTGTTCTTATGCGTGTTTTGTCGAATAAATTCTTATTCATATATTTAGGTTATAGATACCTCATTTCCAGAATGGTATTAGTGTAATATATATCATATTAATTCATTCAATTCATTTATATAATCATTATTAAATGAATATCATGTAGAACGAGTCGCATCACATCGTGGAGACGGTATTCCGTACGTACGCACGAGTGATGATATCATTCCTATGATCGTGGAATTGTATTGGAGTGAATGTATACTATTTAAGAATCAGTATCACTTTATAATAGTCATATATAGTCATTATTTACATCATTATACCCATCCAAGTAAGGTGGTGGTGGAAAATAGTTTACACCACGGTGTGGAAACGGTATTCCATACGTACGCACGCGCGGTGATTTCTTTTTCCGTAGGATGGATAGATGGTGAAATAGGGTTGTTTCATAATTATAATAACATATCAGTATATGAGTGATACTGATGTTATTACTTCATAATGAAACAACTAAAGAAGAATAAGTGGAAGAAGAAATAAATATGAAAGAATCGGTAACGGACATTACCTCTTCTTTGAAGTGTTTCTTTGAGACCTTCTTTTAGGGCACTAAAATTGGTCTTTGAAGAATACCAGGACCTCTAGGTTGTCTCTAGGGAAGTGGATAGGAGGAATTATCAGGGTTTGGCCGAGATTGAAGGCTCAAAGTGGTGTGAGGAAGAGGGGGAGGAGGTGCCCTTTTATAAGGGAGGAGAGGGGCCCCTTTGGGAAAACTAAAAATATTATTTTATTATAAAGTCAAGTTCGGTTTTAAATAGCTCCAAATTGATATATTTCTAAGATAAGGTGGGGATGTGTCGAAATACTATCATCCAATAGAATTTAGACAAGTTTAGGTTCCTATTTTAACCTTATCATTTAGATTTAACATTAAGTTAAATAAGTTTACTTTTACCGTGTCTTCTTGTGTTCTTATACTATAAGGTTAATAAACATACTATAAGCAGCCAAAAGAACCCCAAATTGTTTATTATTAATATATATAACCTTATCTAAGTCATGTTTCCGAACCTTAGATTTTTAGGAATAAAATAACAATTACTAATATAATATTTATTTTAAAAACTATTTTATGTCAATTTTGACACTATTTAGTAATTGATTTTTGTGAAAATCATAACAGACTTATTAGTTCTATAAAAGTTAATTAAATCAATACTAACATGTCATATTAACCTATAAAATTAGTGGAATTCATAAAAAGTCTCAAATTACATTTATTTTGGTGTTTATAACATTAATTATGTCAATTTTTCATTAATAAGATAATTACTGCATCATATTTGTGTCATAAATAAATTAAATTATTTAATGTATAAAAATTACAAATAAAATACCATTATGTAGGAAATATTTTTATCTTTCTAATGAATATTTATAGTCGAATTTATCTTATGTATAACCCCATATTAAAAATTATTTTCTTATTAAACTTTGATTTTAACTATTTTAACCCTTCTTTAAATAAATTAATAATAAATGTCCTAATCTAATCCAAGTGGGCCTAAATGGTCATATTTTATTCCTAAGTTTTTTTTGGTCTAATTACACTTATCCAATAGAATTAGGACATGTGTTAGGGTAATAATAATATCATCTTTACCCTTAATTACCCTATTTACTTTTAACCGTGGTAAAAAAAAGTAAAAAGTTACTATTCACCAAAAATTATTTTCATCTCATTGAACCATATTTTAGTCCTTGATATTAACTGTGTGTATCGGATTTTTGAAATTCCACTCATAGAAACGGTAAAATTAAGTTTTATGAAAAATTCAGTTTTTTAACGACCACTTAGTGGTTTCACTATTCATCAAAAATTGAAAGTTTTCAAAAAAATACCAAAATTTCACCCTAGGCTAATTTCAATATTCCGAATCCAAAAATGAAGTCCATTTTGAAAAATAAAATTTATAAAATTTAAAAAAGTGGTTATTACTATTCATAATGGCTAGTTTTAATAATATTTTAATAGCATATCGTTGTTTAGTGAAACTCGGTATTGTGTACGACGCAAGCTATCGAGGAAGGTCGTGATTTCGTGTAAAGCAAGCCAAGAAAGTGTTGTGTAGAAAAAGATTCCTTCGATGATTTATATAACATAAAAGCCTCAGGTGTTACATTATACCCCCCATAAAATGAATTTGGCCCTCGAAATTCGTCACTTTGTAACAAACAGATGAGGATACCTCTCCCTCATCATATCCTCAAGCTCCCATGTAGATTCTTCTAATTGGTGGTTCCTCCATAGAACATTCACCAATCGAGTGGTCTTGTTTCGTAGGACTTTTTCGCTACGATCCGGAATCTCTATCGGTTGTTCTTCATAAGAAAGATCTTGCTCCAGCGGTACAACTTCTGAGCTGAGTACATGTGAAGGATCAGGTATGTACTTTCTCAGGAGAGATAAATGGAACACATCGTGAACTTGAGAGAGATTCGGTGGAAGCGCCAATCGGTAAGATACCTTCCCAACACGATCCAGTATTTTGAAAGGACCGATATATCTATGGCTCAACATTCCCTTCTTTCCAAATCTCATAACCCTCTTCCAGGGAGATATTCATAAGAACACTTTATCACACACTTCAAACTCTAGGCCTTTTCTTCGGTTGTCAGCATAACTTTTCTGTCGACTCTGAGCTGCTCTTATGTGTTGTTGAATAGATCTGACCTTTTCTGTCATTTCATCAACGAGATAAGGTCCTAATAGCTGTCTTTCCCCAACTTCATCCCAGCAATTTGGAGTCCTGCATTTCTTTCCATAGAGAGCTTCATAAGGAGCCATCTGAATACTGGAGTGAAAGCTATTATTATAAGAAAATTCCACCAAAGGTAGGTGTTGATCCCAACCACCTTTTAAATCCATAGAGCAAGCTCTCAACATATCTTCTTGGGTTTGAATTTTTCTCTCAGACTGACCGTCTGTCTGAGGATGATAAGCAGTGCTGAAACTCAACTCTGTATCCAGAGTATGCTGAAGACTTTGCCAGAACTTCGAGGTAAATCTCGGATCCCGATCGGATATAATAGAAAGTGGTACTCCATGCAATCTTACCACTTCCTTTACATATATCCTGACAAGCTGATCCAGAGAGAAATCCTCTCTAATAGAAATGAAGTGTGCAGACTTTGTAAGATGATCAACTATGACCCAGATAGCATTATTGCCTTTGGATGTTTTAGGAAGTCATGTGACAAAGTCCATAGTGATGTTTTCCCATTTCCATTCGGGTATGGGTAATGGTTTTAACATCCCCTTAGACTTCTGTCTCTCAGCTTTAACTTGTTGACAAACTAAGCATCAAGAGACAAATTCAGCAACATCTCTTTTCATGCCATCCCACTAGAAGTACTCTTTCAGGTCCCTATACATCTTCGTGCTTCCAGGATGAATAGAGAATGAAGAACTATGAGCCTCATCCAACAGCTCCTTCATTAATTCGGGGATGGGAGGAACACAAACCCGATTCCTGAACTTTATTATCCCATCACAATCAAGGTTGAATTCAGGAACATTTCTCACCTTCTTTTGTATCTCGACATCTTCTTTCTATGCCTCTTTAATCTTCACATGTATATATGGTTGAACATTCATTTGAGAAAGATAATATTTTCCCCCTTCTATTATAATTCAAAGATCCATCCTTTGTAAATCCATAAATATTGGATCTTTTGTGATCCTCATCATGGATAAACTAGCATGGTCTTGTCGACTTAATGCATCTTCCACCTTGTTTTCATTCCCAGGGTGGTAATGGATTGAGCAGTCATAATCCTTAATCAGCTCCAACCATCTTCTTTGACGCATATTCAGCTCCTTTTGTGTGAAAATATACTTTAAACTTTTATGATCAATATAAATATCACACCTTTCACCATAAAGGTAATGCCTCCAAATCTTTAATGAAAATATTACCGCAGCTAACACCAAATCATGTGTTGGGTAATTTTGCTCATGGATTTTCAACTGTCGTGAGGCATAAGCTATCACCATATCATTTTGCATAATAACACACCCCAATCCCTTCTTGTATGCATCACTATAGATCACAAACCTTTCTCCACTACAAGGCAGTGTGAGCACAGGTGCACTGGATAACCTTCTTTTCAACTCCTTGAAATTCTCTTCACATTCTTCCGTCCAGACAAACTTAACTCTTTTCCGAGTCAACATGGTGAGTGGATTAGATAATCGTGAAAAATCTTTCACAAAACGTCGATAATATCCAGCCAAACCAAGAAAACTTCGGATCTCAGTTACTTTTGTCGGTCTCGACCATATTTCGATAACCTCTGTTTTTGCTGGATCCAATGATATCCCCTCTTTTGAGATTATGTGACCCAAAAATGAAACTTTTTGAAGCCAAAATTCACACTTGGTAAATTTGGCATAAAGCTTATCCTTTCTCAGGGTCTTTAATATAATTCTCAAGTGATCTTCATGTTCTTCCTTTCTCTTTGAATAGATAAGAATATCGTCTATAAAGACTACCACAAATTGATCAAGATAGTCTCTAAAGAATCTATTCATCAGATCCATGAAGACAGAAGGGGCATTAGTAAGACCAAATGGAATCACAATAAATTCATAGTGTCCATACCTTGTACGGAAAGCCGTCTTTGGTATATCCTCCCTTTTGACCCTTAATTGATGATACCCTGAACGAAGATCAATCTGGGAAAAGTATTGAGCTCCTCGTAGTTGGTCAAATAAGTCATCAATGCGTGGGAGAGGATATTTGTTCTTGATAGTGATCTTGTTAAGTTCTCGATAATCAATGCAGAGTCTCATTGATCCAACTTCCTTTATAACAAATAGAACAGGTTCTCCCCATGGTGACGCACTAGGGCCTATGAATCCCTTATCAATATTCTCTTGGAGTTGCTTCTTCAATTCCTACAACTCATTTGGGGCCATTCTATAAGGTGTATTTGAAATAGGCAAAGCACCCGGTACGAGTTCTATTGAGAACTCAACTTCACGATTTGGTGGAAGTCCCGGTAATTCCTCCGGAAAGACATCATCAAACTCCCGTACAATGGTCATATTCTTAATCGTGAGTTTCTCACCAACCATTTGAGATAAATAACCTTCATTTAGTGGAATCAAGACCCATAAGATGGAAGAAATTTCCACTGGAAGGTTATGTTCATACTTGCATTGATAGACGATCATAGATTGATCTGGAATATGAAATGTGACTTCCCTTCTTTGGCAATTGATATGAGCTCTATATAAAGAAAGCCAATCCATGCCAAGAATCACATCAAATTCCACTATAGGAAGGATCACAAGATTTGCAGGAAGCACTTTCCCACAAACATCGATCGGAGAAGAATTATAAACTTTTGATGCGATTGTTGTCCCATTAGGTGTTGTCACAGATAACTCAACATCTAATTGTTGAGGTAATACGGTGATACCCTTAGAAAATTCTCCAAAAATAAAAGAGTGGGTGGATCCAGAATCAAATAAAACATTTTCTACTTTAGAGTGGATGGTAAGTGTACCTTTCACCACATCGTTATCGTAATCCACATCGCTGATAGAAATTGCATGTGACTTTCCTTTGTCTTTAGCCTTATGAGTTTTTTGACGTCAACCATCATCATCAACCCTTGGATTAGGGCATTTATTGGCATAATGTCCAATCTCCTTGCACTTTAAACATTGAAGTATAGTAGGTTCATTATGTGTATCCCTTCCTTTTTTTGCATCATTAGACATCTTCTTCCCATCATCGCGGCATTCAAATGCCCGATGACCTTCCTTTCCACATTTGAAACATTTACTTGTCCCTTTAAGACAACTCCCTCCATGTTTCTTTCCACACTTTGAGCATAAGGGAAAGCTTGTCTTCTTTTCAGTGTGCTCTTTAGATTTTCCTTTGAATTCCATTTTCCTCTTCTTACCAAACCCATATGACTGATGGGTTACTCCAATCTCCATCTCTACTTAGAGAGCACATCGAACGATTTCCTCATAGCTATTGAAGTCCCTTATGGATAACGCCCTTAGAAGACTCGGTTTTAAGCCACTAAAGAATCGATCGATCTTACTCTCAGGTTGGATAATAATACCAGAAGCGTACCTTACAAGTCTTGTAAAATTTTCTTCATTGGTACCAATAGATTCATCATCCTTTTTCTTCAGTTCAAGAAACTCTTTCTCCATCTTTGTTTGGAGAATACGAGGGAAGTACTTATTGAAAAATAAGTTCTTGAACTCGTCTCATTCCATGGACTCAATTTCATCCCTTTTCCTCGTATTCTTAATAAGATTCCACCATTGATCAGCATATCCTTCCAAATGATACACTGCTAGGATGACTTTATAATGTTCAGAACATTGAAGAACTGAAAATATCTTTTCAGTAGTACTAATCCATTGTTCAGCAACTAATGGATCAGTAGACCCGCTGAAAGAATGTGGACGCTGCCTCATGAAGGATTCAACATAATGTTGCTCCTTCCTTTGCTCGTTTGGAAGTCCTGCATGATTCATAGCTTGAGAAAGTTGTGTGAGCATGGCTACATGATTTTGCATTCCAGCTCCCATAATGTTTGGTTGCTCAGGGGGACAATCATTGCATTGCCCATCGCATTCCTCATTAACACGGTTCCTTCGGGTTCCAGCCATTGACTAAAACCTAGAAGAATAGTGTGAGCAACACTAATTATAATAGGAAAACCACATAATCAAGAATAAAATTTCACACTTAAGGTCTTATCCTAGGTCATTCAAGGCCATTTCTAAAACACTAATATTGTGTTCTATGCTTAGACTTATCCTTAGGGTTCTTACTAAGGCTTTCACATCCTAGTTTCCAAAGGTTGACTATACCTTTCCTCTGATACCAACTATAATGACCCATACTTTACATACATTGTTAATACTTCAAAATTGAAGCATACTTATTTCAACATATAACAAAACCAAGAATGGACCATATAGGTATAGTGTCTTTAGAAACTGGGAAACATAAACAACTGGTTCATAAAACGTCTACACTGTCTCCCATTTATTTCATCATATCTATAGTCCCTTTTGGCATATCTTACTTAATAACCTTTTTCCTGGCCTGGGGAAATAAAACATACAAAAGGGTGAGCTCAAATGATCAGTAAGTGTAAACAAAAGAAATATCAATCACATCATATACATAAGAACATAACTTTTGGAAATCTTAACCTGCAAAAGAGATCATAATTTCATAACATGGGATAAATCATGGCAGTGAAATGTAATCACAATAATCATAACTTAAAACATGAAACTTTGTGGCATACACACATAATCATAGAGAATCATTTCTTATTAGTCAAGGCCCATTGCCAAGACTATCTTAGTGGACAAAGTCCATTTATGAACCGAGTTCACTCCTCGTTTCAGTCCTGTTTCACTGAACCGGTATAACCTACCATTACAGCCATGTCTATCTCATGAGATATAAAATCTTTACCCAATGCATTGGAGGGAGATATAGGTCCCACCCATCTCATAATTATACCATTCTTATGTGTTCCACAAAATCATAAATCATACATCATTGCATAACCCATGTAATAAAAATGAGAATCTTAAACATCATGACATCATAAAACAATTCATATAAGATAAAGGAATTCATAAAAATAATTCCATCACAACATAATCAAATCAATGTAATAATAGGGATAAAAACAGAACCCTTTATTATCTTAGATGGAAAATAATTTTGATAAAACACTTGAACTTCATTCTTGAGAAAAATATCCTTTCTTCTTCAAAAACATTTTTCCTTTCTTAACATGTCATTAAACATTAAAATAAAAGAAGTTGATTAAAAATAAACATGAAAACTTGTAAAGTATGCTTCTTGGAAATAATGTTTTAAAAATCCATTCATGTCGTATAAGTTTAAAAAAACATTCTTCTCGTACTTTTGTCGGAAAAGTCAAAAAATACCTCGTACGAAAAACGACAAAAGATTCCTTTCATATCATTTACTAAAAACACACCGAAGGGTAAAATTTGATATAAACTATTGTATAAGTATATAAATATTACATATTGGGGAAACATGTATGTGGATGATAAAATACACCCTAGTAAATACCAAAGTATATACAATCTCGGATAAAAATGAGATTGTGACATTTCCCTTACCTTAGGTCCATTTTGCTTCGTAAGTGTCCGAAACTCCTATATAATGATTTAAATAATGTTATTGATTTATTCCAGAATCGTAATTATTTTTATGATATCATATATGGTCATTTTCTTAGCTTCTTAGTAGTAATATTTCATTGTTACTTGTTATTCGGGTGTTTATAACTTTTTGTTCTTATGCGTGTTTTGTCGAATAAATTCTTATTCTTATATTTAGGTTATAGATACCTCATTTCCAAAATGGTATTAGTGTAATATATATCATATTCATTAATTAAATTCATTTATATAATCATTATGAAATGAAGATCATGTAGAACGAGTCGCATCACATCGTGGAGACGGTATTCCGTACGTACGCACGAGTGATGATATCGTTCCTGTGATCGTGGAATTGTATTGGAGTGTATCAATACTATTTCAGAATCAGTATCACTTTATAATAGTCATATATAGTCATTATTTACACCATTATACCCATCCAAGTATGGTGGTGGTGGAAAATAGATTACACCACGGCGTGGAGACGGTATTCCGTACGTACGCAGGCGCGGTGATTTCTTTTTCCGTAGGATGGATAGATGGTGAAATAGGGTTGTTTCATACTTATAATAACATATCAGTATATGAGTTATACTGATGTTATTACTTCATAATGAAACAACTAAAGAAGAATAAGTGGAAGAAGAAATAAATATGAAAGAATCGGTAACAGACATTACCTCTTCTTTGAAGTGCTTCTTTGAGACCTTCTTTTAAGGAACTAAAATTGGTCTTTGAAGAAGACCAGGACCTCTAGGATGTCTCTAGGGAAGTGGAGAAGAGGAATTGGTAGGGTTTGGCCGAGCATGAAGGCTCAAAGTGGTGTGAGGAAGAGGGGGGTGGAGGTGCCCTTTTATAAGGGAGGAGAGGGGCACCTTTGGGAAAACTAAAAATATTGTTTTATTATAAAGTCAAGGTCAGTTTTAAATAGCTCCAAATAGATATATTTAGAAGATAAGGTGGGGATGGGTCTAAATCCTTTCATACAATAGAATTTAGACAAGTTTAGATTCCTATTTTAACCTTATCATTTAGATTTAACATTAAGTTAAATAAGTTTACTTTTACCGTGTCTTCTTGTGCTCTTATACTACAAGGTTAATAAACATACTATAAGCAGCAAAACGAACCCCAAGTTGTTTATTATTAATATATATAACCTTATCTAAGTCATTTGGCTGATCCTTAGATTTTTAGGAATAAAATAACAATTACTAATACAATATTTGTTTTAAAAACAATTTTATGTCAATTTTGACACTATTTAGTAATTGATTTTTGTGAAAATCATAACAGAATTATTAGTTATAAAAAAGTTAATTAAATCAATACGAACATGTCATATTAACATATAAAATTATTGTAATTCATAAAAAGTCTCAAATTACATTTATTTTGGTGTTTATAACATTAATTATGTCAATATTTCATTAATAAGATCATTACTGCATCATCGTTGTATCATAAATAAATTAAATTATTTAATGTCTAAAATTTACAAATAAAATACCATTATGTAGGAAATTGTTTTAACTTTCTAATGAATATTTATAGTCGAATTTATCTTATGTATAACCCCATATTAAAAATTATTTACTTATTAAACTTTGATTTTAACTATTTTAACCCTTCTTTAAATAAATTAATAATAAATGTCCTAATCTAATCCAAGTGGGCCTAAATGGTCATATGTTATTCCTAAGTTTGTTTTTGGTCTAATTACACTTATCCAATAGAATTAGTACATGTGTTAGGGTAATAATAATATCATCTTTACCCTTAATTACACTATTTACTTTTAACCGTGGTAAAAAAAGTAAAAAGTTACTATTCCCCAAAAATTATTTTCATCTCATTGAACCACATTTTAGTCCTTGATATTAACCGTGTCTCTCGGATTTTCGAAATTCCACTCACAGAAGCGGTAAAATTAAGTTTTATGAAAAAGTCAGTTTTTTAACTACAACTTAGTGGTTTCACTATTCATAAAAAATTGAATGTTTTCAGAAAAATACCAAAATTTCACCCTAGGCTAATTTTGATATTCTGAATCCAAAAATGAAGACCATTTTGAAAAATAAAATTTATAAAATTTCAAAAAGTGGTTATTACTATTCATAACAGCTAGTTTTAATAATATTTTAATAGCATATCGTTGTAAGTGAAACTCGGTATTGCGTACGACGCAAGCTATCGAGGAAGGTCGTGATTTCGTGTAAAACAAGCCAAGAAAGTGTTGTGTAGAAAAATATTCCTTTGATGATTTATATATCATAAAAGTCTTGGGTGTTACAACTATTCTCAATATTCTTTTTCAAAAATCATCAAAAGAAGTTTGAGTTACCAAAACATTCTATGTATAATATAATCCTTGAAGTGAGAAACATTTGAAAAGGGGATTAGGTGAAAATAATGTAAATAAAAAGAAGGAAAATCTAAATAGGAACTAATAAAATAATAGTTTATAATGTAAAAATACCTAATAAATAATTTTAACAATAATTATTTTAACATAATAAATGAGAAATGAGTTATAAAACCCTTACAACTTAAGCATCATATAAATAAAAACACATGAAAGAGAGAGTTTTATATTGAAATTATATTTAAATGAATAAATGTTATATAATTATATACTATATTAACATGTAATTATATACTCCATATATATAAAATCAAGTACATAATAAAAAATCTTCAAAGGGGAAGATTTGATATGAAAACCCGTAACTTTTTTCTAAACATCCGTGAATGCACTATAATACTCTTACTTAATAAATTATATACTTTGAAAAAAGATATATACATTTTTTAAATAGATATTTTTTAATATTAAAAACCACTTTAAGGTGGATGTGAATTTTGAGGATATGTTTGGGTATTTTCTGCTGGAATATATGTGGTTCTTTCTGTGAGGGGAAGTGAGGAGAGAGTAATTTTTATAAGTCAAAATTGTAGACATTTTTGTAAATTCACAAAAAAATATTCAATTGTGTGAATTCATACTCATGTAATTTGGATAAAAAATTGATAAATATTATATTAGATGAATATAAAAGGCTATAAATGGACTCAAACACCCATTCACGCACATCTTATGAAGATGTTTTCAAATATTTAAAAATAGGTTCTTCACTTTTAGAATATTTTCATCCATTGGTGAAACATGTTTATATAAAAATTAACCTATCTTTTAACCTTGTCAATAAATTTTTACATTTTACATAATTGGGTCTAACATATTCTATATTTTAATTCAATTAAATAATACAATATTTATAAAAGTTATAATAAAAGTTAATATAATCAATGTATAATTTGTAAAAAAATTGGATAAAATCGTACTGAAGTTAAAAGATATAAAATTTGGCATTATAATATTAAAAATACATTTCTAAAATTATATATTCCCTTTTAAATAACATAATTTTTCTTTAAAAAATTATTCATTAATTTCTATTTAATATTTATATTCATATAATGTCTTAAAAGTCATGTTTTTTATATAAGTATTATTCCCCACTAATGAAATTAAAAAATAATTTTATAAAAATCCCAAGATAATCATTAATAGATAATGAAATTTATAATAATAATTTTAATATAAGTTTTTTCAAATTCAATTTTTAGATTATATGAATTTTCGTTTCAAATAAAGTATTATAAAATAATTATAAACTATTTTTTTAGAAAAAAAACCTATTAAATTACTAGTTTCTATTATTCTAAATTTCTATAAAACAATAATAAATATTTCATTAATCAATAAATATTATATTTAATTAAATTTATTATTTTACAATATTATATTTTGTTTATGTTAATAAATATTATAGTGTATATAATTATATATTCTTAAAAAAATAATGAAATATGTAATTTGTATAAAATTACCACTTTATATATATTAATATATTTCATAATTTAGTTACTCCTATTCATGAAAATAAATTTAATGGATAGGTTTTATTTGTGTAAATATATTATATTTTAATTTTAGTTCATGTTTCCATACGGATCACACTTTCAAATACATTGTTTATTCATTGAAAATGTAAAACAAAATCTTAGGTTTTTACCTTCTCCATTTATATATAAACTCAATCCTTAGAATTTTTATAATAAATTAATAATAAACTTATTTAAGAGAAATTAAATGATATTCATAAGTTATGATGTATTTTTAAAGAGGTTCAACCATAATATATTCTGTACAGGCACAATATTATTTTTACATGATTATTAGATCTTTTTAAAGAAATAAATTTAAATGTTAAAAAACCCAAATCAAGAGATTTAGTATCTTGAGAAAACTAGGACCATAAATTACTATTATATAATGAAACATAAATATTTATTTAATTCCTTCTTCTCAAGATTCTTTATGGCCCACATGTTCTCTTTAGTACAAGTATTCAAATGAGGATATACATTAAAAAAAGGTGTGACCACAAAGCACAGTAAAATGATGAATTTGGTACATGAATAATGGGTGAGTATAATCATCATAATATTATCATTTTTAGAGGATAATAATCATAATCCTGAGTGGAAAAATTATATAAAGGCATGAAATGTGGAAATTCATAAAAATGAAACATAATGCCATAGTTATCAATTTCCACACATAGTTATTAACAAATATAGAATCAAGTTCACACATATTTCATATTATCTCATGAGATACTTCACATTAACCAATTAATTGGAGTTCTATATAATTCTGAGTGCATCCATCACATCGGGACATTTACACAATCATTCATGCCACATAGAACATATTTTATTACGGGATATACAATAACCCATGGAAATTAATAGGTTTCATATAACCAAGAATACATTAGTGATTATGTTTGGGGTTTAAAAATGATAAATTTTATGAAATATTTGGAATAGGATTCATCATTCTTGAGTTAAGAAGAAAGAACTAATGTGGTGTCAAAATATGGTTTTGAAATAACATTTCTTTTTGAAATATCATTTCAATTTTCATAAAACTAAAATTGAAACATGTATATAAAATAAAAATGGAAAAAGGAAATGATATTATAGAACATTAAGGGGAAAATAATACTATAAATAAAGTGATAGAGGGGAACCCCAAAGAAACAGAGTTGGGTTCGAGAATCCACTTACCTTATGTCTAAATGATTTATTCAATTTGATATCTTGGATAATAAAATAAAATTAATTATTTAAAATGTCTAATACCATTTATACATGATTGTGATTTATTATTATTTTTTAACTTCATTTATGGACTTCTAGATCAGTAATAGGGTTAAATTTCATAGTAAGATATTATCCATTTTCATGGTTTTCCTGACCAGTTTTCTTGTATATGAGTTTTGATATTCACGTAATATTGGAAAATTTATCCAGAATTGATATTATATTTTGTTAATGATATTTTATAAGATTAAAATATATTATATATCATTTTAATATATAATGATGATGATTTATTAGAACTAATATTAATGAAAATTATTTTATTATATTTTTCTATTTTATGATCATTAAGTTCATATATCACGTTCTTTAACTACATGTTTATATATAGAATTAAAAACATTATAAATATATAATATTTTAATAAAATATTATTTCACCATATTTATGGTTTTATGATCATCAATAAAGGCGGTAGTGAAAAATGAACATTTATTATCCATAATAGTGGTAAATCAACAAATGACAGATTATATATTCATGTTTCAAAAAATGAAAATGGAGGAGACATAGGGAAGAATTATTCTATAAAAAAATAGAATTCCATTATATTGAATATATTGTAGTTTTCTTGGCAGATGGATTTTTTTATATGAGTAGATAATAATAAAATAAAGGAAACTGAAATTAAATTAATTGAAAATGAAATAGTGTTTTACCTCTTTAATTATCCTCCTTGAGACCCTCATAGAGAAATTATGTTTCTTATTTTTTTTAGACCAACTACACCTCTAAAAGAGGAAGGGGATTCGGAAGGGGATTCGAAAGAATATTTACAAGGCTCATTCCTAAGAAGGTGTGAGGTGAGTAGGTGGTGAGGTGTGATATTTATAGGGGAGGAGATGGTTACTTTCTCATTTCTTTTATTCATTAGTTTATTATTATGTTAATGAAAATGAATAGTTGAGAAATTTATAAAAAAAATTAAAATAATGAAGGGGGTTGAGAGTATGGTTCTTACATCTGTGATGACTCCAGGAATGGTTATTTAATTTATAATGTAAATATAAATGTTAAATTATTTTATTTCATAATTCCCAAAAATAATCAATTATTTTAGAATAATACCAAAAATTATCCCAAATAATTTCTCAACATGTATAATTTCAAAATGTAGTCACTTTTATGAAAATAATTTCCTATATTTTGTATTATATTTTTTATTTAATATCATCATTTATGGAAAATACCGATTTTAAAATTATAACTGCTTTTATAACTTGTTAAAGAAATAATCAGGGTCTCATAAAATTATCTTACAATCATAAGACAAAAAAAGATAATTTATGAATATATTTTTAGAAAAAATATTCCATTAAAATAATTCTATTATTTAATAAATTCTAAAAAACATTTATAAGTTTCCAACACTTAATTAATAATTTTTAAAAATTTTGTTTTCTTATACTATCATGTAATAATATCATATTACCATTTATATGATGGCTAAATTTTATTTTTTTCATTCATATATGAGGTTACTATTTCATTGTCTGATTTACAATTTCGAACAGTCACATAACTATTCCAAAGGAAATGTTACTATTCTATTCATAAATGTTCTTTAACATATAAAAATACCTCTTATTTTATTCATGAATCATATATAATGTTTTCATTCTATTATTAAAGTATTTTTATTTGATTTATACTATATGAGATAATTATAAGAAATACATTTCCATTAATAAAATTTTAGTTCATTACAGTCATCCCCCTTATGAAATAATTCCCTGGAAATGTAATTTTATATTATATGTGGAACATGGGATAGGGTACTTCTACTTAGTCACTTCCTCAGGTTCCCACATTCCTTATTCATACTTATGGTTCCCTTATATTACTTTTTCAGGCCATTAGTCTTGTATCATATAATATTATCTATATTGTGTAGGATCCTCAGTAGATATTCTTCATATGAGAGATGGTTTTTTTAATTGAACCACCCATGGATTCATGATCAGTCACATATTTGATATGTACTTTATCAAGAGGGATACATGGAATAAACCATGAATTTGGGACATGGTGGGTGGATGTACTAGTTGATAGGAAACATCTTCAACATGATCATGAATATAGAAGGGACTGAGGTGCCTACGACATATATTTCCCTTATTCACAAATATCATGATCCTCTTCCATGTAGATATATAGAAGAATAAAATGTATCTATCCTTAAACTTAATATCCTATCGATGATTTTATGCATATATCTTCTATCGACATTTGGCTACCATGGTGTGATGGTGAATGGTTTTAACCATTCCACCATTTCATAAAGAATTTCACGTTCTAGTATCTTATGCTAACTTATATCATACTAACACGTTGAGATTATGTATCTTTTCCCAAAAATACCTTCATATGGAGCCATTTGGGTTCTTGGGCAGAAACTATTATTGTAAGAGAACTCAACATGAGTTAGATGTTGGTCATGTTGTCCTTGGAATAATATAAAACAATCCCTCAAAATGTCTTCTAGTTTCTAAATGGTCTGTTCATATTTTCACTCATTTTGATAATGATATGATGTAAAAATGTTTTGTTCAAGTTTTAATGATTTTTTAGAATTTTCTAAAACATTAATGAGAATATTGGTTCCATATTAGATACAATCGACAATGAAAGTCCATGAAGCCTTAACCCATCTCTGATGTATATAATTTCAATTTGATATTTTTATTAGTCTAATCAAATTTTGTTAAATTCATTTTCTTTTTTAATATTATCAACATCAAACCTTATAGCATTATTTTGTCTGGATTTTTTCAGAAGTCCATTGACAATGGCCATAGTGATGGTTTCACATTTCCATGTTGATATATATAATGGTTGCATCATACCCTTAGAGTTTTGTATATTATCATTTAGTTGAATATATAATAAAAACATTTATATATAATTTAGTGATATCATTATTCATTTAATCGAACCAATTGTTATCTCAGAGATCTCAATACATCTATTTTCTCCATAAATTAATATGGATGTTTGAGATATGTGTGTAATTTAAAATATCTTTCCTTATCTATTGATTGAATTGTACACATAGTAGTGACCCCAATTTCAATACTCCTTCTTCATAAATTTAAATCTTTAATAATTTACCCATTATCATAGCTCATACCTTCTTTTGAATATCTAAATAATTTCTCTGATCATCATTTATTTTCTCCATGAAGCATTGTTCAGAAATAATATGAGTAGGTATTGATGATGTTCCTCCCATAATGATGAAAATGGACAACTTATGGAATTATAATAATAATATATCCTTCTCAATCAATATCATTGATAATTTTTCATGATCCTTTCTACATATATAATCTTCTACATTATTCACATTTCCATGATACTAGTGGATTGAAAATTCAAAATATTCGATGGGCTCTAACCATCATCGCTCATTCATATTATGCTCCTTATATGTTAATATATATTTGAAGACATTATGATTAGTATATATATCACACTTCTCTACAAAATTTAATGCCACTATGTTTTAAACCTAAAGAACAAAGCTACCAGCTCCACCTCATGTGCGGGATTGTTTTGCTAATGATATTCCAAATTACTTCAGACATAACCTATCACATTAGAATTTTTATTAATTAAATATACATGAACCTTATTTCAAGAATCACAGTACACAACAAATATTTAACCACTTATTAAATGTCTATATACTAAAGTGGTTATAAACCTCATTTGTTACTTTTGGGTGTAGTCTTCACATTTACTACTATATAAGGACTTTTCTCTCATCTGATTCTTCAATCATAGAGGGTTTTATAAAATTGATATGTTCTTCACAGATCACATATAATACGCAACATTACTAAGGATACAACATTCTTTAATTATTGATGTTGGCCTAAGACACTCTTAAAATTTCATTTTGTTATAATGGTCTATATATATTCTTTTATTGCTGATAACATATCATATGAATGATACTACCTCTATATATTTTTCACATTTATTTCACTTTTCATATAGCATCTCCCTTCGGAATGTTTTTAATAGTATTGAAATTCTATTCATGTATCTTCTTTCTCAGGGTGTATATTATAATATCATCGATAAATACTAAAACAAATTTTACATGGTAATCTCTAGTTACCCTATTAATTAAATCAATTACTATTTTGGATCATTAGTTAGTCTCCTAAGAATATTTATGAAATCTTATTTCACGTACCTATTTCAAAAGACAATCATAAGAATATATTTATCACTCACCTTTAATTAGTGATATCCCAAATGAAGGTCCACCATATTGAAATACATTTCCCCACACAGTAGATCGAACAAAGAAACTATCTATAGAAGGGTATACTTGTTCTTTATAGGGATTTTGTTGAGCTCATGATAATCAATATAGAGGTGCATTTATCTATCCTTCTTCTTGAGGAAGTGGACTAGTGCACCCCCAAGATAATGAACTCAGGTGTATAAAAACCTTTTCCACATTCTCTTATAACTGTTTATTTAGTTCTTCGAACTCAATACACTCCATTCTATAAGGTGTCTTTGATTTAGGTAAAGGTCCAAAAATTAGGTCAATTAAGATCTCAATCTATCATTAAGGGGGTAGAATAATAAATTCATTATGGAAAACAATATTTTATTCCCTCATAATGGGCCTGCATTCGATCATGATTATCTATTTATTTTCAATCATCTGATCTAGATATGAATTCTCATACGGGAATAAAATCCATACATGGTATGGTGACATTTAAGAAAATTTGTCCGCCACCTTAACCTGGAAAAAATAAAAGATTTTTCCAGATGTGCTTAGTGATCTCCCTTTCCCAATAGATGATGTTGGATTAGAATAATAATATCCAATATATGCCTAAAATAGCATTAAACTCTCCCAACAGATGTATGTTTATATTTTATCGGTGGTTCAGTTTGTTATCCTTAACAAGGATAGATATATATAATTGGGGTGAAATGATTTTCCCTTTTTGTTTCACATAAAACTCAGCCTCAATATCATTTGGTGTTGTTTAAATATTAATAATAAGTTTTAAATATATGAAAAATTCATATAACTAGTATAAAATTGTACATTTTCTATTCATGAATGAATAACCATCCAACCTGTCACCATAAAATTTTCAGATCGACCTTTGTAGTATTGATGGTATACAAATTACTTTCTCTCTTTTTTCTATGGTCGATAAAGTAAGTTATTAGCCTCGAGAACTCAAGGAATAGTTAATTATCTTGAATAGTTCCCTTTCTCACTATAATTGATGTATTAAAATATTGGTGGTGCTCTATTTTCATCCACCACAATATCCAGCTTCATTATGTATCTTTGTCATTCCTGAGCTCTATTGCCTTCTCTACCACACTTATAGCATTTCCCTATCCCTTGAGGCAGTTCCCATGATGCTTCTTCCAAAATTTATGACATGTGTGTGGTTGATATTTCCTTCCACATTTCTCACTAGTACCTCTAGCATGAATCTCTATATTTAATTTTTATCTCCATCGAAATGGGAACATTATAAAAACTCCATATTCACTTTAAGAGAACATTGAAAAATTCTTCATACTCCAAAAGTATTGAATTTATAGAGTATTTTGATATTTTGGTTTTAAACCAATAATGAATCTATCAAATTTTATATTGTTATTGATAGTAAAACATGATGAGTACCTTTCAATTATTTTGAAAATTTCGTTGTTTCTCGTTATAGATTCACCTTCCTCTTTCTTCAACTATATGAATTCTCTCCAGATTTTTTTCAATAGTTAGAGGGAAGTACTATATATGAAATGTTATCTTATTTTCTTCTCACTCTATCTATTAAATTTTATTCTTTGGCTTGCTATTATTTGTTAGTACCCACCTGTGGCTGGCCTATGTATCTAGACAAAAAATGGACAGTGTCACCTTATCTTTCCCATAAAAATAAAATTCAGAAAAATATCCAATCCATTGAGTTTACCCACTTTTCCAAAAATAGTAGATCAAAATATCCACTAAATGTTGGTGGTCGCAGTTGCATAAAAGACTCAATAGTAAGTTTCTACCTCTCTGGGGATGCAGGATGATCCACCTTATTCATGTTATTGTTCATGGCCTATTATAGATGTGTAAGAATCACCCTGAATTTTTTTACTTTACCGCCCAAATCAATGCACATTTCATTCCAGAAATTGTTGTATTGTCCCTCACGAGGGTCATGGTATGGTATTCTCCTAGTTCCCAATATTTTATAAAATATAAAATGTTATAACAAAACATAAGTAATTATGTCCCTAAAAAATAAATTATTACTTGATGAAATTATGTCTAAATATGTATCTTATGGGATCCCTATGTTTATAATTTTAATAAAAAAATATTATTGGGTGATTACATATACATAGTCTCATACTAAGAGTTTTCTGTAATGTTCTCTAATCTTAATTCCAAAATTATCAAAACATTGATCTGACCCAACTATAGGAACAATACTTTTCTTAATCAATTATTACATCATTTTGAAGATAAAATACCTAAATGATTACCCAACAAGGATATAATGGTTTATTATCCAAGTAAAATTATTACCATACATAACTGTTACATAATAAATCATAAATATTAATTTAATTTCATCATCTCTATAATCATAGTGGTCCTCATGTTCTCCATAGTACAAGATTTCACTATAGGAAATACGTAAATAGAAGGGGTGAGTGAAAATCCTAGTAATAGTATGAATTTTTGAAATGAAACATGGGTGAACATAATAATAGTATTCATAACATATGAAAAGTATTATCATCATAATCATGAGAGGAAACATTATATAATTTCATGGATTTTGGAAATTCGTAAAATTGAAATATCATGTCTTAGTAGTAAATTACCACACATTGTTTTGGACAAATAAATCATCATGTTCATGCATATTTGACTTTATCTCATTTGATACATTACATTAACATTTTCAATATACCACTATATAATTCCGAATTTACCAATCAAATCATAACATTTACATAATCTTTAATGTCACATAGAATATATATAACTGATGGATGTAAAATAACTGAAGGAAAGAGATTTGTTTCATTTAATAATGAATATATTAATGAATATGATTTTGGTTACCAAATTAGAAATGGAAAAACATATTCTACATATGATTCATCATTATTGAGTGATGAAGAAATAACTCATGAGGTGTCAAAATGTCTTTAAAAAAGAAGAGTCCAATTGATAAAATCATTGTATTTGTCATTAAACCATATCGAAACCATATATATCATAGAAAAGAAAAGGGATGGAAAAATTTTGATATTTAAAGAATATTAAAGGTACATCAATAATAAAAATAGAGTGAAAGAGGGGAAACCCGATGAAAGAGAGTTGGGGTCAAGATTACACTTAACTTATGTTTGAATTCATTATTCATATTAATATCCTAGATAACCAAATTATATTAATGAATAAAAAAAGTCCAGAAACATTAATACATGAATTTTATTAATTATACTTTCATTAGGATCATTTATCGGATTTTTTGTGAGTTATAGTCATTAATTTCATCATTTGAGAGTGTTTTATTTCTTGGTTTTCATGATTGGTTCGCTAGTATATGAGTATGAAAATTTATGTAAAATTGGAATAACTATCCAAAATTGAAATTATATGCCATAAATGATGTTTTAGAATATAAAATGAACTTATATATCATTTTTTATGTTATTATTGTTATTTATTATATTGACCGTAAATGAAAATTATTTAATTAGCTTTTGCAATTTTATAACTATTATAATCTTATGTCATTTTATTTTTCATCATGTTTATATATTTTCACTAGAAAATTATAAAACATATAATATGTATAATACAATTATATATAATTTTAATTATTGTTTTATTAATATACATGGTGGTAGTGAAAAATGAAAATGCATCGTTCATGGTGATGGTAAGTCAATACACCATAGATGATATTTTCATGTTTGAAAAAAAAAGATAATGAAAGAAACATAAAGATGAATTATTTGATTATCATAATAAAATTATAGTATATAAAAGATACTAGAGTTATCATACCACTGAGATATGTTTACATAATGGGAGAATAATAAGATAAATAAATATAAAAGAAATTAAGGGAATATGAAAGATGGTTTTATCTCTAGAATTTTCCTTTATTAGAACATCCTTAGGGAAATAGTTTATGGTCCTCTTTTGATCCCAGGGGGATATATACTTGGGGTAGGGTATTGGGATGTTTATTGCAAATAAATATTAAATTTCTCAACTTTTAGATGGTGTGAGGTGAATATGTTGTTTGGGGTGTTATTTATAGGGGAACAGATGGGTGTTTTCTCTTAGTTTATACATTATTTTGTTATAATGACTCAATACTAATAATAGTTTGAGAATTATCACAAAATATATTAAAATAATGAAGATAGGATTTGGATTTTGGTGATTAAATCATCTTGAATCAATGAATTTTATAGTTAATTTATAATGTTTATACAGTGCAATTTAACAAATTTTCATATTTATAAAAAAATCTACTATTTTAGAAAAATAGAAAATATTGACCCTAACATTTTTTGTTGTGTATAATTAAAAAATGAACTCTATTTTATGAAACTAATTTTATAAATATGATGTGTTTTATTTTTTATTAAAATCAACATTTATTTATAAAATAGTGATTTTAAAATTTTATCTGATTATATTGTAGTGGATAAGTTAATTTTGGACTTATAAAATTATATTATAATCATTGGACACAAAAATGTTACTATTTGAATCAATTTTAGAACAATACTTCTTTAAAAATATTTATATAAATTATAAAATTATAAATAAACATTTAAGTTTTATAAAATCACCAAAACTTAGTTAATAATTTTTAATGTTTTATTTACATATACCATGATAAAATTATATAATATTTTCATTTATAAGATGCCGAAATTTTATTTATATTTTCATATATGAGGTTAATATTCGATTGTCAGGTTTAATATTCTTAATGATCACATTACTATTCCAAAGGTTATGTTACAATTCAACTTGTAAAGGTTACCTAACATCTAAAAATACTTCTAATTACATTCATCTGTCCTTTATAAGTTTTTTATTTTATTATCAAAGAAATTTTATGTGTTTTATACTATATTAAAAAAATATAATAATGTAATCACCATTGATAAAATTTTTAGATATTACATTATGTATAACTATGAACCATAATTTTTCTCTAATATTATTCTTTTATTAATAATTTCAACCATTTATTCCAAAAATGTTTCTATATATGGTAATGAGTCCTAATTTTTTTAGTGTTATTACTTTTTAAAATGAAAGTCTTTAGGTACTCCAAATCTATTTTCCCTTTATCTTTTTCAATGGTGCACCTGGTCACGTCCATGAGTTCACACAATGCGTCATAATATTTTAGAATTATTAAAATTCTTGTACATAAGAAAAATTTTTACATGCACATTTATATGTGTGATAGAAACATGAAATTGTGTTATTTACTTATGGATTTTGAATATATAGTTTTTTATTCTCATTCAGTACATGTTTTCAATAAAACCATAGGACATGATCAGAGTTAAATGGTTTAAAATATGGTTGGTATCATAAATATAAAAAACATTAATTTATAATATAAGGTAAATATATACTATCTATTTATCACCCTCTTTAATAACATTATATTAGACAGTAATACATTTTTGAGTTGTGACATTATAAAATATCATTATTGTCGTTTGTGGAAATTCCCAAATTGAGTAATATGAAAAATGTTTTTTATAAAATATATATAAATTTATTCAATGTATTATAATAAAGTATAATACTAGGATGATAGTAAGATGAGTTATAGTGTAGCATTCATGTGATATAAATTCAAGAAAATGCGTTAGGATCACATGAGATATATTTTTTCAAAAATTATATCAATTAAATCGTCATAGTGTGATAAGAGTTCCATGTGAGATTTATCCTTTCCATCTTGATATTAGATATATATATGTTGTTACTTCTAAATAAACACTTGAAATGAAGAACCTACAAAATAATTATAAGGCTATTTCTTTACCTCTTTTTCCATGTCATCCAAAAAATCTCAGATAGTTAATCACGAGTGACCAAAAATATCAAAAGTGAATAGGGTTAAATATATATATATAATATTTAAAAATACCTCTTATAGATATCTAAGGTACAAATTTTTTACACGAGTATACATTAAATTCATCGTATATAACATTATAATAAATATAAGTTTCTTTTGGTTGGGATGTCTCAAATAACATAATCTATTACATTAACATAACAAACCCTTTTTAGGGGTTTGTAAATAGAATCTCACACTATAATGTAAAAATATATACATATTTTGGACACTTCCTCTTAAAAAATTGATGATTGTGTTAGTCTTACTATTCCATTTTTAGTGTTATTAGCACAATGTACACATATTCTAGAGATTACATCCAAATATGGTATCTAGATAAATATTGTATTTCTATGAAACCATGTATTCTATTGTTTATTAAAATTTTATGATGTTATCCAATACATTTACATATCCTATAGACTCATACTAAGGGTTTTCACAAATGTTCAATAATCATAATCCAAAATAAATAATCTAATCTATTAAAATAACAAATCATTTCCAAAATAACAACATTGATTCTATGTAAATGCATTCCCGATTCAAGTGATAAAATTATATTTAAATACTATCATTGATAGAAAGTGAGAATAATCAAGCTATAATTATATAGAATATAAAAATTTTAATCTTACATCACAAAAAAGTCACACAATTCTATAGAATAGAGAATATTATCATTGTTACAGATCATATACAAAAAATACATTAGTCTACAATACTTTGAAAACATTACAAAATAATCACACCATATTATAAATAAATTTGAATGTCTCTTAATATTTGGTCATCCTCATAACCTTTTGACTGTAAAAAAAAGAAATGGGTGAGCTCAAATAATGAGTGAGGGAAATATTTCAAAGAATCGTAGGGATTTAGTCATAGGAATGTGGGAAAATGAATAATTACATAAATGGATCCTCAAATGAGTAGCAATGGTTTAGATAAATTATTCTGATATGGGATTTCACTATCACCAATGATCTTCATATGGAACTTCAGTACTAATTTTTTATAAAATAGTATGGGTTTATCTTTAATTAGTGGTTAATATATTTAGTAAAATAAATTTATTTATTATTGATAGAATTTGGATATAGTAGTTCGCATTATTAATATGAATCATTATCCAGTGTAGTTTAATACCATATGACTTACATGTTATGTTAATGTTTTATAAAACAAATTATTTTTGATAAATGGTAATTATTATTTGAAAGTATTAATTCATATTAAATTGTGACACATTGATCATTGGGCATGATGATAATCGTACAACTAATAAATGATTAATGAAGTTGGTTTTAAGTTGATTCGTTGTTACATTAAATAATGATTAATGTTATATTATGAAAATTCTAAACCATTATACTTATGTTTTATTCTAGGGAATACAATGATGAGAACCATGGATTCTATATGATATGTGCTTCATTGGGATGTCATGATGATCTCCAATATTGTATATGAGACATGTTTGTTGAGAATTATTGGATGATCACTTGGATTCCATGTTATTGATGATTAAAAGAGATGTACAATAGGATTTCCCATTACAATGTGATTCAAAATGATTGTGAATATTGAGTTTGGTTCTCTTATTCTGTGGGAATTCTAGGGTGTGCATTTGGAATAAGTGTGATGGTTTATGAATATGATATTTTGGTATGTGATCTTAGATTCCTTCATAATAATGGGATGATTACATAGATTTCATCTACTATGTTGGTATACTAATAATTTTATTATAAATCCCAAATTCTATTATGATATTTAAAGTTGGCATGATCTAGAAGATTTATCGTAAATTGAAAAATCTATTGAAGTGGGTTGGGTCAATTATGGGCATGGATATGAGGAAGTAAATTTTCCAAACCAACCCTAGGTTTAACTGGTAACCATCAGTATCATAGGTTATTTTTTTTTATGTAATATAGTTTTTATATATATTAAATTATATAAATTAAAAAAAATTATATGAATATTTATTTAAGAAAGGTTATTGAGGTTCATAATTGGATGTGCACTACAAATTTTTACTCATTGTATTATTGGAAATCCTAAGAACTTTGTTACTTGATCAGATATAACCATTTTTTTAGATTAGAGGAAGTGGTCAAGGACCAATGTAAATTTCCATTTTCTCAATTGGCTAGTGTGGTTGTTAATGATGAGATCGCATAAAACATGCGATTAGTTTTGGTGGATTTTTTTGTTCCCTTTTATTTTTTGTATTTTGTTTATGTATTATACTCACAATTGGGATCCTTGACATACATGACATATCCATTTTTGTATTATTTTGATAATGCGGTTATTTATTACTACATTCCCTTATATAAAATAATTTTTTATTTGACATGATATATATTTATGTGTGTCTTTGTGTGTATGTGTGATTCCTCCAATTATAATACTATATAAACTTATACTAGAGGCAGTTTGCCCTATAGAATAACCTCATAGGACCTCTACAATAGTAAAAATACATTAGAATATAAGGAGGCGTACTTAAGGAATTGTGGAACAATAATAGAGGGAACTAGTTCAATCAATTAAAAAGATGGGTGAAAATATGTTTTACCATTTCATATTTTCATTTGAAATACTATTTGGTCATGGTGAAATATAGATTATGAATTTTTTGGGCATCTTAATGATCATGTTCCATCAAACTATCAAACAATTCACGGGGAAATCTAATGATTCTTGGGTTTGGGTTTTTTGAAATTCACTTATTACATTTGTATTTTATTTTCTCATTGGGAAACACACATGGTTTGTGATATTACTATATTATAGTATTTTTAATCATGAACCATAATGGAAAGTGGATGTGTCAATTTTAATGTGTCGTTTCAGGAATATATAGATTAATATTACATGCATCAGGCTATGGAATTGTGTTTAATTATCAGTTTATGCTATTATTCATTTCATCTTGTGTTTAAATTATCATGATTGTATCGATCAAAATTATATATTACTATGGCCTATTTTATATTAGTTAAAAGGGGTTTTTTGTTTTAAATATATGTAGCATTGTATATGGTGTTTTTGATATATAGCTATAGTTGAATCAAAGATCACCAATTCCTGAAATTATTTCATAACATATATGAAAATATAAATGAAAATGTTATATTTTTTCTTCAAAAATGTTATAGTAAGAATTTACTAAGGTGTTTCCCCCATATTAGGTGAATGATTACCTAATTAATCTAGAAATTTAAATGTGGAAATATTCCTAAATACTATAATTTAATTAAAAAAAATTGAATGTTATGAATATTTAGACATTATTTTATATTAAATAATAAAAATTCTGGTTTACTATGGTGACATAGAGGCTGTGTGTGTGATTTTTTGCTTGGTGTGTGGGAATGTAAACTATTAGCAATGTCCTGCATATAAGGTACCCAAATGATAGATCTCATTTATAGGTAGTTAGGACGCTTCTAATGTTGTGGGGATTGAGAGGTGGAATTTTTTTTAGAATGCTATATTGTTTGTTTCGAATGATGGGATTACTACGATCATTTGAAAATGGAATTATATTTATCATGAGATATAGATTTAGTGTAACCTAGTTGCGTGATTAGTACTAAAACCTATAAAACCTTAATAGTGACTCATTTTGGTGGGTTTTGTCCCTATAAACACTGATGGTTACTCTTGAGTGGTGTTTCCTAGATCTTGTGAATGCCTTTTGTGTTTGGAGGATTTAGTTGAATCATTTGGCCTGTGAAATTAGTACATTTGTAGTTCGTCTTAGTTTTGAAATTTTTTAGATAAGAAATAGTATCACTAGTGAATTTCATCAATGTTGAATTAAATGGGAAGTGTTATTGGTATGAATAACCCTACATGTATTATGGAATGATTTTGGATAATAGTGGCCACGTAAGAATGTGTTTTGTTTTTCAAGATAAAGTTATTGTGTTAAATAATGATTTTGATCATTTCCATGAAGCTCATGAGATTCAAGGAAATTTCTATTAGATAATTGTTTAAGCCAATAACTGGTTAATTTCATTTTAAATAATTCAAATGAGAACCTAATCGGAGTGTCTCTGAAGTGGCGATGCCCTAGCGGCGATGCCCTAGCGGCGATGTCGGCTCCGACGGCCCCTCCTTTTCCGGGGGAGGGGCCTCAACCATCGGACCTCAGAACTCGGGTTTGTCCTATTGTTTCTCCCTTTCTTCTCCCCAGCATCAATGTTTCTCCGAAGGTCCCTGGGATTCTCCATGGGCAACCAGTGGTGCCGATTTCTTCACAGGAATTCACCATTGCTTCTTCTCTGCACTCTACGACCATGGTGTTGATGTTCGTCCGGCGACGACCTCCGGTGAAGATGTTTGACAGGTATGTGAATGAGGAATGGGGCTTAATCCATCTTGTGGTTGTCGGTCTCTTCGGGCCATGACCGATGCTTTTGAATTTATGTGTTGATGAAGATTTGGTGTGGGCTTGGTCCAGAGCAGTTAGATCTGTTCCCGGATTTCAGTTCCATTTGCTCCGCTGGTCTTTTGACCTACATATGAATCGCGACCCCTCCATGACCGCTATTTGGATTCAAGTCTTAGGGCTCCCCCTGCCCTTCCAGAATCCGGATCGTCTTTAATCAATTAGTAATTCCATTGGACACTCCATGTGCGCAGATTGGAGGACCTCCTCCCTAAAGCTCCCCATAGTTGCTCACATCTATGTCAAAATGGAACTTTCGAAGCCTCCTCCAGAAATGGTATGGATCGAGAGAGAGGAAGAATACAGGTATGCACAATCTATATTGTATGAATCTTGGACAAATTTTTGTTCTTCCTGTTGTAGGCAAGGGCACGGCTTGGGTGATTGCCGCAAAAGGGCTCAGGGTGTGTTGGCTGAACCTCCCGTCGTGCCCGAAGTGTCTCCTGACTTGGATGTGGCTGGTGAGGATATTTCTGTTCCTGTGTTTGGACTTGTAGGGACCGCAACGAGAGGCGGGGAAGTTTCTATTAATGTGGTTCTCCCAGAGACCGACATCGCTATGGTGACCAATGGGGCAACCAGTCATGTGCTTCCCCGAGTGGAGGATTCTTCAGGTTTGGGTTTGGGATTCTCCTCAGGAGCAGTGAAGGAAGAAGTCCCTAAAGACCCAGAGCCACGGGTTACATAAGTTTTCGACCGTTTGATATGGTATTTGGGTGTTGGCTCTTGGTTAAGTGGATCGGGGGCGGTAGTGCAGGGGTCTGAGGTTGGGATCGGGGAGCGGTGCCTCCAACCGGATGTGGTCTCAGAAAGGCAGACAGAATTCTCAGGAATTACTACTATATTTTCTTCTCGAATTGAAGTATCTCATATTGCTGGTGATCTATTTCACAATGTAGGTTGGGATGCTACAAAAAAAAATTTCTAGTACATGGGTCGTGGTTTGGAGAAGCCTGGAAGTTCAGAGCTTCCGGAGCGTGTCTCTCAGACCAGTTCAACTTATGCTGATACAATGATGTTTGGTGGAAGGAATAGCCTTGCTCCTAACCGGTTCGCAGTGTTGGAAGGTGAAAATAACCATGTGGTGGTGAGATGGGATGTCGAATAGGCTGATACTAGAAAGACCAGTGCCTTGCGACTGGAGGGTTCACAGGAGGAAAACGACTCGGACTTGGACTCTCCTGTCGAGCCAAAGGAAGTGGGAATTGTTGAGGACTACATTATATTCTCATAAAAGAAGGGTAAAAACACCATCATTGACCCAGAATGTTTCATACAGCACTCTAGGAGGATGCGAAAGAAGAAAGACTACTCCTTTATTCCTAGCCCTGTTGCTACCAGGTCCTCAAGTAAAGGGTAGTGTCCTCAGAAGGCGTCCTAGCAGGCAAGGATAAATTCTATGAAAGAGTTTGAACCTCTTACAGGGGAACCATTAACTACTGACCTAGAGGATGAAAGGAAGGAGATGGTTGATTTAAACACTCATCCATGCGGAAGTGAACTGATGGAATGTGATGAGTGGGAAAAAATCCTCGATTTCAATGAAGAATTCTCGGATAAGAGCTTAGAGGGAAACACCACACCAGTGGAATTTGACAGGCTGGTTGGGAGGTGGTTCCTGCACAATCTTCCCAAAGATAAGGGTGCATGGGGACATAAACAACATGGAATCCTGGCACGTGGATTCAACCGGCGGAAGATGAAGGTGGAAGACCTCATACAAACTTGGGATAAGATGGTTTACAGCTTCAAAAACTTCTTTAATTCAGATCTGAACGAGAAAGATCCCAACCTCCAATGGTCTCTTCTTATAGGTAAAGTTTCTAAAAGGCTCAAACTGCCACTCTCTAATTCGGCTATTTCCTATAATATCGTTTGAAGGTTTCCTGTGGCTGGACTGGTTCTCACTTTTCCCTAATGCATTTTTCATAAAAAAAATCTATTTGGATTTTAAATAATTATGGTAATTTCCTTTATTAGAATTGCGATCATAGGTTATTTATTATTGACATGGGTAAAATGAGTTCTGTTTTTGGAACATTTTATAGTAGATTTGGACCACCAAATCACTATGTTGTTGTATGGTGCGAGGATGAGAACTACTTAGATCAAATGGATGTGATTATTGGATCTTGATTGAAGGACATGAGTTGTGATTAGGTGTGAATAATTATTACAATGAATCCTTGAATGAGTATAAATTTGAAAACTCGTATGGTTCCAATTCTAGGAATCACTAATAGGGTAAGTGAATAAAAGATCATGTTATTATCCCTATCCTTTATAAAATATGTTCCATATAGCATGGTGTGAGGGGGGTTGCATGATTGTAGTTTCAAAATGATAATATTTGATGGGTGGGAATCTTGAATTCTTGAGAACAATGAGGTGTTGTTCTATGTAGGAATCACAATGCACCTCTTAACAGATTGTAAATTACATATGTATAATTTTGGTCAATGGTTTATAGATTCGAGGCTTGAATTCTTGTGCCATGACTCAGTGGAATGTAGAACAAAATACAAGAAAAGACAACGTATGAATGTTCAAAAATATCTATTTGATGTGTTATGGTGGTGTGTACTTGTAAGCATGGTTCCTGTCACATTATGGATTAAACAATGGTTATGGGAATTCCTATTGTCAATCACCAGGAGTTGCCTTTCATTCATTGTTTCTTTTGGTTTTCTTGGAAAGGGGAAAATAACCATAGTTTAGAGGGATGGGGTCATTTTGGATTGGGGTTCACTGATAAGGTAAAACCAAGAGAAAGATAATTTTTGTGTTTTGATAGTTTGGTTACCATGGTTTGGGAGGACCAAAACACATGCGCTAAATAAATTTACCATTGGGTTTAGATATTAAGTATAAATGTTTATGGAACGATATAAGGGGTAGAATCCTATGCAGTATTGAGGGAATGAAATGCACTTATATGATACTCAATTAGAAACACTGATTGTGTTCCATGAGTTAGGAATATATGACATTGACTTGATTAAATAGTGATCTACTATGAGCGGTTTGGGTCTCATTTAACAATTGTGTTAAACAACAAAAAATGTAGTATGTTAGATCAGGTGGTTGATCTCATGAAATTATTACAATGAAACAACTATTTAATGGATTATATTTATAGTCATGTGTATCTGTAACTTATGAAATAATGGTTCTTATAGTGATGTAGTGGTATTTGGATAGTCTTAACAGAACATGATTTGAGTCTGTGTGTGTGTGTTCCTTTGATGTATTCTAGATTCCATTGGATGAGTCCCGGGGATATTTCATTATGATAGAAAACATATAATCAGTGTGTTTTGGGTCTTATAATAAGGTGTAATCCATTATTGTTTCGGTTTGGTGGAACATTGGTGCTTGATCGAGGACAAATTGAATAATATTTTGGTTGTCCTTTTAACTCGGAATTACATATGGATGTCTTATTTAGACATATATGGTTTCATCGGATAACCATGAGAAATATATGGAAAAAATTATGACTTAGTATATAATTTAACGGACATATCGGTGGTTGAAGTACAGTTTTCAAAAAAAAGGTTTGGTAAGAGGATGTATGTCTAGCTTTTTTTCAAGGTATTTTATGTGGTGGGTTCACAACTGAATAATAATAATTCCGGAATATAAGACAATCCTCTTCTATGTACTTTCTAATGTGAATCAAGGATGATCCAATCTGTTTGGTTTATTCTTGGATAGGTGAGGCATGACAATTTTTCATTTGTAGATAGGAAGTGGGAGTTGGTACCAGTGTCTACCAAAACTCATGCACATCATTAAGAATGGTTTATTATGATATATACTATGTAGAAATATAGTCTAAAAATAATGGGAATCTTTAGGATAATTCCATTGATGGGAGATTTCATTGTTCGGAATTGGCCACAAGAGATCATCCCAATGGTGGGGAGCAACATAGGTCAAATAATTTTACAATATAATGAGACAAGAGTGTCTATGAATATAAAGAAAATAGGTAGAATAATATCAAACATCAATGACAATATGAGTGTCAACAGAGGATCAAAATACCTCATTTATACTATATGAAAATTATTTTCAAATGCATATGGGGTATTTAGATATAGATCATCACCATTTGGAATCAATTTGTCAATCGATGTTGGGGGGTATTATTGTTATAAGGACACCATGGCTTCTTGGGTATGACAATTCTTATAGTGGGGAATTTCTAACTGCCATGTGTAGATAGTTTTTTCGTTATAGAGTGTTTTTTAGAATTTTTTATTAGTGGATGGGTTGTAATTTCATATGGCATTCAGATTCAGGTTCAGTGGGCTAGAATTCCAGAAAAGAGTTTTTTAGATGTAGAATGAGCATTTGGGGAGGTTTTCGAGTCATTATGAGGGATGAGGAGGATCCAAGGCTTTTAGAAATGATACAATAGTCCCACCAGAAACATTATTGGGGGCCAATAATTTCCCATCGGCTATTTTTAAAGAGATGAATCCCCATCAATTTACATCGATATTCCCCTTCCAAATATTATATGGGATTTTTTTTCTCCTATGGAATGATGGCCTCTCAGAATTATCAACCCCCTCTTCTATGGATAGATCTCCCTTGTCTACATTAATATTTAACTTCTATATTTTTTTTGTGTGATTGAGGTAAGGCTAAAAATATACATTCATATTAAATTCATTTATTTCCTCCCCTCGTAATCCTTTATTAATTATGTTGAATTTTACTAATTTTTATATTTTTTTCTAGTTCCTCTCCTACGATCAACTCAAGATGAACCTACTGATGATTATTTTTTGTGGAATATTCCAAGAATTTTTTATGTGGTCAACTAATTTAAACCATAATATTGATTATTTTTTTAAGTGATGCATTCTGTTAAATCTAACCATTCAACACAAAAAATAATTTAATTCAATTTCATTAGTAATTTCTTATCATTTACAACCCCCCATGTTTTAAATTATATACATCCAAATGAATGGATATTTCAATTATAATGATTTGGATATAAATTTCACCATTATTTAGATTAATTAAATGTATGTATTTCTAATTGTGAAATTATGTGATGATTACAATCTCTTGGTTTGGGAACCTCATGTCAACATCAATTTTTTTAAATCAATGATGGTGAAATTTAATTTCACAATCATTGATGATCTGGAAATTCAATATCAAATATTTATATTTTCTTATAATATATTAGGGTATTCTGTTTCTGAATTGGTTAACTTTCTTTGAAAATAAAATTATGTAATTATTTGTGAAAGGAGAATTTATTAAATCAAGTAGATTATGGGAATCATTATCTTTTGACTCAAAAAGCCTGATGATGTTTTTGTGGCTGAAATTTTTTATAAAAGGAAATATTTTTAAAAATTATTGAATTTTTTTGGTTATTGAAATTAAAATGTAATATGGTGATTATGAATCTTGATGTCTTTGTTAAAATAAAAAAATTAATAGTGACATATGACTTGTGTATATTTGGGCTTATGTGTAATTATAATTCAATTTTTGTGATGAAAATTCAAAATCATCATTTTGACATATGTTTATATAAAATAATTAAATGAGTTATCTAGATTCCATATGATACATGCTACATTGGAATGTCGAGATTGGTGCATGGATTCCATATGATACTTGTCGGTTTCAAATTCCAGGATGAGCACTCGTATTCCTTGTGATTGATACATAATTTTAAGCAGGCCATAATGTTTCCATGTCTGATGTGATATATAATGAATGTGAATGTTAGGATGGGTTCTTGGATTCCAAGGTAATTCTAGGATGAGGATTTTGTTTTCTCCTGACGACTAGTAATTTTGGAATGTTGGGGTAATTGTTAGATTAGATGGGAATTTGGGGATGATAACATGGATTGCATTTGATAATATATGATTTTAGGAATGAAAGAATAAAACATATATTCAATGTTGTATTTTTGGTAGGGTCAGTTCACAATTAATTCTCATACTACTCAAAATTGACCAAAAAGGTTGTTCTGATCATTTTTATGATCTTATAGATCGATAACATCACATCTAAATAAACGTGTTATCCAGGTCCCAAGTTAACAAAAAAAATTCAATGTTTATATAAATTAATTTGGGACAATTAATCTATTGATATTAATATCATTGGTATTTTATTTTAATTTAGACAATTTATTTTAGGAATATTAATAGTGCTACATAGTTTTACTCACAAACTAATCTGATCTCCAGGGTACTTTGGTACCATAAATATTATCATTATTTGGTCACATCATACACGTATAAGGAATGTGGTAACATTTTTTAGTTATAATTTTACACAATTGTGGGTATTGATGATGGGACCAAGTAAAACTCTAGAAAAATATAATAGTACATTGATTCAATTAACTTTTGGTATTTCTTTTCTTATACATTATTATCCCATATGGGAAATATTCCATCTGAGGAATACAAATTATTAATAAATTTTGTTATTATAGTTTTTTTTTAAATTTCCCTGTTATATTTTTTATGCTTATCAAACATTAAATATATATGATTACCACTTATTATTCAACTATTTATAAGTAGATAAAAGGTAAGTGTTTCCCAACAGTATCCTCACAACCCCACATTGTTAGTTAGTAGTTTTTAGAATATTTGGGAGGTGCTATTGAAGCCACATGGTACACAGACACAACACACTAGATCAATAGATTAACATATAGGAAATTGAAAAAATATGTATAAAAATATATATCAAAACATTGAAGAACACAACATTAATCATGGCCGGTGGAATCGTGATAATAAATAATAATAGCCTTAAAAAATTTCCCAAATTCCAGAATATCAAAATAAAATCACACAGTGAAGTAGTTATCATGACCTGATTGCTATATTATAGTGGGATATGGATAACAAGACATTTAACCTCTTCAGGATTGATCTATAAATCATGTTCCTCTATAGGGTTGAGAAGAAATATAATTACATATTTAGGATTGGTCTATATCCAATCTAACAGTATAGAAATTTTTAACAACTCTTGTACCTCTTTTGGATTGGGATAAAACCCACCCAACTCATTAGGAGTATGCTACTACTTGTGTATCTTATTAATATCTTTTGATATTTAACCTTAACCATTGTTTTGGAGGTTAATATTTGACCCCAAAAATTAATCATCCATATATATTTATCCAACATGAAAACTCAAATAAATTATTCTATACAGATCTATTGGCATGAAAAAGGGCTTCCCAACATTTATAGATGATATCAACCAAATTTACCTAAATTAAAAAAAGAAATTAATACCCAAATGTCATTCCCCCCGCCCAAATAGTGTTTTATAATAACATTTCTTGGTTTTCATGGAAAAAACATTAAAAGTAAATAAATCCTTTTATAATAAAATGGAGAATGGAAAAAAACCTTTAATGAATTTTTTGAAAAAAAATCTCATTATCATAAATTAAGATGTTTTAGATAACATTTAAAATTCTATTTTCAAATGTCTAGTGAATTATTTAAGAAACAGTTTTTTCAAAAATATTCAACATTATAAATTAATTTAAAAAAATATTAATTATATAAAAATGAATTTTTAGTGCATGAAAAACATTTTATTATGAAATGATTAATTTTTTTATTAATATTTTTATATACCTTTATTTAAATCCCACATTTTAAGAATATTAATAAAAATTTATTGTCAAAAATAATAAATAGAAACATGATGTTTATGGGATTTGATAAATAATAGGTTTTAAAAATATAACAGAAGAAAATTTTCAGGAATGTTGATCATGGGTATTCAAGAAATAAATCCTTATTGTGGATGATAATTATTCTATTCATATTAAACATTTATGTAAAATAAATTCGTAAATGGAAATAGTTTTATACGAAGATAGATTTTCATCATGGAGATACAAGATATATTATCAAATAAATATAAGAAAGGATGAAGACAATAAAATTTGATGATTTTTTGTTCAAGATAAATACATTCAACAAAATTAATGAAGTTTGAGTTTCCAATATTACTTATGTACAACATAGTTAATGAAGTAATAATATTTTGATAATTAGAATATCAACTATGATTGTAATAAACAAGAAGAAATAAAGAAGAAATAAAACAATATAGAATCATAGGCTACAATTTAATGATGAAATATATAATAATATAAGGAAATAAAATTATATTACAGTGAATTAGAATGAAGATAACAAAAACAATTACAACATATGGAGAATTGAATTAAAATCTTCTTGAAAGATAGATATTTAAATTGAACATCAATTTCCCTGAATAAATTGTATATGTTGACATAACATTTGAACTATATAGTGTATTAAACACATTAATTAACATAGATGCATTATATAAAACATATCTTAAATAGACTATTTGAGACAAAAACACCTAACTTATATTATGACTTAATGAATAAAATCAATCATCATCAATTCAAGTATTATTTCATTTTAAATAGTAACTAGGATTTTTTATCACTGGAATTTTGATAAGAATAGAACCTCTTGATGTTGTCTAAGAAGGTTTAGGAGATGGTTTGGTCTAGCTTTGAGTGATCAATGTGAGTTCTGGTGTGAGTAATTGTGATGATAAGAGATCACCTTTTATAAGATAAATGTGATGAAATTTATATAAATACCTAAAACATTACAATAAAGGAAAGTAAACCACATGTAATGTGGCTCTATACTTTTTAAATAATAGAGTGGTAATATACATGGCTTAAAAATTCCTCATCCATCCATTCAAACAAATTATTTAACCATTTCATAAAAATTTTGTGATTAAAATTTTCGCATTAACCATATTAGCTTATAATGAAGTAATAGATTTTACTTAAAGTAACTTCTCTTTTATTCCCAAAGGTATAATTGTATTAATTTAATAATTTAGGATAATAGTTTCCAAATATGAAATCCATTAAATTTGACTAAATTTATAAAATATATAAAAATAAAATTTATTACAATATTGGTATAAGGTATTAAAATTAATTTTCATTTATTATTTCTTATGTTGTTATATATAAAAAATATGAATTTTTAAAATACAAAAAATTAAAACTATATATTCTCTTATAAAATACAAATTTAGTCCCTGAAAAAAAGTTTAATAAATTTCAAATTCATAATTATATACTAATAGTTCCATTAAAGTATAATTATTTATGAAAAATTATATTCTATTATTCAGCTAAAATTATATTTTCTTATAAATTTCCAAAAAAATCCACTTATACTAAAATTCAAATTAATAATCATATATTGATGTATATTTTTTAAAATTTATATTATTGAATTTATATTCTTAATTTTTAATAAAATAATAAAATAAAAAGGGAAACTATATTTATTGTAAAACAACTTTTTAAAATATAATTATTCTTAATTTATATAAAATATTTATAAAACTATAATTAATCAAAAAAATATAATATTAACATAAAATAATCATTTATAATTATAATATATAAATTTTTAATAAAATTTATATTACATAAAATGTTTTCTCCTCAATAAAAGTAATGATTTATAGAAATTTGGGTAAAATAACCTTATATGTATTTCATAATGTAGTTGTATTTCATAATGTAGTTGTATTTATTAATGTAAAATATTTAAATGGATAAATTTTAATAGTATAGACATATCCCACATTCGGTTTACTATAGTTTTTCATGTGGATAACACTCTCATATAAGCTTTTTATTTATGGAAATATAAAATTAAATATGAGGATTATACAATGAAACATTGTTCACAACTTTATCTAAAAAAACATTGAGGAATCCAATATGACTTTATTTTCAGCCTTTCCTATAAATATAATATCCATACCTTATGCAGTGTTATTGTCCTTTAGAGTCCATGTAATTGTCCATTCAAAACGGATCCAAATTCACCAGTAGAACCTCTAGATCTCCCTAATATTTTACTCACAACCATTTTTAAATAGTATTCACTTAAAAATATTTTCCTTTACATTTTTCACAAAATACCACTATTGGATGAATCATTTAACACATATGAATATTTTTTCATGTTTTACAAACACACATTTAAGGATTAATAACATATTGATATAATGTGGTAGAGTAATCATGTGTGAGGGTGTGATGAAATTGACACCCAAACAATACATGATACAACTCAAGAATTCAATGCTTTTGTGTTTTATCTTCAATTTTGATATACACTTTTAAATGTATTTAAAGTATTCAATACATGTATTTTATATACTCCATGTTTTATTCCTTGATAAATAAAATAAAAATAATGATTATCATCCCCATATCTCTGATGATTTCTATGAATATAATTTCCTAATATCACTCATATAATTTCACTAGTATAAATCACTCATTTTGTTAATCATGGTAGATATATTATCATATCCATCACACACTCTACCAAACCTCATGGGTCCATTATACATTTTCTATATTCAATCAATGAATATTTTTATAAAAACATGACTCATCAATTTATCCAATGTAAATGTTGTCACTGATTAAATCATGGATTTTCAGCACACCATCCATGTCCAACAAGATTTTTTCTAATTCAATTAGAGATATATCCCTAGATAATAATCTGAGGTCGTTTTTCATTTGGAACAATGACTATATTATGTATTCTAAAGATGGAAGTTTTTTATAGTCCTCCTCTCATTTGTAACTTGAATGAAGACCAATATTTTATCATCTAAGACTCAAGTGATTTGAATACCCTTTAGTGAAATCTAGAATTTATTTTGAAATAGGGTTTTCAAACATGCACAAAAATTATTTCATCATGAATTCTACCTATGATCAATATTTTTTTTTTCATTATGTGTCATTTTCTCCCTCAATAACAACACCATGGAGGACCTTCCACCAAGATAATCCTACTACAGATTCTGAAACAATTACAATTTTTTTCATATAAATATAGTTATATTTCATACTCCCTTATTTTTATACTCATTTATATAAGATACATGAATCCCTTTATGGGTAATTTAATCAATTTGGGCTAGGTTACACATATACATTATCTTCAAATCTATTTTCCAACTAGTTTTACTCATAACTATCAATATCAAATTCAACGAAATCATAAGCGATTAATGTAACAAAAAGCTTCCATACTAGATCTCAAATGTAATCCTTTAATTTTTCAATCTAAAAAAAATTACACTCATGTCATTTAAATGATTGAATTTTGACCCTCATTTTTACATTTTAATTAAATTTAGTTTCTTTATAGTTATCACCTTTTTAATCACCCTGTTATTCTCATAAATTTCATCTGATTCCTTCCTAAATTATTGTCCAATATCTACATAATAGATATTGAATGACACTTCTATATAATGTGGTATTAGAATCACCCAATTTTTTTTCTTACCATACCCTTACATTCTACATTATTCATCAATTATTTCTTTTATCCATTCAATTTAAATAATTTTTTTTTATGAAAAAGGTAATACTCTATATATATTTTCCCAAATTACTAAATCTGGTCCATAAAACATCCATGGAAATACCTTGAACATATATGATACAACAACATTGAGAATTTTGAACTCCCATTACATATAGTCAACATAATACAAGAGGTAAGGAACTGAAAACCAATATTCTCCAATAATGAAAATTATAGAATATTTATATAAAACTAATATGTGATACAAATTCACTAGGTTATGACCATATGTGAATCATTCTAACCATCATATAATATATCACTTTTCTTGTTTATGGAAGTATTTTAGTAAATCCTCTATAATTTATAGAAACATAACTATCTATATGGAAGAAAAAAAACCCCAAATGAACCCCCTTATGCTTCTTGTATCATTAAATCTGTGTTCTCCAAAGACACTAGACCATAGCATAATTCCACTAGAAGAACACATGAAATACTATAAAAATAATTGCTGAATAAAAAATCAAAAGGAAAATAAAAAAATATTTTATGTGTTTTTGACAAAATTTTATAATCCTAATGAAATTTATTATTCACTTGTATGCAACTAATCATGGATATTTATGGAAATATTCTCAATTTCATTAATCAAAAGTTATCTACCCTAATTTTATAGTATATTAAATTTACTTCCCCATGAATCCAACCACATCTTATCATCGTGGCAGGATATCCCCCAAAATTGAAATGCATATATAAAACCATCATATGTAAATATATCTCCACCACCATAATAATTCATGTTGGTAAACTATTTACTATTCCAATAAATGAATGTATAATGGACAGACACCTGCTCTAGGAACCTATATCATTTAGTGAAAAAATATCTAACTATTGTAACTTCATCTGATTATAGTCATTGGAAATGAATTCACTCATTTTATTTTGATTGGGGAATTACATTTCCTTCTTATAAGAAAATTCATATCATAAGAAAATAGATACTATAGAAATATAAATTTCAAATATAAATATAAATAGTATATTTTACCTAATGAATAAATATAAAAAATAATTATACCTGGAAATACTCATAAAAGTTTTGATAAAAATATAACGTACCATATATAATAAGTTAAATAGAATCAGGATTGATTCCAATTAGGGTAGGTATATATTATTTTGATGGTTCTTTCCTTATGACATTTTTATACATTATTATATATGATTACGTTATTATATATTGTTTATAATTTTTTATATAATTGTTCTGAATTCATATTATACATGTGTAACTATTTTATACCTAAATCTTGGGGGATTATGTTTAACATCTAGGTACATGGATTATGGGGTTATGCAACTCTTAATAAATGTTTAGTATTTTCATTGAAATATTTTGTGAGAGCTCATAAACAATATTTCTGTCTTACATGTCTAAATTTATTAACTAGACATCTATGTGAGGTAAATATTCTAATAATTAATTATATTTAAATATAATTAAATAAATAAATAAAATTATCTACAACTTTAAAAATATCTAATTATAATAGAATTACATAAAATCATGGTTAAGCTAAAACATGAATTATAGTTCAATATGAGGATTAGTATAGATGTATCATATGATTGATATTATTAAGGGTTGATAATGTATCAGCTAATTAATAATTAATGAATCATATTTTATGTTTTCATATTTCATATACAATTAATATAGATTCATTATTGTATGTTCTTACTCATGGTTTTAATATTTTAATGTTTCATTTTCTGCATTCTATTCTATTATTCTTTATACTATATAAATGGGTTTTCATAGATCAAGGATATAATTATGTATCCTATGAATGGTTTTAACTTATTGTGGTATAATATGTACACATTTCATAGTGATGATATGGCTCAATATTTACATCATGTTTTCTATTTTTATATATTGAAGTTATAGATTCGGTTGTAGTGGTGATGGTGTGATGATGAAATGGATATTGATATGAATAAAAAAGGGTGATATTTGATATTTATTATTATGGTGATATTATGGTTATGGTATCAATTAAAAAATATGATGCCTAATATTTTTTTTCACCAGCTTATATGATTTTATAGTGATGTTTGGATGACAATAAAATATTTTGTTATGCGATTTTCAACTTTTCCTCGTTGTTTTACAGGTATGTAGATATGATGGTATCCGTGATGAAAATGTGATGGAATATATTGTGATATTATTATTCAAGAGTAGTTATATGTTTATGGGATTTTACTTTCATTATCATAAGAACTTGGAAATGTTAATTTTTTGTTCTCACTACTACTTTTATTAGGTAAATTTTTTATATAATAAGGATTTTTTGTTGATGTAGTAAAAGGTGAATATTATATGAAAAATTTATTGTCTTAATAATATTGCCAAATAACTTTCTTCCTTAATTAAATATAAAATTCTTCTCCTTACACTTGCATATCACATGGACATACAACTACATAAAAATAACATCCTACTATATACTACCATGTGATCACAACTCTATTGTTTTCTTTATTAATTTTATAAGGAAAACTGAGAGAGATGGGGGATGATTCAATTCATGAAACTAATGTGAATGGTACCTGTTATTCACGCAATGTCACATGTTATACTTTCCATATTTTATATAATTACATTTTGGTAATGGAAAACGTAAATTATTTAGATTATGAAAATTCATTTTAATGGTAGATGTTTTACCATTACTAAGAATTTAGGAGCATAATGACTCCCATTTAAGTAATAAATACACTTTGTGCTAGTCACCAACCTATGTGATATTTATGATGGGATTTGAGTAACCATATTTATCTCCTATGTTGACCAGTGAGGGGTTTCAGTGAGAATGGGTTGTGAAAATTTTGTATCAGTGATTTTAGTTGATAGTTTTGTTTGAGTATAGAGTTTAAACCATATTTGTATTTCATGGTTCTCTAGGGTAATATTGGAAGGATCCCAATATTATGAAGATTGTGGGGAACTGTCTAGGACCCAGGTATTTTTAGCCACTTATAGAAAATATAGAAACCTTATTTTCATGGATACCTTCTAGGACACATGAATCATATGAATATCGATTTTTCTGAAATTATTATGATATATTACTAAGAATCCCCAGGTGAGAATTAACTAATTAAAAGTTAAATTATTTTTTGGAAGGGTTAATACGTCATTTTCATAGGATTGATTATTCTTAAAATCATTTATCTATTATTATGGTTTTGTGTTTATTTTTGTGAATCTATTTTTATATGATGTAGTGATTATAAATATTTCACAATAATTTTTTGTAAAATTATTTGTGCTTGTATGACATGTTATCTTATCACCAATTCCATTAAATGATTCTATATTCTCCCTTATATGAAATGATATGGATATTTACTTAATATTGATAAATAATAGCTACTAAATTTTCATTCATGTTCGAACATAAATATTTTATTCCAAAATATAATTTATGTTTTTCATGGATAATGATTAATGTGTAATTGAAGTATTTTCTAGGATAAAAAAAATTAAAAATCCATATTGTTTAACAATTCATTTTTATAAAGTATAAATTAATTTATTTTTTTAAAATATTTTTTTTAACGACATATTTTCAGCTCCATAGTTTCTAAAAAATAGAATTTTATTTCTTGTGTTAATAAAAAAAATTAGAACAAAATTTGGGATAAAATTCATGTTGTATGTATAAAATCATTTTTCATACAAATCCTATTGAAGTAATAAATTCTATCTACGCAGCCTTTGAGGCATAATAAAATTTCTATATAAAGGAAAATAATATATTTTCAATAAAATTGAATTAATATAACATGCTTTAAATGGATTAATAATGTGATGTGCATAAAATTAATATTGTAGACATCATTATTAAGATAGTTTAATAATAAGAAAAATATTTCTATTCGAGAATGATAATATATGTGATTATAATAATTTCTTATATAACATTGGGAATTATAAGAATTAAATATTAAATCATGATTTAAATTTTCATCCTAATTATTTTTCTATTAATGATTAAGTTTAATTCCTAAAAGAAGAACATGTTGAAAATAATTTATATATTAAAACAATCTAGCAATATCAATAAATGAATTATTATTCCACATTAATTAGAAAGAAATAATTATCTATATGTGGTATTATATAATCATTGAATCTAAACAGGCATTGTGAACCTCTAATTAATTATTTCCCAAAATGATGTATATCAATATTTGAAAATTAATTTTTCCTTTTAATTTCCATTTTTTGTATTATTATTAAATGATAATGATATGTAACATAATGCTTTAATGTGGTTTTTTATTTGTCATTACAATTATTTATTTGGTAAATCAATAAATATCAAGTTATTATTAAAATCACTATAATGATTATATATGATAACTTATATTTGATTGTGAATGGTATATTATTCATGATTTTTATTTTGATATTTTGGTAACTGTTTGACACAAATATCTTATTATACACCAATATTCACTACTAGTTGTTGTTTATTATGTTTAAATACATGGTAGTCTTCTTTTAAAAGATAATATTTTAAATTTTATTATTTTGTGGTCACATATATGATATTATATTATTATTATGCTGTTTTTTATAATGATTTAATATATTATTCAAATTTTTATATGGTCATTTCATTTATGGATGTTATATAAGATTTTTTTTTTCTAAAACTTACTCAAAACAAAAAGATGGAATTGATGTAGTAAAATAAATGTAATGTTTTTGGAAATTAAAGTAAGGGCCAATTGTGATCATTCCTAGTTTCCTTATCTTTATATTCATGGAGTCGTTTCTATTTCTTAAATTCTATTTTCACTACTTATATATTTATATATCCTTTTACTGTATAATATAGATACCGTGTTTGGATTTATGTTAGGACCCCATTTAGAGTTTTTTTGAGAGGATGTGATTTCAATATTGATGATGAAATAATTAATGAGGAATTGTATAAAAATGTTGTTATCATTTGAATAGATTATAAGTGAGGGATGCTACTAGAAAGCTACTCGGGTATATATGAAGAATGAGGCCCTAAAAATTTTTTGAATTTTTTTTTCATTTATTTAAATTATGAAATCATTAGTGTGAGTTATCAGAGGATCAGTGAGTCTCTTGATATTTTGTGGATAGTTAGTTATAGTATTGGGATTAATTATTTTAATGTGGTAGAAATTTTAATTTCACTTTTATATTATTTTAAAAAGAAAATATTATTGATTTAATAATTTATTTTCTATAACGAAAAATGTTTTTCGATATGTGAAAATACTTCTTACTGAAATACCTATGGAAGTTTTAAATTTCTTATTGGGATTTTGTTTTCAAACATTGATGATATTCCACATGATAAAATATATTCCTAATGGATATGTATTTTAAAAGATAATATTAAATTCATGATTTTAAAAATAGGGTTTTTATATCTATTAAAAAAGTGAAAAACAAATTATAGAATGCAGGTTGTTATAATTTTATTAATAACACTAAAAAATAAAATGATTTAGGGAATTTTTTCTATTATAATATATTATATTAACATATATAAAAAATGATTGGTTATTATGATATTACATTTGAGTGATGTTGATTGGAATATAGTTGTGTTCACATGGTAGTGAATTCAAAATTGGTGAATTTTTTTCATTGGTTATTGGATTCCTTTGTTTTTATAAATATATTGTAACTTATAGTTGTCACTCAAATCATCCTCTATGATGTGTTGATAAAGAACCCACACAATTTAGTTGCGAATTATTCCACTAGATGGTATTCATTATGGTATTATATTGGTTTCAAATATAATTCTATACATTTTATTTTGATTTTTGTAGAAGATAATGATTTGGTTGGTATATTATGTAAGTTATAGGTAATTACTAAACACATACATTTCAGTTTAGAGGATATAGAGTTTTAGTTGGGAATACAGAGGTGGTCTAGAAAGAAAAGATTTCATTTTTTGAATCATTGTGCTAAAAAAGATCATAGTGTAAGATATGGTTAATCTAAAGTAATTGGAGTCGATCACTTATATTACTGGTTAACCCAAGGTAAAAAGAATTCATTGTGTATCCCATGGTGTTACTGATGGCCAATACTGTTTTTTTGTGTGTGCTGATTTGGATGATGTTGTTTTTAACAAACTAGTGCTCTGAAAAACCTATTATGTAGGATATATTGGATGGAAGGGTTCTTGTAGAGTTTATGGAGTTGTACTTGTATGAAAAAATGATACGTAATATGAACATTTCCATTTGGTAGGGTCAATATATTTTTTGTAATTGAATGTTTTCCAATGTTTCACCATTCCAACTAGTGTGATTGTTGTGGGGGGCATGATAGTTGAGGTGTAGTATATTTAGTACCCCCAGATTCTAGTATATAACCTCTTATTTATTTTTTATATACATAATGTTTTTGGTGTATGGGTGGGAGAGTTTTTTGGACATTCAATAAGTTTGGGCGGGTAAAGGAGAGGTGCACGAGATGCGTAATGTTTTCCTAAACTGTGTAGAGATCCTAGAAAAAAGTATGTGTAGTAGTAGTTTTGAGGTAGTAGTGATGGCACAGTGTGTGCACGGCTAGGGAGAACATTTGAGGATGCCTTGTGTGGGTTTCCATAAGGCAGTATATAACAAAAAAATTTCATATTGTTTTTCTAACCATGCAAACTAATTGTGTGAATAGTTAAAGATAAATAAAAAAAAATTGGATATCACTCATTTTTCCTATAACTCCCTATTTTTTTATCATTGGTGGCCCTAAATCGGTATTCTACTCCTTCGAATGTTTTATAACCTCTCCAGAGCAATAGTGAATCAATAGGGAGACATCCCTTGGTGTTTTCAAGCCCGATTCTTGTTGTAATTGTTGTTGTTTATCGTTTATTTCATGTTTTCATAGATCTATATAGATATACTTCTCCACTCATATCGTTTTCTCATATCTACACAATTTATGAGTATACATAGTATTTTTGATGCCAAATATGGTAATATTTGGTCTTTTTGTTGACAAAAGAAGTTATCTAAGGCGGTTTTATGTAGAATCTACCTGGATTCATGAGTGTTCTTCATCCATTTACAGTTTTCATCAAAACCTTCAAGATAGGTGGCTTCAATCTCGAAGCCTCTTGATAGAACTATGTTTAATACATTAAATATGATTTAATTGTGAAGAATGTTTCATGAATTGGCTGAATATGAATTTTTAGAAACCTTCTTTTGTGATTGTTTGGTAAATTGTTAAAATCGTGTAAATTGGGTCTGTTGAATAAAGTGATATTGTTCTTGGTTTTAAAAAAGGGATTTTGAAATTATTATTTTCACGAAATATTTCTCATGGATTTTATTGGATGTTTTTAATAAAATGGGATGATTTATAAAAACGATAATGTTGTTTTAAATTGGATTGTTCTTTGGTTTTCAATAAAATAATTGTTTAATTAAAATGGTTTGAATTGGTTTATTTGAATGGTTTTTTTACATATGAGTTTTTTTAGATCATTTTCAATGTGCCCCTGAATAAGGGACGTGTACCATTGGGATTTAAGGTATGTGACCCAGGATCAGGGGCATGTGTCATAGGGACACAAGGTGATTGGATGAGGGACTACTCAAATGTATGGTACTGTCAAACAAATCATGCATGTGTGTGTTTGTTTAGAACCATGGAATGGTTATTCCAAAAGAATATTGAGATATTGTTCTAAAGAGTGGATTTTTTTTGATATGTGACTTTCTAGAATGTGGTTTATAATATATATTGTCGAATTTTATTTATAAATTATTTTGGAAGTTGTTTATATATAGTTAAAAACTATTTAGAAAAATGGTTTTCTATTAACTGTTATATATAAATTTTACTAACCATTCTATCCTAGTGGTGTGATTAAGGATATAATTGGTGATTATATACTGAGTTTTATAATCACCCTTTATTTGGAACTTTGGTGATTTTGTTAATGCTATTTTCCTTGACAAGGGAAAAGGTAAAGTGTAACATGTTTTTAGCACCACCTCATGATACAAGGAATTTTTTGTGGTGTTGGAGAATGGATCTTGTTGGTCAAGGATTCTTGCGTTCATAGGGATTTCGTAGTTGTTCTTCCCTATATTACCTTTTTTTGTTTCATTTTCTAAGTAGCATACACTGGTGTGGTTTTGATTTAAATTTGATGTTTGATTTGCCTTTATTTTATTCATGCATCATATAGTGAGTTGTTGGGATATGGTTTGTTGGGTTAATGTTTTTAGTTTTTCAAAATTGTATATCATCCCTACATATATTTGAAAACATTTGGAATTTATTTCTTGCCTTTATAATCATGGGGATGTCTCATAATTCATAGTAATTATTCATGGTATTCTCAAGACAATGAGAATAAGTGGTACATTACAAATGGTATTAGCTTGTTTGGTCATTCCATAATAATTTTTCTTTAGTTTTCTTGGACATAGAGTTGAAATTTTATCTCATCTATTCATTGGAATGTATTATTATAAAAGAGTAGTATTTTCTACACATGAAATTTAGATCATATAAAATATGTAGATAGTTTTTTTATACTGAACATAATGTTACAAGGATGTTGGGTACATATGTGTTTTGGAGACACTTATATTATTTAAAAATCCCATTATCATGGGTTTAGCCAACGAGATGAGCATGGAATGAATTAAAGAAATAACATCCCACTTGGTTTGTTTATTTAATTTTAATTTAATGATTTATGTTTTGTGAAAAAGTTCTGATTTTTGAAAATCATGATATTGTTTTCAAATGATTTTTTTTGAAAAGAGTATATTTAATGTATTTATCAAATAGTTTGATTCTCAAAATGGATGTTGGATGTTTTAAAATACATATTATTATGGAAATAAAAGATTCTATATTAGATATCATATACATTTAAATGTTATTCAATATGTTTATAGAGAGTATTACTTATATATTTTGTTGTTGTTTAGAAAATGGCTTTGAGTAGGCATCATAGAATTCAATAAAAAGAAGAAGTGGAGAATGTGGTTTCACAAGATCCAGAGGTGAACTAGGAGCTGGTTCTAAGTTTACTCCATGAATTTCAAGTTGTGTACATGGGTAACTTAGGGGATGAGAAAATTCATGTGGATCATTCCAACCAATTAATGAAAAAAAAATCCACCAATCTTCAGGGGCGATTTTTGAGCTAGAAATTGTGTAGATGTTGTTGAACAAGGTGAATCATATCTTTAGTTTCATCGAAACCCTAGTATAGTTCATGTTTATCCTATTCATCTATATGCTGGAGGATCTTGAACACTAATGGTGGGAACTATTGATGCATTCCAAAGGGGATAAAGGCTTCTATTGGGTGGTTTTAAAAAAGATCAACCAGACATTCAACCCCTACATGTTAATGATCATGAAAATGATGGATTTCATCATCTCTAACAATGAAAATATCTCTATCTCAAAGAAAAAAAAACTAAATTTATTAATTTAGTTTCATTTTCAACAGATGATGCAGCTAGTAAATCCTTGAAGGCATGAATCTTCATATCAGGGCTAAGGAAAGAGATTCGATCAATGATCGTAGTGCTCTGTATGACAGATTATACACAGATGGTGAATAGAGAAGTAGTAGCTGGGAAGGACATCTCAAGAGTTATGGTAAGAGTAAGTATGATGACACCTATGGTAAATTGTGGGAACATGAATTCTGAGAGAAAGTGAAGGAAGGAAATATTTTCCCAAGGTAGGAGTTGGAATCAAAATCTGACATCTATTTCAGTAAATACATATCCACAACGCAAGAGAAAAGCATGTTGTTTTCAATGTGCTTCACTTTACAACCTGAAGCAAGACTATGTGAAACAACATAGAAAATTCCTTAACAGTATCCATATTGGGAATCGTCAACACTATTTTAGCAGTCTTGTAGAAACTTCTTAAGTGTCACATACATCATTTACTTTGATGAGACGAGGAAAGATGAATCAGACTCATCAGTAGAGAAGAGCATGCCACAGTTATTCATGAACCACCATTACTCCTTAGAAAGGTCAATCTTGGAAAGGAAACAATGATCATACTACAATGTCAATGTAATTATAAGGATATGACCAAGGGATTATTGATGATTTGGATGGACCATATATGGTAAGAGGTACAATTCTATTTAATTATACATTATAAATGCTATATACAATATTATTAAATCTCATTCCTTCACTGCAACTTGTTTTGTTTATCTAATTTTTTTCAAACATGAGATGATTCCTTCAATGATAAAATTTCAATACCCTATTAGTGAGGGAGAATGTCGAGCCATTGTTTATAGAGCATGTTCTATAACTCTTGATGGAGGTGAAATAAAATGGGACTTATAGGTGTTGTTTATGGATGTCTATGATGTAATCCTATGTGGGGATTGTTTATCAATGTTCAAGTATCACATAGACTGTTATAAAAGGATGGTTAATTCCGTGAATAATGATGGAGTTGGGCATGTCTCTAAGGATAAAGGGTTGTAAAGGTAGCATAAATTGTCTTATTGGAACCAAAAATGGTAATGATCTCTTAAAAGTTGGTGGTATTGACTTTGGCATCAATGGAAAAGATCAAGGATATTATTTTTCTAGTGGTTCTAGATCAATTTGTAGATATCTTTCCCATTAATTTCTCAGGGTTACAACTTTTAAGGGAAGTGGAGTTTATAATTTATCTTCTTCCAGGGACTAGTCCTATTTATCTTCCCTATTATAGGACGACCCCAAAAGAGTTTATGGAATTCAATGTGAAATTATTGGAGCTATAAAAAATGTTTCCTTCAGTCAAGTACTTCACTATGGGTGGAACCAGTCTAGTTTGTGAAAAAAGTAGTTGAAACTCTAAGGTTTTTCATTGATTATAATAATATCAACAACGTTATGATAATGAATAGATATCCACTTTCACAAATTGATGATTAGTTTTATCAATTGAGGGGAGATTAGTGGTTCTCTAAAAAAGAATTTGAGATTAGTAAATCATTTATTGTGGGTTCAAAAGGAGGATATTCAGAAGATGACTTCCAGGAGTTGATATGGTCACTATGAATATGTATTAGTGCCTTTATGTCTTAAAAATGCACCATAGGTCATTATGGAATTGATAAATCAGGTATTTTGGAGATATCTAGATTCTTTTTTATGGTGTTTGTGGATGACATATTGGTGTATTCAAGAATAAAGGTTGTGCATGAGAAACACTTAGCAGAAATTTTTGAAATATTGAGAGATCACCGTTTATATCCCAAACTATATATGTGTGATTTTTGGATACAATAGGTATTCATTCATAACATGCCATTTCAGAAATTGTGTTTTAGTCGATCTGGAGAAGATAGAAGCTATTATCTCATTGTATCCACTATTGATTGTCTTTGAGATATAAATTTTTCATGGGTTTTCTAGTTATCACAGACACTTTTGTCATTAAATCTTTGGAAAATCCTCACCAATTAAAGCTCTAATAAATTAGAATGATCTATTTCAATGGAATTATGAATTACAGAATTCATTTTAAGAACTAAAAGTTCACCTTACATCAGTAACTATCATTATTTTTCTAGAATTTGGACCACTGTGCGTGGTGTATTGTGATTCATCAAAAGATGGGTTTGGATGAGTTATCATGAAAGCAAACAATTTTGTTTATTATGGATTAAGGAATTTTAGAGTACATGAGAAGAACTACCCAACAAATTATTTTGTGTAAGATCTAGTCTTCCATGGAAAAATGACATGGCATAATTATCTATTTTGTGGAATATTTACTTTGTTTAAGGACCATATGATCCTGAAACACATTTTGACATAACAATATTTAATCTAGGGAAAAGAAGTTGCATGGAGTATCTCTAGATGTTGGACTTGGACATGATATATACACCAGGAAAAGGAAAAGTGGAGGTAGATGCATTGAGCAGAAAACAATTTGCACAGTTGGTGAAAGAAGCATATAATGAGTGTTAGTTAATGGAGGTTCTACCTGGAAAGCATGTGGAATGTGAAGGTTGATGTGATGTTTTGGTTTTATATTCAGTTTCTACGGTTCCTAATTTCGTAAAGAGGATCAAATATGGACAAAAATATGATATACAATTCTTGGTTATAAGATTATAACTATATAGTGGGAAGGTCGTTGAGGAATGGAAACATTTTTGGAGTTCAATGTTGCGGTTTAGAGATCGGATGATCTTACCCATAAATATTCATGAATAAATTCTTCATGGTTACAACCATTCCAGATGGTTTGTACATCCATGTATAATGAAGATGTATAATGAGTTGATAGTTTTTTTTGGTTGAGAAGAATGAAATGGAAAGTGGCTATGTCAGTTTCAAGGTGTTTAACTTGTAGGCATGTTATGGAAGAACATCAACCACCCGAAGGTATGTTACAGTCATTAGCTATCTTAGTGTGGAAATTAGAGTAGATAGAATTGAATTTTTTTATAGATCTCAAATGAATGTTTTAGATACATGATGTAATATGTTTGATATTGGAACAATATACCAAGTCAGATCTTTTAATTGCAATTTTTGAAACATATCGGCTGGAGGCTTTATCCAAAATCTATATCCAGGATGTGGTAAAGAGACATGGAATAAAATTTTTGATCATTTCAGACATAGATATAAGTTTCAATTTTACTTTCTAAAAATACTTACACATATACCTTTGGGAATCTGTTGGCTAGGTGTTTTGTGTATCATCCTCAAACATATAGGAAATCCGAAAGGATGATACAGACATTGGAAGACATGGTTCGAGCTTGGGTAATTGATTACAGTGGCTCATGGAAAAATAACACCCATTTGGTGAAGATCATGTATTTTAACAGCTATCAGGACTCAATACATATGGCTATATTTAAATCATTGTATGGGGGTCTATGTCACTAATCCACTATATTGGGTGGAAACATGTGAAACTTCAATAGTTGAGCTGAGCTATTTCCAAGAAACAATGGAAATGATTTAGTTGATTAAGAAATAGATGGACACAGGTTATAATAATAAAAAATCTTATGCATATCATTATCAAAGACTGTTTTTATTCATGGTGGTTGATAATGTATTCTCTAGGATTTCTCCAAAGAAAGGACATCATCTTTTTGTAAAGAAGGGAATTCTATATCCTAACTACATTGGCCCATATGAGATACTAGAATTGGTTGCAGAGGTCGAATATTGGTTGTCATTTCCCCCATTGTTCAGTTCGGTGCATAATGGGTTCCACGTATCACATTTGAACATGTATCACCATGATCCTGACCATGTTATCTTATGGGATCACATTGACTTAGAGTTGGATCCTTTGTCAGCACATATCCCAGAGATGGTTGTGGTTATGAAAAATAAAGTTTTTCCTAGAAAAAACATCGGTCTAGTGCGAGTTTTATGAAACATGGTATGATTAAGGAAGAGATTTGGAAACACGAGAAGGAAATGAAAGAGAAATAGATAGGACCTTATTAGGGAAAGGATGGTTTTCTACTTTTCGAGGATGAAAAGGCCATTTGTGGGGAGAATATAGTACCCCCGGATTTGGTATGTCATGACCCGTCCTCGGGCCCATGCCGTGACTACCCCAAGCCCGCCTTCCATAGGCCAGGGGCTGGAGACTAGCACCAAAGGTGTAAATCCCGATAACTGGGAAGGCATTGCCTTTATAAAAGTAAAAAAAACACCACAGAGTACAAGCGGAAGAAAACACTAAGTACAACAGTAACAAAAGTACTGAAAGTACAAAGGGGCCGGAAATACAGTCCCAACAGATAGGTACAACTATAACTGAAAGTAAAGTACAACAGAAAAGAAAAGCAGCTGGAAGATGACGCGCAGCTCCTGGATCGTCCACCACGAATCCTACCAGAAGGGTAGGTAGAGATAGTGCAACTCTTGGATCGTCCACCACAGATCCTACATGAAGGGTAGGTACAGATAGCGCATCTCCTGGATCATCCACCATAGATCCTACCTAAAGGGTAGGTACAAATAATGCAGCTCCTAGATCGTCCACCACAGATCCTACCTGAAGGGTAGGTTACATTTAGCCTCCACAATGCTCTCACCCGTCAACCTCCTCCGAGTACCGTCTCGTTGTGAAGTTCACCTCCGGATACTGACTCACCGTGAGGTCCACCTCCGAGTACCGTCCGGTTCTCGAACACTCGACCTCTGTCAGCACTGCCCGTCATCTGCAACCAACACAACGAGGTGCGGGCATAGCCCGTGCAGGGGTGAGTATAATGATACTAAATAGGGACCACAAGACCCTAAAGGTCTCACTAACTCCAACAAGGATAACCAAAAATAAGGATCTCAACAGATAACCTTTACTTAGGTATAAGCCCATAATTATACCTAAGTTATCAAGTAACCCATCTCAATCATGAGGAAACACAAAGGTTATGAAATAAACAGATAACCACTACCTAGGTATATGTCCATACATATACCTATGTTATCAATTTACCCATCTCAATCATGAGGTAAACACAAGGTCATAGTCTCAGCTCAAACCAGGATTTTCATTTATCAAAACTGTAACTGCTGAAGAGCTCCGTCTCTGGAGAGTACAGTGATCCTGTCACGACTCCGAGGTACTTCTCACTAACCTATGATTTCTGAGGTAATCCTCCTGTCGAGTACCGCGGGTCAGCCACCCAATCATAGTAGTGCTTCCCGTCGGGGTCTGCCACCCAAACACAGTAGTGCACCCCCTAATAGCCGGCAGAGGTACTCCTTCTGTTGAGTACCACGGGTCTGCACCCAAACATAGTAGTGCTCCATCCGCCATGGGTCTGCACCAAAACATAGTAGTGCTCTATCCACTGGGCTAGTCGACTCACTCCATGTCGAGTCGGTCAAGCAGTCATCAGGTCTCAGCAAGCTACACGGTCTCCATACTCCTTACGCTCGTCTCCGGGAGGGTCCGCTCCATGAGCTACAGGTAGATACTCCAAGTATCATAAGTCCCATGAAGAAGTATCTCAAAGGACCACCTCGTCATAGGGGTCTCAACGCAACAGACGGTGCGTCAATCGGGCGCCCGGTCTGTGACTTATTAGCCTTTTCGTCCTAGGGGCCCAGTTAGTTTCGTGTGCGAACCAACCTGACCATATCTCAACTATACCCCAAACTCTCATAGGGTATACTCATAGGGACCGTTTCTCAACGTGATCATCAACGCCACTGACGGTTCGTCAAACGGACGTCCCGTCTGAAAGTTATCAGCTTTTCCGTTCCAGGGGCCCGGTTGGATTTCAGGTACAATCCAACTCGGCCACTATCCAACAACATCAAAACCTTAGTCTATGTATGCCAAAAGTTCCGTCTCATCAAGAGGAATCCAACAAAGTCGACGGCACGTCAATCGGACGTCCGGAGCTCAAGTTATAAGCGTTTCCGCTCCGAGGGCCCGGTTGGTTTGGTGTTCGAACCAACCCGGCCATACCCAAATTTCTCCGAAACCTTGAGTGTAATATACAGAAACAAACATCTCGATCCAAGGATCGCATCACAACTGACGGTGTGTCGATCGGAGGTCTGTAGCCCATGTTATGGGCAAAAGACCGAAAGTGGTCTGAAAATGGGTGGTCTGGGCCCGGTCCGACCCGGCCAACCCCCCCCCCCCCCCGGGACGGCCCGAACTGGGTCGAACCGAACCGGGTCTGGGTACGGCCCATTAGGGTGCAGCCCAGCCTAGTGTGTCCGGTCTAGCCCAGGGCCGCTCTGCGCTGGCCGAGCGGGGTCGGCTCGGCACTGGCCGAGCGGACGCGCAAGGGGGCGCTGCCCCCTTGACTGAAGCTGCGGCCCCCACGTGGGGGCCGCTCACTGCCAGCAACGTGGCACTGGCCGCCACGTCTCCCTCGGTTCTGCGCGACCGTGAGACCACCGCCTACCGCCGCGGCTTCATTCGCGGCGGACCCTCCTGGCGGCGCGCTGGCATGCCCTTCCGGGGACAACCAGACGCGCTCCAGTGGTCCGTTTTGCCTGTGGTCTTCGCCAGCAGTCCTCCAGGGACCGAATCTTCCCTACGAAGTCTTCAAATTAACTTTTTGGCCCCGTTTGTCCTCGCCCATCAATCCGCACACAATGATCAACTAGTGGAGTCTTCAAATTGCCTCTGTGGCCCTGACTCCGGTCGCGGTTTCGTTCGGCCTCAACGACGCGGCGCAACTGCACTGCGCATCTTCATCATGTTCTTTCTTGTTTCCGCGCGGTGCCGTTTCAAAAATGGAGCAAGTGGCTCCACCATCTCTCAGCTGCTGCCTAAAGGAGACTGGCAGCAAAGATCACCATGAAGCCCGCTGGTGTACCCACTATCCTGAAAACTCCCACCACAACCTCTAGCTAATCCTCAACCGCCTGTGGGTCCGTCTCTCCCCCGAACCTAGGTGACCTCTGGTGCTGGAACACATGCAGTGTGCTCAAGCGGTGTGTATTCCCTACTGCTGGGGATAGTGGCATCGGTGGCCCAACGCATGGTAGTACCTCCGATACCTCTGCTGGTGCCTCAACTGCAAGAGGGCCCTGTACAAAAGCCTCGTCACTCGGAAGACTGTTAGTACGTACATCTCTCGGGGTTCGAGCTAATCGTCCGTGGAAAGGCATCCTGAATGAAACATATGTGACACGGTCAAAAGATTTATACCTGGTGAGCTGACCTGGTTTGAGCTGTTTTAAGGAAAACACTTTGGAAACACACACGCAATCAGTGTTTTCATGCACAAAGTCAGAAATCAGTTGTCAAGGTCCTAGTGTATAGATACGTTGGCCGCCCGCACCAACACTGGACTCCTTGAACTGAAAACCACACTCGGTACCCTTAACACTATTGCTTCACAGAAAGAAAATATCAGATTCATAAGTTCTGCGATAGAACCGACTCCTTTGATACCAATTTTTCAAGACCCATCCTCAGGCCCATGCCGTGACTACCCCAAGCCTGCCTTCCATAGGCCAGGGGCTGGAAACTAGGACCAAAGGCATAAATCCCGATAACTGGGAAGACATTGCATTTATAAAAGTAAACAAAACACAATAGAGTACAAGCGGAAGAAAACACTAAGTACAGAAGTAACAAAAGTGCTGAAAGTACAAAGGGGCCGGAAATACAAGCCCAACAGATATGTACAACTACAACTGAAAGTAAAGTACAACAGAAAAGACAAGCAGCTGGAAGATGACACAAAGCTCCTGGATCATCCACCACGGATCCTACCTGAAGGGTAGGTACAGATAGCGCAGCTCCTGGATCATCCACCACGGATCCTACCTGAAGGGTAGGTACAGATAGCGCAGCTCCAGGATCGTCCACCATGGATCCTACCTGAAGGGTAGGTATAGATAGTGCAGCTCCTGGATCATCCACCACGGATCCTACCTGAAGGGTAGGTACAGATAGCCTCCACAACGCTCTCGCCCATCAACCTCCTCCAAGTATTGCCTCGTTCTGAAGTCCACCTCTGGATACTGACTCGTCGTGAGTTCCACCTCCAGGTACCGTCTAGTCCTCGAACACTCGGCCTCTGTCAGCACTGCTCGTCGTCTGCAACCAACACAACAAGGTATGGGATTATCCCGTGCAGGGGTGAGTATAATGATACTCAGTAGGGACCCCGAGACCCTCAAGGTCTCACTAAATCGAACAAGGATAACCACAAAGAAGGATCTCAACAGATAACCTTTACTTAGGTATAAGCCCATACTTATACCTAAGTAATCAAGTAACCCATCTCAATCATGAGGAAACACAAAGGTTATGAAATCAACAGATAAACACTACCTAGGTATATGCCCATACATATACCTAAGTTATCAAGTGACCCATCTCAATCATGAGTTAAACACAAAGGTCATAGTCTCAGCTCAAACCAGGATTTTCATTTATCAAAACCGTAACTGCTGAAGAGCTCCGTCTCTGTAGAGTATAGTGATCATGTCACGACTCCGAGGTACTACTCACTAACCTAAGACTGCTGAGGTACTCCTCCTGTCGAGTACCACGGGTCATCCACCCAAACACAGTAGTGCTTCCCACTGGGGTCTGCCACCCAAACACAGTAGTGCACCCCAACTAATAGCCTATAGAGGTACTAATTCTGTTGAGAATTGCGGGTCTGCACCCAAACACAGTAGTTCTCCATCCTCCATGGGTCTGCACCCAAACATAGTAGTGCTCCGTCCACTGGGCTAGTCGACTCACTCCAAGTCGAGTCGGTCAAGCAGTCGTCAGGTCTCAGCCAGCTACACGGTCTCCGTACTCCGTACGCTCATCTTCGGGAGGGTCTGATCCACAAGCTACAAGTCGATACTCCAAGTATCACATGTCCCATGAAGAATTATCTCAAAAGACCGCCTCATCATAGGGGTCTCAACGCAATAGATGGCGTGCCAATCGGGCGCCCGGTCTGTGGGTTATTATCCTTTTCATCCTAGGGACCCGGTTGGTTTCGTGTACGAACCAACCCGGCCGTATCTCAACTCTACCCCAAAATCTCATAGGATATACTCATAGGGGCCGTTTCTCAAAATGATCACCAACGCTGTTGACAGTTCTTCAAACAGACATCCGGTCAGAAAGTTATCAGCTTTTCCATTCCAGGGGCCCGGCTGGATTTCGGGTACAATCCAACCTGGCCACTATCCAACTACATCCAAACCTCCGGTTAAGTATTCAAAAAGTTCCGTCTCATCAAAGGGAATCCAACAATGTTGACGGCACGTCAATCGGACGTTCAGAGCTCAAGTTATAAGCGTTTCCGCTCCGAGGGCCCGGTTGGTTTCGTGATCGAACCAACCTGGCAGTACAAAAAGTTCTCCGAAACCTTATGTTTAATATACTTAAATGACTGTCTCGATCCAAGGATCGCATCACAACTGACAGTGCATCGATCGGAGGTCCGTAGCCAAAGTTATGGGCAAAAGACCGAAAGTGGTCTGAAAATGGGGGGTCTGGGCCCGATCCGACCCGGCCCAACCCCCCTGGGTCGGCCCGAACCAAGTCCGGGTCCGGCCCATTAGGGAGCGGACTGGCTTAGCCAGCATGGCCCGGCCCGGCCTGGGTGGCCCGGCTCGGTGCGGCCGGTCCGGCCCGGGGCGGCTCGGTGCTAGCCGAGCGTGGTCGGCTCGGCTCTGGCCGAGCGGATGCGCAAGGGGGCGCTGCCCCCTTGACTGAAGCCGCGACCCCCGCATGGGGGCCACTCTCTGCCAGCAACGTGGCGCCGGCCTCCGCGTCTCCCTCGGTCCCGCGCAGTCACGGGACCGCCCCTTGCCGCAGCAGCTACAGCCGCGGCGGACCCTCCTGGCAGCGCGCCGGGCACCGCCGCCTCTGGCCATCGGCGTCGCCGGCAGGCCCTTCCCCGAACCACTGGACGGACTCCGGTGGTCTGTTTTGCCAGCGGTCTTCGCCAGCGGTCCTCCCGGGACTGGCTCTTCCCTGCGAAGTCTTCAAATTGACTTTGCAGCCCCGTTTTTCGTCGCCCATCAATCCATGAACAACAATCAACTAGCGGAGTCTTTGAATTGCCTCTGCGGCCCCAACTCCGGCAGCGGTTTCATTCGGTCTCAACGGCGCGACGCGATCGCACCGCGCTTCTTTGCCGCATTCTTTCTTGTTTCTGCGCGGTTCCATTCACCGCACCGCGTTTGTTCATGCCTCAAAGAACACAACATCAAAGGGGGGAGGAGGATCGATCATGTTTGGGCAGTCCGACCTCCTCCCGTTAAATGATAACAGGCGGCCCGAATATTAAACGAAGAACGCAAAGAATTAATTAAGAACAAAAAGTAATCAACCCCTACCTTTGATTCATCGGGGCGCACATTCGTCATGGGGGAATATGATGACGACTCTCACCACACGCTTCCACTTCAGAGTTCGTGCGTCGGTGGGTTGACGAGGAGGGGGGAGGAAAGAGGGTCGTCGGAGAAGCACCACGTCAGAAAGGGGCGCTCCGAGGAAGAAGGCCGAATAAAGTCAGGGAAGAAGTGTCGTCGGTGTTCTTCACTGGAGAAATAAGTTCTCTCAAGATCTCCACCAAAATGCGCAAGAACGTGCCAAAATAATTGAATATAATCTATTATTCTTGGTGGCGGAAATTAATTAAGTGGGCCCCACTTAATTAAGTTCACGATGGTTGGAACAATTCAAAATTCAAAAAGTAGAGAGGCTCCACCAAATTAATTGCCCGAGTAGATGACATAATTAATTTGGGGAGTTTTGAGGGGGAGTTTAGGGGCCCGGGTGGTCCCCACCTAATTAACAAGGAGTGGGTCAAGAGTTTCCTCCCATTAAATGGGGGGGGGGGGGGGTTGAGGAGGTTTTTATTCTCCTTCATTAATAGGGGAGTTAGAGTCCAATATGATCTCCCTCATTAATGGGGGAGTGTTGAGAGATTCCCTCCCCTCCCATTAAATGGGGGGTTAAGCTCCATGTAGACCCCATGTCATAACCTCTCGTGAGAGGTTATGCTGCTCGGGTGGTACCCACCCTAATAATCCTCCCTTGGGAGGTTAGGGTGTGGTAGTCCCACCACCAACTCCCATGTGGAGCTTTTAACCAAAACTAATCACAAGGAGTGAGTTCAACAAAGATAAAATAAGTTGTCACTTATTTTATTTTATTAATCCACGTGAAACCCAAAAACCAACTCTCAAACCCGATCATCTGCCAGCGAGGTGAAAGTCCTCTTAAGCGAAAACCGGCGCTGCGAGTTCATCGGTGCCCTCAAATTTTGATTCTGAGCACCGGTTAAAAAGTTAGAAAAACTCACTCATTCGTTCACTGAACGTACCTGAGCTAAACTTCGGAAAATGATTCCAGGCACACCGGGCCTTGGAATCAGGTGCCGCCAGAAACCGTGCACTCGCAAAATTCAAAAGAAAATAAGAAAAAAATTTCCTTGAAATTTCCGGGTCTTTACATGGTAAGTAACCCTTTCACTGTTATTTTTATATATAAAAGTTATGGGTGATGGGTTGAAGAGTTTGTTGAACTTTCAGAAAGATATAGGGGATATAGGGGTGGTGCATGGGTTGGGCATGGTTTTCCCAAACCAAGCAGTTATCCTAAAAAATAATGCACTATAACATGTTTGCGGAAGTAGCATAAACATGGTGTGCACACTGTTTGGGAGGCCATTTGGGGAGGTTGTGCATGTGTTTCCAATAGGAAGTATCTAAGGCATGGTTAGCGCATGATTTTTCTAACTATTTGAACTAAGTGTAACCACTCAGTGTCATATCAATTTAAATTACCTTCTGATAATTATGTAATATAATCACATGAAGTAAAAACACAATGAACTACTAAGAGCTATATGATCATAAAACATAATATTTTCACTTCATTGATTTCAATAATGAAAATCTGACATCCATGGTTCTATTCAGTGTTTTTTAGGAATCATTGAACAGACATAATTTTTGGTGAATAATAACCTACCCATAAGAATAGTAAAATAACCCTTATGAATATTAAATAATCCTAAAGAATATTTATCCCACCCATGAATATATAATTAAAATTAATTTATATTATAAGTGATGATATAACCATAGTAAATGTATTGGTGTATTTGTAATGTCATAAATAATTAATTATATTTGATTAATTAATTTATAAAAAAAATGTTTTCTAAAATGTTTTCATAAAATAATTATTTTATGTCTTTTAGTTTTAATATTATTTTATAAGGCATTTTGTAATTTTTTAATGAATTATAAAAACAATTATAGTTTTAAAATATGTAGTTTTCAAGAAAATTGTGATTTTAATTGAAATTTAAATTAATCATATTTTTAAAAATAATTTTAAAAAATACTGTTTTTGATTGGACTCAACAACTCCAAAAACTTTAATTTTGAGTTTTTTAGATTTTTAAAAAATACGTGAATTTTTTATGAATAGTAAAATACGATAATTCAAGATGAATGCTAGAACCAAAATTTCTAAATCACTATTGATTCATGGATGATTTAATTGGACATTGGTTTGAACTAACATTGGCATTTTAACTTTTTTGGTTAGGAGAATTATTATTGTAACACCCCACGATTCATAGTGCATTATTTATTTAAAGTAATTCAATAATTTTCACTACACGCAACACCGAGTTCAAGCGCACCATGACTTACCAAACTAGCCATTCAAAAGCAGTTATGAATAGTATTAACTGAATTTTAAACATTATATAATCCTTATAATTTTATAATACATATTATGAGTTTCATAGACATAATGTAAGAACAAATTCATTTTTTCAGATAAAAGATGTATTTTTCAAAAAATGCACTTTTACCGACTTTTAATGGTGAACCCTTTTTAAATACAATATTTAAAACTTTTATATATTCAATTTGACAAAATAAACTTCTCATTTAGAATCAGGAAATAATAATTTAGTTTTAATTAAATTTTGGTAATTTTCTGATAACTTTCATATTTTGATGAATAGTGAAAATTACTAAATTTTAATTGAAAACATCTTTTTTAATAGAAATAATTAATAGTAATAAATTATGAATTTGTGTAATTTTAAAGTATAATTAGATTAAATTTTTACCATTTATTCCAATTCTTTTCAGTGGACATAATTTCACATTTAAACTGGACATAAGCAAGTGCCAATCTTTTGATAGTTATTATTTCTTAAAAATACGCTTTTTTTACAACGGGTATTATGTTTAAATTAATTTCTGCCACTTCTGTGTTTTGAATTTAGAAAAATGGATTCCATATTTAGAATCAGGATTTCTAAATTATGTAAATAGGGAACTTTTATTATTAGATATTTTGTATAATTATTTCGGTAAATATTTTATTTACCATGGTTAAAGGGTAAATCCGGTAAATAAGGGTAACAAAAATAATTTAATAATAATAATAAATTACCCTAAAACGTGTCCTAAACCTATTGGTTAATACATGTTCGACCATGGGCATCTTTGGGACGATTTTGGGACCCCATGAAGCCACTTGTAAGTGATAATGACACTTTATATTAATAAAGTTAAAGTAAATACAAAAATGACATAAGCTTAAAGCTTTTAGAAAAACAATTTTTACATAGGGTTATACATATTATATTTGAAATGATAAATATTAATTAGAATGATAAAACAATTTCATACATAATGGGATTTTATTTATAATTTTTAGACATTAAATAATTAACTTTATTTATGACACAATAATGATGCATTATTTTTCTTATTAATGAATCAATCAAATAATTGGTATTATAAATGTTAAAATAAATATAATTTGAAAGTATTGATGACATTAAAAAATTTTATTGGTTAATATGACATGTCAGGATTACATAAATGAATTTGGTTCGAATTAATAATGTTTTTATGACTTTAACAAAAATACATTATTAAATAGTGTCAAAATTGACAAAAAGGAGTTTTTAAAAAAATATTATATTTTTAATTGATATCCTATTCCTAAAAATCTAAGGTTCAGCCAAAGGACATATATAATGAGATTTGGATCATTAATGGACCACTTGGGTGTCTCTTAGAAGTATTTAGTATGTTCATTAACTATATAATAAAAAAATACACAGAGACATGGCAAATGTCACAGTATTCAACTAAGAGGTAAAAATAAAAGATAAGGTTAATAAAGTAACAAAAACCTATATAAAACCTATTGGTTGATTGGTTTTCTACCTATCCCTACTTTAGATTTTAAATAAGTCACTTAGGAGCCATTATAATCCGAATATGAATTTATTATAAAATAATATTTCTTATTTTTTCTAAGGTTCCCCTCACCCCTCTTATAATAGGGAACTCCACCTTATCTCAAATTTATACCTTCAAAAACATTTTGTTCGGCCAACCTCTACCCAAATACGCTCTCAACAGTACTAACTTCATCCTAGAGGCATTCATTTAGTCATAAATCCAACATAAGGAGCCTTATTGATCAAATCAAAAGGAAGAACTCGAAAAAGAGATAATAATTTCACCACCCTCTTTCAAGTTCCTTTCTTCTTCCACATCTTCTTTCTTTGATATTTCCATTCTAAAATAATAACTCCAGTATATTCTATATAATTTAATTTTATTATAAATATGGTACAACCATATTTAGTATTCTATCCATCCTTTGAATGACATGTCACCATATGTGCGTACGTACGACTTACCGTCTCCACATCGTGGTGTGATTGTTATTCAAAACATTATTATTTGGATGGGTATGATAATGATATTATATTGAATTAAATAATAAATATAACATTATAATGATTTGGTATATATTATATATCATCAAATTATATATTATTTTAATATCAAAAGAATGATATTGTGACTCGTGCGTACGTACGGACTACCGTCTCCTCGAACGCTATGAGATTCATTCCACATCGTATCCATTCAAGTATAATTCTCATATGATGATTAAAAATAATGTTTAAGGGCTTGATATCATTCTGGATATGAATAATATAAAACCTATCTATAACAAACATAGATTATGTAACAAAACATATAAAATAAAACGAGTAAATTAACACCCAAAACGACGATAATACTAAGATATTGTTAACAAAGAAATGTTAAAAGATCATATAAGATATAATATTAATGTATATTATTCTTGTATAATTTAATAAAATTTATATCACCATTATACAGGATGTTAAACTAACCCCGACGAAGGAAAAGTACAAGATAAGGGGTTTTCATCTCACTCCTTATTCCAGTGAGATTCATTCCATATTTCCACTATTACCTTTTGTGTGGTGTATGTACTGCCCATAATTGTATTCTCTGTTTAATACACATTAATTTTTATGTATTTACATATTCATTTAATGATACTTCTTTCATGGGTTGTATGTTTCTTATGTTACCAAATTGGTAAGGGTTAAATCACCAGTCTCATTATTATCCAAGATTTTATATGTGTAAGTATCTATTGGGACATATTTATTGTCCATGTCTATGTTTCATGAAAGAGTTTTAAAAGGGATTATTATAAGGGACTTTTTCATGAAAACATCATTTCAAATGTTTTAAATATTTATTCTTCAAAATCATTCTCATTAATTTCCATCTCTTAAAAATGGTTTTTAAGGATTTATTTATATGGATATGAATGTTTTTAAAATTTTATTTTCATTAAAAAGTATCAAAGTGGCATGGAAAAATTTGATTAAAAAATGTATTTAAATTACTTCCTTTCTAAATTGTGTGACTTTTAATTGTTTCAATGAAAAATGGATATTTGTCTCAAAGATTTTTACAAATCAATTTCATCTATGTCAACATCAATTGATGTATTTTAAACTTGTTTGAAGATGATTTATTATGATACTAATCATTCATATTGTATTGAAGGTTTTGTGATATTTTTGACTGTGGATGTGTTATTTTGATACCATTCATGGTTTATGGATAATGTATTGACATTTCATGTACTAGTTTTAATACAAATGTTTATGTTATGTTTAAATCTATTCATATGAGGAATGCATTAGACTTAGTAAGTGACAGGTGGAGACCCCTATGGCTCCTTGATGCATCGGTAGGTCTCGTGAGACAAACTAGTATCTTGGAACAAGGCCTTGACAAAATCATATTTGTATTCTTGGCACAAGGCCTTGACTATGTGGTTATGATAGTCTGGTATTATGCATTCCATCATTATGAAAGTGGTTATTGATATTGCTTGTTATTATTCGACTAGTAGAATATCCATGTAAATAAGAAAATGGCATTATTTTCTTTTATTTTTTCCATATTATGTTGAAGTTCAAGTTTAAAAGGATTTTATTTTAGTTATACATTGCCTTAAATTTTTATGCTTATTTATGAAAGTTTCCGCTATATTTTTATCCTTACTGAGCATCTGAGCTCACCCCATTCTATGTTTTATTTTTCCCAGGATGTGAAGAAGTATTTTATGACTGACCTGTAGGGGTAGTCTAAGGGGATATGAATGTGCAATATGGATACTATTTTGTTGTAGGTTTCATTTTATGATTTAATGTAAGACTTATGAATGTATCTTGTGATTCCAGGGCAACTAAACTAATCGTTCTTTCGAGACATGATATTTTGTGATCATTCCAATGTTATGTAATAATGCACTGAATCTGGGTAACTGAGGTAGGGGTGTTACAATTACTATTTCTTATATAATGGAAAAATAATAAACAAATGACTAAAATATTTAGAAATCCCTCCTCCCCTCCACAATAAGACCAACCCACACTCCCCCTTTTCATCACTCCTCTAAATCCTTGTGCCTCAACTAAATTCTTCCCAAATCTCTTAAAGATAACCTTACCCCCCAACCATAAACTATTGGTCTCCTCATAATTTCAAATCCTCTCCCCTAACGAGACTCTCAAGGATGATTAAATCAAGAGGTGAATTCCTCTCTTCTATTCATTCATTTTCATCTCATGTTCATTTGTTCTCTATTTTCCCCTAACCTATCCTCACCCAAATTGTGTTATAATTCATGTAACATACATGTAATATAATTATATTATTCTAATGGGATATTTTATCTTAATCTCTCCTTCACATTCCTATTGGAATATAATTGAAAACAACATGAGAGATGTATTGATTTATCACATTCAAGGATGACAGGATTACAATTTTCATTACCATATTCTAGATATTTCATGAAAAAATATTAATGGTTGAACCAAATAAGAATATATGTATTATATGTTATTCAATTTTCATGAATACTTATATATTCATGATGTAAAATTATAATTCAAAACAATTTAATTGTAAACAATATTTCCAAGTTAATCGAATCGTTTATCATTAATAATGAATCAACTTCACTCCAAATAACCAAATGAATTTTATAACCATGTAATATTTTGTATGTTAACTATTTTAATGTAAATTAAATTTTGGAAAACCACCCTCATCCTTCATTTGTATCTGAACATGAATATATGTGAACCGATCATTAAAATCAACAAAACAAACTGACATGAACAATGAAATTGAACCTCATAAATAATCAAAAAGGTTACGATTGAACTCAAAAAAGGATACGATTGAAATCCAAAAGGTTATAAAAAATAATATAAATATATAATAGGTTCTATAATTACATATTAATTATCCTAATTTTATTATTCAGGTCATTAATATCAATTGAAGAACCCCATTGGACTTAAGGTAAGGGATCCTCTCTATTTCACTTTTATTCAAGAATGACTCGAATGTTTTTCCATTTTATATGTAATAATTAATGGTTGGGTATGATTTCACATATCCCCCATACTCACCTCATGATTTATAAGTGATTATAAACCCACTTATCTATTATTAATCCCTCATGAGTACACCTCAAACTGTGTTGATAGTCCGTAAGGGATTTTACCCGAACCTCCTTTGTTTTTTTGGGTTTCCTTGTCATCATTTTATCAAAATGATGCTTTCTTATCTTTTTATGTGAATATTTTATATGTTGTCTACATGTACATATTTCATTTATCATGACACTTTCATAATTCTATTTCAGTTATATACATGTTTTTAAGTTATTCCCTCCCCAAGACTTCTTGATAAGCAAACCTCTTTTGAGAGAACTTCCCGAATTCGTACCTGATTTTAGTGTACTATATTTTCTATTTTAAGCCACCATTGTCTGTATAAAATCACTATATATTATTATGAAAAAATATTGGTTCACTTTGTTTTTTTTATAAAGGACGGTTTCATTTTCTAGAATACAGGCTTCATAATATTTTCCTTAAAACCACAAAAATGTTTTAATGATAAAATATATTAAATAATTTTCTAAGATATTGTCACATCTACTTGATATAACCTACCATTATAAAATAATATTTTATCTTTTAAATGTCCATGTTTATTTTTTTCTCATCTATCATGGGCACTTTTATGATTCTCTAATTGTTTTATGATTTATGACATTATTGTGGTACCCAATTCATTCCATGGGCAACACATATGTTTATGTATGATTGATTATATAAGATTATTTATATGGAAAAGATATTCATGATAAGTTAATATGATTTTTCCTAGATATCACTCCAATCCATTTGTTAATGTTGAGTCTCAGGAGAAATTTTGTGCGATAGTCTTGGTCGTTAGCCTAATTTTGTACTACCATGTGAAACGGTATTGAGATTTATCCTTGAATCATGATAAATTCATGTTTCAATATTTTTTCCACATTATTATTAGTATCTGTTTATATGATTCCATTTTTATTTTTTATGATTTTGTATGTTACATTCCTTTTTTGGTCAACATGTTATGCCTTTTATCCCATGTGAAAATACATTTTTCTTATGGCTATTCCCTTACTAGGCTATTTAGATCATCCCTTTATTAATGTGTTCCCCAGTGTATCCTATTATGATGTTTGACCATAATAGAAGTTAGAAGCTCAATATGAAGATTAAATAAATAAATTTTTAATTTATTTCTAGGCATCCAGTTTTATGTTCCTAATCATCCAATAAATGAGACTTTATGTTCCATGGATTGCACTCTATTGTATAATTATGCATAAAATAAATTAATGTTATATATAAATTTCTAGGGATTCTATATTTTTTTATCAAGATGATTGTATAGTTATTTTGGAGATTATGAATAGGGAACTTTAGTAAGAACCTTAATAATGAGACTAAGTATAAGAAAACAAACAATACATTTTTTTAAATTATAGATTAAGAGGTTTATCTAGAAAATAAATTCATGTTTGGATAAAAATAGGTACAGGTGGCTCTGGAATAGATGTATCTAGTGGTAAAACCCAAAAACACAACATTATGATAGACTCAAACATGAACTACAACATGAAAATGGGCCTTGCAGCACTTTTTTTTTCGACACTCACGATAGATATGATTTGATAAATTCATGAGCATGGTACAAACCATTATTTAAGGAATCAATAAAATCCCATTAGAATGTATGTTAAGAAATAGATCAAGGATAACCTAGATTTAAACATGTGGAATCACAAGTTATGATATAATTATCCTTTACAATTTTATCCTCTTATGTTAAAAGTATCCTTTTTTATTCTCAATATCTAAGTATTTTGGACCTATAATTGTATGTTATTTTTCTTAGTAAATGGAAGGAAATTTTATAACATGTGCTAGTAATCAATGTGATCATGAATGTGAGTATTTATCTAATGATATGCCTGATATGATGGGAACGTCTGCTCAAAACCTCATGGTAATACTGGGTCATTTGGATCATGTTATAAAAAATAACATGAATCATGTAGAACACCATCCTCTTACATTTAAAGAGAAAGTTTATGTTGAATCTATAATGTAGAAAATGCCTCCCATGTAAAGTGGATATTTTTATCCCCTCCTCGCAGAATAGTGGATTGACTCCATTGAAAATATATTCTCTATCCACCAGTGCTCAGAATAAGTTAATGTCATACTAGAAGTCTATCATTTTTATGGGGAAGCTGATCAGTGGTGGAAAATGATTAAGAATATGAAGACTATAAGAAAAAATTAATTCCATAGATTGGGAGGAATTAAAGAGAATGTTTTTCAATAAATATTTTCCCCTAAACCACCGTGTCACAATTTAAAGAGAGTTCCTTAGACTCAAGTAGAAGGAATATCACTCTATCGGGGTATAGGAAGAAAAAATATCAAGGATTGCAAGGTATGCCTCGGGATTTGTCTTGAACACTGAATGCAAGGAGGATTGCTTCTTTCGCACACTAAAGATGAGTCTATGAAAATCAATGGCAGTTTGACACTTTGACAGTTATGCAGATATTGTTAGTTGTGCCATCAAGGATGAAATAGAGATCAGAGACTCTTAGTGCTATCATGTTCATGGTGAAAATAATATGAAAATGGAATCTAATTTGGGTGGGCCAATAGATAAATTCCCTGATGGAAATAACCTTAATCATCCAATGTGTAAAAATTGTGGGAATAAACAACCTTATAACTATCTAATCAGAACCCATAATTGATTCAAATATGGTATGTTCGGACATCTAGCTAAAAACAACGGATTTGAAATGAAAAATCCCACTAATTTTCTATAATAAATGAAGGTTCAGATGAACAGTTATCCTTTAGTGTAGTTTTACAACTTCAAGGATAATGGGAATTATATGAACAATTTCCCTAATATGAGGGTTGTTCAATGTAATAAATAAAAACAACTAAGGAAACAAGGAAGTGCTTATGATATCACTACTTCTCATGTGGATTTGAAAAAAGATGTGGTGATAGATATTCTTGTGATTCCTATATCAATATTGAACATACAATTTGATTCAGGTTTTAAAAATTGATTCATATATTTTATGTTTTGTAGATATATTCAAACACCATCTCAAAATTTGGAGGATAAGTTATCTATGAGAATAGTTAATGGATAAATTATTGCATCCATGTTTTATAACTCTTCCCCCATTATCATTTGTTGACTAAACCTACCTAAAAAAATTCATAATTTCTTTAGTGGAGTTCGACAATATCATTGGAATGTATTTTCTATCATTATATAAATCCAACATCAACTATTGGAAAAGGGAGATCACTCTTCACGTCCTGAATCATAAACCAATTCTTTAAACCTGTTAGGAGGGAGATAAATCTCTTTTAGAATCATTTTCTTAGGTGTGGATATTAATTCCCTATGATCATTCTTGTCTAGCTGAAATGACTAAGACAAAGGAGAGAATCATACCTGTAGACATGAACATCATGAGGGATTACACTGATGTATTTCCTGAAGAGTTTCATGGCATTCCTCCTGATCAAGAGGTTTATATCCCCATTTAATTTATTCCAAGATCTATGACTATACCAAAGACAACTTATAGAGTGGCCACCATAGCGCTAGAAGAGCTGAACAAGGAGAAACAGGATAATCTGGATGAGGGTTTTATACTCCCCAGTGCATTACCTTGGGGTGTGCCGATCACCTTTTTCAAGAAGAAGGATAGACTAATATACATATAAATTAATTATAATGAGCCCAATAAAATCACAATAAATAACAAGTATCCCATTCAATAGATAGATGAATTTTTTGATTAGCTTTGTGGGGCCATTTAGTTCTCTAAGTTTGACCTTCAGTCGAGATATCACCAATTAATGGTGTGGAAGAAATAGATTCCCCATACTGCCTTTTAAATGAGGTATGGACAATATGAGTTCATAGTGATTCCCTTCGAACACACTAATGCTCTAGAAATATTAATGGATTTATTGAATAGTGTCTTTAGAGATTACATTGTCAAATTTTTTGTTGTCTTTATCGGTCATATTCTGATATACTCAAAGAGAATGGAGCAAATGAAGAGAATTTTAATACGATTTTAATGAAATTGCGAAGGAAGAATTTGTATGTAAAGTACATTAAATGTGAGTTCGGGATGGAGGAAGTTTATTTCTTGGGGAATGTTATCACCAAAAAAGTGATATATATGGACCCTTCTAAGAAAAGGCAATTGAAATGTTTCCCAGGAGAAAAAGTGTAATGCTGATCCACAACTTTCGGGGTCTATCATTGTATTATTGAAAATTTTTGAATAAATTTTCATGATAGTCAAACCAAATGTCAATGGAAAAATGGAATTGAGTATTGTTTTTTATGATTCAAGACAGTGAAGAGTCTTTTAAGGGGTTGAATAATAGGAAAATAAATGTGCTAGTATTTACACTCCCAAAATATAGAGAACTCTTTTTGGTGTATAGTGAACCTCTAAATAATGGATTCGGTAGCGTGATGATGAAAAATGATAATGTGATAGCTTACACATCAAGGCCGCTGAAAATCCATGAACAAAACTATTCTACACATGATCTAGAGTTGGCAGCTGTGATCATTGCATTATAAATCTGGAAGAATTATCTCTATGGGGATATGTTTGAGATATATACTAATCACAGGAGTCTGCAATATATATTCACACCAAAATATATTAATATGAACCAACTAATATGGATAGAGCTCATCATGGATTATAACTGCTGAATGCACTACCATCTGGGTAAGGAAAATAAGATGGTGAATGTTCTGAGTAGAAAGGACAATGCATCATTATCAGTGATATGAATAGAAAAGAATATGATATTATTAGATTTTTATAGGATGGATATAGGAATCAATACGTTTGGAACATCAAAAATTCATTCTATGATGATAGGTAAACCATCTCTCATGGGGAAGAAAAAGGATTCTCAATGAAAAGATTTGGAAATTCCGAAAAGGGTTGATGCCATTAAAAATGAGAAATCCTCTATTTCATGATTGATGAAGATTGAGTTGTAATAATTGGGTCAAGATTATATATACCTTCTATTCCAATGATAAATTTGGATCTTTTGAATGACTCACATTTCTCAAAATTCATTATTCACCCAGGGAGCACAAAGATTTATCAAGATCTCCGAGAGAACTTTTGGTGGTACAATATGGAGAAGGATATTACAAAGTATACATCAACATGCATGGTATGTGAACAAGTGAAGTATGAAATAAAAAATCATAAAGGGATTTTGAAACCACTACCCATACCATAATTGATGTGGGAGAACATCACCACAGATTTATTCGTGGGACTTCCATGGAAATCCATAGGAAACAATGATATATGGGTCATTGTGGGTCATCATACAATGACATCTCACATTATCACGATTCAAGAGGACTTATCAATGTATCAACTTTAATGGATATATATCAAAGAGGTGGAATGACTTCATGTAGTACCACTATCTATTTTATCCGATGGACATCCTATATTCACCTTGATTCTCTAGAAAAGTCTCCTATAATCTCTAACCACTGAACTGAATATTAGTACGGCCTATCATCCTCAAACTAATTGAAGTCTAAGAAATCTATTTAGACACTAGAAGATATGTTGAGAAGAAGTAAAATACGCTTCAAATTAATATTTGTAACACCCCTCCCCTACCTCATTGTCTTGACGAGGCGGTGAGGGATACTTAGCCTAAAGCGACGTTCCCAAAACGCCAAATGCTGGAAATGAATGTCGAGGGCTTCAAGATAAAATTGAGGAAATATTCTCCCTTAAGGAAAAACCAACCAATCCATCCATTAATAACCACTATATGATTCATTTCAATAAAATATCCTAGCATGTATTCCTGAAGGACAACCAAGTTGTTCCACAATACATCCCAAAACCAATAAAACTGGACATGTCTATACCACATCAAAGTACAAAGAGGAAACTAAACAACAAAACCCAACATGATCCAAAACACACTCCATGGCTCCACACCAAGCTCGATGCTCCAAGCTCCACACAGACTTCACGATGCACCACTAAAAGAGGGTGATGTCTTACCTTTGCCCACGTCACTGTACACAACATCTGCAAAGACACTAACATGCCCAAGCAGGGGGTGAGTACTAAAACTCAGTAGGATTTCCCCAAATGACTTCCCTACACACGCCACTATGATAAAACAGTTAGAACATTTTTATAAAATAGTTTATATAAAATAATCACAAGTGCATCTATTACCGTAATCCAAACACACCCTTAACAAGCTATTTCACCCAAACCAAGTAACCGAGGGAAAGCCAAGGAATCATGTCCTAAACCACACATGCCACACAAGGAAGAAAAATCAACCATGCCACAAACCCATTACCTTTTTCATATTTCACTCACAAGCCCCATCTACAAACATCGCCATCCAAGCACACAACACATCATGGTGGCACTTCCCATCCAACACACGCACACAACAAACCATGGTGGAACTTCACATCCACTTTCTATTGATGGTGGCACTTCTCATCCACTATCCATCCCCTTTTTATAGTGGCACTTATCATCCACTTACCATTGATGGTGGAACTTCTCATCCACTATCCATACCCTTTTTATAGTGGCCCTTCTCGTCCACTTTCACAACATTCAAGAAATCCAACATAACCGAGCTTATAACCCATCAAGGCCACAAAAACATACAATCAACCATTTCCATTACATGCCAATCGAATTCAATAAATCAAACGTTTATTGTAAACTCCCTTAAAACATTTTCCATGCCAACCCCCATTTCAATAAAACAACTCATTTTATTAAAAACCATTTACTCAATACATCATAATAAACCAACAAAACAACTCATTTTAAAATCACATCAAGAGAATTTCACCACAAGACCTTGTTCCCACAAATTCCCAAACCATTAAAAAAGGGATTTACATCCAATTTAGCACATCAACAACACAATTAATTTTATGCAACACAAATTATTTGTAACCAAAACCATGTTCTAACCAAGTGGAGTCGAGAGAGAAGCCACCTACCTTTAGTGTTCTGGTGAAATCGACCCACAATAAATCGCCCCTCAAACCCGGAAAACGCACCACCGAAACCTCTCTAGATCCCCATACCTAACATTCATATTCCTTAAAATCATCATCCAAGGAAACCAAAACCCAATATCTACACACAACAAGTGTAGATCTAGAAAAACAAGAAAGATATGGATGTATATCTAGAGGAAAACACAAGGAAACCTAGAGGAGAGACTTACCCGGAAGAAACCACCCTCAAACCACCTTGAAACCCCTTTGAATTGCTACCAAAACGAGTGGGAGAGTCCCTACCACCATTGAGAACCGAAAATCCTGAGTGAGGCTTGAGTGGGAGAGGATTTGGAGTGGAATGAGGCAATCCTGAGTGAACCCAGGTTTTAAAACCATATTTTTAAGTGGCCACACAGTTAGTCCGCACAGTTTGGAAAACCTTGAGCTAACCGTGCACACGCTACTGCCTCGAGAGAAAGGGTCTGCACGGTTTCCTTGCACGGTTTGGAAAATCATGTGCAGGCTGTGCGAATCCAACTGTCTCCCCCTACACAGTTTTCAGGAGCATCGGAAGGTTTCCCCTATCCGTGCTCAAACCGTGCTCCCCTAGAAAAGCCTCCAATCATATCGAAAACCATTCTAAACTCTCTCAACCCATTCCCAACTAATCTCATGCACTTTAAACACATAAAAATGCATAAAAAGGACACATACCTCAAACCGGGGGTACTACATTCTCCACACCAATGGAATTTCCATTCTTCGAATGTAGTGAACCCACCCTTTTCTGAAAGAGCTCAGGCCATTGCACGACCATCTCTTTCTCCCACCCCCAAGTATCCTCTTGAATCTGACCATGTTTCCACAAAATACAAACTAAACCAATGCTTTTACCACACAAGACTTTCTCATGCCTATCCACATTCATAACTGGCACATGCACTAACAAAGCATTCGGTTCTAGCTCAACATGATCCCATCGAATCACATGCTCATGATCCGACTGATACTTTTTCAACTACAACACATGAAACACATTGTCCACCGTAGTGAACCTAGGTGGAAAAGCCAAACGATATGCCACCTCACCAACCCACTCAAGAATCTCAAAAGGCCAATATAATTGGGAGATAACATTCCCTGGTTCCCAAACTGACAATGTCCCAACCTAGGAGAGATCCTCAAGAAAACATGATCACTCACCTCGAATGAAAAAGGCCATTGATGATGACCTGAATATTATTTTTGATGACTTTGAGTTGTCTCCATTCAATTTTTGATCAGCTTGATCTTCTCCATAGTCTCCTGGACAAGGCTCGGCCCAACCATCGAGGACTCACCAGTCTCCACCCAACATAGTGGAGAACGACAGAGACACCCAAACAATGCTTCAAACGGATCCATATGTATGGATGCCCGATAGGTGTTATTGTACGAAAACTCAACCAAAGACAATTCCTCCTCCCATGAGTCACAAAAATCCATGACACAATACCATAACATATCCTCCAAAATTTTTATCATCCTCTCGGATTGACCACTCGTCTGAGGGTGATATGCCATGCTCATAGTCAACTGTGTCCCAAGGGTTTTCTGCAAGGATTTCCAAAAATGATATGTAAACCTCAGATCTCTATCTGATACTATCGAAACTGGAATGTCATGCCTCATTACCAGCTTTTGGATATAGATTTTGGACAGATTCTCCACTGTATGAGATTCAAAATTTGGGATGAAATGGGATGACTTCATTAGCTGATCCACTATCACCCAAATGAAATCGTGCTTTCTGACAGTTCTTGGGAGACCTGTGACAAAATCCATCGCTATTTGTTCCAACTTACAGACATGGATTAGTACATACTACAACATTCCTACTGGCCATTGATGCTTTGCCTTGACCTGCTGACAAGTCAAGCATCTCGAAACAACTCAACCACACATCTTTTCATACCAGCCCACCAAAACTGGGATTTCAAATCTTTATACATTTTCTGAATTCTAGGATGAACAGCCCACTTGGAATGATGATACGCCCTAATAATATCCTCCTAACAAGAAACTGGTACAACCATATGATTCCGAAAATAAAAAACTGAATCTCCATTCAGTTGCCAACCATCAATGGTCTCCCCACCATTGAGTACCAACCTTATGGTCACACACTTAGAATCAGATATATGTGCCTCTTTAACCAAGCCAACCAAGTCAAGAATCAACAAAACTAGAAAGTAGACTGCTCTATCACCCTATTCCTCACATTACAACCATATATCAGCTATAACTGACATCAACTGCCACTGGTCCAATGCCTTTTTTACCACCTGAGTATATGATTTTCTACTTAATGCATCCTCCACCAAATTTCCCATACCTGGTGTGTACATTACATCAAAATAAAAAATCTGGAGATATTTCATCCATCTCATTTGCCTCATGTTCAAATCCCATTGTGAGAAAATGTGCTTCAAGCTCTTATGATCTGTATATACTGTGAATTTTTCACTAAAGAGATAATGACGCCACACTTTCAAAGCATTGACCATTGCTGCCAACTCCAAATCATGAGTTGGGTAGTTCTTATCATGCACCCTCAACTGATGTGAGCCATATGCAACTACATGATTCCATGGCATGAGAACGCACCCCAACAATGATCCAGATGCATCAAAATACACAACGTACTATTTTCATGGTTCTGGAAAAACCAAGATTGGTTTTGATGTAATGTGACCCTTTAGCTCTTTGAAACGTTGCTGAAACTGTTCATTACACTATAATGGATCATTATTTCTTGTCAAATATGTCATCGGTGAAGCCAAACGTGAAAAATCATGAACAAAACACCGATAATACCCAGCTAGACCAAGGAAACTCTGTATCTCAAACACATTCTTTAGCGGTTTCCATGAGATAACAGCCTTTATCTTTTCCAGATCCACTGAAACACCTCTTTCAAAAATCACATGGCCAAGAAAATGAACTTTCTATATCCAAAAGTCACACTTTTAAAATTTGGCATATAACTGATGATCTCTCAAGATCCCCAACACTTTCGCCTGGTGATGCTCATGCTCCACCCTTGTCTTTGAATACACCAGAATATCATCTACAAACACCACGACAAATGAATCCAGATATATATGAAATATCTGATTCATCAGTTCCATGAACACCGCTGGCACATTCATTATACCAAAGGGAATAACTTCATTTTCATAATGGCTATATCTACTTATGAAAGCTGTTTTAGGAATATCATCCTTCCTCACCTGCAATTGATGATACCCCGACCTCAGGTCAATCTTGGAGAACCACCGGGATCCCCTCAACTGATCGAAAAAATAATCAATCCATGGAAGTAGATATTTCTTCTTTATCATATCTTGGTTATGTCTAAGATAATCAACATAGAGCCTCAATTTTATATCCACCTTTTTCACATACAACATCTGCGATGTCCAAAGAGACATGCTAGACTAGATGAACCCTTTATTTTCTAACTCTTCCAACTGGATTTTCAATTCCTACAATTCATCTAGTGAAATCTAATAAGACAGAAGTGAGATAGGACTGGTCCCCGGGAGGAGATCAATCGTAACTCCACTTCTCTTATGGGACGTAACCCAGAGAATTATTCAGGAAAAACATCCATGAATTGATCCACCACTACTGGAAGAACACTCTCCTCAAAACCGTCAATCGATTCTAATGACAACACTGCCAACTGATATGATAATTTTCCCACTACCAGTGCCAACAAACCCATTGCACACTGACATTCATTCTCCTCTCCTCTAAAGAGATGTCTAACGCCATCATGTGTCGTAAAAGCCATCGTCCATGCATTAAAGTCAATGTGGGCCTTAAATGACACCAGCCAATCCATTTCCACGATTACATCATACCCATCCATCTCAAGCACAGAGAAATTCTAGGTTAACTCAACCTCTCCCACAACAATACAACATGCTCTACACAAGAAGGCTCGACACTCTCTTCGACCCAGAGGAGTTTGAATTTTTATAACTAAGAGCATCATTTCTACCCTTAAACCCAGCAAACCAACCACACATGTAGAAATAGAGTTCTCACACTGGGAATAAGTGTCCCTCCTCTACTTGTACCCAACGTTAGAGTTCCCACTATTTCCCATAGATACCAACATTCTTCCTCCACCCGAATCTCCCAATAGTTCTCGCTCTACCAACAAGGATATATTCACCATCTCTGTGTAATCATCTATACACAACACCAATATCTTTGAACGGATTTCTTGCCTTAACCCCACTTCAACGATCCTTGCCTTCAACAACGTGCTACCAACCACCTCGGGTGCAAACCACACCAAGTTCATAAACATAACTGCATACTCCATCACAGACATAATCTCTTGATTCAAACTGAATAATTTAGTCGTTCGCTGAATTCTGAATGTATGTGGGTAGAATTGATTATTAAAAAATTCCTCAAAGCCTTCCCACATCACACCCTGCTCTTTCCCTGCTTGGACTACCAACTCCCACTACTGAAGGGTAAGATATTCCAACATATATGCGGTCAACTTAAATTTTAACTCTAATAGTGTTTCCAAGAACTCAAAAATCTTGTTCATTATATTCGACCATGTTTCTACACTCTCTAGATCTGAATCACCCATGAAGATGGGTGGATTCTGTTTTTGAAAATGAACCACATGATCCATATCCCTTGGTTCCTCCACTTTGTTTCCACTTTCCACAGCTTGGAAAGATTACACTATACTATGCACTAACTTCTGGTTCACCTGAGGCTCAGTCGAAATCGTGTTCTCATCAGCCACTTCGGGTTGGTCTCTACAACGCCTACTCGGTGCCATTTCTATAAACAGAAAACAAACCATGAGTCTAACTTTCATAGACATCAAAAAATCCCATTTCAAATCACATTACACGACACTATCACAACAAGGATTTCCACCTTTCCACATTTACCATGTTTCATCATATTGAAAACCAAACCATTTTCAAAATACCAAATATATTCACAATACAATTTCACACATTTGAAAAACCATTTCTCAATTTAGCCCATAATTCATTATTCCCAATGAAATATGAATCCTAGAGGGAATTCATTTCTACCATGCATGTCAGGCTCATCTCATTGGCTACACCCACGACAATGAGAAATACAATGCCTATAAGTGTATCCAAAACACTTATGTGCCCAACCCCCTGGTAACTTTATGTTCAGCATAAAAGGGTTTGCTATGTAATTTTATTCTTCACATTCCATGTTCGGACATTCCAACGCCTTACTACCATCCCGACTCAAGGAATATACCACACTGAATGTCAACTCCAAATCCGAGAATCAACTCCAAAGGACCGAACAAGCTGACACCATTTGTAACACCCCGCCCCTATCTCATTTTCTTGAGGAGGCAGTGAGGGATACTTTTCCTTAAGCAACATTCCCAAGATGCCAAAGGATGGAAATAAATGTCGAGGGCATCAAGATCAAACTAGAGAATAATTTTCCCTTAAGAAAAAACCAACCAAACCATCCATTAACAACCACTATATGATGCATGTCAATAAAATATCCCAACATGTATTCCAAAAGGACAACCAAGATGTTCCACAATACATCCCAATACCAATACAACTGGACATGTCTATACCACATCAGAGTATAAAAATGAAACTAAACAACAAACCCCAACATGAGCCACGACACGCTCCATGGCTCCACACCAAGATCCATGCTCCAAGTTCCACCCAGAAATCACGATGCACCACTAAATTTGGGCGATGTCTTACCATTTCCCACATCACGGTACGCAACATATTCAAAGACACCAACGTGCCAAAGTAGGGGGTGAGTACTATAACTCAGTTGGATTTCACCAAATGACTTCCCTACACATGCCACTAGGATAAAACCGTTAGCACATTTATATAAAATACTTTATATAATAATAATCACAACTATATCCATTACCATAAGCCAGACACACCCCTAGAAAACCTTTTCACCCAAACAAAGTAACCCAGGGAAAGCCAAGTAATCATGTTGTAAGCCACACATGCCACACAAGGAAGCCAAATCAACCATTCCACAAACCGATTACCTTTTTCATATTTCACTCACAAGCCCCATCTACAAACATCAACATCCAATCACACAACACATCATGATGGAACTTCCCATCCAACCCATGCACACAAAAAACTATGGTGGCACTTCTCGTCCACTTTCTATTGATGGTGGCACATCTCATCCACTATCCATCTCCTTTTTATAGTGGCACTTCTTGTCCACTTACCATTTATGGTGGCACTTCTCGTCCAATATCCATCCCCTTTTTATAGTGGCCCTTCTCTTCCACTTTCACAACAATCAAGCAAGCCAACATAACCGAGCATATAACCCATCGAGTCCACAACAACATGCAATCAATAATTTCCATTACATGCCAATCCACTTCAATAAATAAAACATTTATTGAAAACTCCCTTTAACCATTTTCCATTCCAAACCCCATTTCAATAAAACAAAACTTTTTATTGAAAACCATTTACTCAGTTCATCATAATCAACCAACAAAACAACTAATTTTAAAACCCCATTTTAAAATCACATCAAGAGCATTTCACCACAAGCCCTTCATCCCCAAAATTCCAAAACCATTACCAAAGGGATTTTAATCTGATTTCGCACATCAAAAACTCAATTATTTTTATGCACCACAAATTAGTTGTAACCAAACCATGTTCTAACAAAGATGAGTTGAGAGAGAATCCACCTAGCTTTAGTGTTCCGGTGAATTCAACCCACAAGCAATCGCACGTCAAATCCAGAAAATGCACCACCGAAACCTCTCTAGTTCCCCTTCCCTAACATTCATAAGCCTTAAAATCATCATCCAAGGTAACCACAACCCTATATCTACACACAAAATGTGTATATCTAGAAAAATAAGAAAGAGAGGGATGTAGATCTATTGGAAAACACAAGGAAACCAAGAGGAGAGACTTACCCATAAAAAACCACCCACAAACCGCATTTAAACCCCTTTGAATCACTTCCAGAACGAGTGGGAGATCCCCTAAAACCCTTGAGAACTGAAAATACAGAATGAGGCTTGAGTGGGAGAGGATTTAGAGAGGAATGAGGAAATCTCGAGTGAGACCGGGTTTTAAAAACCTATTTTTAAGTAGCCCCACGATTAGTCCGCACGGTTTGGAAAACCGTGCGCTAACCGTGTGGATGCTACTTCCTCGAGAGAAAGGGTCTGCATGGTTGGCTCGCACGGTTTGGAAAACCATTCACAAGCCGTGCGGAGCCTTCTGTCTCCCCCTGCACAGTTTCTTGTTTCATACGCATGGTTTCCCCTAACCATGCTCAAACCGTGATCCCCTAGAAAAGCCTCTAAACTTATCCAAAACCATTCCAATCTCTACCAACCTCTTCCCTACTAATCTCATGCACTTTAAACAAATAAAAATGCATAAACAAAGGACACATACCACAAACTGGGGGTACTACAAGAAAGGACCAACATCTCCCACTGTTCTAATTCTAATACAGAAATAATTTCTACTCGAGCACCCTCATTGAACCATATGATTCCCATTATGGGAAAAGGTGCAGAACGTCTACATGTTGGGATGAAATCAGTGAGTGTATGCTGGTAGGATGTGAAATGGTCAAAAAAATAGTGGATAATGTGAAAATTATTCAGAATCACATCAAGGTATCCCAATTTCGAAAGAATAGTTATTCACACAATCATCGACGAGAAATCGAGTTCAAATTTTGAGGCATGGCATTTCAACACATATCTCTATAGAAGATGGTATTGGGATTTGGAAAGAAAAAAATGCTATGTCCCACGTACATAAGCTCCTTTGAAATCCTTGATCGAGTTGGAGCTTTAGCCTTTTGATGTGAACATCCACCAATCATGTCTAAAGTACAATATTTCTTCCATAAATCCTTATTATGAATGTATATACCATATCCTTCAAATGTACTCTCTTCAGAGGTGGTAAAACTGAAGGATGATCTTTCGTTGGAGGAGCAGTCATTGAAGATCTTAGATCATAGATATAAGGTTCTATGTAACAAGAATACTCACCTGGTTAATGTATTGTGGAGGAACCATAAGTACGAAGAGGAAACATGGGACCTGACGTAGGTAATGAAAGAAAAATACCTGCACCAGTTTATGGCGTAGAATATAAAACGAAATTTCAAGGGTGAAAATTTCATAAGGGGGGATAATGTAATGACCCAATGTTTTATTAATGGAAATTACATTCATAGAGGTATTTCATATAATCACATGAAATCATAGAACAATGAATTAATTAGAACTATATGGCCATTAAAAAAAATATTTTCACTTTGGTGATTTGAATTTCAAGAATCTTACATACATGGTTGCGTTTAGGGTGTTTTTTGGGGTCTAATAGAACAATCATAGTTTGTGGTGAATAGTAATCTACCCATATAAATAGTAACCAACATTTATGAATAGTAATATGAGCCTTATGAATAGTAAATCATCTAAATGAATAGTAATATCACCCATTAATGTATATAAAAAATTTATGCATCTTATAAGTGATGATATAACCTCAGTGAAAGTATTGGTATTTTCGTAAAGTCATAAATAATTATTTTTAAATAATTAATTAATTTAAAAATAATATTCTCTTAAAAAAGAGTTTATAATATAGTAATTTTAAGTCTTCTTGTTTAAATATAATTTTATAAGACCTTATGTAGTATTTGAAATAATTATAAAATCAGTTATAGGTTTATAATCATTATTTTCAAGTAAATTATTATTTCAATTAAAAATTAAATTATTCATATTTAGAAAAATATTTTGGAAAAAATGATTTCATTTTTTAGATTCTAATCGTTGGAAAATTGTTAGGGTAAATTTTGGGGACTGTTCTAAAATAGTAGAATTTTTTATGAATACTAAGGTAAGATAATTCACGATAAAAGATAAAACCTTATTTTTTTCATCATGCTTGGGTAATGTATGTTGTAAATGAAAATTTTTTAGAAATAAGATGCAAATATTACTATTTTTGGTCACAATAATCATTAAAATTTCTTATCTTATGGAAAAAGAATGAACTAATGATCAAAATGTTAGGAAAACCCTCCACTGCTCCACTATAAAAACTACCCACACTCCCCTCTTCCCATCACTCCATTAAATCCTTGTTCCTTAACTAAATTATGACAAAATCTCTCCCCAAGCTCCTTCCCCACGTCCAACAGCCCTTGGACTCTATAAAATCCCATATTATTTCCCATTAAAAGGCTCTCTAGGAAGCATAAATCAAGAGGTAAATTCATATATTCTTTTCTATCATTTTCTTTTCATGTTCCTTCATTCTCTTTTATTTCTTAAAATATCCTCACTTATAATGTTTGATAACTCTAGTAACCTACATGAACTGGATTCATTTAATGCTAATGGTATATTTTATCTTAATCTATCATTCCCTCTCCCTTTATACTATAAATGGAAACACCATCTAAGATGTGTCGATTTTTCACAATCAAGAATGATAGGTTTTCAATTCCACATACCATCTTCTAGACTGGTCAGGAATCCATTTTAATGGTTGAACCAAATATATAAATATTTATATTATCTTATTTAATGTTCTTGAATCCTTATAAATTCATGATGTAAAATTATAATACAAAACAAGTTAATTGTGATCAAAATCACCATGTTAATCCAAGCGTTTATAATTAATAATTATTCACCATCACTAAAAATATATAAATGAATTTTATAACCATGTAATAACCTAGATGTTCACTAATGTGATATACATTCAATTCTGTACAACCAATCTCATTATACACGTGTATCCAAACATGAATATAAGTGAACCTATCATTAAAACCAAGGATACAAACAGACCGAAATAATGAAATTGAATATCATAACCAAACAAAATGGTTATGAATGAACTCAAAATATTATAATAAATAATTAACATATATAATAGGTTCTATAAATATTAATTAATGAACCTATTTTTATTATTCGGGTCATTAATAACATATAGAGAACACCATCAAACTTAAGGTAAGGGATCCTCTACATTTCACTTTTATTCAAGAATGTCCACTATGGTATTCCCTTTTATGTGAAATCCCTAATGATGGGGTATACTTTATCACCTCCCAAAAACTGAACTCATGATTTATAAGTTATTAGAAACTCCCCTGTCTCTTATTAATCCCTATTGATTACACCTAATACCTTAACAATAATCCATATGGGATTGGACCCCAACCACCTTTCTTCCTTCATGTTTTCTTGTCATAATATTACCAAAATGAAGTTATCATATATTTTAATTTGTATCTTCTATATGTGGTGTAAATGTACAAAATTCAATTATCAAGAAAATTTCATCATTCTCTTTCAAGGATATACATGTTTTTAAGTGATTCCCTCCGCAATACTTCCCGATAAGAAAACCTATTTTCAGGGATCTTCCCAAATTCTTACCCAATTTCAAGTTCCCACTATATTTAGTTGTAAGCCAAAATTGTCATTATAATATCAAAAAAATATATTAAGAAAACCCTCTTCATTCACTTTTGATTTTATATAATGAATTTTTCCATTTTCTATTTTAAAGGCTCTATAGTATTTTCCTCAATACCACAAAAATGATTTAATGCAAAAAATTAATAAATACTTTTCTTACATGTTGTCACTTATAATTGACATATCCTAAAAAGATACATATTTATTTTCTCTTATTAATGTCCATGAATATTTGGGTTCTTTTCTTTCATAGACACTATTATGATTCCCCGGTCATTTTCTTTATGACATGATTGTGGTACCCAATTATTTCCATGGGTAACCCATATGTCTATTTATGATTGATTATGTATGATTATTTGTGTAGAAAACATATTCATGAAAAGATATAATGGGTGCTCCCAGATAGTGCTCCAATTAATTGGATAAGTTGATCATCATCATAGTTTATGTGTTACAATCTTGGTGGTTATCCTTGGAATGTGCTACCAAGTGAAATGGTATTAGAATTTAGCCTTGACTCATGCTAAAAACATGTTTTATATTGCTGAAAAATTATTATGACTCCGTGTTCATATGATTCCATGTTTATATATTATGATTCCATATGTTACATTCCTTTTTATGTCATCATTTCATGCCATCTATCCTATGTGCTACTACATTGTTCTTATGGTTATTCCCTTAGTTGACTATTTAGAACATCCCTCTATTCATGTGTTACCCAGGGTACCCTATGCAGATGTTTGAGAATAATTGAGTTTAAGAGATTAATTTGAAGATTAAATAATGAAATGTTTTATTTAGTTCCATGTTTTTAGTTTTATGTACCTATACTTCCAAGACACTAGACATTAAAATCCATGGCTTGTACTCTGATGTATAATTATTCTTAAAGTAAAATGTTAAAGGCAATGGTCTCTATACTATCATAGCACATAGTTAATGTTATCTCATAAAAAATAGGATTTCACTTGTTTTTCCTCTAATTCCCTCATTTTTTCTCATTGGTTACCCTAACTCTAGATTCTACTCCATTAAATTTTGTAGAACCTCTCTGAATCAATTTGGAATCAATTTATAGCCCCACATGGCATTTTCAATATTGATTCTTGAGATAAGTTCTGTTCATCACCATTTTACTTAGGTTTTCTTTTATCTACTTATATCTACTTCACCTATCCTCTTGGTTTCATATATCTATTATCGTTATGGGTAGAACATATATTTTTTATTCCAAATACATTGATTCATGGTATCTTTTTTATAGAAGAATATATCTAATGTTGTTTTGTATAGAATTAATTTGGTTGGGTGATATTTCATCATCCGTTTATGGTTTTCATCAAAACCATTTAGGTATGTTGCTTCACGCTCTACTATTATTGATAGAACTATTTGGAATAGTCTGAAATTTATTTCCTTGTTATTAATTGATCATGAATGGGTTTTTTTTGAATTGTGGGAAACCATCTTCTGTGATGGTTTGGTAAATTTTGAAAATCTGTAAATTTGGGTGTTTTGAATAATGTTTATTTGTTCTTGGTTTTAAAATATGGATTTTTAAATAGAGATTTTATAGAATTGTGGCACATGGATTTGATTTGATGTTTTCAATAAAAGGTGTTGTTTTATTGAAATGAAATGTTCATCTTGGAAGTGGCTAGATCTTTGGTATTCAATAAATGTAAGGTTTTATTTAAATGGTTTGAATTAGTTTATTTGAATGGTTTTAGAATATATTGGTGTGTGAGTTCATGGTTCGTGTTCAACTTAATAATGGATGAATACCATTGGGGAGAAAGTTATGTGAACCTAGATCAGGGGCATGTTTCATTGAGACACACACTAATTGGATGAGAGACCGCTCATGGGTTTGGAACGGTCAAATTAACCATGCATGTGTGGGTGTGTTGTGAACCATTGGATGGTTAAGCATAAAGAATTTTGGGAAATGGGTTTAAAGACATGATTGGTTGTTTTTCTAGAAATGTGACTTTCTGGAAAATGGAATATAATAGAACTGCATTATTTTTTGATATAAATGGTTTTGAATCTTTTTATTATTTTGTTATAAACAATTTTGAATAATTATTTTTATATAAACTATATTATAAAAATGTTTCTAACCTTTCAATCCTAGTTGTGTGAGTATGTAAATCATTGGGAAAAAAATAATGTTTTATACTCTCCACTACATGGGTACTTTAGTTACTTTTCATATTCTATCTTCTGACACATGGGAAATTATAAAGTGTCACAAGTTTTTATCACCAACTCCTTATAAATGGACTGTTTGGTGATGTTGCATCATAGATAATATAGACCATATAGTCTTGTGGTTATCTTAGAGTCATTACATGTTCTTCCTTTGATTACCTTATTATGGGTTAGGATTCAGTTATAGCATACTCTGGTGTGGTTTTGTTATAAATAAGAGGATTGAGTATTCATTCCTATATTCTTGAATCAAATAGTGAGTTTTTTGGTAATAGGTTTTTGGGATAATGGTTTTAGTTTTTTAAAGGGTGAATCATCCACCAAATTCATTTGAAACCATTGGTCATTTATTTCGAGCATTAGGCATCTTTGGGATGTCATCTAAGTCATATTAATGATTCATGGTATTCTCAATCCTATGACAATATGTGGGTCATTTCAATGAATATATGATTATTGGTGTCCAAATGTTTTAAAAATGATTATGGGTGTCTCCTCGCACCATTGTGGTTGTTTGGTATGTTATTGAGGGAATAAATATAGTGTTTACCATGTCATGGTGATGTAGGAGTTTTATTTTTACCCATGAAACTTCATGGAGATATTGGAACACTCTATGATGATGGATATTTGTTGAGTAAGGTAGTTAGGGAATTTCTATTGGAATTAGGGAAGGGTAAAATGTTGAGAATGTGTCTAAGATGGTGTTTTATAGATGATACATCTATTTTCATATTCAAGGACTAAATAATGATGGGGGATCACTTATTCTAGGGTATTTTTCATGGTGTTCTAGAAATGGTGATTTAAAAATCAAGACATAACCGTTTTTACCAATGGTAGAGGGAGGGGGGAGGCCATCATGGGAAAGTTGGGTGTAGTAACGCAATGGTTGATATTGAATAATTTTTTTTGGTTGATTTGGTTCTAATAATTTTATTTGGATAAAACATATTAGGTAGGATTTAAACCTACTAGTGATTAATGATGAAATGTGGATAAATATGACATCATGTCCTTTTTCCACTATATTGTTAATGTGGTTTTTGGATGATGAAAAACCTCATGATTTCATTTTTTCCGTTGGGTGAATCCTTTCATTATATTTTTTACACATATATTATGGATATTTAGAAGTGGTTATAGATATGGATATTAAATTAATGATGGAATATAAGAATATAGTGTCTCAGAGGAATATTCTTCCAGATTTATAAGGATTAGATCAATCATTCATATGTGGATTTAGATAAACTTAGTTTTTATATGGTATTCCTGGATATTAAAACATATTTTGAAATATAATTCTCTCGACATGTTGGGAATGTATTTATATTTCCTAGAGTCCCTTGATTTTCATCCCCTTGATCTAAATGATTGTAATAATAATTATTTAATTACAATCATTTTCTATTAAAACATGTGATATGGGAGACATCATAATTTTCTTTAATTGATATCTAACCATAGTTTATTTTCTGGTGAGATTTTTTTTCACTGAAACATTTTTTAAATAATAATGATCATACCCTAGAGTCTTTGGTATGTCCTTACTCTATATCCATAGGCATGGTGATGTTCATTAAGACTAAAGGATACATCATAATATACATGATCCATATTTTTATCACAATATTTGTAGAGACCCAATTCTTGACATACATAGACATTACATTAATTTTGCGTAATATCTAATACATAACAAAAATAGACACCAAAGGACCGTAGTAGATTAGTGTCTTTGGAAACTCAGAATATAATCTTCTAATCATGGTAAAAGATCTTCAACATATCCCATAAAGTTCGTCTTTTCTTTTACCTAAAACCTTTCTTTATATCCTGGGGAAATGAAAACATATAAAGGGTGATCTGAAATTCTTAGTAAGGGTAAGAATAATGAAAATAATTCAAACCGTATACATTTTAACATCAAAACATGAACATAATATTCAAACATCAAAATATTGAGCAATGACATAAAACATGGAAGTACATAAGGCATAGATCATAAAGAAACATTAATCATGATAAAATATCATGGGAATAAAAAATGTAATTGTGGTAACCATTAAGCACATGTTATGATTTCCATAGTAGCCAAGGCATTGCTGTCAAGACCATCTTAGTGGACAAAGTCCCTTTCTGAATCGAGTTCACTCCCCATTCATGTCCTGTATCACTGAACCAAATTAACTTTCCATTACAGCCATGTCTATCTCAGGAAATATAAATCCTTACTCAATGCATTGGAAGGATATATAGGTCCCACCCATCTCATAATGAACTCATTCTTACTTGTTCCACAACATAAACATAAATCATTCATCATAACCCAAAGAATAAAAATGGGTTTCATAAACATCATCCCATCATAACATACTCCATATAAAATAAATGGATATCATTTCATCATAAAAAAAGTGAAACCATGTAAATAATAGAGATATTATACTTGAAACATAAACATATTAAATAATGTCATCTTAGATGGAAAATGGTTTTGATGAAACACTTGAAAAGAATTATTTATGAAAATATACTTTCTTATTAAAAATCATTTTATTTTCACAAAATGACACGTAATTTTAAAAGAAAAAGGATTTTATTGAAAATAAACATGAAATATTATATATTAAACTTCATGAAAATAAGGCGTTATGAACCTGTAAAATTATGTTCATGCCATATAAGTTAAAAAAACATTCTCCTCATACTTTTAACAGAAATGTCAAAAAGTACCACATATGGTAAAAAAAAGAAAGATTCATTCCATAACACAAAGTAAAAGTCAATGATGGGTAAACATGACTTTAAAAATACATGGAAGAATATTAAACAGTTTATAAAAAAAATTTTATGGACATGTATGAAAAATATAACCCCAGTAAATACTTACGTATAACCAATCTCGGATATAAATGAGATTGAAAAATTATCCCTTACCTTAGGTCCGGTATGCTTCGTACGTATCCGAACCTCCTCTATAATGATTTGAAAATTTTCATTGACTTAATACAGAATCATATTCATTGTTATTATATCATATATGGTTTACTTATGACTTTATATTACCTGTTCTTTTGTAAATTCCATGTTAAACCAACGTTTTGGGCAATATCGTTTTATTTATCGTACGTGTTTGGACTTGTTGTTCTTGATATTATTATTACTTATATAATGATTTAATTACTTAAAAAAGGTAAATAATTATTTATCTATCATATATATTTAGTATATATATATATATATAATTGATAGATAATTGAAGTGAAATACACCGTTCATGGAGATGGTAGGTCGTACATACGCATGAACGTTGTTTTCCTTTCCTTATTGACTTGAATGGAAGTAAGTAGATGAAATATATATATACATAAATCCAGTAGATTTATCATGTCATATAGTTCATTTTTTTTCATTATATATACTTTAAAATCATTTATGAATGGTTATCATGGAAAATGATTCTCATCGCGTCGTGGAGACGGTAATCCGTATGCACGCACGAGCGATGATATCGTTCCCATAATTATTGAATTGAATTGGAGTGGATGATATAATATATCAGAATCAGTATGATGTTATAATAACCATATATATTTATTCTTTACACCGTTATAACCATCCTAGTAATTTGGTGGTGGAAAAACAGATTACACCACGGCATGGAGACGGTATTCCGTACGTACGCACGCTCGGTGATTTCGTTTTCCATAGGATGGATAGAAGGTGAAGTGGGGTTGTTTCATATTTATAATAAAATATCAGTATTTTATTGATACTGATGTTATTAATTTATAATGAAACAACTAAAGAAGAAGAAGTTTAATAAGAAAGAAAGCATGAAAGAATCGAGAGAAGAGATTACCTCTTCTTCAACGCACCTCTTTTAAGATTCCTCTTACGACACTAGAGTTGGTCTTTTTATGAGACCAAAATCTCTATAATGTATCTAGGAAAGTTGATAAGTGAAATGGGAAGGGTTTTTCCGAGCTTGAAAGCTCAAAATCGTGTGAAGAGAAGTGTGAGGAGGTTCCCTTTTATAAGGGAGGATAGGGGCACCTTAGGAAAAACATAAAATATTATTTTATAATAAAGTTATATACAGTTCATAATGGCTCCAAAGTGACATATTTCGAAGATAAAGTGGGTATGGGTCTAAATACTTTCAACCAATAGGTTTTAGATAGGTTTAGGTTACTATTTTAACATTATAATTTAGATTTAACTCTAAGTTAAATAATTTAACTTTTACCACATCTTCTTGTTTTCTTACACTATATGGTTAATAAACATACTATAACAAGCCAAAAGAACCCGAAGTGGTTAATAATTAATATATATAACCTTATCTAAGTCATTTTTCTGAACATTATATTTTTAGGAATATAATAAAAATTAATAATATAATATTTGTTTTAAAAACTATTTTATGTCAATTTTGACACTATTTGGTAATTTTTTTTAAAGTCATAACAGCATGATTAGTTCGAAGAAAATTAAATAAATAAATAATAAAAAGTCATATTAACCTATAAAATTAGTGGAATTCATAAAAAGTCTCAAATTATATTTATTGGGGGTATTTATATCATCAATTATGTTAATATTTCATTAATAAGGTAATTGTAGCATCATCATTGTGTCAGGAATAAATTAAATTATGTAATGTCTATAAATTATAAATAAAATACCATTATGTAGTAAATATTTTTATATTTCTAATTAATATTTATAGTCTAATTTATCTTATGTATAACCTTATATTAAAATTTTTTTAGTTATTAAACTTTGATTTTAACTATTTTAACTCCTCTTTAAATAAAATAATAATAAATGTCCTAATCTAATCCAAGTGGGCCTAAAGAAAAATATTTTATTCCTAAGGTTGTTTTTGGTCAAATTACACTTATCCAATAGAATTATGACATGTTTTAGGGTAATAATAATATCATTTTTACCCTTAATTACCCTATTTACTTTTAACCGTGGTAAATAAAAGTAAAAGGTTACTATTCAGAAAAAATTATTTTTTTTCATATTAAACCACATTTTACTACTTGATATTAACCATGTCTCTTATATTTTCTAAATTCAACTCACAGAAACGGTAAAACTATGTTTTATGTACAATTGCAAATGCTCCTAGGAGGTAGGTAAAAGACGGTGAAAAGTTTAATAAAATTTTTATATATCTAAAATTATTATAAAATGACTCAAATGAATTACATTTAAGTTATATAGGTTCTATGTATCAATTTTTACCTAAAAAAATTTAAATAAAATAAATAATTATTTAAATAAAAAGTCAGTTTTTAAATAGTAACCCAGTGTTTTCACTATTCATCAAAAATTGAAAGTTTTCAGAAAAATACAAAAAATTTTCCCTAGGCTAATTTCGATATACAGAATCCAGAAAAGAATTCCATTTTGAAAGATAAAATTTATAAAATTTCAAAAAGTGGTTATTACTATTAATAGTGGCTAGTTCATAATAATATTATAATAATATCATGTTTAGTGAAACTCGGTATTGCGTACTACACACTCTCTCGAGGAAGGTCTTGATTGCGTGTAATGCAAGCCAAGTCAGGGATGCGTGTAGTTAAAGCTCCATTTGGTGTGCGTATAACATAATCAAAACTTATTTCATTTATACATTAAACAAAATCTATACTTAATGTTGCATAGAATAATTTCCACAAAACGAACTTGAAATTGTGTGTAAGACGAGCCAATAATAGTGTTGCGTATACTGCAAGCTAATACGGTGTTTCCTACAGTACAAGATAATCTTGGTGTAGTGTATAATAGAAGACATCAATGAAATTAAAAATAATATATCTTATAAAATCTCAGGGTGTTACAATCTTCTTTCTTAACCTTGTTTAATTTGTGGGAAGGGTTCTTGAATGTTATTCTTCCATTTAATTTTATCAATATACATATTAATAATTTATTTTTACTAAGGATTATTTTTTCATCTTCCAATAAATATCTTGTTATTATTGGTTTATTATTATCATGTCTTGTTGTAATGTTGATTGAGTGGAATTTATTTTCTACTATTACAAAAAAAAATTCACTGAGAAATGGGATATAATTATACAATATAATGAAAATGATAAATAAAAAATAATAGAATGAAATAGGATATGAATATAACTCTGTTTTAATGCCTCGTATTTACTATATTTAATTAATTTTATGTTATTTCATTTGGGAATTTGGAAATACTCGTGGAATGGAAATAAAAAAATAGTTTAGACTAATTATTATGGATTAAAAATAATAAAAATTTATAATAAATAAATTACAATTGATGTATTTATTTATTATTCCTTTTATATATGTTGTTTCAATGGATAGATTCCATACTGAGGAATTAATTGTGAATGTGATGCAACATTACACAGGGAAATAATAGTTAAAATCACATGTATGAAAAGAATTTAAATGAATAATATATTTTCATATGTATCTAAAATAAAAATGTAGGGAATTTATTATACCTAAATAATGGATGTAAATAGGAATGTAATATGGAATTATCAATTCTTAATTCTAGTATTGCATAGATTACATAATATAATAACATAAATAGTTTTGGTATTATTTCTTAGTTGATTGGGATTATGAAATTTTATTTGATATTGTATTTGAACATATTATCAAGATAATTTCATGATTTAGATTATTAAGGATGGTTTATAATTTGACATAGATAGATTAACAATAAGAATTAATTCAGGTAAGTTTTGTTCATAGACCTCTCCAATGATTATGGTTATCTTCTATGTTCTTGGATTGTGGTGTTTTGTAACTATAAATAATTGATTAGTATTTATTGGGAATATTGTTTTGGATCACCGAAACCCAGATTTATAATTATATTTTAAAATTAATTAACTATATTATTATTCAAAATATAGAATCATATAATTAGTGATAGATATTTCTTATTCATACCATTGAAGTAATATTTAGTTGATTTGATTATAGAATTAATTTTAATTAAGTATGATATAAATTATTTTGAATATAAATTATTTCCATGTAATTGAATATGATTTATAGCAGTGATATCATTCATAATGGGTGTTATTAATAGTGAGTAAATTATTAGGTGCTCTAATTTTAGTGGTTCATCTTACAAGTTCTATTATTGTATTTCCCTAATATTTTATTTATTATATTTTGATGTTTCTTTTTCTTTGTTTTATGATTTTTTAATTAATTTATAGTTATTTTTTGTTTCCTACAATATATATTAGTTGTGATGGCTCACATTTAGGTTTTTAATTTTCATTCATGGCCAGTAATTTCTTAATGTAAAAAATTTATATTATTCTATGGTATATGATTGCATAAAATTTATTTCAGGATTTATTTTGTGATTAATCAAGGTTCTAACATGTGACATGGATTAGATGATGTTGTCATATGGTAGATATAGTGATAATTGACACATGTTGAGAGTTTGAATTTCATGTAATGATAATATGATTATGAAGGGGTGATTATCATTGGTAGAGAGATAGGTTTTTCAGTTTACATGGATTATATATTGATTCCATTATTTTTTGATTGATGAAACACGGTGAGATCATTGATTTCATATTTTCAATTTTTGATTGATGGATATTTTGTTATAGAATTATTTTTGATGTGAAATGTTTTAAAATTATTGGGATATTATTATTAGATGGAAGTGTTCTCATTTCATTATTACACTTTTATTTTCTAAATCCCTATGAAAAATGAATTTCTATTTCATATTTATGCCTAAATAAATCCAATTATTTTATATAATATTAATTTTATAGGTAATGGAGATGAAATTTATTACTATTAGAAATATTACCCAGGACAATAACACAACTATATCCCAATCTTTCTTAGTCTTTTCATTCATTTATATCTCAAAATATATATTTATAATAGATATCGATAATTGTATGATATTAATAATTAAATAATATGTATATATATGAAATATGGGTTGAATTGTAGATTAAAAAATATAGCTTAATATCATTAACCTAAATAGAACAATGTCTGTTAATGTTCTATTATCATACATGGACACAATATAGTAAACCACGTCCCATATTTGAAACAAGGAGTATTATAGTTATAATAGAGTGAAATATCATAGTCACCATAGATCCAATTTATAATAGTTTCTTAATGTTGTATTCAGAATAATATAGATAAAACCAATTGTATAGAAGGATAATTTTGATGACTATCTTTCTATTATATGAACAGCTGAAATAAAAACATTAAAAAAATGTAATAAAATATCTAAATTTTTTAATAATGAATTAAAATATATTAAAAATAAAACATATTTCAACCATAAGAGTATGGTACTAAATAGCCCATACTAATGGTATCCAATATTTTATGTTTATAGTAAAGACTGACTTTCATTACAAGCCCCTCAATATGATTTTAAGAAAGGATGTATCATTCTATCCTATGATTCCCTAGATATGAAGATTAGATCAATCTTTCTATCCAAGTAATCCCATGATATGAATATCTTCAGTATCTACGCAGTGATAAAATCCATCAATGTGATAAATTGGATTCATATTCTTTATATCAATAGAATCCCTTGATCATTACAATGACTGGATGTAAGTTTCAGTTTCATAACATATTAATTAGCGAATATTTTATGGATTCATCATGAAAAAACTATCTATTGAAATACAAATATAAATAATGTGCAGTTTATGCTATATATTTTAGGGAAATAATGAGATATAATGTAATTATCCTTCTTTAAACCCTTGAAATGACCAAGTATTTCTCTAAAAGTATCATGATGGTAATATTTACATTTTTTGAAATGGCTATGCATAGATAACACTTGAAAACTCATAATGATATGAAATACATGAATGGTTGAAATAGTATTTAATAACACTATTACAGTGTTTAAGATATTAAATACATTAAAAACAAGCCTTTTATTGTTATTGTAATCTATGTCTCTCTAATTGAATCCCATAACAATGTAAACTTGATAAACATAATTAGTTATTGTCTTATTCTATCAATACCATTATCAATTCAATTTACATTATTTATTCTGTATAAAATAGATGAATAGAATCTAACTTATGGTCTCATAAATATGAGTCTAATTTCTTTGAAGCAAACTCATACATATAATCATAATTAATAATTCAATGTTTAAATTAGTAATACATTACAATTTTTTCTAAATATGGTTAAATATAATGATTTATATAAAAAAATATTAAACACATTATACATAAAATGTTATTAAGCATGTTTTTAAGATAGTGATTATGATTTACAAAACTAAAGGATTACAAAATTAAGAAGTAATACATCTAACTAAATAATATCCCTCGTTTTACAAATCCCAAACCTAAAAACATAAATTAAAAAATAATATTGAAATAATACTTCCCATTTAATTTAATAATAGATTAGTTTAGATTTATTCCATAACTCATCATAAGTTTGTAACTGTTATAAATATGATTATTAATATGATATGAGTATTATAATGTTATGCCATTAAGAAATCACCCCCCTTAGGAAATTGTCTCCCCCTAAGGATCTTATTCTCCCCCTTGATTAAATAACACCCCTTTATAAAATCTTTCCCTTAATTAATAATTTAGCCCTATATATTGATGTGTCCCCCATATTTATCTTTAGAAGGAATGGTGAAGGATGTAATGTTATTGATGTATAATAAAAAGTAAAAAATGACACAATATTGAACTACCTTATAATTCACCTCAAATTATGAAATTACATATATCCAATTATAATTAGAAAAGATAATAACAACTCGGATTTGGATGAAATTTTATTTCAAATAATAAAATAAAATGAAAACGTTTTTAAAAAAATAGTTCAAAAGAATCATGTCTATTATTTATTAATTATGTACTTTACTAAGCCCATTATCTTTTTAAAGTCATTATAGAATTTCTTCATTCTTGCACCAATCACATCTTGAGTTCTTAACCTTTTGATTTCATCTGAAAGCATGTAAATCTCCTCCTTCTTAAATAAATTTTCAACTTCAATAGATCACAATCTGGTCATCTCTACATCCATTTTTGAAAACATATTTTTCAAAAAATTAACATCATCAGTGATTTCAATGGTGTACTCTCTAAAATCGCCCACAAACATTAATATTTAGGGTAGGTTAGATACTAACTCCTTGAATGAAAATTACAACACTACCAAAATCATCTTAACTATTTAAAATTTTCCATCATTCATTTTAATATCTTCATAAATCTTATGATACCATTTAACTATATGATTACATGACTTTTTATTTGACTGAGTACTATCATGAATTAGTTTTAACTCTTCCTCAATTAGAGTCACCATCTATGTTAAAATATTTAGATGTTTCAATTTCTGATAAATAATTTATTGATTTATATATCCCCTTGTTTCATGTATAGGAAATTAAAGAATACCTCCTTAAATCCTTTTAAAAATATGACAAATATAATCAACTCATACTATATAAATTTTTCATACTGAATCTGATTTACCATATTTATCATTAGGAGGTTATATTCATCTAGTTATGAAATCATCATCCTTTCATTTTATTTTAAATAACTTTGAATCATTGTCTTCAACATAAATATACAGTTTATTATCACATGATAAGCCCATATTTCCAATTTCATTATTGGTATTTGCTTTATAATCATCTTTTGTTTTATACAATTTGTTATCTTCATCATTATTTTATAATGATTGGGATTTTTATTCCAATGTGGATTTTTTCTTTTGAAAAAATTCATGGTTTTATTAATTATTACCCATAGAGTTTATATTTGATGATGATGATGATAATAAATCTAATGATTTTTTATCAATGTTAGTTTCTTCTCACATGAATTTTCATTTTCTTCTTCTTCTAATTCTATTTATTTATCTGCCACTTCTTCAATTTTTGTTTCAACTTCTTCATAATATATTTTGTCTTCTTATTTATAATCTCTTTGTTCTTAATTTTTTCAATCCACCATGTTCTTCACTTATTTCCTTATAAATATCTTCTTGATGTTGTCTCACAAATCTGATATTTCCCATGATAGATGGCTCAGATTCAGATTTCTCTTATCAACAACAGAAAATGATTCATCATTAAAAAAATTTTGGATTCCATTTTCTATTAATGAAAAAAAATTACAAAATCCAAAACTATTCCATTAATGTATATAATTACTTCTTTATTTAATTGATAGGTAAGGGAATTCGATGGTAAAATATTCTATGTTTACCTTTATACTAATCTCAATATGCTATCACATAACAGAGCATCTCACAACATCATATATTGTTTATTCATCATAGCTTGTTATTCCAAAACAGCAGTAGCTTGATTTCCTGATTCATTAGCTTTAACAGGGTCAAGGACCATCTTTAGATCCCATGGATTCTTCTCATATTTCATTTTCATCCTTTCCATAAAGACACCATTCAATATATTATTCTCTTTTTTTCACTTCTTAGGTGGATATGTTTCTACTATTCATTTCATATTTTTAACATCAATTTTCAAATTTTTTAATTGTTCAGCATCAATTAAAATACAACGATATTTATCTAAAAAATTATTTGATTTATCATGAAAGACCATACTCGTTTTATTCATCATATATCACTATTAAAAGAAATATTTTCTATCATTGGATATGGATTATTTACTCCATAGATGACATTCATAAATTCAACAACCATTTTTATAAATAATTTTGGAAGAAATATTATTATATACATGATTAATCCAAAATTTATTGGGTCCGCAGTGATAAATAAAAACTTAATTTTTTATATTTTATTCATGTTTAGATGTTATCCTAATACTAAAACAAATGATATTAGCAGTGTATGTCTATATCCATTCACTGATATTAAAAAATGATGCATTCAGATAAAAAAAAATTATTTTCTAATGTAATATGGAAATATTTTAAATCATTTTTATATAAAGAAAATAATTATCCCACAAATTTCTACATATCAAGCATACTGATATTATCTAGATTCATATCTTCATGATAACAAAATTCTCTATTAGATGATATTACAATCATGTACGTAAGTTTCTTATATGATAATTTATATCTCACTACATTCATTTTAAAAGAAATTATATTTTTATCATCCTCCATAAAAAGCATGGTAGATGAATAGATTAAATGAACAACATCTGCATAATAAAAATAAAAATTCATATCAGGTTTCTCTATGCATATAGACTCCAAATAATTAAAAGAGATATTATGTTTCATCAATATGTAATAGTTGTAATATAATTGACATTTAATTAACCTCTCTCTAAATACATATAATGTCAAAAAATATTCATTTTTCATGATTAGATTTAGATATAAAATCAATGAACCTGAAAAAAATGAAATTATTTATACTAATAATCTAGTTGGGTAAATCATGCCGGGAAGGAAAAGTATGTAATACCAATGTGGGACATGGGGGATCCCTAATTACATAGTCATCTAGTTTAGAAACTCAAATACCATAAGAAAAAATGAAGGACGTGATAAAAAACCCTTATCATCTATCAGCCAAGATATATTTGAAGAATGTTATCTTAAATAATTTTGAAATCATGTATTATTTAATAATTTAATTGGAATGAAAATAAATTCAGAGAAATATTTTTTTAGAAACAAAATCTATTTTTTTATATAAAATAAAAATATAGAAACAAAAATAAAATAAATAATGTAATTAAATAGTGTAACAGATAAAAATAAAAGAGGAGTTACATTCATATTGAAGAGATTCATTAGTAAAAATAGAATTTTATTATTCATTTTTTAGACTAGATAGATTATGATAGTTTTGAAAATAAACATTGAATTAGATCATTTTAGTATTAAAATTAATTAAAAAAGTTTCATTTTGAAATCCATTTTGAATAATTTTTTAATAAAAACGTTTATTAAATGTTCTGATCTACGAAATTTTTATAATGTTTTTTGAGTTTTGAAATCCATTAGGGGATTCTAACTCACAAAAATTTTAAAAAATTATAGTCCAAAAAAATAATTTTGATTAATTTTTTTAAGAAATGTATAATATTTAGATAACTAAAATGTTTTATAAAAACGAAAAAGTTTATTGAAAAAATTTAACATATATACTCTCCATATTAAATGGATTATCTTAATGCAAGGATATATAGGAAAAATAATTATATTTGAATGAATAAATTATTTTTATCATTACTAGAATCTATTTAATATAATCAAATATAATAGAAGTAGGGTGTCACGAACTAGCCTGAGTTGACCCTGAACCGGTCACAGGGGCCAATCAGGGACATTTCCTAGGAGGTGTTCCCGATCCTTCTGAGATGGCGACAATAACCAATGGCATCAATATAGTACACAAGGGATTGATTTCTCCCATATATAAACAATCAAACAAAAAGCGAGAAGAAATGGACAACCCAAAATACATTTATATAAAAACTGAACTAAACATTATTTGTACAAGAAACTAAACTTACAATTAAACCAACAACTCATCTGACCAAACCTGATAACCAACTAACTCCATGGGATACTTCTAGTAACTCTCCAACATAATGATATCATGTAACCCAAGGCGATTTAACTCGAGCTGAAACCTGCACAAGGGCTAAAAATAGAACAATACTATAGGCGAGAGTATTAAAACTCAGTAGGTTAGACCGATATTCTATTCCCAATGCACATCCTTTAAATTTAAATAAAAATAAATTTAATGTTATAAATGCAAGATATAAAGATATGTTTTCCAAATGAGGTCCCAAGATATATAAAAGAAATTATTAGTCAAAAACATTCATGTTTTTTAAACAATAATCCTAGTAAAAATTTTCAAAGATGTGCTACTTAAAAATGAAAATAGTTTCGAAGAGGGATGATTTAATGTATTTACACTTTTCAATAAATAACAAACACTACTAAATTTTCTGACCAAACACACTACATGTCGATGGTGAGTGAAAAATAGCCAATGAGCACATGTCACGGGAACACCCCTAGGCACTAGTTAGTTGTAATCCCAAGGTACCTCGTATCTTTGTGAAAGTAAACATAATAAATATATGTTCTCGTGCACACGACACACTAGTTTGGAGAACACACATAACCTATTGTTCCCCCAAAAACAACATCATCGTTTTTTAGTTAGTGTATTCATCGTTAAAATTGCTACGTGATACATGGTTTAAACCCCATGGAATCACTAGCATACTATTACACATCCTCCCACCTAGATACCCATGATTTCCTTTAGAGCTCAGTCATGTTAAAAATATTATCAAATACACATTCCACATAAAAAATCCAATAAAAAACCATAAATACACAAATAGTCAACAAACATGCTTCATATTTCTTTCACGAATCAATAAACCACTAAAAAGTTTTGTAAAACAAATTCATGGATTATACCGAGGCCTTGCAAATAAAATCATATAAGAAATGATCTATTAAGGAAAAAAACCCATCAATAACATAACAACTCGGATTTGGAATCCCCAAAACCAATTAATAAATCATTTTCATGGACCATAAAATTTCCCCAAAAGATAGAACATGAAATACACATGGAAACCATTTTTACAAAAAAGAAAATTCTAAACGGGCCTTTAAGTCTTAATAAAAACTATCTTTTGACCAAGGAATGAATTTCACTTTTATTAATGAGATTTATACACACTATTTAAATCATAAAGAAAAATTCATAAATCCATAAAAACATTCAGGTTACATATTCAAAATACAACCATTTTCATAAGGATGTGAAATGGGCCATTATCCGACAACTCGGGCCAAAATATGTTGTAATCCAAAGACCATTTTTTTGTAATACCAAATAAAAAATTTAAAGAAATATGGGGACAAAAAATAACATTTATCATTCTTCCAATTCATTTATCAATATAAACAAATAATTTTTAAATCAAATATAACACATAAAATCCAACTGGGAAATTTACCGAACACATGACATGTCATTTTAAACAAAACAATTTATTTCTAGCACTTAAAATAGAATTAAATACAAATTTCATGCCATATTGTATAAAAGATATTGTAATATATTCAAAATACCATAAACCAGGTTCTAAATCTCACAAAATAGTTTTTAAATATAGTTGAACATTTAAACAAACACTTTTTGTGAAATTTTATGAAAAAACAACACTACCTTTTACAAAACAATGATTAAACAACCATTTCTCAGACAATGAAAATTATCCAAATGCTGAAAAATAATAATAAATAAATATATAAGTTGAAAACAATAAGAATATTATTAATCTTATAAGATAAAGGCAGGTGCAAGAGATATCCTACCTCAAATCCAAGGCCTAATGGAAACGCACAACCAATATCAAAATATGAGGGTTAACAAACCCTAAACCTATGACAACCAGAACCAAATCAACAAAACCCCATAAAAAATCATAGTATAGAATAACCTTAGGCCAATCATGACTAGTGGTGATTATAAAAACATGATATAATGAAAGGTGGAAGAAGGGGGAGGATAAAGGAGAAGGAATCTCACATTTTCAACTAGAAAACTCATCATCTTCCATTAGATTTGCACCCTTATAGAAAAGGGAATGTCTTGAAACATATTGGATAGTCTCATAAGGTATGGAAGAATAATGAAAAGATGATTTGTGGAAAATAGATTATGAATGAAATGATTTATGGATGAAAGAATTTACCTTTGAGATTCAGGATGATTTGAGAGACATTGAGTAACTTTCCCTAATCCATGACTCATATGAGCTCCAAAGCAGTAAAATCGATAATTGGGATAATGATAGGGGTATTGTATTCGAGTGGGAGGTAGAATCAATGAAAAATTTTAAAAATTGAATTATATATAAAATATAAAGAAATTATTTTTTTAAATCTAGAAATGTGTTCACGGTTGACCCAAATCTTGAAGTAACCACCCTTTCTCCAAAAAATCCCAAAAAATAAATAGAGAACCCAAATTTGGGTTATTAGACATATATGGTAGTTAAAAACTATAAATTAATCTCTCACAAAACCCAATAAATGGATTGATATTTTCAATGAACCGGATCAAAACCATGACATGAAATGAAAAAAAACCCAAGTGTGACATAAGGGGTTTTTTTAAAATTTAAGCAACTTCATAATCTGTTTTGATGAATTGTAAAATTATATATTTATTGAGTGTGTGATACCCAATAAAATTGAGTCTCATAAATATGTTATTAACATGTGAGCTATGTGGTTCTTTTTTATATAAGGAATTAGATCTTTTATTCTCAAAATGTAATTGAGAGTTATAAAAACTCATGTCGTAGTCACTGAGTGTGTGTTTTAAAAACAAAACTTGATCAAATAAAATATAACTACCAAATATTCATCTTTAGTAGTTTAAATTGATATAATTATTTTTTATCACATGACCAAAAAACCAAATAATCTCATAAGAAATGATATTCTTTATATTTACTCTTTCCCTCCATTCTATGACCTCTAATTTAAGCATATGAAAAAAAATTTATTTCGCAAAAAATTCTAGAAAATAAACAATTTTTAAATCAATAGTTCACTTAAGATAATGAAAAATTATTTTTACATGTTTTAAATCTTATAATTTTACATTTTCAAGATATCATGATAAAAAATTTCAGAAAATCTTAAATTGGGATGACTTGTAGTTAAGAAAATTATACTTCATATTATATCTTTAATAATATTATGATCAACTAGTTCCCTAACTTTATCAATATCTATAGTATTTAAAATAAATGTGGAAATATTAATTCATTTAATTTTTTTCCAAATTTTATAAGAATATATTTTATATACTTATTTTGAGATATAAAATATCAATTATGTTTTTGTGAAATTTTAAAACCTATAAAATATGGTAACTCACCCATCATACTCATTTAAAACTTTTATTTACTTCGATCTGAAAAGGATTTTGTTAAATATTATTGAGTTGATATAGATATAATTTCATAGGATGGAATTTGTACAATAATAATGTATTTATTAACTTATTTTATAAAACTTTTGACCCCTCTTCTCCCATAACAAAATTGTTTTGTAAACAAAATACACTTAATTTATCAAATAAATTTGTATGGGGTTGTTTAAGTCTATATAAAGATTTGGTAATATTATAAATATGTTTTAGTATTTTTTTTTATTTTCAAAAATAGCAGTTGTTAAAAATAAAATTCCCATTGAACATATTCATCAAAAAAAGGACATGTCAGATGTATTTAAAAAATAATGAAATTAAAGAATTATGAAATTGTTAAAATTACTCAAATAGATTCATGTATTTCTATAATTTACTTTGAATCTTCATAAAAAAATCATTATTATTTATTATAACCCTTATAAACAACTATATATTTATTTATAAAAATTATGCAATTTTCATCACACTTATTTCAAGAAACCCATTTAATTCAAATGAAAGATGCTTCAGAAGGCCATTCAACTAATTTCCAGATGTTATTTACCTCAAACTCATTTATCTCATATTATATTTCTTTTATCCAATACTAATAACCTAAAAATACAATAGGATTCATTGGTTCAAATTTGGATAAGAAAGCTATATGTTTAATTTCGTTTCAAATAGAACTTATAGTCTTAAGTCATTGATTTACATCTCAAATGATACCATTACATGGATGATTCAAAAGAAACAACTGGCTTCGTTGGATATCCAAAATATTTTCATAATGAATAGAAAGAAAATATTCCTATGTAATAACATCAAAATATATTTCTTAAAATATTTATATATGATAATAACATTCTAATAGAAGATTAATATAATTTTTAGAAATATAATCTAAGGATATTGGTTGGGGTTGTTATTATGAAAATATTTGGTTTCATAAAAAAATATATGCATTGTTACCTCAATAATATAATTTTTTTAATAAAAACTGAATAACCTAATAACATAATGGAATAACATAAAATTATTCTGTCATCATATTTAGGTTTACATTTATATATATATATTATATTTCATATTTACGATCTATATTTTGTATCCCAAAACATTGAACAATAAAATTTTGGTTTTCCACTTATACAAAACTCATATAGTGCTTTATTATGAAAAGGTATAATTAATGATAAATTTACAGTGTACCAGGAGGTACTTCCCCTTAATCCAAAAAATGATTAGAAATTGAGTAATCACTCAACATGAATCTAGTTATTTTTTGATGTATTTGTTTTTGTCTTTCAACTACAAAATTTTTTATATGGGTTCTAGGTGTTGAAAAGTATTATTTTATACCATTCTTTCTAAAAAACATTTCAAAATATGAATATAATAATTAACTTCCATGATCACTAGAAATATGTATCAAGGAATTTTTTTATTATGTTTTACTTTGGATACATAATTTTTAAAACAAAAAAGTCTTCAGATATATTTGTGATAAAACAATACGTGTGTATATAATGTAATATTCAAAAATGAAATATATAGAGTATTTTACACCAAAAATTATAGTTTCCAAAGGATAAAATATTCTTACGATCACTAAATGTAAATAATTTAATGTTTTGATTTCACTTATAGATTTAAAACATTGATTTTGTTTCTTACTATATTGACATGGTACACATACCATTGATGTATATTTTCTAAGTTCTAGAATATCCTTACAAAGACCATTCCTTGTCAACCAAGATATGTATCTATGGTTATAGTGTCCTAAGATACTATTACATAACAATTATTGATCTTCCCTTGCACTATGTTAAGTTATGTCATGGATCCAAATATAAACTATGTAATGTGTGTAATCATTGTCATATTGATAGGAAGAAAAAATAAATTCTTCCATATAACTATGTACTAAACATTTTTCATTCCAAAATCTCACAAGGTAACCTTCATCAAATAATAGAATTATAATTGTAAGGTTTCTTTTAATACCATTAAATAAAATATTTGAAATACTTTTATTTTCATGAAAAAACTATTTAAATTATTCATCTAATCTATCAATGAGAATTATCTATAAAAGTGACATTTCCACCATTAATATTAATTATATTCTTAAAGAAATATTTATATTCTGTCATTTTCCTAGAAAAACCACTATGTATATACCATGTATTCATATTTTTGGTACTACCATTGTTATATTAATAACAAAAACATTATACATTTGGCACCGAAAACATGATTGGGTGTGGTTATTTTAGATGAAAAACAATAGGAATAATTTTTTTTAAATTAATCATTCTGAAAAACTAATGAATGAACCTTGTTTATATAATAATTATTTTTCAAATTTCCACCAATTTTGAAATCAGTTCAAAAATTATTATTATTTTAAACAACGTTATTGTTACTAAAAAATATTTTTTACTAGAAAAACACATTCCTGTTATTTTTTCCTTAGGTATTATTTTTTGGTACATTATATCAAAATTTTCTTTACCAGTTATAAAATTTAATAAAATATTTCTCAAAATTGAATTTTAATATTTTAGTTTTAAAATAAAACATATAACTTCACCAATATTAGTTTAAACTAATGTTAAAAAAAAAACTATTTCTACAAAATTACTTTTCAAATTCATTACATGTATTTTAATTTTTAGAAATATTATAATTCAGATATTTTAAGAGATTTGATATTTCATTAATCAAAACCATTATTCTTGAATAAACCTTCTCATGTTTTACATTATCATTATCACTTTTTTTATTCTACAATTTTCATTTTATAACTATTTTGAAAAATGAGAAGTGTCATAATATGTAGGAATAGAATTATGTGGTTCTGTAGAAAATTCATCATTAGAAGATGTATGATTCTTATCATCAAGATAATTATAATTTAAAGACACATTGGTAATATTTTCAGTAGTTCATACCTTACCATAAATCATTGAATTTTAAAGGGTAAATTAGTACAGTGAAATAGGTTCCTTTGTCAGGAATATGCATTCTCTAATGAACTATTGTAATAACAACATCCACTAACACACCACATGTTTGATTATTTCAAATATTCATAACAATAAATTTTTAATACTTATTTGAATTTCATTTTGAATTCATTTACTTTGCCTTTCCACTTTATCTTTGGAAAATCTCGTCAAATATGTCATAATTCTATCATTTTTTACATAAAAATTCATATTTAATATCACTATTATATTTATGTCCTTTTTTATATTTGTATTGAAAATATTTCCTTCTGAATATCTTCTTCATCCTTCATGCTAGATTATCCATCTCATTCTTAGAATGTTCATAAGAATATAATTGAAAAATATAATTGTACTTTGATTATGACTTGAGTAAATTATTAGTGGGTTTACCATTGTAAGGTAATATATATGTTGTAGAAATGGCAAAAAATATATTATTCTTTTTATATTATTCATCATCAATTTTTTTCTGACCCCCATACTACATAAGGGTACCAAAAAGATCATCCATGTTAATTTTATTAATATTTCTTTCCACTTCAAAATATATTCCCTTAAATTCAGATTGTTCATGTTATTAATGAAATTTTAAAAAATAATTTCTTCATAAAAACCTTTCTCACCAATGTATTGTTATCTATTACTAATTTTCATGAACCTCTTGTTCATCATTGAAACTGATTCCACTAGTATGAAATCAATGGCCGGATAGTTTTCTCAACGCATAAATTTCCAGGATTCAACAACATTAGATGTTCCAAATTGTGTATCTTCATGTTATCAATATATTATGTTAGCAACATAACATAGTGATATCTCACTATAAATAATTTTTGTCATATAATATAAAAACGTATTCCTTACTCTGTAATTCAATTGATACTCATGTTTTTCACAATGTTTAAAAGGAGTGACTTCCTTTTCAATTATATCATAGTCTTCGTTTAGCATGACAATGCTATAAACTCTAGTTTCGATAAAAAAAAGTTTACATCGTAACCCTCCATTAGTCATAATCATAAACATCATATAAAGTTTCTAAATTCATATTTAAACTAAATATATATCTAAAATTAATACCTGACATCTTAAAAAAATAGAAAGTATCTACCATTAGTATAAATTATAATAAAATTATAAATAATAATATTTTATCAACACCTAAACAGCATGAAATTGTAATAAATTTGAAAAAATGATAAAGCAATATCAGAATTAGAAACTTATCTCTGATACCATTTTTATGATTAGGATAAATAACTCTGATGGTTATAATTACATGAGTGGGGTGAATTTTAATTTAAAAATATAAGGACTCGGCCTTAAAACATTACATAATCTTAAATTAAATGAATAATTCGTGTTGAAGATATTTTCTAGTTTAAGTTTTTAAAGAATTAGGCCATAACTATTAAATTACATCTAAAAAATTACAATGTAGATACTTCTACTCGGTATCCATTTTTTCGTAAAATAAAAACACTTGAAAAAAATATTCATCTCTTGTTCCATATTTTAGATAGCATGACTTTTCCTTGATCATATCCTTGACTATATTCATCATTAATTCATTAGAAAAACATTTCAAAACATGGGATAGGAATAAAAAGCTCACAAAGTGTTATAAAATAATGAAAGGAAACAATAGTCTATCAAAACATATTTTTTAACATACATCATGAAATAATTTGATTTATAAATATCACATATAAATATTAAATCATAAAGGTAGAAAGTGGATTCCATATTATACTTACATTTTAATTATCACAGCTACATAGGGAGTCACATTTGGAATAACCATCACAGGATATTCCCAAAATCACTTAGGAGAAACATTCATGTTTACCTTGGTCATATTACCTAATTAATTGGAGATCTATCTTAGGCCAACCCACCCTATGTATATCATGTAACCACCCATATACGTAAACAATTCCCATTGACCATAACATAGTCATAACACATAATACAAGCATAAAAGAAAGATAACTTTTCCATATTTCATTCACAATATATCATTTAAATATATTGAAAAAACAAATCAATTATCAAAACCATTTTCAATACCTAAATACATAAAAAGAGAATATGGTATTTATTTTTATTTGAAATACATTACGAATTGTTATGGAATCCATAGATCAAATAATACTTGCATCAGTGGAAAAGGACGTTATCACCACGTACGTTAAAAAGAATAATTATTTTTTTCATTTAGTAATGCTCCTTGTAGAAAAAGATTCCATTTGAATGAAATGAAAATTCAAATATTTTTATAAACCGTATAAAATAAATTCTTGTATAAAGAAAAATATGCCTCAATGAATTGAGATTGAGACAAAGTCCATTTCCTCGTGTCTGATATGACATGTTCATTCTTTAATCTCCTAAATAATTAACTAAAGTTAATTTCTACTTTCATTAGAATATTTTTCAAGTTTATTATTCCTTTTATTTCACATATTACCATGTTTTAAACATTATGAAATCATTTATGTTAATAAGTGTGGTTTTGTCGATATTTGGTACTTGAGTCAAAAATGAACTCCTTATAATTACAATATGTCTAGGTGGTCAAACATCCATTATCTATAGACTAATATTCATGATTCAGTTATCATATATATAATATATATCTAGTATATATATATATTTCTAATAGAACATAAAATTTGAAGATAATAAATGAAATTCAACTTTCTTGGAGACGGTAAGTTGTACGTATGCATGAATGCTACATTCATTTATATTTCATTAATAATGGAATTAAAACATAATGATACATAATTATATTCTAATTCAAGTATAATATCATTTGTAATTTCAGTAACTCTATCCTTTATATGTTCCATGTATGGCATGAATGAGTCATATCACATTGAAGGGGTGGTAGTCCGCACTTCCTCAAATGAAATTATCATATTTACCCAGTATAGAAACCATAATGGTATTATCTAAATAAAAAATACAGAAGTATAAAAACAATATTATTTTAATATATATAACATATAAAAATAGTTCCATCTTAATGTCCACCATAATGGGTGGTAGGTGAAGATTGAACAATCATCATTTCGTGATGCAGTAGTTCGTTGTCCACATAAAAAGTATGTTATATAACCATTAGATGGATTTGTGTGTAAGTGTAGTTTTAATCCATCTCATAACCAAAACTTAGTATAGTTAGGATACTTTTTTTTATTAAATAAAGTAATAAAAAGAGTTTATGGGGTTGGATAAGAAAAATAAATGAAAATAACTTATGAGAAGTCATTACCATTAAATCGGGAAACTCCCTTTAGTTTGATCCAAAAGGTTTTCTTGAAGTTTCTATTGTATAAGGTAAAGATTATAGGTAGAATAGAGGGATATTTAGAGCTTATTTGGGTAGATATTGGATGGTCCAAGGGGATTGAGGGGTGTGAGTAATGGGTTAGAGGTGAGGGATTTTAATAAGGGGGAGGAGGAGCTCTTTAGGAATGTTTAAAAGTTTTATTTTATTATATAATTATTTCTGGTTTTAAGGGTCCAAAACACATTAATGTAGCAGATAAGATGACTCATGTTCTATGTAAAATCATTCAATATGAATTGGATAGGTTTTGGATAATTATTTAATTTTAATAATCTTATTTATTTAAATCATTCATTAATGAGGTAGACACTGCATCATTATTGTGTCATAAATAATTTTATTTATATGATTTCTAAACATTATTAATAAACTACCATGATGTACTAAATTCATTTAACTTTTGATAAAAAAATTATAGTTGAAGATATCACTTATATAACCCCATATAAAAATTGTTTTATTAAAAAAAATGATGTTTGTGATATTTTTATTTTTACTTTTTTAAAAAATTATTTATGCCATTATCTTACCCAAGTGGCTTTTAAAGGTCAAAATTATCACTCAACGATTGTTTTGGTTAGCTATTACTCATCCAATAAGGTTATTACAAGTGTTAAGATTATTCTATATTATTATAATATTATTCTTACCATGAAATACCCTATTTACCTTTAACCGTAGTAAATAAAACTCAAAAGTTACTATTCATCAAAAATCATTGTCATCTTATTGAACAAAATTTTAAATACTGATGACAACAATGTATGTCGGATTTTGGAAATTCAATTTACAGAACCTATAAAATTTCATTTAAATCAAAATGACGGTTTTTTTACTACCGCTCACCATTATCACTATTCATCAAAAATTGAAGGTTTTCAGAGAAATACCAAAAAATTAGCCAAAGATATATTTGATATTATGATTTAAAAAATGATTTCTATTTTAATAAATTCAAAAAATATAATTTTCATTAATTAATTTAAAATAAATTCCCTTTGTCAAAACAAAAAAGCATGTTTTTAAGAAATAATAACTATTAAAAGATTGACACTTGTTTATGTTCAATTTCAATGTAAAATTGCATCCAATGCCCAAAATTGGGTTAGATGGTAAAAATATAATATAATTACACATAAAACCAATTAAAAATATAATCTAACTGTGTAAATAAAATAAATTAAAAGGCAAATTTGTATTAAAATACATTACTTTTCACTATTCGTTAAAAAATGAATTTTATCTGAAAAATTCCAAAAAATTACCCAATGTAAATTTTGATGACCCTATTATAAATAAGAATTTTGTTTTTTTCAAATAGAACATATAAAAGTGATTAAAACTAGATGTAAGTAGGGTTCTCCATCAAAAGGCGATAAATCGACCCTTTAAAAAATATTATATTATTTATGCTTAAAATTAGATTCATCCACATTCTTATATTATACCTTTTGCTGTATAATTGTAAAAACATTTAACAGAAATGTATAATCATATAGTAGTTAGTTCGATTCATTATTTCTACTCCAACGGTTTGGTGTTAACTACCATTTAAAATAATAATATTATATTTTTATTTTTCAGAAAGACTCAGCATTGTGTGCAACATATAAGATTTCAATGAAACCCGTTGTTTCTTATCAGGTATGCCATCGATCATAGAATCTCCTTTAAAGTAAAATTAATATTTAATTAACAAATATTAATAAATTAATAAATTTATTATTATATAATTACATGGGATGTTACATATTTCCCCCTTTTGGAAATTGTGTCCTCACAATTTTTATTCACAATTCAAATAAGTGGGGGTATTTTTCCCTTATAGAATTATCAAATTCCCACATTTCCTCTTCAACAATATGGTTTTCCCCAAAACCTTTAACTAATGAATTAACTTATTCTGCAACACTTTCTATCTTCAGTCAAAAGTTTGTACTATTTGTTCCTCATAAGTGAGATTCTCTTCCCACTGAACTACCTGTGGACACAAAACATGGGATGGATCAGGACTATACTTTCTCAACATGGAAACATGAAAAACATTGTGTACCAAGGATAAACTAGGAAGTAAATCCACTCTATATGAAAATGTCCCAACATTCTCTTGGATTTCATAAAGTTCAATGAACCTTAGACTTAACTTTAACTTCTTTCCAAAACACATCACACTGTTTCATAAAGGAACATTAAGAAATACATGATCACCTACCTCAAAAAAAGACCATTTCTCTGGTTATACACATAACATTTCTACCTGCTCTGAGATATTCTCATGTGCTTCTAAATCAAATGATCTTTTTCTTCCATCTCTTCTACTAATTCTGGCTCTATTAACATCCTTTCACCTAATTCAACCCAAAAACCTATAGTTCAACACTGATTCCCATATAAAGCCTCAAATGGAGCCATCTGTATACTAGAATTAAAACTATTATTATAAGACAATTCATCAAAAGAAATATGTGGGTCCTAACATCCCTGGTAATCCATTGAGCAAGAACATAACACATCCTTCAAGGTCTTAATTGTTCATTAAAACTACCAATCTAATTGATGATGAAAAGTCGTACTAAAATTTAATTCAGTTCCGAATGACTTCTGAAGGTGTAATGACCCAATATTTTTTTCATGGGAAATTACTTTCTTATAAATATTACATAATCACATTAAACCACAACATAATTTATTACTATGTTCTATGTGACCCTTAAAACAAAAGTTTGTCACTTTTGTGATATGAATTTAAAAAATATGACATGCACGGTTGTGATAAGTAAGTTATTTGGAGTCCAATAAGAAAATAACAATTTTAGTGAATAATAACCTAACCTTTTGAATAGTAACATACCTGTATGAATAGTGATATGAATTAATGAATAGTAACTTTACCTATGATTGTATATAAATAAAATTCACGTGGATGTACGATATACCTATGCTTTGGAATAAGTAAATAAATGTTTTATCCCTTATGTTTTTAGAAGAAATTATGATTTTAATGAAATATTGAATTAATCATATTTAGAAAATTATTTTTGAATAATGGACTTAATTTTTGGATTCTACACATCGAAAAATGAACAGGGTGAATTTTTTATATTTTTCTGAAATACTCGAATTTTTGGTGAATAGTGAAATACGGTAAAATACTGTATATACAAATTATCAGTAAAATACACTATTTATGAAATCAAAAGTTATTTAATCCCACTTTTTTTAACTCACATGCATTTATCACTATTCATGGTCATGGAATCATCACTATTTCTGGTCTTGAAGGATATTAATAAACTAATGATTAAAAAATTATGAAAACTCTCCACTCCTCCACTATAAAAACCCACTCTCACTCCCTATTCTCATCACTCCTCTCATGAATTATGCATTAATAAAATTCTATCCAAATATCATCCCAACCTCCCCTCCCATGTCGAGCAATCGTTGGCTCATAAAAAGGCCAAAACCCTCCCTTAAGGAGGCTCTCAAGGATGATTGGTTCTAGAGGTAAATTCCTCTTTTTTAATCCTTTGACTTTCCTTTCAAGTTCATGTGTTTTCTTTTTATATTACTATTTTTCCATATACAAATGTTGTGATGACTCTAGTACCACACATGTACTATAATGTTTTCATGATAGTGGAATAATTTATCATCCTCTCTTTCTTTTATCTTCTTTTATACTAGTAGCAAGAACACCATCTGAGATGTGCCAATTTACCACATCCAAAGACGATGGAATTTTGATTTCTACTATCAATCTCAATTATGGTCATTAAACCATTCATGTTATGGTTTAAATAGATTATTGTATATTTAATATACCCTATTTATGGTTCTGTAATCTGTTTGTACAAATGGTATTAAGTTGTAGAAAAATGATTCTGTTGTAATCAAAACCATTAATTTAAAAGAATTAGTTATCATTGATGATCTATATATTAATTAATCTTCATTCCATGTAACAAAATTATATAAATGACCATTAAAACCTATGGATTATCATAAATAATATTCTAATTCAATTCAGGAGATTTACATGAACTCCATTACTTAAGAACAAGTGAACCGATTTTGAAAATAAAGAAAATGAACATCATGGAATGACGAAATTCAATATGACAACGTATCAATAAGTTTATAAATAAACTAATCAAGATTATGATAAACTAAACACATGTATAATATATGTTCATAAATAAGTTATTAATAGGTATAATTTAATATTCAAGGAGCTTATGTTCAAGAGTGGAACACGTTCGGAGTTAAGACAATGGTTTTTCCACCCGGACTTCCATTTTCATTTGTGTTACTTTTATTGTATTTTACCTCTAAGAAACACTTATGTACTATTATTTACTCTTATTTTTTGGGTTATATATATGTTTACTAACCATAATATTTTTTTATTTTATGGATGGTTACATGTTTTAAATGGAACATTAGAAATTGTTTCTGAAATACAAGCACGATCCAAGGAAATTTATCTAATTTTTACCAATTTTCAAGGGCAATCTATAATCTATTTTTGGAAACCATTATACTTATAAAATAAATAATTTTATTATTATGATAATAGATTACTTTACTTCTGGTTTTATAGAAATATTTATTCAGAAGTACTCTTTTTTCCAAGTAAAAGAGTATTTACATCAAGATTTACTCGAAGATTTTATAATAGGATCTTCATCTATTTCAACACTCTTGTTGATTATTATATATTATTGGGATTATTATTCCATGTTATCATATACCATACTTATATTAGTGTTTTATGATTACCTTGTATGTGTATGTTATATATCCATTCCCTTACCCAATTTACTCTGAATGGTTAGCGTTTATGCTTAATGTTTGGGGAAAGTTTTTTGCATTACATATATTGATATCAATATGAATGTATATGTTTTTAGGTTTATCCCCATTCATATGAGGAATGAATTGGAAATTTTAAGTGTCGGGTGGGGCCATTTTTAGCCCCTCAGTGCATCTGTAGGTCTCATGAGGCAAACTATGGACATGGCACAAGGCCTTGACAAAATGATTAATTATGGTCTTGGCACTGGGCATTGACAGTATGGTTATGTTGTCCCGCATTATGCATTTCCTTATTATTAAAATAGTATTGATGGTTCATGTGGTTATTCGAATAGTACAATACCCTTGATTATATTTTGTTATGTCAATATTTACTCAACTCATTTTTCTGCCATATTATGTTCTTTTTTATATTTAGAGGCATGTGATTTCAATTATTCCCCATGTCTAATGTTTTCGTTATATTTTGTTGTATTTCCTCCCCTTATTGAGATTTTGAGCTCACCCCTTTGTTAGGTTTCATTTTTCTGAGGACATGAATAATTTTATTATGAAAGGCCTGCTGAAATAATCCCGGAGTTATGGATGTTTTCTATGGAGTTTCCATATTCTATTTATTTCAAGTCATAATGTTTAAATTATGTATAAATCCTGGTTCCAATAATTCTAAACTACTCGGTCGTTCAGGATGCTTATTCGTTGTCTGTATGCCAATGTATCCAAATAAGGCCCCGACTCTAGGCAACTGGGGTTGGGTCCTTACAATTGGTATCATCGGGTGTTTAGTAGTAAACCTGGAAACATGATTTAGAAGACATAGATTCGGGAAGAGTACCTATTTTAGTCATTGAGGATAAACATACAAGAACGTCCTAGTATTTTGGTAAAGAATAGATTATGTGGAACTTTCAATCAATACATCCCTTTTTTGATATGATCAGGTAGATGCATCTCTACTACAGATATACCTAGGATTGAAAGCTCCGACAAGGAGTATTGGGCTTGACCCAGGGTATCATAGTACATGACTACGGGTCCTGTTGCCCTCTTGGTTACAACACTCCTGGGGGATATGCTTAGGATAATTCACATTTTCTTTAAAATCCATTATGAAGTATTTAATTGTAAATTTTTCATCAAAGATACCATGTTTATGATTAATAAATTAGCTATGCCTAAAAATTCACTTTATGCTAAGTATTTTTCTTCATTGAGATTATAAATTATGATTCATACCCTAATCAATTTTACACCATTATTTAGAAATGGTGCATAGTGGAAGGAATGGAAAGAACACGAATGATCGGGTCCCCTATAGGGTTTTTCCACCGATGCAAGATAATGATTTTGGCTCTGGTGAAGTGACTATTGCGAAGCAACTTTTAACGATACTGGGACAACATAATGATGTTATGAATAATGAACATAATCATATGGAGCATTCGGATACACCACATGGAGAAGCTATGTTAGATATATTTCACTGACAAGAGGCTCTATCATTCAATTGGACTACAATCCCATTTGTCGTAGACCAGTGGATATGGTCCCTAGAGAAGATATTTCTCGCTTTGGGATATAAAAAATGACGGATGGTTTTCAGGGAAGTTTATCATCTAATATGAGATGTGTATCAATGGTGGTTGTTAATCCAAATCACATTGGAGGAGGAAGAAATATAAGAGATGTAATGGAAGGTTTTTCAGGAAATCTTCTTTGAAAAATATTTCCCTCGTGAATAGGGAGCAGATATGGAGATGTAATTCTTGAATCTGATGTAGAAGGTGGATGAAAATAATACCAAGTATGAAGCCAACTTTACAAGGCTGGAAATTCATTCTATGGACTACATGAATAATAAAAGGAGAAAAATTGATAGATTCATTGATGGTTTGAAACCATTCCTCTGAAGGGCTCTAGTATCCCATATTTTCTCATCATATGAAGACATAGTTTCATGTGAAATCATGACGAAAAAGGAATTCTCTAAGTCTTATGACATTAAGGTAATGAAAGAGAATAGTGGGATGATGAAAACTTAGGGAAAGGGCATAAAGAAACAGGGAAGAAGGGAAGAGTAGAATTTTCATCATGTAGTGATTGTAGGAAGAAACACCCTGGCACTTGCCTGAAGGAAATGGGAGTCTATTACAAGTGTGGAGAAAAAGGCCACATGTCTCATGATTATATGGGGATTAAATAAGCTACCAATGTTATGTTCTACAATTCCAGTGAGATAAAACATTATGCAAATGAATTCCCTAAGCATTAGTGAAATGTACCCCAAAGAAGGAAAAGGGAGAAAATACAATCTTATGCGGTCACAACCACAGAGGTTTATGTTCTTATCAATGTCGTGGAAGGTACATTTATCATTTAATCCAACATTTCCAATACTTTATTTTATTTTTAATCTTTCGCATTAATTTATATCTTCCCAATTTTTTAAGAAGATTAGATATGTCCAATTTTATTTAATAAAGCAGATATCAGTCAAAACCCCTAGTGGATGTATCATTGCAACAAAGGCGTGTCGATTAGTCCCCCTAATGAAACATAAAAATTCTTTAGTTTCTAACCATAGAATCATATCAATGGTTTAATATGATATAATTCTCAGTATGAATTGGGTATCAAAATATGATGTGATGATCTGTTGCATGAAGAAAGAAGTTACAATTTTTTATAATGGTGTAGAATCCCTTATTTTTATAGAAGAAACCCCACCATTTGATTCTAATATAGATCTACACTGAGTATATATACTGAATTCAATTATTGGGGAGGAAGGGATTTAAATAAATAGGGGTGAGGATAAGACTATACAGATAGAGGGTGTACCTATTGTGCCAGAATATGTTGACGTCTTTCCAGAGGATTTACCGGGACATCCTTAAAAAGAAATAAATTGAGTTTTCTTTTGACTTAATTCATAGTTCAAGGCCCATATGAAAGACCCATTATAGAATGTACTTTGTGGAGTTAGTGAAACTAAAGAAATGACTAGAATAATTGAGTGATAAAGGGTTTATTCGACCTAGTGTTTCTCCATGGTGAGCCCCTGTCCACTTTTTCAAGAAGAAAGATTGATCTATGATGTTGTGCATTGATTATAGGGTAATAAATTCTATTACAATAATGAATAAGTATCATCTACCAAGAATTGATGATTTATTAGATAAACTTCCTAGAGACCAATATTGTTCGACTATTGATCTTCGATCTGAATATCATCAATTGCTTGTGAGGAATGAAGTCATTCCAAAAACAGCATTTCAAACAAGTTACATATATTATGAGCTTATAGTAATTCCTTTTGGACCAACATCTTCTACAGGTTGAATTCTCCTACAATAGCAGTTTCAACTCGAGCATCTGAATGGCACCATATGAATCCCTTTATGGGAAAATTTGCAGAACACATGTGTGGTGGGATGAAGTTAGATACTGTAAGCTGCTAGGACCTGAAAAAGTCGATGAAATGGTGGAGAAGGTAAAAACCATTCTGTAGCATATCAAGGTAGCCACAAGTTGAAAAAAGAGTAATATAGATAACCATTAACAATACCTTGAATTCAAAGTTGGATACCTACTATTTAAACGCATATCATCATGGAAGAAGGTTATGAGGTTTGAGAAGAATGAAATTATAAGTCCCAAGTATATCAGCCCCTTCGCGATCCTTGATCGAGTCAGAGTTGTGGCCTATCGACTGGTACTTCCATTGACAATGTTGAAAGTTCATGATGTCTTTCATATATCCCTCTTAATGAAGTATGTACCAGATCCTTCACATGTACTCTATTCTGAGGTGGTACCGTTGGAGGATGGTCTTTCCTATGAGGAGAATCCAGTGAAGTTCTTGGATCATAGAGACAAAGTTCAAAACAACATGACTATTCATCTGGTCAAGGTACTTTGTAAAAACCATAAGTATGAAGAGGAAACATGGAAATTGGAGGATACAATGATGGAAATGTACCCCCAACCTGTTTTTGGCATAGATTGTAAAATGATATCTCAAGGGAAAAATTTATGAATGGGGGAAGAATTTTATGACCCAATCTTTCATCAATATAGATTCCTTTCTTAAAAATATGTCATAGTCTCATGAAATCACAACATAATTAAATACTTAGTGCTATTTGACCCTTAAAACATAAGTTTTTCACTTTTGTGATCTGAATTTCAAAAATCTGACATACAAGGTTGTGATCAGTAAGTAATTTGTAGTTCGATAAGAAAAACATAAGTTTTGGTGAATAGTAACCTACCTTTAGGAATAGTAACATACCCTTATGAATAGTGATACTTCCCTAATGAATAGTAACTTCTCCTATGATTGTATATAAATAATATTCATGTGGAATTATGATATACCTATGTTTTGGAATAAGTAAATAAATGTTTTAAAACTGTTGTTTTTAGAATAAATTATGATTTTAATTAAATATTAAATTAATCATATTTAAAAAATTATTTTGGAAAAAGGACTTCATTTTTGGATTCTACATGTTGATAAATGATTAGGGTGGATTTTTGGTATTTTTCTGAAATACATGAGTTTTTTGTGAATAGTGAAATACAGTTAAATACCGTATATTCAAATTAATAGTTAAATACACTATTTATGACATCATAGGTGATGTAATACCTCTTAGATCAAACTCACATGCATTTATGACTATTCGTGTCCAGTAAATCATCACAATTGCTAGTCTTGAGGTAAATTAATAAACTAACGATTAATTTTTTTTGAAAACTCGCTTCTCCTCCACTATAAAACCCCCATTCACTCCCTCTTCTCTTCAATCCTCTCAACCCTTGTTCCATCTCCAAATTTAATCCTAATATCTTCCCAAACTCCTCTCCCATCATTTGAAATTCTAGGTCTCATAAAAAACCAAAACCTCTCCCTTAAAGAGGATCTCAATGAAGTTTGGATCAAGAGGTAAATTCCTCTTTTTTTAATCCTTTGTCGTTCCTTTCAAATTAATTTGTCTTCTTATTATGTTATTATATATACTTATCCCAATACTGTGATGACTCTTGTACCTTACATGTACTGGAATTTTTTCATGATAGTGGAAAAATTTATCATCATCTCTTTATTTGACATTCTTTTATACTGGTAGCAAGAACACCATTCGTGATGTGTCAGTTTACTACATTCAAGGATGATGGCATTTCGATTTCTATTTTCATTTTCAATTATGTCCATGAAAAAATTGTTGTTATAGTTGAACCTGATTATTATATATGTAATATAACTTATATAAGGATTTGTGATCCCTTTTTACAAATGTTATTATGTTATAAAGAAAACTGAGTTAGTTGTAATCCAAACCCCACAATTTAATAGAAACATTTATCATTAAAGATATATATAATAATTAATCCTCATTCCATGTAACCAAATTATATAAATGACCACTAAAACATATGTAGGATCATAAATAATGTTCTAATTAAATTATGAATGTTTACATGATTTCCATTACTTATGAATATTTGAATCGATTATGAAATTAAAGAAAACGAACATTGAGGAACAACGAAATTCAATATAATAACTTATCAATAAGGGCATAAATGAACTAAAAATAATTATGATAAACTAAATAAAAGTCCTATTTGTTATGAAATAAGATATTAATATGTATAATTTCATATTCTAAGAGCTTAGGTTCAAGATCCAAAAACGTTCAGAGTTAAGGTATGAGATTTTTCACCCGAACTTCCATTTTCATTTTGGTAACTTTTATTGTATATTACCTCAAAGAAAATATTATTTACTACTATTTACTCTTAAAAAATTATGTTTGTGGGTTATATATATGTTAACAACCATAATCATTCTTTATTTTATGGATGTTTACACGTTTTAAAAGGAACTTTCAAAATCGTTTCCGAAATACAAGCCCGATCCAGGGGAATTTCTCTAATTCTTACCTATTTTTAAGGGTAATCTATAATGTATTTTTGGAAACCATTATCTTTATAAAATCATAAATTTTATTATAAAAATATTAACTTATTTCACTTCTAGTTTTATACAAATATTTTTTCAAAATAACTCTTCTTTTCCATGTAAAAGAGTGTTTATTTAAAGATGTACACGAAGATTTTATAACAGTATCTTCATCAATTTCCACACACTTGTCGAATATTAGGAATTATTGGGATTATTATGCCATTTTATAATCTACTATAATCAATTTAATGGTCTAGTATTACTTTTTATGAGGTTGTGATATATTAAATCCATTCACACATTTACTTCGAAAGGTTAGTGTTTATGCTTAATGTTCTGGGAAAGATGTTTGAATTTCATATATTAATTTAAATATGAATGTTTATGTTTATCCTTGTTCATATGAGGAATGAATTGGACATATTATGTGTCGTGTGGGTCCCTCTATATCCCATCAGTTCATCGGTAGGTCTCATGAGACAAACTATGATCATGGCACATGGCCTTGACAAAATGATTACTTATGGTCCTAGCATGAGGCCTTGACAGTATGGTTATTTTGTCCCGCATTATGAGTTACCTCATTATGAAAATAGTATTGATGGTTCGCATGGTTATTAGAATAGTACAATACCCATGATTAGGTTTTGTTAGGGAAATATTTACCCAGCTGCTTTTTCTGCCATATTATGTTCAAGATTATTTTTAGAGGTATGTGTTTTCAATTATTCACCATGTCTAATGTTTTTGTTATTCACAATGTCTAATGTTTTTGGTCCATTGGGATACATATTCCTTTTCTATAATCCAATTTCGCAAAATAAGGCACCAGCTCTAGGCAACTGGGGTCGTGTCCTTACAGAAGGCCTTTTCAAATGGTAGAAGTAAACCTGGGATCATAATAAGATACAATGGAGAGGGGAAATCAATGAAAGCAGACTATCTCTTTAACATAAAACCAAGTAAGTTGTTCTCGAGAAAAATTATCACAAATATTAAGTAAATGAGAAGATTTAGTCAATCGATTAACAATAACCCATATTGCATTATTACCTCGAGATGTCTATGGTAATCCCACAACAAATCCCATGGATATGTTTTCCTATTTCCACTCTGGCACCAGTAAAGACTAAATCATCCCTTCTGGTAACTATCGCTCTTCTTTAGACGGCTAACAAGTCAATCACTTCAATGGTTTTTCAACATTATCTTTCTTCATTCCATCCCCCCAGTAATAATTCCAGGGATATTTGTGCATCTTAGTACTTCCATGATGAACTAAAAACGGAGACCCGAGCTTCACATAACAACTCATTCTTCAACTCTGAATCACAAGGCATGCATAATATATTTCCAAATATCAAAATAAAATAATTATCACTGTTTAAATTAGGAAACGTACCCTTATGAACCAACTCTATCTGTTTCTGCAACTTAATGTCTTTCTTATGTGCTTCTTTAATTCTATCTGATAGAGATAATTTCACTGACACCTGAAATAAAATAGAATAATTTCCTTCTCCAACAACTTCTAATCCAAAGTTCATCAAATAAAAAACCAAAGGATCTCATTCCAAACATAGAATGGTTACTGTAGCATTACATTTTTTACTCAAATCATAGACCACTTTATTTGCCTTTCCTAGATGATAAAGGATTGTGCAATCAAAATTCTTGATTAATTCTATCCATCTCCTCTGTCTCCTGTTCAATTCATTCTGAGTGAATAGATAATTCAATCTTGTTTGGTTGGTAAATATTTCACATTTTACTCCATAAAATGATGCCTCCAAATTTTAAATGAAAAAAACAATAGCAGTTAATTCCAAATCATGTGTAGGGTAATTGAACTCATGAGGTTTCAACTAATGTGAAGCATATGCAATTAGCTGATCATTCTGCATTTGGACACAACCATGTCCATTCAACAAACCATCACTGTAGATAACAAACTCACCATTTCTAGAAGGAAGTTCCAAAATAAGATCATTCACAGATCTTATTTTTAATTCCTATGAACAATCATCACATTATTTTTTCCAAATGAACATAACATATTTTTGAGTTAACATAGTTAGTGGTAAGATAACCGTGAAAAATTTCAACAATCCTCTGGTAATGACGTTCTAATCCAAGAAAACTATGAATTGTGGTTATATTTGTGGGTGTTGGCCATTATTAATTTTTTTTTGTTTTAGTAGGATCATTATATATTCCATTTTTTGAAACAATGTGATAGAGGAATGAATTTTTTTATAACCAAGACCCACACTTTCTAAATTTCCCAGACATTTTATTTTATTTTAAGGATTGAAAGAAAACCCTTAAATGAAGATCATGCTTCTATTTACATTTATAAAAAACCAAAATGTCATCAATGAACATAACCACAAACATATCCAAGAACTCATAGAAAATTCTATTCATAAGATCCATGAATACAATAGGTGCATTCATTAACCCAAAAGGCATAACTAAAAATTCATAATGTCTATATATATTACAAAATGTTGTCTTTAGAATGTCTAATTCATTTACTTTCAACTGATGGTACCCCAAACTCAAATTAATCTTCAAAAAATACTGAGCACCCTGGAGATTATCAAACAAATCATCTATATGAGGGAAATGACACTTTTTCTTAACAGTGATGTTATTAAATTCTCTATAATCAATGCCAAGTCTCATTGAACCATCTTTTTTTTAACAAACAAGATAGGACCACCCCATGGTGATGTGCTCGGTCGAATGAAATATTTATCTAATAACTCATACAATTGCTTCTTCAAATCTAATAATTCCATTTGATCCATTCGATAAGGCTATTTTGAAATTGGCGTTGCATCATGAACTAATTCCGTAGTAAAATATACTTAAAGATTAAGTATAATACAATAAAACTTCTCAAGAAAATCATCAAGACACTCATTTACCACTAGAACATCTTTAATTTGAACTATTCCTTTATTTTCAACAATATATTCAAGGTTACATTCATTTCCATATTTTACTAGTTTCTCAGCTTCCGGATATTTTATAAAAATTAAGGGTGCATTCTTGTATAAAAAAAAATCATTATGAAATGAAACAACTTTATCTCTGCATTCAATATTAGCATGGTAAACAGAAATCCAATCCATACCCAAAATAACATCAAACTCTAATAGATGAAAATCAGTAAGGTTTTTAGATAGATTCTTTCCAAACACAAGGACATGAAGGTTCTTATAATTACTTTTTGTATCCATATTTCCCCTCGGTGTTTTTACCATAAGTTCAAGATTCATACCATGAGATGGAATTCCCAATTTACTAGAAACCCTCTCAGAAATGAAAGAGTGTGTAGACCCTAAATCAAACAACACATTACAAAAATCTAAACAAACAAAATGACTACCAGATACTACATCATTTGATGGCCCAAAATCTAATAAAGTAGTTTCAATGGATTTCAACATCCCTTTATTCTTGTAGTCTGGCTGGTTAACCTCAGTTGAGTTCTTCATTAGACACACATTTGCATAATGACCCATTTCATTGCACATAAAACATTTTACTAACTGAAAATCTTATTTTGTCTTACCATTATCCTGATCTTTTTTAGTGCAATTACCAGCCTTATGTCCAATTTTACCACATCAGTAGCAGTTACCAAAATTCAAAAGGCAGTCCCCATGATGCTTTTTAAAACAATTTTCACAAATTTTAAACTTAATTTTCTTTCTATCAGACTTTTGTGAACTGGTCATACCTTTCGTCTGCCCCCACGACCTCTTATTCTTCTGTTTTTTAAAGAACACATGATCATTGAAAAACCCCATTTCAACAATCTCCATGAATCAAACCAGTTTTTATAACCTTTTAACTCACGATAACCTAAATCATTTCGATAATTTGGGTTTAATCCGGAGTAAAAAATATTTGATTTTACTATCAAGATCTCGTATGAAATTTGGTGCATACCTTTTCAGTCGAGTGAATTCTTCTTCATAATCAGCCACCGATTCATCCTCCTACCTCAATTCAAGGAATTTTTTTTATACTATAATGAACCACCTTAGGAAAATATTTCTTAGGAAACATACCTTTGAATTCATCCCAATCAAGAGCATCAATCTACCTGCTATCCCTGATATTTGTCACTATTTACCACCACTGATCGGCTTGACCTTCAAAACAGTAAACAGTGAGACTGACCTTTTGATGTTCTAAACACCCCATGACATCAAAAATAATTTATAGTGATTTAATACACCCTAATTCTTGCACTAGGTTGGATGATCATCTGATTGATGGTGTTGTTGCCTCATGAAATGCTCCACTATTGACATGTTCCTCTATGGTTGATCTGAATGATCTCGTGCATGGATACCACCACCAATTGTAGCCTAATTTAACTATACCATCATTGCAACAAACTATTTAGTTCCAATTAAGACCATCTCAGGTAGATGATTTTGATGTTTGTCTTCTTGCTGATTTCTTGCCAACATTGCTGCCCTATTTCCTCAGAGAAAACCATTCTGAACACAGAAATATCTTATGTGAAGCAACATGGAAATATGTAAATGCTATATAATTTCAATATTAATAGAAATTAATTTTTGGATATTAATATAACAATAACCCAACAGCTAATGTTATCTAAACTGACCTTTGATACCAACTTTAAGGACCTGACATTAAATTATTATGTAATCTTGAATTAAATGAATAATTCACATTGAGGATCTTTTCAAGTTTAGTGTTTTAGAGAATTAGGCCATAACTATTAAATTACATCTCAAATATTACAATGTAGACACATCTACTAAGTATCTATTTTTTCATTAATTAAAAACTCTTAAAAAAAGAGCCATGTATACTTCCACATTTTAGACAGTATGACTTTTCCTTGATTCCATCCTTGACCCTATTCATCTTTACGTCTTGTGAAAAACATTTCAAAACTTAGGATGAGCCTAAAAATTTAAATAAGGGTTATAAAATAAATAATGGAAAAAATATACCATCAAAAAATATGTTTTTTTAACATAACTCATGAAATCATAAGATTTTTTAATAACACATAGAAATCATTAATCATTAAGGTAACTTTTTGCATCCATAAAAAACTTATACTGTAGTTATCAAATCTACATAAGGAGTCACATTTGGAATACCCATCACATTATATTCCATTTATTTCTTAGGAGAAAAATTATCATTAACCTCTATCACATTACCCAATGCATTGGAGAGATATCTCGGGCTCAACCACCCAAGGATTATCACAGAACCACCCGTATATGTAAAAAATTCCCATTAACCAAAACATAGTCATAACAAGTAACACAAGCATAAGAAAAAGATAACATTTCCATATTTCAATCACAATATATCATTTAAATATATTGACATTAAAAATTCATTATCATAACCATTTTCAATATTGAAATATGTAAATAGGGTATATGGTATTTATTTTCCTATTAAGAAGATCATGTCTTGTTAAAGAATCCATAGATTAAATAATACTCGTGACAGAGGAAAAGGTCGTTATCACCGCATACGTTGAAAATAATCATTATTTTTTTGTCGTATAGTAAAATGCCTCATAAAAAATATACAGTTTAAATGGAATGAAAATTCAAAGGGGTTTATACACCATATAAAATAATTTCATGTATAATGAAAAATATTCCTCAATGAAAGTAGACTGAGACGAATTCCCTTACCTCATGTTCGAATTCACCCATTCGTTCTTTAATATCCTAAATAACAAACTAATGGTAATTTATAAAAACTTAAGAAACTTTTTCACATTTATTATTCCATTTAGATAACAAATTATCATGTTATAAATATTATGAAATCATTTATGTTAATAATGGTCTCTTTGTCGTTATTTGGTACTTGAGTCAAAAATGAACTCTTTATAATTACAAGTTGACCATGTTTTTAAAAGTCTGTTGACTCAAAAATTATATTCATGATTTAGATATAATATATATCATATATATATAGTATATATATGTATTTATAATATTACATAAGATTTGGAGACAAGAAATGAAATGCACCGTTCATGGTGTTGGTAAGTCGTATGTACGCATGAACACTACATTCATTTCTATTTCATATTTAATGAAATGAAAACATAATGATACATAGGTATATTATAATTATAGTATAAAATCACATATAATTTTTATAACTTCATCTTTTATATTTTCTACCTATGGAATGAATGAGTCATATCAGTTTGAGGGGGCGGTAGTCTACACTTTCTCAAACAAAATTTTCCTATTTACCAACTATGGAAACCATAATGGTATTCTATAAATGAAAAATACAGAAGCATAAAAACAATATAAATATAATATATATCACATATAAATACAGTTACATCTTAATAGACACCATAATAGGTGGTAGGAAAATATTGAACAATCATCATTTCATGAGGCAGTAGTTCGCTATCCAAAGAAACAGTATGTTCTTTACCCATTAAATGGAGGTTTCTGTAAATATAGTTAGAATCCTTCACATAACAATAAACTAGTATATTAAGGATAAAAGTGTTGTTATAAAATAATGGAATAAAAAAAATTAGGGGGTGGGATATGTAAAATAATATAAAAAAACTTAAGAGAAGAAGTTACGTTAATATTGGGTAACTCCCTTTTGTTTTGACATAGAAGATGGGGGGCAGTTCAAGTGGGTTGGGTCTAGGGGTCATGTATTGGGCATGGTATGATTTTGGTCCTTCAGGTCATGTATTGTGAGTTAGTCAAGAATTGTTACTTGGGCCTATGGGCCATGTACAAGTTCCCATTCAACCCTTAAAAAGGGGATTATCCATAATAAAATAAAAAAGAAGGCCTTCGGGCCATTCGGGTAACCCCTTTTGATTGATCCAAAAGGATTTCAGGACGTGTATTTTTCTTAAGGAAAGGATTCTAGGCAGGAGAAAGGGATGTGGAGAGATTATTTGGGTAGATATTGGATGAGGCAAGGGGCTTTAAAGGTGTGATTAATTGGTTAGAGGTAATGGCTTTTTATTAGGGGGAGGAGGAGCTCTTTAGGAATGCTTAAAAATACTATTTTATTATATAATGATTTTCGGATTATAAAGGTCCAGAACTCATTAATGTAGAATATATGTTGACTCATGTTTGAAATAAAATAATCCAATTAGAATTGGATAGGTTTTGAATATTGTTTTAATTTTTATAATTTTATTTATTTAAATCATTCATTAATGAGGTAGACACTGCATCATTATTGTGTCATAAATAATTTTATTTATTTGATGTCTAAAAATTATAAATAAACTCCCATGATGTATTAAATCCTTTTATAATTCAATAGAAATTTTATAGTCGAGGTTATCACTTATATAACCCTATATTAAAATTGATTTAGTAAAAAAAATTCATGTTTATGAAATTTTAATTTTTACTTTATAAAAAGTTATTTATGTCATTATCATACCCAAGTGGCTTTCAAAAGTCAAAAGTCCCACCAAAGTTTTCTCTTGTTCATCCATTACTCATCAAATAAGGTCAGTAAAAAGTGTGAAGATAATGTTATATTATTATAATATTATTTTTACCTTGAATTTCTATATTTACCTTTATCCACAGTAAATAAAAGTCAAATGTTACTATTCACCAATAATTATTTTCAACTTATTCATCCAAATTTTACTTAATGATGAAAACATGGTATGTCATATTTTTTAAATTCAATTTACTAAAGTGATAAAAGTTCATTTTAATGAAAATGCTGGTTTTTAAGTACTACTTAGTGTTTTCACTATTCATCAAAAATTAATGGTTTTCCAAAAATTATCGAAAATTACACCTATGTTATATTTGATATTCCAAATTCAAAAATGATATCTATTTTAAAAAATTAAATAAAATAGATGTTTAATTAATTAATTTAAAATCAATACTGTTGTCAAAACAAGAAAGTGTGTCTTTATGAAATAATAACTATCATAAGATTGACACTTGTTTATGTCCAATTTCAAAGTGAAATTAAATACAATGACCAACATTGGATTTAATGGTAAAAATAAAATCTAATTACAATTTAAAACCAATAAAAAGATAATCTATCCATATAAATAATTTATATTAAAAGGAAAATTTAAATTAATATACAGTATTATTCACTATTCATTAAAAAATCAATTTTATCCGAAAAATACCAAAAAAATAACCAAATTAAATTTTGATGTCCCGATTCTAAAGAAGAATTTTATTTTTTCAAATAGAACATGTAAATTTTCCCAAAAATAGATTCAAAGTGGGTTCTCCATCATAAAGCAGTAAATCGACCCTTTAAAAAATATTAGAGTATTTATGCTTAAAATTGGATTCATTTACATTTTAAGATTCTAACATTTATTGGATAAATGTAAAAACATATAAAAAAATGTATAATTGTATTATAGTTAGTTAAGTAAATTCTTATTATTACAATGACGTGGTGTTAACTGCAATTTAAAATAATAATATTATATTATTTTTTTCAGTATAACTCAGCATTGCATGCAACATAAAATTTTAAAGAGACATGTTGTTGTGTATTGAGTATGCCCTCGAACATAACATCCCCTTTAAAATAAAATTATTATTTAATTACCAAATATTAATAAATAAGAAAATGTATTTTTCTTTATTTACTTGGGTTGTTAAAAAATACATATTTTCTAATGTTTAACAAAATAATTTAAAACATTACTAAAGTATGGTTATCAGAATCGGAATCCATACTACTAACAAAGTCACAAAATTAAAGCTAAGAATAGCTTGATTTTATCATAGTTAAATATCATAATCACTCTGGATCATATTTGTATGATATTTATTAATATTATATTTATAATTATACCAGTGAAACAAATTTTTAGAAATCTATGTTTGGTGAATTTATTTCTATTATATGCACAACATAAATAAAAACATGTAAACAATAAATAATAAAATAGATAAAAATTGAAAGAATTTATTTCAAGCTATTTAAAAAATATTCCAATTTTATCATTAAGATTATGGTAGTCAATTACCCTTACAAAATGTATCCATTTTTATATACATACAGTAACACCCTTATTTCTTTACCAGGAAATCCCACGATGCGTTGATTGGATTGAATCAATATTCCTATCACTATGAGCCCTCAATAAGATGCCTACCTCTTACTTACTATACTTTAAAGCCCTCAATATGATGATTAGTTTTGTCTTCCTAGCCTAGGAATCCATCGATATGATGGATAAGATTCTCTATCATCTTATATCTGGAAGACCTGGATCTTATCAATTATTAGATGTGAGATAGAATTTAAAAAATTATAAAGGAAACAACCTAACAAGGATTACTTAAGAATACATCTCTCTAATGAAACAAAAATACTAAGAACGATTATTTCACTGTATGTATTATTTTGAAAATAATATAGATAATGTAATAAACCAGCTCTAAACTCTTCAAATGTCCCAGTATTTATAGACAATTACCAGGGGTTATATTTCCATGTTTAATGCAATGGATTCATACAGCTGGCACTTGACAGCTCATAATGATCTGGAATAATTAAATTACTGATGTGATTTTTAATAACACTATTATAGTTTTTCTATATTATTTATAGTAGAAAAAAATTCATATTGTAATCAAAATCAGTCTGATTGACCTCCTTAACAATGTAAATATGATAAACATACTTTTTTTAGTCTGATGTTATCAGTAATAGTATTGTCTGGTTATAAAGACATTTTCTGTGTGATATACATGACATAATTCAGACTTATGTTTAATAATGGTGATTCTGATTTATCAAACACATACTCATTTTGATAATCATAATGAATAGTTTACTATTTATATTAGTAATACAATACAACATATTATTTTTATGGTAAAATATAATTTTTTCTAAAAAATATTCTAAAAAATATGGATATAAAAACCAGTCAACTTGTTTTTGAGAAAGTGATTCTGATTTCCAAAACTAATAGAATGTAAAATTAAGAAGTATAATATCTGACCCAACAAACATCAGATATATATAAATATATTATAGAGTTATTTTGACCCAAATCATTATTTTATAAAATGTAGTATGATCCGTATATAAATAAATATTTTATATGGTGGTATTAAAATTTGATTTTTGTGCTACTACAATCATTAGCCCATATATAGGGAATGAGACTTAATAAATGTGGTATCTACAAGATTTATTCAACTACCTATGAAATAATGTAATTAATACAATTAATAAGATGAAATATAAATTAGTAGATGAATTCATGTGATTCTTTCATTGTCCAATCGTTTATTAATTCATTTTAATGCATGAATAAATTGAATCTATTTAAAATATTTATCAAAGTCCTATATAAAACCATAACATTTTGTTAAAGTGTGGGTGGTTAATCATAAATTACATTGCCTTGTATCCCATGAATATAACCCTCAGATCATATTTTTCATTATTCTTGAGAGAAACTATCATATCATGATGTAAGGATGGATCCCTTACTAATTTCAGATGATTCAACACATCCAACAAATACCTTTGGAGATGGGATGCATTATTTTTACACTCTATAATATTATTTATGGACATTTTGTTGAAATTAAACATTTTTAGAGCATCTTCTGTTAATGATACTCAATATTTATAAGATTACCTTAATTGTTTCTATATTTTTCAAATGTCATGTATGGGATATCCTTGAAACTAGAAAAAAATTACTTATTCATGTTCCAATAATTATTATTAGATAATAATAATTACCATAAAAGGTATAAAAGTAACCAATAATCAATGTTTTATGAAAATATTAATGAATTAAAGAATTCATGATGAATAATGAATCATTTTTTTAGTTCAAGTAAATCATTAAAAATGGTTTACATTGTTATATTTGGGCGATGTAACTATTATTGAGGCATTACACTTATGCATCTATGTTGTTTCAGGATAACTGATACATTACCATTATGTGGATACTATATATAAAGGTAATGGATGTGTTACCATTATATTGTTCAGTTTCATAATTGTATGTAATGGGATTATCTTTATATAGAAGGGTTCTATGTAGTGGTTAGAAAACCATATATTTATAGAAATAAGATCTACATAATGGTCATACATATTATGATATATGTATATGAGAATATATAAAGTATATTTAGTATTACTTTTAACAAAAATAAGTAATAGTATCATTGTAATAGAAAACATGTTTACTATTACAAAGAAAGGGACTCTTGTGTAAGGGTAATCAAAAAATGTAAAAAATTAATATTTTTTAGGTTTTCATATAATATATAATTTAAAAATATATAAAAATTTATATTTAATCTTATTAAGGGGACAATTATTTCTTAAAAAAGAGATTATGTAGTGAATAATTATAAAGGGTTTATAATTAATTAATTATTTATGTAAAAACAATTATATTTCATAAATATTATATATATATTTTTGAAATACATTTTAATAAAATATATGGTATAAATTATAATCTTGAAAAAGTGATTATTTATAAATCATTTGGGTGGATTATAATGTGTTTAAAAATTACATAAATTATTCCAAAATATAATGATATATATATTTAATTAATGTATGTTTCACATTCTCAAATTTTAAAATTTTCTACTATGGGGCCTTGTTTTAGATATTATTTATACCACTCTACAAAAAAAATAAGGTTTAGCGATTATTTATTAAACTATAGTTATATTTTCTAAAAAATAATTTTGGGGCATTTTCTAAAAAATCACCAGTAAACCATTAAATTGTTTTTTACACACAACACTCTCCCCCTCTACTTCCACCCCCTACTCTAACCCCCCCCCCACTCCCCACCAACTCCGTAAATCCCCAATTGCCCTTCACTGCTCACCACACATTGACACCACCCCTCGTCGTGACTAACTACCCTCTTTACACCTCACTATTTCTTTGTGCGATTCCGTTTCTTCATGGATCCCTTACTATCAATCCTCCATTGAAGCCTCATTAAGGTTATTTGGAATGTTCTTCTTAGTATTAAGGTGTTTTCACCTTACCCTATTTTCCCTCCCCTTTTTCATTCTTATTTATTCTCATGGATCTCACTTGTAGAGGATATTATTTATTTTTGGTTCAATTTTATTAGATTATATGCTATGCGGATTGTTTCTCAGGCCATGTGTTTCCTTCTATGAGTGTTTTATTGCATTGAAACATTGTTGAAATAGTTTTTCCTATCCAATACCTTTCCAAAATAATATTTCTATTCTTGATAATTCCTAATTAAATTCTAATTCGTTTTCTCATGATTATGGTGTGTTTTTATAGATTATTGTGGTGTTTTCATGTAATATTTTTGGTGAAAAAATGGTTTCCGAAGGATTTCATCTAGTAATTTGATATATGTGTGCATGAAAAGTGTTTGATAAAATGTAAATTTGGATTCTAAAGTGAAATTGAGTGTTTTACAAATTATTTTAACCTTGGTTGTATTTTTTGAGTTTGTTTGCATGTGATATTGACATCGTTGAGTTACTTGGATTCATTTTTCTGGTTTGAGGACTATTTTTAAATTACTATAGATGGTTAAAATGTTCCTTATGATTTTTAAATTGGAGCCTTTTGTTTTATTGATATACCTTATGGGTGTTCCATTAGATGTGAGTATATCTATATGTGATTGTAGGCATATACCGTATATGTGTATCTTGATCTTCCACCATGGCCAATCTCAGCCATGGCCAATCTTATCCATGATAAATATCAACCACACAACCATAATGATCATAATATATTGGTACACATTATCTCAATAAAATTACAAGAACGTAGTCCGTACCCAACATAAAATCATTAATAATATTTCATATTTATCCACACTAAAAATTAATCCTATTGGAGTCCATACGCACCCTAAATGTTAATCATGGAGTATATTCCATCACCAACTCACATTTATAGAACAATATTGGGATCCAACCAAAAACTAAGTGTTGGTTAGAGTAATTTACTCAAGAGGGGAGGGGTGAATTGAGTAACTATAAGAATTTCTGATACAAAAATTTTGTTTTAAGAAAAATGGTTTACCCTAAAAATAGATACAACCCAGTTAATCAAGGTTATACAGTTATAAGAGTTTGACTATTTAAAAAACATCTTAGAATATTGATTAATTATTAGTAATCTTAAAATTTATTATTAATATTACTTTTGAAGTTATCCTACTAAAACAAATCAGTTATAACTTCTTTCAAAGATTAACTATCAAAGTGAAATTGGAGTTTTCTGTATTATGCAATAAAGCAGTAAAATAGAGAAGACTAATTTTAAATAGCACAGCAGATATGAACCAAGTGGTTCGGTCTCTAGCTAAGACCTAATCCACTCCACAAGGTGATCACCTTCCCCCAAGAAGTTAATATAAATAAACTTTTATCCACACTCTGGATTGGGGTTGACAATTGTACACAGACTATCCAGGTCACACAGGGACATTTTCCACAGTTTTTGTGGGTAAACAAAAATAATAACCAGGACACATAGGGACATCTTCCATAGTTTTCATGGGTAAAAAAAATTATAAAACGTTTAGTGTAAGGATTTAGAAATCCTTCAGTTTAGGACAGGAGTCAGTGTGTGTATGGAATATACAGAGTACACACACTACTCAAAAGTAAGTAAAAGAATCACTGAGAGAGAGTATATATGAGTTTAGAATACTCTAGTGATTTGAAGTGCAGCTCTGTACTCCTTTGATTAAACAGAGATGCTTCTGAGTCCTTCTCTAGTTTTTTTCATGAAAAATAGAGTGTCATAATTCAGCTTGTGATCTTCATGAGTGTTGATAATGTGAATATGTTCTCTGGATTCTAGTGTAATTCGTATGTTCTTTAGTAGTTTTAGATCACATGTATGAGAAAATGCTTTATTTGAAAATCTAGAAATTTGTTCTTTGTGGTCGTTCTCACATGCTTGTTTTTCGTTCAGTATCACGTGTTGTGGTTGTTGGGCACTCTCCACTCATTATCTTCGATTGCATGTGTTTTAGTCGACAGGTTCCATGTGTTTTGTACCTCGTACCTCGCACTATTTAGAATGTTGTGAAGATAGTGTCTCCTTCACACAGCGTCTGAGTGTCACTGTCTGAGTGTCACTGTGTCTTATTTACAGCGTCTTACTCATAGTGTCTTTCTCACGATGTCTTTCTCACGGTGTATTTTATTAACGGTGTCTCGCTTATGGCGACTTGTATTCACGGTGTCTCATTTTATGGTGTCTTGTCATCACGATGTCTCGTTGTATGGTCTCTCACTCACGTTGTATGGCTTACTATGTCAGGCTTCACGGTGTCTTGCTTACGGTGTCAAGCTTCACGGTGTCTTGTACTTAGGAAAATAACAGTATTCAGACTTAAATAGTAATATGCATGAAATGGATTGAGGTTAACCATTATAAAGCATGAGTGAACTTGAAACATAAATACACATGATTGGATATAATTTAGGAAATAACTATGTTGACTGATATTTGTGATCATTAAAACATGATTAATAATGAGGAGTCCAACAATCTCCCCCTTTTTGATGATCACAAATCATGCACAATTAAAGTGTAAAATTGATGAAACTATAGAGAAAATAACATATAGAAACTTTATGCATAATCTTATCCCCATTTTGGTATTATCAAAACATGGAAATAAGAGAGGGTAAACAGTGCACATTCCATTAAGTGTAAAAAGTTCATTAAAAAATAAAAAGAGATGCAAAAATAATGACATCCCCATAAAAAAAAGAGTAAGAACTGGTCTTATTTAGAGATTGGCCTTCTCTTTGCCTTGGTCAGTAGCAGAAGAGGAAGCCATAGGGGTAGTAGTTGATGTAGAAGAAGGTAGAGATGAGGTAGATAGAGAGGGTAAAGGGAGACCTTCAAAGGATGAGGGAGCCAAGGTAAGAGCATTAAGAGATCGAGGAAGTTTCTAATCAAGAATTACATGCCTGATATGACTGAGAGCTTAGACAACATACATGGTAGTTGAGGCTAAGGAAGAGTTGAATGTCGGCAATCCAGGTATGAGAGGTGCACCTGCTAGAGAAACAATTGTTGTACTCTGGACATGAATATATGTTCTCAAGAGTTTGATGAAGTCTGCAATAATTTCTACACCATACTACAGATCTTTTTCAAAGTCATCTTTGTTTTCCATGAACTTGTCCAAAAATCTGGTAAACTCGGTTAGACTTGGTTTTTGAAGTCTTGAGTTACATGAGGAATTCACAGATTATCTATAAGGTATTTGAACTTGTTGGTCATATCAGTCTCGGGGAAAATTAGGTTGAAATAGAAACCCACTTTCATATAAATCTCATGTTGGGCATCATTTGCAATCTTCGAATGAATTTGCGCAAGGTCAAGAACTCTATCACTTTTCATGAAAACATCAGAGAAAGTAGCCACTTTAAATCCACTTAACTCATTATGAAGTTCATCATTTACTATAGATTTGAGCAAAGAACTATCCAAGTAAGGTGTAGAGGATTCACCATAGGTATTAGAATCTTTGACGGCTGTGGTCAGAGATTTGTGTTGATTCAGTACCTTTTGAAGACAACCAGTGTAATAATCATTGACTTTATTCAAGTTCACCACAAGCTCTCTCATTTCCTTCAACACCTGTTTGTGCCCTTCCGCAATCTTTTCATCGAAGGATAACAAATAAGGGTGAATCTCAGACACAACATCTCAAGAGATTTGAGAAATAGTGTGTTTCAAAGGAGCAGTAGCAGGCTCTGATCTTGAATGTAGCTCTTTCTTCATGTCTTCCACCATGATTCTTAGGGTTGTGACTTCATTACTATGCAACTTATTTTCGACTCGAACTTCATGAATTTCATGGAGAATCTTTGATTGGATTTGCCAGATAATTTTCTCCAAAAGTAGTGAGACATCTCTCTCACTCAGATTTTTCACAGCACGAGGTTGGGAGTTCATAAGCTTCTCAACTACAGATAATATAGTGTCTCCAAAGTCCTTCAAATCAACTTTAATAACAAAATATATTTGTTTAGGTAAAGGTTTAGGTGCAAGAATTGGTACAGTGGCAGGTTCAGGTTCTATTTCCTTCTCAGGTGCAAAGTTAAAAACTAACTTCAACTGAAACAGGGAAGAGAGATCAAGACCAGTTGTAGTAACCTGTTGAGATTCACTCACCTTATAAAAACTAGGAAATTTGTACTGTGTGTCCCCAAGACATGACTCAGTTGGATGTGTGGCTTCATCAGACTCAAGATTTTGGGTATCCTCCCCCTCAAAAGGTGCATCCTTTTCAGGATTGAGAGGCTCAGGAGCTTGGTTTAAATCCACAGTTTCATCTCTATGATACTCATTCATCTCTTTTCTAGCCATTGGAAAGGCTATATCCATCCTCTCTTCAGTAGAGGGTATTATTTTAGGAACTGATTGTTCCTTAGGGAGTTCTTCCAGATTTTCTTCTTCCTTAACAGGGAGTTCTACTAGATTGGCTTCTTGAACCCCAGTGAGTTCTTCTAGAATTGATTCATGCACACCAGGGAGTTCTTCTACTATATACTCTTCCATTTCTTGATTCTCAGATTGTACCACAGCTGATTCTTTTTCAGCCTTGGGTTGGATTTCCAGATTAACATATTTCTTACGGGTAGGAACTTATTTTTTAAGAACTACAGGAGGAACAATAGTCCTTTATTCTTCAACAACAACTTCTTCACTATGAGGTACTTCAACATCTTCTTCCTCTTCTTCTGAATACTTAACAAGTACATATGGTTCCAAAGCAGGATTGGATTTGTCTTTCGGCCATGACGGATAATCCACAGGAATAAAATTCTCATAACACTTATCATTGTCTTCCACCCATTCCCTTTTCAAAGGATTCCAGTTTATCTTAATTCTCTTGATGGTGTCTTTAGAGAGATAGTACTCACAGTCCATAAGAACTTCTTCATTAGGTACAACTACACCTTTTGCAACAAACATGACCGATATCAGTCAAGGGAAGAACATAGAAGTGGACTTGGATGTAACCTTGATCAACTCACACATAAGGTGAATGATGTACTTGCACAGGTTAATCTTGTATCCATTCTTCATAAGATGAATTAAAAACACATATTGATACTTTAATACAGCAAAGTGACCTTTTCATGGACTAAACAGAGTTTGAACAAATTTAAAGAGTAGCCTTGTTTCCCCATCAAGTTCAGAAGCTATGGCCCATTTCTTAGTGCCATTTCCAGTTAGGGTTTTTAAAGCATCTTCAAGGTCAAATAAATCAGTTGTAGGTGGTGGTTCTCCCTGGTAATCATCAAAAATTCCTTCGTGAGGTATCCCAAGGCATGCTACCCATAACCTCGATGAGAAGGATAATCTTTGGCCATTAATCCAGCTCCTCAAAAAAAACTTTCACCAGAGTCAAAAGAGAACTGTGCGTACTAGTAGAACTGAGCTACTAACCTAGGATAGACAGGTCTGTTCTCCCTTGAGAACCACTCTAACTATCCTTGTTCTTCTAACACATTTGATACTATAGATTTGCTAGATAAAATCCATTTGGGGAATATTTATTTCTCAAGAACAACACTTCGATTTACCAGTTTCAGATTCAACTATCCTTCGGGCGTCATCTTAGGTGATATCTTCTTCTTCGGGCGGCGCTTCTCAGGTGTGGATGATGATGGATGTTTTAATCGTGGAATCCACTGATGGTTCGAGAGAGATAGAGAAAGAGAGAAGGGGTTGCAAGGTTTAAGGGGTTCAAAATGAGAGAGAGTCTGAGTGAATAACCGAGTGAAACTTTTTGTTTTATAAATTGGGAATGTCAAACATCACACAAATAAAAATGTGGGAAATTAAAAGATGTGAAATAAAAATTACCAAAATACGGGTTTAAAGAAAATCATAAATTATTTTCACAGTGAAACCATGAATTCTTGTTAGAGTGAGACAGTGATCATTCGTCACGGTGAGACATTGAGTGGTCATTACAGTGAGACAGTGAGTGAACGTCATGGTGAGATAGTGAACGTTATGGTGAGACAGTGAGTGAACATCACGGTGAGACAGTAAACATGAGAGATAGTAACTAAGAAATCGTAATCATGAAATAGTAAAGTAAAACACAGTAAAATGTTGAACATTAAGACAAGTAAGATCTATATTTGATATTTATCAAGCCAAGATCATGTATGATGCAGTCTATTCTCTCAAAATTTAATGGTTTAGTGAATATATCAGCAAGTTGATATTCAATACCACTGAATTCCAAGGTAATATCATCTTTTTGATAATGATATCTCAAAAAGTGATGCCTTACATCAATATGTTTTGTCCTAGAATGTGAAATATGATTTTTTGAGATGTTAATAGAACTTGTATTGCCACAATTTATTGGTACCTGTATGAATTGATATCTATAATCTAGTAATGTGTGTTTCATCCACAAAATTTGGGCACACCAACTGCCAGCAGTAATGTATTCAACATCTACAGTAGATAATGCAACAGAATTTAGTTTCATACTACACCATGATATTAGTGACTTGCCTAAAAGGTGACATGTTCTAGAGGTTCTCTTTTTATCTAACTTACAGCCACCGATTTCAGCATCAGAATAACTAACTAGTTTAAATGATTGTCCATTATGATAGAATAGTCCTTGATTGGGTGTATTCTTGAGGTATTTGAAAATTCTCTTTACAACATTTAAATGATATTATTTAGGACTTTTTTGAAAATGAGCACGCATACACACACTAAACACAATGTTCGGACAACTAGTAGTTAAGTAGAGTAAACTTCCAATCATTGATCTATTAGTGGTTTGATCATTAGATTTTCCATCATCATTAGGATCCAACATACAGGTGGTACTCATTGGAGTGTCACTACATTAAGTGATATCCAATCCAAAACGTTTTAGAAGATCTCTAGTGTATTTAATTTCATTTAAAACAATTCCATCATTATTTTGAGGGATTTTAAATCCAAGAAATAATTTTAGTTCACCCATTAAACTCATTTCAAATTTGTTTTGCATCATTTTATAAAAATAAAAACATAATGAATTTTTTGAAGATCCAAAAATAATATCATCTACATAGATTTGAACAAAAAAAACATCATTAGATATTCAATTTATAAAGATGCTAGGATCAGCTACTACTTTTATAAAACATTTGGAAATAAGAAAAGTACTCAATATGTCATACCATGATCTTGGAGCTTGTTTTAAACCATATAATGCTTTTGATAGTTTGACAATATGATTGGGAAAATTAGGATTTATAAATCCAGGGGGTTGTTCATAAAAAACATCCTCAGCTATATACCCATTTAAGAATGCACTCTTAACATCCATTTGATATAGTTTGAAATTCAGATGTGCAGCATAAGCATGTAGGATTCTGATGGCATAAAGTCTGTCTACTGGAGCAAAGGTCTCCTCATTGTGAATTCCTTCTTCTTGAATATATCCTTGTGCAACTAATCTTGCCTTATTCCTAGCTATTTTCCAGCTTCATCTACCTTATTTCTAAACAACCATTTAGTGCCTATGATGAAAGTGTCTTTGGGTATTTCAACAAGTTTCCAAACCTTGTTTCTTTAAAAATGATTAAGTTCTTCATGCATAGACATTACCCAAAATTCATCGTTGATGGAATCATCAATGTTTTTAGGTTCATGTTGTGAAAAGAAGGCTTGATGTTCAACCTGATTTCTAAGAGAAGCTCTAGTTTATGTTCCGTTCTCTAAGTCTCCTATAACAACATCTAAGGGATGGTTTTTAAGGGTTCTAACCTTTCTAGAAAAAGAGGGACTTGTGATTTCAGGTTCACCAACAGATTCTGGTTCATTATGACTTGATTGTAGAGAACTTCCAGAATTGGAAGTTTTCACATATTCTTTCGTAGAGGATTTTGAGGATTTTGAGTTGATGTTCAGATTTAATACATCATCCTCCAGATTTTCTAGGACGGTACTAGGATCATGTGGATCTATTTCATAAAACATTATATGAGCAGATTCATCCACACATTTAGTTCTCTTATTGAATACTCTATAAACTTTACATAATATTGAGTAACCTAGGAAAATTCCTTCATCACTTTTGGATGCAAATTTGTCAAGATTGTCCTTAGTGTTGAGAATAAATACTTTGCAACCAAAAACTCTAAAGTAATTAAACATAGACGTCCTATTGTTCCGAAGTTCAAACAGGATCTTTTTGAGAATTGGTCTAATCAAGACTATATTGATTATGTAGCATGCGGTATTAACAACTTCATCCCAAAAGTAAATAGGTAAGTTATATTCACTAAGCATTGTTCTAGAAATTTCTTCACTACTAGAAATTTGGTTTTTACCCACGGTTCTTTTCCAATGGTTTGCTTAAACCATTGGTAAAGAAGGGATTGGAAACCCTTTCGTAATGGTTCACTAGAACCATTGGGAAAGGGTACCCCATTGCCAATGGTTCCATAAAATCGTTGGCAAAGGGGTGTTCAGGTTACCAAGGGAACCCCTTTGCCAACGGTTCTTTTGAACTGTTGGGAATGGGTACCCTGAACACCCCTTTCCCAACAGTTTCTAAAATCTGTTGGTAATTCTGTAAGAACCCTGTTTTTTTGTGAAATACTTTGATATATTCGTGATGATATTCCAGAGCAGCGCCTTCAGACGGCGTGCGATTCCAGGCCCTGGAGTGGCCAGAATTAAATTTTAAGTACGATCACACTGGAAACACCAAATAAATAAGATAACACTTAAACAGTGACCCGGATCAGAGATCCGAGTGTACGGATGGGTCCAGAATGTGCTGTTTACCCTAGGAACGACGTACAACTTGTCGTCGCGGGACGTTTGGACCCCTCGCTCGCTTTCGGAACGTGGAATGGATAAATTAAATAATTAATTTATTCATTTAATTTTAAACTCAAGTATATCTTAAATGGAGGCTAGAATTGGAAAATTGAGGGCACCGTTGAGTTCAGAGCGTACCGTTCACCCTTGGAGGGGTATACGTTTCGCAGGCGCGGGCCGTCTGTGAAAAATGGCCCTAGGGGCGTTTTCATAATTTGGCGGCCTCGGGCGTTCAGTTTTATAACTTTTGAACGGAGTCTCGGATTAAAATTCGGAAACCTTCGTTGTGCTCGGGAGGTGGTGTTTGGCCAAGGGGAGGCATAACCTCAACCCCGTCGAGAGTTGCGGATTCAGGTTTTTTTTGGGGTTTTAAATTAATTAAAATGTTAATTAATTTATTTAACCCCTAACTCTCCCCTCTCTATCTTTGGCATTCCATGGTGCAAACCCTCCCAAGGAGGAACTCCTCCCTCTCCTCCTCCAGCTCTGGCGAAGCAGCTCCGGCGAGGCGCGGCGCGACGGCGGACTCCCCGTGAAGCTCCAGGCATCGCCCAAGAGGTATGGGTTCGTGTTCTTCTTCATTTTCATATCCGCAACTCCCTTGGATTGTTTTATTTTCATTGAATCACTATTTTTCCTATCAAGAGAAGCCTGTAGTTGCGTAGGATTTGATCTGGGGTTTCCGTCGCACTTTTCAGATCAAAATTCCAAGTCCGGAGGTGATAGTAGGGATCTGACGAAGTTCCGAGGGTTTTTTGGGGGTTTTTCCGGCCGTCCGGCGACCCCTGGCGCGGCAGCGGCTCGGCGTTCAGCGGAGGAGGCAGCTTCAGGCGGGGCGTCGCGGTGGTACGGTGGCCCGGTGGAGCGGCTCCGGCGTAGGGCAAACGGGAAGGGGGGCCGCGAGGCGCGCGACCCCATTCGGCGCGACCGCGACCCGCGTTACGCGGGTCGCTGTGGGAAAAGGCGACCGGCCTTGACAGCCGGTCGGTAGCGGCGGGCCGCGGCGGACTGAACCGGACCCGCGATCGGGCCGCAGGCCGGCTGGGGGTGGACCGGCTGGACTGGGCCGGTCCGGCCCAAGGGGGTTCCCCCTTTAAACTTCCGACGCCCGTAGATTTCGCTACAGATCTCCATTTTGCGCACCGTCTGCGGCGGCGCAGACCTGACGCAGAGGCGGACCTTCTGAGATGGTTTTGGGAATTTTTAATTCCCGAAACGAGGGGCCTCGGAGGGGCGACACGTCTTTAAGTGAATTGACATTTTTCTGAGAATTCTTGTTTCGGACGGCGCGGACGCGTCTGACGTCCGTTTTGAGCGCCGTCAGTGGCGTTGGGACCCTGGCACCGAGGCCGAGCTTTCCAGGGTTGTTTCAGGTGTTGAGGCTGAAGAAGAGGTGCGGGCCCCATGGGACATCTTTTGAGCTGCGTGCAGCGTTTCACGACTTTTTCATCGGACGTCCATTCGGGGCGTGCGAGCAGTCGTTTCTGGATGTTTTTCCGAGGGGATTGCAATGGTGCAATCCGCCCGACCTATTTCTGCACGATGGTGCGGGCCTCACGGGGGCCGTTTGGGCGTTGACGGTGTTTCTTTAAGCTTTATCACCAGGTGTCCATTTTGGACAAGTGATTAGTCCATCTTGTGTACTTTTTCGAGAGGATCGCAACGGTGCGATCCGTTTGCAGCGCTTCGGGACTAGGGTGAGGGTCCCGCATGGTACCGATCGTGCGCGGAAAGCCAGAATGCATATTTTTCTCCGGATACCCGTTCCACTCAAGTGAGTAGTTCTTTTGACGTGCTTTTTCGAGAGCATTGCGATGGTGCAGTTCGCCCGACCTTTTTCAGGGACGTGGTGTGGGTCCCACCCGACCCGGCTACGGTGAATAGTACCTTTGTCACCGAGTGTTCATTTTGGGCGATTGAGTAGTCAATCCTGTGTGTTTTTTCGAGGGGATCGCAGTGATGTGTTTCATGTGTTCAGTTTCGGGATTTTAGGGTGGGCCCCACACTGGTTGGTCATGGTGAATAGTACATTTCTCACCGGTTGACCGTTTCAGGCGGGTAAGTAGTCTATCTCGCATGTTTTTCCACGAGGATTAAAACTGTGTAATCTGTTAAGGCGAGCGGATCCTTTTTACCCGATCTTATTAAATGTGGAATATAAAAGGTGCCCCGGTGGCGGTCCTCCTACTTTGTTTATAGCAGACCCTTGACGTGTGATCGTGTGCACTCCTGGGAGAGTGAGGTTGGTGTTTAAAGAGATGTGGTTGGATGTACCCCAGTCGTTGAGGTGGCATGTTGGAGATGTTACATCATATCTTTGCGTTGACGTTGGGTGTCGTGTGCACGATAGCATTAGGGCTGGAGATGAGGTATACTCTAGGAGTATACGGGAGCGCTTGAAGGTACGTGTGGTTTGTACTTGAGACTGTTTGTGCACTTGGTTGGGGATTTCCTTCGAGTCACACGTTGTGTGGGCCCCATGTGCGTGTTGTGTTCTGCTTTGCATACCTTTGACCCCTCGCGACGTAGAGGGTCCCTCAATTCTCATTTGTTGACTAACAGGGGTTGACTTTTCCCCCCGGCTCTGTGCTCGATGGTTTACATCAGCAGGGTTGAGTGGTTTCCCCTGGTCTTGTTCCGGAGTCGGGTGGTTGTGCGATACCCACTCCGTGTTCGGTTGGCCAGTGTTGTACCCTCCAGTAGAGATGGCCTGAGCAGCTCTAAGTTTTACCCTCCAGGAGGGCTGGGCAGTGGGTTACTCATCGACTTCTATGGTCTACCCTCCAGCAGAGACTGGGCAGTGGGTCACCCGACGCACTTAGGGTCTACCCTCTAGCAGAGACTGGGTAGTGGGTCACCCGACGACCTCTTAGGGTCTACCCTCTAGCAGGGCTGGGCAGTGGGTCGTCTGTCATCTAGTTCTAGGTCTACCCTCGAGCAAGGCTGGACATTGGGTCACCTGTCAACTTATTCTAGGTCTACCCTCCAGCAAGGCTGGGTAGTGAGTCGCATGTCGAATTATTCCAGGTCTACCCTCCAGCGGGGATGGGTAGTGGGTCACCTGATGATGTTTTGAGGTCTACCCTCCAGTGGGGCTGGGTAGTGGGACGCCTGATGATGTATTAGGGTTTACCCTTCAGTGGGGCTGGGCAGTGGTTCACCCGATATCTGGTTATGAATGACCCTCCAGTAGGGATGGGCAGTGGGACACCTATTGGCATTCTAGTCTTAGTCCTTTCTTCTAAGCTAGCCTAAGGCTTTCCTCCGTAATTACCGGAGCGGGACCCTTGTTTATACAGGTCAATGTTGTGATAGCTTTGACTTTGAGAAGACCTCTTGACTGCAGGGCAGTGACGAGGTGTGGTTTGACTTAACCCAAAACTCTCTAGTACGAGGGGTTCTTTCCCCCACTGAGACGCGTCCTTGTGACGTGATCTAAAACCGTGCAGGTGAGTTAGTGCCGCCCAAAGAGGATAGTGTCGAGGTGTGGTGATTGAGCCCCTTGGATTGTTGTTCGGGGAAGACGTATGGGATGTTGGGAATCAATGGGGTTATTTCTGGGACTGTTGGCCACTCTTTTCTTGGGATGAGCTACGGGATGGAGATCCCCTTACAGTGTTGTTTGGGCTTCTTGATCGAGCATAAGGATATGTATATATCTTGTTTCTGGTACCCACTTCTTGGGTTTGGTTACTCTCCATCTAGGAGAGACAAATACGCGCGGGTTATGCCACTTGATTTTCGTGTCTATCTTCTCGTGGTTGGATGAGTATACTCTCCTGATATAGGTAGCGAAGACTCGATGGGGAAGTTTATCTTCTCACTGTTTCCAGCTCCTTGTGTCTGGACGACTCTATCTCCTTTCTCTTGTTGGGTTGAGATGGACTCTTACTGTACTCCTTACTGCACTCTCTGTTGTACTCCTTTAATTTTCTTGTTCGCTCTATTGCTCACCCTTCGGTACCTCCTTTGTTGCTCCCTCGAGCCTTCAGGGTATCCTACTGAGTATTTTTATAGTCACCCCGGTTTGGGCTTTTCCCGCACTTGGTGTGCCCTTGCAGACGACGAACAGGTTAGTCGTGACTTCAGTGGAGCATAAGAGTTTGGGAGGTTGGACCGCGTGCGGTGGTCGTGGTCGGGGTCCAGATGGGGAACCCTTCCAGCTGTTTGTTTTGTTTACCTTTTCCAGGTTGTGGCAGTTTTTGGTTGGGCGCGTGTTTTGCCCCTTTTCTTTTTAGTTTACTTTCAGCTTGTTCTTTGTACTGTTTAGAGGTCGATGCACATTTGTGGTATATATATAGCAGTTGCCCTTTTCTTTACTTGACTTTACTTTAATCTTCACTTTTACATTGAGTGTGCTGCATGTGTGCGTACATGTACTTAGGTAAAGGCCTCCCTGAGTTGTTGTGCCTTCGGCGCTTGTCACCAGCCCCTGGCCTATGGAGGCGGTCTTGGGATAGTTGCAGCTCAAGCCCGGGTAGGGTCGGGTCGTGACAAAGTGGTATCAGAGGTGGTTTGTTCATTGGGACATTGTACGGATGTCCCTAAAAGAGGAATTCGTTGGGATATAGGGCAACAATGTTGATGTGTCTCGAGAGCGGCTCTCAGGCCAGGGAGTCCAGTGATGGTGCGGCGGCTGACGTATCCATTCGCCAGGACCTTGATAACCCGTTTGTCGACTCGGCATGCTAAGACACTTGTTGCAGGGAAAATTTGGTTTGTGCATCACATAGAATTGAGTATTTGACTGTCCTTCTTGAGTCATCCCCCATCATTGTTATTGGTATATACATATATGCTCATCTGATCACGGAACTCCTTGATAACATTCAAGATGTCTCCGCGAAGACAGCCATCCAAGGTACCATCTTGGGTGCGTGACGACGACCCTGTGAGCTACGAGGCCTCAGTTCAGAACCCATCATGCGAGCCCTTTTTCTCCAGGTGGGCTGGTAGCAGCACCCCCACCTATTGAGCAGCAGACAGCTTCAGTAGAGCAGGCTGAGTTTGAGCGCAGGTTGAGCGAGCTCCATGAGTTCCAACGATAGAGACCACTGAGGTTCAGTGGTGATCCAGACCCTCAGGCAGCAAAGGTTTGGATCGAGGTAGTGGTTCGCCTTTTCAGGCTTCTGTAGACGCCGACAGATCAGAGAGTGGCTTTGGCAGCCAACCTTTTTTGTGGAGCAGCTCGGTGTTGGTGGAGTCCAGTGACTCAGTTTCTTGACAAGTCGTCGCTTTCGTGGGGAGACTTTCTATTGTTGTCCTCTGAGGAGTTTTGTCCCTCCTGCTTACGCTCCATTCGGATTCAGGAGCTCCTGCAGTTTCAGCAGGGAGGGATGATGGTGGCCGATTACGCAGCTAGTTTCGCAGACTATGCATGCTTTTACCCGGACTTGGTCCATGACGACAACATCCGCGCGCGGATGTTTGAGCAGGGTTTCCACCGAGATATTTGAGCTGTCATAGTACCCTTGGACATTTCCATATATGTCAGGGTTCTAGAGAAGACTCTACGTATAGGGGGATTCCTGTCATTATTTAGAGTTGGTTGTGGCAGTAGGCATGTTGGAGCCGAGACTTCTACCGCATCTAGTGGGCGTTAGCAAGCAGGACCTCGACGCAGGAGGCTTTTCCACTGCCGGTTTTGGAGATGTGGTCGTATACCATTGTGGCGGAAAAGTGCGGGGCCTTAGCCGAGGGTACACTTCTGTGAGTGGGCTACGAACCATGGTGGTACACCACAGTGGCACCGGAGGGCACCAGTGCATCCCAAATGAGTCAGTGTTATGCTTGTGATGGGCGAGATCACTTGGCACGAGACTGCCCGACCAGAGTTGCTGAGAACTTCGGGCAGGCACCAGGCGCACCACCATGGCAGAGGCAGCGCCGTGATCGGAGTAGTGCCCAGAGAGTTGGTGCTAGAAGAGGAGCGAGAGGCTCTTGATGTGGGGGACGACATAACGATGTCTTCCCATCACCATCAGGTGGTCCACGTCAGTCTCCGGGAGCTGACAGATGGGACCACAGACAGCTGTGAGCCTTGGATGTCTACAATTTTGCAGAGCAGGGGATGATGAGAGGTACCCCTTGTGACTCTTCTACTTCTTTCAGTAGAATTGTTAGACTCTGTGCGTGAAGTTATTTTTCCCTGTTCCTTTCTTGAGTTGATACCGGGGTGACGTAGGGCGTCAGGTGTAACCCTGTGTTGGTAAAATAGAAGGTGTGGGACCTTTTCCTTTAGTCTATGGTGTTGAATCCTTCACTTCCGAGGGTGTAAGAGGGCCTTGGATATGAGACATCGACTGTGAAATCTTCTGTGAGAAGATATCCTTGGGTGTTTCACCATATGGATATTCTGAAGGAGGAAATCATCAGGCCTTGTTCCAGGTGTGGGCGGTGATTCCAGTCGCGGCGTGCGACGTAAGGGTTCGGTCGGGGAGGTGAGCTACCCCCAAGAACCTTCAGGCCGTTTGAGACAGTGCAAAGGGATGGCGAGGTTCCCAACCGCCTTGTCCTAACCCCAAAGTCTGGAGTGGGTGCATGACATCGGCAAGGGCCGACCTCGCGTGGACAGATCAATCCTTTGGCCTGTGTGTGGTGATGCAGAGCTGTGTGTGGGTTCTTCTGGGTATGGGAAAGCCAGGTGTGGGCTTAGTACCCTCTATTACTCCATAGTTTTGCTTTTTTGGGGATGAAAATATTGAAGGAGGGAATGATTTAAGAACCCGATTTTGCTGTGAAAGACATTGGTATATTTTTGATGATATTCCAGAGCAGCGCCTTCAGACGGCGTGCGATTCCGAGCCCCGGAGTACCCAGAATTTAATTTTCAGTGAGTTCACACTGGAAACACAAAATAAATGGGATAAATCTTAAACGGTTACCTGGATCAGAGATTCGAGTGTACAGATGGGTCTGGAATGGGGTGTTTACCCTAGGAATGACATAAAACCTGTCGGCATGGGGCGTTTGGACCCCTCACTCACTTTCAGAACGTGGAACATATAAATTAAATAATTAATTTATTCGTTTAATGTTGAAACTGTATTATATCTTAAATGGTATCTCGGATTAGAAAACCGAGGGCACCATTGAGTTCAGAGTGTACCGTTCACCCTGGGAGGGGTATACGTTTCGCGGGTGCGAGCTGTCTGTGAAAAATGACCCCATGGGCATTTTCGTAATTTGGCAGCCTCGGGCGTCCAGTTTTATAACTTTTGAATGGAGTCTCGGATTAAAATTATGAGACCGCCGTTGTTCTCGGTAGGTGGTGTTTGGCCTAGTGGAGGTATAACCTCGACCCCGTCGAGAGTTGCGGGTGCGGGTTATTTTGGGGGTTTAAAATTAATTAAAATGTTAATTAATTTATTTAACCCCTACCTCTCCCCTCTCCCTCTTTGGAATTCCCTGGCGCAAACCCTCCCGAGGAGTAACTCCTCCCTCTACTCCTCTAGCTCTGGAGAAGTAGCTTTGGTGAGGCGCGGCGCGGTGGCGGACTCCCCGTGAAGCTCTGGGCATCGCCCAAGAGGTAGGGGTTCGTGTTCTTCTTCGTTTTCATATCTGCAAATCCCTTGGATTGTTTTATTTGAATCAAATTTCTGTTTTTCCTATCAATCAAAGCCCGTAGTTGCGTAGGATTCGATCTGGGGTTTCCGTCGCACTTTTCGGATCAAAATTGCGAGTCCGGAGGTGATCTCAGGGATCCGACGAAGTTCCAGGGGTTTTTTGGGGGGTTTTTCCGGCCGTCCGGCGACTCCTGGCACGACAGCGGCTCGGCGTTCAGCGGAGGAGGCGGCTTCAGGCGGGGCGTCGCGGTGGTGCGGTGGCCAGGAGGAGCGGCTCCGGTTGGCAGCCGACGTAGGGCAAAGGTGGAGGGGTGCCGCAAGGCGCGCGACCCCGTGCGGCGCGACCGCGACCTGCGTAACGCTGGTCGCTGCGGGAAAAAGAGACCGGCCTTGACGGCCGGTCGGTAGCGGCGGGCCGCGACTGGGCCGCGGGCCGGCTGTGGGTGGACCGGCCGGACCAAGCCGGTCCGGGCCAAGGGGGTTCCCCCTTTAAACATCTGACGCCCGTAGCTTTCGCTACGGACGTCCATTTTGCGCACCATCTCCGGCGGCGCAGACCTGACGTAGAGGCGGACATTTTGAGATGGTTTTGGGAATTTTTAATTCCCGAAACGAGGGGCCTCGGAGGGATGACACATCTTTAAGTGAATTGATGTTTTTCCGGGAATTCTTGTTTTGGACGGCACGGACGCGTCTGACGTCCGTTTTGAGCGCCGTCAGTGGCGTTGGGACCCTGGCACTGAGGCGGAGCTTTCCATGGTGGTTTCAGGCGTTGAGGCTGATGTTGAGGCGCAGGCCCCACAAGCCATCTTTTGAGCTGCCTGCAGCGTTTCACGACTTTTTCATTGGACGTCTGTTCGGGGCGTGCGAGCAGTCGTTTTTTGATGTTTTTACGAGGGGGTTGCAATGGTGCAATCCGCCCGACCTATTTCCGCACGATGGTGTGGGCCCCACGGGGGCCGGTTGGGCGTTGACGGTGTTTCTTTCAGCATTATCATCGGGTGTCCGTTTTGGACAAGTGATTAGTCCATCTTGTGTACTTTTTCGAGAGGATCGCAATGGTGCGATCTGTTGGCAGTGCTTTGGGACAAGGGTGTGGGTCCCGCGTGGTACCGCTCATGTACGGAAAGCCGAAATGCATCTTTTTCTCCGGATACCCGTTCCACTCAAGTGAGTAGTGCTTTTGACGTGCTTTTTCGAGAGCATTGTGATGGTGTAGTTCGCCCGACCTTTTTTAGGGACGTGGTGTGGGTCTCACCCGACCTGGCTACGGTTAATAGTACCTTTTTCACCGAGTGTTTATTTTGGGTGATTGAGTTGTCAATCTCGTGTGTTTTTCCGAGGGGATCATAGTGATGTGCTCTGTTTGTTCACTTTCGGGATTTTGGGGTGGGCCCCACACGGGTTGGTCACGGTGAATAGTAACTTTCTCCCCGGTTGACCGTTTCGGGCGAGTAAGTAGTCTATCTTGCATGTTTTTCTGTGAGGATTACAACGGTGTAATCTGTTCGGGCGGGAGGAGCCTTTTTACGTGATCTTATTAAATGTGGAATATAAAAGGTGCCTCAGTGGCGGTCCTCCTACCGTGTTTGTAGAGGACCCTTGAAGTGTGATAGCGTGCACTCCTGGGAGAGTGAGGTTGGTGTTTAAAGATATGTGGTTGGCTGTACCCCATTCATTGAGGCGACATGTTAGAGATGTTACGTCACGCCGTCGCATTGACCTTGGGTGTCATGTGCATGATAGCCTTAGGGCTGGAGATGAGGTATACTCTGGGAGTATATGGGAGCGGTTGAAGGTACGTGTGGTTTGTACCTGAGACTGTTTGTGTGCTTGGTTGGGGATTACCTTGGAGCCACACGTCGTGTGGGCCCCATGTGTGTTCTTTGTTCTGCTTTGCGTACCTTTGACCCCTCACGATGTAGAGGGTCCCTTGATTCTCGTTTGTTGACTAGTGGGGTTGAGTTTTCCCCCCGGATCTATGCTCAATGGTTTAGATCAGCAGGGTTGAGTGGTTTCCCATGGTCTTGTTCTGGAGTCGGTTGGTTGCACGATACCCACTCTGTGTTTGGATGGCTAGTGTTTTACCCTCCAGTAGAGATGGACCGTGCATCTCTGAGTTTTACCCTCCAGCAGGGCTGGGTTGTGGGTTACTCATCGACTTCTAGGGTCTACCCTCCAGAAGAGACTGGGCAGTGGGTCACCCGACGCACTTAGGGTCTACCCTCCAGCATAGACTGGGCAGTGGGTCACCTGACGACCTCTTAGGGTCTACCCTCCAGCAGGGCTGGGCAGTGGGTCGTCTGTCGTCTAGTTCCAAGTCTACCCTCCAGTAAGGCTGGGAAGTGGGTCGCCTGTCGACTTATTCATGGTCCACCCTCTAGCAAGGCTGGGCAGTGGGTCGTCTATCGACTTATTCCAGGTCTACCCTCCAGCAGGGCTGGGCAGTGTGTCTCCTAATGATGTATTGAGGTCTACCCTCTAGCAGGGTTGGGAAGTGGGTCTCCTGATGATGTATTAGTGTTTACCCTCTAGCGGGGCTGGGTAGTGGGTCACCCGATATCTGGTTATGAATGAACCTCCTGCAGGGCTGGGCAGTGGGACACCTGTTGGCATTCTAGGCTCAGTCCTTTATTCTAGGCTAGTCTGAGGCTTTCCTCCGTGATTACCAGAGCGGGACCCTTGGTTATACAGGTCAATGGTGTGACGACTTTGACATTGAGAATACCTCTCGACTGCAGGGCAGTGACGAGGTGTGGTTTGACTTAACCCTAAGCTCTCAAGTACGTGGGGTGATTTCCCCCACCAAGACGCGTCCTTGTGACGAGATCTAAAACCGTGTGGGCGAGTCAGTGTCGCCCAAAGCAGATAGTGTCGAGGTGCGGTGATTGAGCCCCTTGGATTGTGGTTCGGGGCAAATGTATGGGATGCTGAGAATCAATGGGGTTATTTCTCTGACCGTTTTCCACTCTTTTCTTGGGCTGATCTACAGGACGGAGATCCCCTTATGACGTTTTTCAGGCTTCTTGATCGAGCATAAGTATATGTATATACCTTGTTTCCGGTACCCACTTCCTGGGTTTCGTTACTTTGCTTCCAGGAGAGGCAAAGATGCACGGGGTATGCCACGTGCTTTTCGTGTCTAGCTTCTCGTGGTTGGATGAGTCTACTCTCCTGATATAGGTAGTGAAGACTCGACGGGATGTTCATCTTCTCACCATTTCCATCTCCTTGTGTCTGGATGAGTCTATCTCCTTTCTCTTGTTGGGTTGAGCTGGACTCTTACTGTACTCCAAACTGCACTCTCTATTGTACTCCTTTAATTTTCTTGTTCTCTCTACTGCTCACCCTTCGGTACCTCCTTTGTTTCTCCCTCTAGCCTTCGGGGTATCCTACTGAGTTTTTTTATACTCACCCATGCTTGGGCTTTCCCGCACTTGGTGTGCCCTTGCAGACGATGGACATGTTGGTCGTGATTTCAGTGGAGCATAGGAGTTCGAGAGCTTGGACCACGTGCGGTGTTCGTGGTCGGGTTCCAGGTGGGGAACCCTTCCAGCTGTTTGTTTTATTTACCTATTTCCAGGTTGTGGAGCTTTTTGGTTGGGCGCGTGTTTTACCCCTTTTCTTTTTAGTTTACTTTTTAGCTTGTTCTTTTTATTGTTTAGAGGTCGATGCACATTTGTGGTATATATATAGAAGTTTCCCTTTTTTTACTTGCCTTTACTTTACTCTTCACTTTTGCATTGAGTGTGCTACGTGTGTGTACAGGTACTTAGGCAAAGGCCTCCCTGAGTTTATGTGCCTTCGGCGCTGGTCGCTAGCCCCTGGCCTATGTAGGTGAGCTTGGGGTAGTTGCGGCTTGAGCCTGGGTAGGGTCAGCTTGTGAAAAATTCTTTTCCCCAAATAAAATCATGTCGCTGCTCTCCCCCAGTCGCAAGAGAACCCTAAAATCAATCTGGCGCTCGGCTCCTCTCTCGAACTCCCCCATCCGAACAGGTTAAAATCCATATGAATCATCTTCAATCATGTATTTTATTATTTATACACATATGATACCTTGTTTTTTTGTTATAGATCTAATATTTTAGTTTTAAGTTTTGACTTTCATGTGATTTCACCCTGAAAAATAGGGAAGTGAGAGAATATTTTGATAATTAATTAGTTTCCCATGGAATATAATTTGTGTTATAATGACCATGCAAAATAAAGGGGTAATGTAATAGAAGACCCTGAATAAATTGTGGAAGTTGGGGTATGTTGCTTCTATGAGAGGTTTTTTTTTATGTTTCATTGTCTGTTGTAGGCTGTTTTATGGTGATTGAGGTGACCCGTTGGGCTTTGTGATATGTGGGGTTGTAATGTGATAGTTAGTGGGCATGGATGTGACATGTTTAGTTGTGTGATAGTGATGATGTGTGGTGGTGTTGTGTTGTGTGGAGGTGTTGTGTGATGAGGTTGTGGTGTATGATGTGGTGAGGTGGTTTTGGTTGTGCGATGGTTTGTGATGTGCAATATTTTTGTTGTGATATGTGGTTGTTTTGGTGAGATGGTTAGTCGATGTAACATGGCGAAGATGGTTATTGTGAGACGGTGAGTTGTTGTGTGGTGGTTTTATTAGTTTCGTGGTTATCTATGGAATAAATTTTGTTGTTAAAACAAAAAACAAGATAGTAAATAAATGATATGGAATAGAAATGGATGTGTGGTAAATGGATTTAATTAATTTAACATTAAATTAATGGACAAGGTAACTGTGAATGAAGTGGCTTATAAATGAAAGTGGTAAATGCTATGTGTCTTGTGTGGTGGTGGTGTGGTTTGTTGCATATAGTGGTGAAAGTGGTTGTGATGGTTTATGTGTTGTATGGTAGTAGTGAGGTGTGTGATTATTTAGTTAATGTTAACCCATATGTTGGGTATTTTGTGCTATCTATATATCATGTATTTTATGTTATTTCTACACATTCCCAACCAGATTTGGATAAACATACCAACGATCATAGGTTTTGAGTTATGGGTATTTTTTCTAATATCTATAATGGAGGTTATATGGTTGGATAGCTACCATGTCTTCCCTACTCTTCCTTCATAAGTGATTGACCATGTGTTTTTAGGAAAGATGTGATGTGATTGTCCATGTGTCTTTAGGTGAGATGTACAAAGATTACCCTTGTGTTTTCAGGTGAAGTGCGACATGATAAGTCTATAATAAGATGTGGCATGAGGTTGGGGTCATGTAACGTAGGATGATGAAACAATGTTTATGTTATTCATGTTCATGATACCCTACTAATATGGTTATGGGATGAGCCATTCTCTGCTGTGATAACACATTAAGTTCTTGTTGGTTTTACATTTTTTCAATAACACAGTAGTATTTTTTTTCACATGTGTAGTTGATACCTTGATTATTTTGTTCCTTTATCGTTTACTTAAATGTATTTATATTAAATTTCAATTCTATTGAATTGTTTATGACAAAATGAATTGTATAAATTATTTTTACAGAATGGACAGAAGTTGGATGTATGAAACCGATCGGATCTCAAGCAATTTTTAAAACAATTTGCAGAGATTTGTAGATTTTTCATTTCTCAATGCTTCAGATAGTGGTCGCATACACTACCCATGTTCCAATTTTGTTGGTAGACCTTTTTTGAGCCGTGAAGAAGTCATATACCACATAAAAAAATTGGTTTTAAAGAAAACTACTTTGTGTGGTATCACAATGGGGAGAAAATGAAATCTCAAATTGGTGATGATTGAAATGAAAGGACTGGAATGGAGAATTTATTAGATTATCGATTTCCATTTATTCTTTATTATGAAAAAGAAAGTATTTCGACTCAAGAAGACGTCAATATGAGGACTGCTGATGCATCTAGTGAAAATGATGATATTGATAGGGTGAAAAAATTGAATGATGCTGCCACGACACCAGTATATCGACAATGCGATAAAATGAAAAGGCTGGAATTTTTAATCCAGTTGTTTGATGGGAAAACAATGTGTGGGATTTCTAATACAGCAATCTATTACATTCTTACCCTCTTAAATTATTTACTTCCAGATGATGCAGATATTCCCTCAAACCACTATATGGCATGGAAGTTAGTTGAGGAACTTGGATTTTCAAGAAACAAAATTAATGCTTTCCCGAAAGATTGCATTTTATTCTAGGAGGAAACCGTTGAACGAAATGATTGTATAAAATGTGTCACATCTTGCTGGAAGTCAAAATCTGATGAAACACCATCCCACGTTCCACAGAAAGTAATGTGTCACTTTCCATTAATCCTCAGACTCCAGAATCTTTTTATGTCTGATGAAATATCAAGAAAAATGAGATTCCATGATACCGAGAGAAAGAAGTATAATGATGAGTTGGTTCATCCTGCATATGGATTTCCATGGCAAAGATTTGATGCTCGACATCCTAATTTTGCATCTGATGTGCGTAATGTGTGGCAGGGTCTTTCATGCGACTGTTTTAATCCATTTGGGCAGATGCTTACTTAGGACGACACATGACCAGTTTTTATACACATTTATAATCTTCCCCCATGGTTGTGTATGAAAAAACCTTTCTCTTTCATGAGTATACACATATCTGGTCCTTTTGTTCTTGGTATTGATATTGATTTATACATTCAACCTTTAATAAAAGAGTTGAAACTTCTTTGGGATGTGGGTGTATGCACATATGATTCATGTTCGAAAGAGATATTTCAGATGCATGTAGCGCTTATGTGGACGATCAATGATTTTCTGGCTTATGCAAAGATATCTGGATGGAGCACAAAGGAAAAACTGTCATGTGCAATTTGTATGAAGAATACATGATCTAGAAGACTGAAACATCATTGTAGTTTCAGTTTTATGGGATATCGACGATTCTTTCCAAAGGATCATCCATATAGAATGATTCGTCGAAGATTAAATAATACCATAGAGACCGATGATCCACCTCAGCGTATGTCTGTAACTGACATTCTTAATGAATTGAAAGATTTCAGTTTTTCATTCGGGAAGTGTCAAATGAAATCTGGAAAGAGAAAGAATGTTTCCACTGATAACTGTTATAATTGTAGGAAGATGATTATCTTTTTTGATTTTCCTTATTGGTCAACCAATTTGTTATGTCATTTCTTAGACGTAATTCATATTGAAATGAATATATGAAAAATGTTGCTTTCAGTTCTTCTAAATGTCAAGGGAAAGACAAAAGATGATTTACGATCTCGGCATGACTTGGTGGATTGGGGCATCAGAACAGAATTGAATCCTGTGCATATCAGTGAAAATAAATGGAAACTTCCATGTGCTTCTTATGTAATGACACCTACAGAAAAAAATGTTCTAGATGTATTAGAGACTATTAGAGTTCCTAATGGCTATTCAAGAAACATATCTAAACGGGTCAATAGGAAAGAGTTGAAGCTAAAATCTTTGAAGACTCATGATTATCACGTTCTACTGCATGAGTTTCTTCCAATAGAAATCTATCATCTTCTGTCCAATAATGTAAGGGTGGATGTTATTCGGTTTTTCCATTTGTTTAGAGATCTTTGTGCTAAGATTTTTTCCAAGTCTTTCTTGAAAAAAATGTTGACAAATGCCCCATTAATTTTGTGTGAGTTGGAGAAAATATTTCCTCCATCATTTTTCACATGCATGCTGCATCTGATTGTCTATATTCCCACTAAAATACTTTTCAGATGACCTATTTATTTTTGTTGGATGTATCCAACTGAAATAAATATGTTCACATTAATGACTTATGTCCAAAACAAAAATCATCCCGAAGGTTCTATCGTGAACGGTTACTTGGCTCATGAATGTATGGATTTCTGCTCGATGTATTTGTCTGATTTTACTACAAGATTGAACAGAACAATAGGAAATGAATAAGAATAGTATGAGAAAATTGAACCCAGTTTTCCATCACTTCCTCAAACAGGAGGAATTCCTAGATCATATAGATTGAATAATTTAAGGCATGAAGAGCGGGAGATGGCACATCGCACAGTTTTGGTCAACTATGATTTGTTCGATGACACTATCAGGTAGCTAAATTTATTATGTATATCTTCAATATATATATGTTAAACTATTCATATTTTTTATCTACAGGGAACATAAAATAATGATAAATAAGAAGCATCATTCTTTATCTTTGATAAGTATAGAGAATTTTCATAGCAAAGAGTTTTCTTCTTGGTTAAAATTGAAGGTAAAAATATTACTGTTTAAAATAATTATATAAATATTTAATTAAGTTTAATAGTCATTTATTTTTCAGGTATTGAGTTTGTCTAATGACTATGTCTCTGAAGAAATAAGATCATTGGATTTTAGTCCTAATACCGCGGTTCGTGACTGTAAATCAATTGTTATCAATGGGGACAAATTTATTGTCACTAAACGAGCAAAGAACATGAGAACACAAAATGACGGTGTTATAGTTACTGCCACAACATATTGTTATTCTAGTGCATCAGATAGTAGACCACGATTTGAAAATGTGGGTTATTATGGAGTTATTGAGAAAATAATAATATTGTATTATTACTCTCATGGATGAGTCACAATGGTGAAATGCCATTAGTTGATTTGATGACAAGACATGGAATATTTATTGATGATTGTGGATTTAGAGTAATTAATATGACTTGCAATCCTACTACTGATGAACCATATGTGTTGGCATCAATGGCTAAATAAGTTTTTTATGTCAAAGACCAACTTCGACCAGAATTTGGTGTCATAGTTGAAGTAATTCCAAGATATATTTTTGATGATGGTGATGGTGGAATAGACACTGTCCCTAGTGACATTGGAACCAATCCATATATTTCTTTTGATGACTCCAATAGCTCAATTGTCAGAGTTGATTGTGAACCTGAAGTTGTGGTTGAAAATATATAGAATCATTTATCCATGTTCTCAACTCTTTTGGTTTACCTCGAGTTGGGTTATTAAGTTTGGTAATATTCAAATTGAATTAGTATTGATCACAAATATGTTTTAGCTGACTTGACCGTTATGTGAATTTTCAATTTTTCATGGTTGCAGTTTTATTTGAATTGCATTTTCTAATTTGGAATTGAACTGTATTCAAACCTAGACAGACAATATTTCTAACATGGTGAATATTACAACTTGTATGATTTATTAAATACATTCAAGATCTTCTAAAACAATTGATAGCTAAATTACCAATGAATCCCCCTATTCCCTCATATATTTAGTTTTTTGGGTTACACATTAGTTTCCTTTTTCTAATTAATTACATATTTGTTTTCAAAAGAAAGAAATGCAGCCAATTGAAGAGAGAAGAAGGAAAAAAATGATGGGGAACAATCATCGAATGGCGGAGTTGGGAATTCCATCATTAGTGCCTGTAGTGAGTAATTTATTTCAAATTGATATATTTAAAGAATATATAATGTCATGTGATTAATTTTTTGTAAACATTTTTGCTGGATCCACCTATACGTTGACAGTTATTCGACAAGGAGCCTAGTACTGGTCCAAGTACTCAAGCTGGTGGTACGAGGAGGGTTCGTACCAGAGGTGGACAAGCAGCTGTGCATACCCAACAAGACCCTGCCCCTCCCACTGACATGTCATCCTTCCCACATTTTGATCCCGGTGTGTCGTTAGGGACACACGGGATATTTAGGCCTCCAATATTTACACTACCTTGTGCATCTTCTGGCCCATCATTTTCACATCCCATGATGATTCCCACTCCGCAGTCAGAATCCAGTCAGAAAGCGGTCCCATCTTCATTTCCTTATACTTCTATCTCTCCGAGCTTCTATATTCCATCATCTTCGACTCCTGTTCCACCACAGGGTATTCCATCAGTTTCTGGGGATCCAGCGGCGCTTAGCGATCAGACCGGTGCGGGTATATTTATAGAAGCCTAAAAAAAATTTATAACAATATTTATTTTCATTATAACATGTTTTGATAAAATATTTTTTTCCCTTTTTGACAGATACATCTACTGACAGGAGACGTGGGCGGGGGCGTACACACATGCATTCAGTGTAGAACCGCTGCACACAGGTTGTGGTGGATTATAATGAAGACAACCAATGGTTGAGAAAACAGGGCAGAAATGTCGGAGTTTTATGGCGACGCTTTCCAAATACTCCGACATCATTCCCGTCATCCCGCTATCATGGAGACATATGCCACATGAGGTCAAGGATAGATCATGGGTAGAGATATCGGTAAAAAAATCTGTTCTATTTAATGCCATGAATTATTTTTGTATTTATATGAATTAATATTTTGATGTCAGCATCGATTTAATTTTCCTGATGGTGAGGGTGCAAGACCAGAACGTCTAAAGGATTTAGGAGAGATTTGGAGAGCCTACAAGCATGAGTTGTATATTGGTTGGGTTTCAATATTTGAAACTGATTTAGAGGTAGTACCAGTGGTAGATGATTGTCCTATAGAGCAGTATCATCATATGATTACTCATTGGACGAGTACCCAGTTTAAGGTATTAATTAAATTTGAGGTATTTAAATAATAAATTTCATGTTTTGAATTGATACTATCTTTTGAATTTTCAAATTCTTTTTTCTAATCATCCGGAAAAAATAAAAAGAACATTGATGCAAAAAAATACCTCCACACACTGGGACGCTCTACGATGCCTGATCATGAGAGGAAGTAGGTATGAAAATTGTTTATATGTTTTCTTTACGACTTACACTTTATTTTGTTTCCTCAATTATTTAATAGTTTGCTAAAGTTTTCATATAAATTTTGTTTTCAATGTCATTTTAGAGGAAAATACAAAATATTGAAGGACGTGTTCCTCGAGAAAAACTGTTTTGCTCTGGTAGACAGAAAAAGGATGGAAGTTCCGTCAACGAAGCGACTCAACAGCAGATTGTAAGTTTTAATCTATTGATTTTATATATTAATAAATATTTTGTAACTTAATAATATATTTATATTTGGATCATGCTCCTTTAGAGGCCCTCAATTCCCAAAAACCAGACAATTTTGGGCCAACTGATCACTTACATCAGGTTTCGGGAGAGGAGCATCCTGGCAGAGTACTCTGCCGACCTAGGATAGCCCCGAAGAGGTATTGGACCTCCTCAGGTATAGGTTGTAGTGCCACTGAGATGTAGAAAGTTAGGGCACATGTAGAACAGGATGACAAAATGGCCACAGAGATGGCAAAATAGTCTTCTAGGGGAAACAATGCATTTACGAAATTTATTGAAGTTCTACGTCCGACACTTCCACCAGAGGCCAACCCAGATTTTGATGAATATATGTCATCGATACGTTCTATATATGGAGCACCAGGTGGTAGTTCTAGTGGTGGTCAGGACGATGTCTAGGCTGATGATGATGATGGCGAGGAGTCTGATGCGGAAGAGGAGGGAGAGGAAGAGGGCGAGGTGGATGGCGTGGGCGAGGCGGAGGGCGAGGGCGAGCATGGTGAGGACACTGATGGGGACGAGGACGAGGGTGATGATGATGGTGATGGTGATAATGGTGATGGTGATGTGGGACAAGTTGATCCATTAAATTTTTGTCTAATATTACTGATATTTGATATTTAATATATTCTACTTGTTGGTTTTATCCAGACCTATAGTATAGTATTGCAGTTGAGTTATTTTTATATATTGCCTATTTTCATGGACCCCAGACAGCCCCCTGGACAGCCCCCCCACCATCCTCCTTGGTCCCCGGAGATCCCCCCAGACAGCCCCCCCCCCCCCCCCCCCCCCGACACCCCCCGACACCCCCCAGATAGCCCCCCTCCCCCACCCTCCTCCCTGGACCCTAGACAACCCCCCATACATCCCCCCGGACAGCCCCTCCTCCCTCCTCCTTGGACCCCAGAAAACCCCCCGAACACCCCCCGGACAGCACCCCCACCCTCATCCTTGGTCCCCAGACAGCCCCTCAGATAGCCCCCCCAGACATCCCCCCACCCTCCATGATTTCATTTACTACCAGAAAATCTATAATATATATTTTATTTATTTTCATCATGATAATCAATGTAAATCACATTTACACATCTAATCCATATCATAGATTCTTGGTTTGTTATAAAAGGGATGTATTCATTGGGCATGGAATTGTTAGCTCTGAAATGTTTCATAACATGATAAACTAAAATCTAATCCATACTAAGAATGATATGAAAATATTCTATATGAATTTCCACAAAGTGTCTATCTTTTGTTTCAAAAGGACATCATTTTAAGTGAAAAACATCAACTGGCATACAGAAAAATGACCAAACACATTCGGATTGTGTCGATACTTTCGCACAACGATCCATGGGTCATATTTGATGTGTACGAGTAAACCCCACCTCAATACGAGTCGTGGTCTGGCTGACACCACTCTAACTGTGTCTCTTTTGTTTAAAATGGACAAGATTATAAGTGAAAAGAACAACTGGAATACGGAAAACCAACCAAACTCATTCTAAATATATTTATAATTTATCACAATGATCCACGGGTCATATGTGATGTGTACGAGCCAAACCTGGCTCAATCCAAGTCGCAGTGTTGTTCGGATCAGTCAAAGTGTCTCTCTTTTGATTAAAATGGACAACATTTTAAGTACATAGAGAAAACTGACCAAACACATTTGGTTTCCGTTGAAACTTTAGTAGAACGGTCCATGGGTCATATGTGATGTGTAAGAATAAACCTCGTCTCAATCTGAGACGTGGTGTGGCCGACACCACTCAAAGTGTCTATCTTTTGTTTCAAAAGGACATCATTTTAAGTGAAAAACATCAACTAGTATACAAAAAACTGACCAAACACATTCTGATTGTGTTGATACTTTTGTAAAATTATTCATGGGTCATTTGAGACGTGTACAAGTCAACCCCGTTTAAATCCGAGATGCGGTGTGGCCGGCACCACTCTAACTGTGCCTCTTTTGTTTAAAATGGACTGGATTATAAGTGAAAACAACAACTGGCATACGGAAAACTGACCAAATGGATTCAGAAACTATGGATAATTTATCACAACTATCCATGGGTCATTTGTGATGTGTACAGGCCAACATGGGATAAATTCGAGTCGTGATGTGGTCGGGATCAGTCTAAGTGTCTCTCTTTTGTTTAAAATGGACAACATTTTATGTACATGCGGAAACCAACCAAATGCATTCAGTTTTTGTTGAAACATTAGGAGAACTAACCATGGGTCATATGTGACATGTACGTGTCAACATCGCCTCAATCTGAGGTGCGGTGTGGCCGACACCACTCAAAGTGTCTCTCTTTTATTTAAAATTGACTTCATTTTAAGTGAAAACAACAACTAGCATACGGAGAACTGACCAAATGGATTCTGATTGTGTCGATACTCTAGCACAGCGATCCATGGGTCATATGTGACGTGTACGAGTCAACACCACCTCATTCCGATACACGGTGTGGCCGACACCATTCATAGTGTCTTTCTTTTGTTTAAAATAGACATCATTTTAAGTGAAAACAACAACTGACATACGAAAAACTGACCAAATGAATTCGAAATGTGTTTATGCTTTAGGAAAACGATCCATGGGTCATATGTGATGTGTATGAGTCAACCTCGCCTTAATCCGAGGCACGGTGTGGCCGGGATCACTCTAAGTGGCTCTCTTTTGTTTAAAATGGACAACATTTTAAGTACATATGGAAAACCGACCAAAGTGATTTTAATTGTGTTGATACATTATAAAAATGTTCCATGGGTCATATGTGACGTGTACGAATCAACCCGCCCCAATCTGAGACGCAGTGTAGCCGGTACCACTCAAAGTGGTTCTCTTTTGTTTCAAAAGGACATCATTTTATGTTAAAAACATAAATTGGCATACGAAAAACCGACCAAACACATTAGGATTGTGTCAATACTTTAGAAGAACGATCCATGGGTCGTATGTGACGTGTATGAGTCAACCCCGCCTCAATAGGAGACACGGTGTGGCTGACACCACTCAAACTGTGTCACTTTTGTTTAAAATGGACAGGATTATAAGTGAAAAGAACAACTGTCATACGGAAAACTGACCAAATGCTTTCAAAATGTGTTTATACTTTAGGAAAACTATCCATGGGTCATATGTGATATTTAAGAGTCAACCCCGCATTAATATAAGGCACGGTGTGGCTGAGATCACTCTAAGTGTCTCTGTTTTGTTTAAAATGGACAACAATTTAAGTACATACAGAAAACTGACCAAACGCATTCAGTTTCCAATGAAACTTTAGGAGAATGATCCATGAGTCATATGTGACATGTATGAATCAACCTATCCTTAATCTAAGACGTGGTGTGGCTGACACCACTCAAAGTACCTGTCTTTTGTTTCAAAAGGACATCATTTTAAGTGAATAACATCAACTCGCATATGAAAAACCGACCAAATAAATTTGGATTGTGTTGATACTTTAAAAAAATGATTCATGGGTCATTTGATATGTGTACGAGTCAACCTCGTTTAAATCCGAGACACGGTGTGGCCGACACCACTCTAATTGTGTCTCTTTTGTTTAAAAAGGACTGGATTATAAGTGAAAAGAACAACTGGCATACTGAAAACCGACCAAACGCGTTCAAGATCTGTTAATAATTTATCACAACATTTCATGGGTCATATGTGAAGTGTAAAGGGAAACCCGGGCTCAATCCGAGTTGTGGTGTGGCCAGGATCAGTCTAAGTGTCTCTCTTTTGTTTAAAATGGACAAAATTTTAAGTACATACGGAAAACTGACCAAACACATTCGGTTTCTATTTAAACTTTAGGAGAAAAAACCATGGGTCACATGTGACGTGTATGAGTCAACCTCGCCTCAATCCGAGGTGTGGTGTGGCCGAAACCACTCAAAGTGTCTCTCTATTGTTTAAATTTGACTTCATTTTAAGTGAAAAGAGCAACTAGCATACGGAAAACCGACCAAACGGATTCTGAATGTGTCGATAATATAGAACAACGATCCATGGGTCATATGTGAAATGTATGAGTCAACCCCACCTCAATCCGAGATGTGGTGTGGCCGACACCATTCATAGTGTCTCTCTTTTGTTTAAAATGGACATCATTTTAAATGAAAACAACAACTGATATACGAAAAACTAACCAAATGCATTCGAAATGTGTTGATGCTTTTGGAAAAATATCCATGGGTCATATGTGATGTGTATGAGTCAACCCCGCCTTAATCCGAGGCATAGTGTGGCCGGTATCACTCTAAGTGTCTTTTTTTTTTTAAAATAGACAACATTTTAAGTACATACGAAAAACTGAACAAACGGATTCTGATTTTGTTGATACTTTAGAACAACGATCCATGGGTCATATGTGACGTGTTTGAATCAACTCTGCCTCAATCTGAGATGCAGTGTGGCCGACACTACTCAAAGTGTTTGTCTTTTATTTCAAAAGGACATCATTTTAAGTGAAAAACTTCAACAGGCATACAGAAAACCAACCAAATGCTTCCGGATTGTGTTGATACTTTTGCACAATGATCCATGGGTCATATGTGATGTGTAAAAGTCAACCCCGCCTCAATATGAGACGCGGTCTGAACAGTATCACTTCAAGTGTATGTATTTTGTTTAAACTGGACATCATTTCAGGTAAAAATATATGGTATACAAAAAACCGATCAAATTATGAATTGAATTCTGGATTCCACATATAATTGTCATATAAATTTTAAATTTAATTTTAAATGAATTATGTATGTTTATAATTACGTTATGAATTCTAATTTAATTATGGACGTGTATAGTTCCAGGATGCTGTATATGTAAAATGTGTATGAATTTGTTCTCTATATGTATGTGTTGGTTGGTTATTGCAGGTACAATAATTGTATATGTATGTGTTAGTTTATTTCAGGTACAATAATTGGATTGAAAATGAGAGGGAATGCACAAAATGGGGAAAATGGGGCCAACTGTGTGCAAATTGTAGAGCTTCTTTGCAAATTGTAGGCTGCTGTGCAATTTGCACAGCATAGGCTATGCCAACGGTTTCAAACCATTGACATAGCATCTCTGATTCTTTTTTTACCAACGGTTTCAAACCATTGGCATAACATCTCTGATTCTTTTTTTACCAACGGTTTAATGAACCACTGGTAAAAAACCTTTCCCAACGGTTTAGAAACCTTTGGGAAAGAGGAGATTCCTTGGGATTTTCCAATGGTTCATGCCAAACCGTTGGGAAAAACTATCCCAATGGTTTGGCACAACCGTTGGGATAGGATAATTTTTCCCCACCCTATCCCAATGGTTCATTGTAAACCATTGGGAAAAGCATTCCCAATGGATTACTTCCCTAAGGTTTGCAGAACCCTTGGTATAACATATACCAACGGTTCTGCAGCCTTTCCCAAAGGTTCAGAACCACTGGGAAAGACTGTATTTCTAGTAGTGCTTGCAGGGTTCTATTTCTTCTTTCTATAACACCATTCAGCTGAGGTGTTCTAGGGGCATTGAAATTGTTACTATAACCATTTTGTGAGACAAAGGATTCATACTCTTGATTCTAAAACTCACGTCCATGATCACATCTTAGAGATTTAATTTTAAGCCCAATATGATTTTCTACAGACTTGGCATACTTAGTAAAATAAGAGCAGGATTCACATTTGTGAGCAATGAAGAAGGTCCAGGTATTTCTAGAAAAATTATCTACCAGAACATAAACATAGTACTTCCCATTTAAGCTAGAAACTCTAGATGGTCCAAACAAATCCATGTGAACCATTTCGAGAGGTTGTGAAGTAGAATCTTATTTCTTTGATTTGAAAGAGATTTTGTGTTGTTTTCCCTTTTGACAATGATTATACACTTTGTCATTTGGAAACTCAATTTTGGGTAAGTCTTTAACTAGGACTTTTATAGTTAGCTTTCTAAGGGAGTGAACATTATATTGTCCAAGTCTCCTATGATAGATCCTGGATTCTTTATGAAATACACTTAATAATGAAAATTTTGAAAAGCTAAGGAACCTAAATTAACAGAATAAAAGTTCCCATTCCTTAATGCAGAAAATACTAATTCATCTTTAGAAATAATGAAATTACAGGAAACATTTTCAAATTTAACATGATATCAATCATCACATAATTCTGAGATTCTAAGAAGATTATATTTTAATCCATTAAAAAACAGTACTTTAGAAATTATAATCAAATCAGAGTTACCAATCTGGCCTAAGACAGTGATCTTCCCTTTGGCACTGTCACCAAATGTGACATGTCCTACATATACTTTTATCAGGTTCTTGAAGCATGAGTAGTCTCCTGTGATGTGCCTTGAACATCCACTGTCCAAGTACAATAGATTTTTTTGGGGCACTTTAAGAATCTTTCCTCAGATGTTTTTTTCATAAACCACATATTGGATTTGATAGCCTGTTCATCATGTGATGCCTCTGAGTCGCTTGAACTATACTCAAAGGCACTCCAAGTTGCCTTCATTTCCTTTTTGTACTTCTTATCCTTGTCCTCATATTTCTTCTTATACATGAGATTTGTAAATTCATCCTTTATATGTCCTTTGCGCTTACATTAATAGTATACAATTACATCACTTTTTTCACTTCATTCGAGTCCTTTTTTCCAGATTCCTTTTAGATCAAACGTTCCCTTGTAGTTAGGATTTCTAAAAAAGTTATTCTTTTTTTAGAATCATTTGAATCATCTATTCAGTAGAGACACCTCCTCATCACTATCAGGTAATTATTGTTCAGTGGTGGAACTTTCTACAGAAGCTTCCAGTTTCCCTTTTTCTTTGTGCTTCGAGAAGGTGGTCTTAAATGCTACAGATTTCCTCTTTGGTTCATCCTCCTCTTATTTGTTAACTTTCATCTCTTCCTAATACATCATAAGATTCCTAATGAGTTCTTTTACAGGTATCTTGCTGATGTAGAATGATTCTCTAATTGAGACAGAGGTTCCCCTCCATCTTTCAGGTAGACATCTAAGGATTCTCATGATCTGTTCTTTGGCAGTGACTTCTCTTCCAAGAGAAATCATTATGTTGAAAATATCATTGAACCTGAGATACATGTCCGAAATAGGCTCAGCAGGTTTCATTTTAAAATTATCATATTTTATAGTATAAGTATTAAGTCTCATATTTTTTACACTATATGTGCCTTCATGTGAGATAAAAAAGCTATCCCAAATTTCAAGGGCAGTTTTAGAAGCAGAAATCCTATTAAATTCTTCATCTCCTAAGGAACAGTACAGAGCATTCATGGTATTGCAATTGTTATTGTACGAAATTTGTGTAGGTTCATCCCATGTAAATCTACCAGTCGTAGGGATTTAGTATTCATCTATAATGGACAACCAAATTTCAAAGCTCATACTATCTAGATTCATTTTTATTTTAATTTTCCATTGAGCATAATTGGTTCCATTAATGAATGGTGGTCTGTTGGTTGCAGAACCTTCCAATATATTATCCATACTAACAAATTACTTTAGAAGATCTAGAAATTTAGAATTAACTGAAACTTACAGATCTTTAATGTACAACTACAATCACAGTTGAGTAAGATTACACAAAGTCCTAATAAAGCATCATCTGATACCAAATATTGGTCGGTGTAGTTTACTCAAGAGGGGAGGGGTGAATTGTGTATCTATAAAAATTTCTGTTACAAAAAATATAGTTTTAAGGGAAATGGTTTTCCCCAAAAATAGATACAACCCAGTTAATCAAGGTTATACTGTTATTAGAGTTTGACTGTTTAAACAAATTCTTAGAATATTTATTAATTCTAAGTAATATTAATATGTATTATTAATATTAATTTTGAAGTTATCCTACTAAGACAAATCAGTTATAACTTCTTTCCAAGACTATCTATCAAAGTGAAATTAGAGTTTTCTGGATTATTCAATATAACAGTAAAACAAAGAAGACTAAATTTAAATAGCATAGTGGATATGAAACAAGTGGTTCAGTCTCAAGCCGAGACCTAATCCACTCTACTTGGTGATCACCTTCCTCCATGTAGATTATATAAATCAACTTTGATCTACACCATGGATCGGGGTTGACAACAATACACAAACTGTCCAGGTCATAGAGGGACCTCTTCCACAGTTTTTGTGGGTAAAGAAAAATAATTACCAGGCCATACAGGGACCTCTTCCATAGTTTTCATGGTTAAACAAAAGTATTAAGAGTTTATTGTAAGGATTTAGAAATCCTTCAGTTTAGTATAGGAGTCAGTGTGTGTTATGAATATACAGAGTACAAACACTGCTCAAAAGTAAGTAAAAGAATCACTGAGAGATAATAGATATGAGTTTAGAATGCTCTAGTGATTTGAAGTGAAGCTCTAGAATCCTTTGATTAAACAAAGATTCTCTTGATTCCTCCAGTTTTTGTCTTGAAAAAAATAGTGTCATAATTCATCTTGTGTTCATCACGAGTGTTGATAATATAAAGATTTTGTCTGGATTCCTGTGTACTTCGTATATTCTTAAAATTGTTGGATCGCATGTATGAGACAATTATTTCTATGAAAATATTGAAATGTGTTCTTCGTGGTCATTCTCATAGGCTTGTTTTTCGTTCAATATCACACGTTGTGGTTGTTGGTCACTCTCCACTCTTTATCTTCAAATGAATGTGTTTTAGCTGAAAGGTTCCATGTGTTTTGTACCTCATACCTCATACTATGTAGTATGTTATGCAAACGGTGTCTCCTTCACATGGTGTATGAGTGTCACGGTCTGAGTGTCACAGTGTCTTTTTTACTGTGTCATGATCACAATGTCCTGCTCACGATGTCTTTCTCATGGTGTCTTGTATTCAGGGTGCCTTGCTTATGGTGTCTTGTATTTACAATGTCTCGCTTTATAGTGTCTTGTCTTCACAGTGGATCGCTGTACAGTGTCTCGCTCATGGTGTCTAGCTTACTGTGTCTGGCTTCACGGTGTCTTGCTTACGATGTCAAGCTTCACGGTGTCTTGTACTTAGGAAAATAATAGCATTCCGACTTAAATAGTAATATGCCAGAAATGGATTGAGCTTAACCATTATAAAGCACGAGTGAACTTAAAACATAAATACACATGATTGGATATAATATAGGAGTTAAGTAGGTTGAATGAGTTTTGTGATCATTAAAACATGATTAATACATGAGGAGTCCAACACTAAGGTGTCTAACTAGTTACATAGATTCATTCTGATTCCCTCATGATCCATGGAAATAGATAATCCTAAGAATATACTCCCTTATCACCAATTTACACTATTAACATTATAGTGAGTAGTTAACCACCTCTACCATCTAATCTCATGATCATCTCTGGAACAACATCTTATGACCATCTACTTGACACTTTAACAACATCCTACCCCTCTAAATTAAGGTGTTTTTCTGTTCTAGACCATTTCCTATATATGTTCCTAGACAAATCACAATATCCCATGCTATCTAGTCTACTCTTAAAGGGTTAACACTTGGATTCCCCTAAACTAGCTCACTAAGCCTTTTCAATGCCAAACACAACTCATCACACCAATTAATACTACAAAGAGGTACATCAATTTATTATGACTCCATTATCCCTACTAGTATAGCCATTGGTCATTTTTAAAATTCATATACTAAAAAAAATATTTAAATTTATTTTATATGGATCACCCCAGGACACTTGTGGGACTCTGAGCCCAACTAATCCCTACCCATATTCCTGAACCCAATCCCTTATCTTTCACACACATGCACTTTCATGCATGGAGAATTAAATATATTAAAGAGGATACCAAACATGATGCAAGATTTACCCCATTCCCTGTATTCTATTTCTATCCAAGATCAGACTAAGAATCACTATTCTCTTGTTCTCTTTTATCATACCACAAGGATCTAATAGTTTATTATAAAAATTTATAAGTAATTATCAAACGTTTTCAAATAAATAATAACCATTGATAAATCACCAAAAATCGTCGCAACAAAAAAATATCAACCAATGATTTGTTAATGGCTCGTATCATTCCTCTAGAACTCTTTTGACCAAAATACCCATGGATTGGCCATCAATTCCAATCAAATCTGGATGACTTCCAACAACACACACTTCGGCTATCCATTTTTTAAATTATATAAAACAAGCATCATATATCCTCTTTAGGAATCTTATATCCACAATACCATAACTCCCAATGAATAAATGATAACACCACCATTATTTGGAGGAATTTTCAGTAAATCCTTAGATGAAACCATCCAAAATTAGAGGAAGAACCACAATGAGAAAGAGAGAAGATGTGTAGAGAAGATTACATAGATTTATTATGGTGGACATACATCTAATCAACCTCTATTAAATGGGAATGGGGATTAAAATATAGGTAAATGGGGGAGTGTCCTAAAAAATACCAATTTATATAATGTACCTAACCGAAGAAGGAATCACTAACCCTTAAGTAACAGGTTTGAACCTTCTAAAAAATAAGACTGAATGACCATTTCAACATGTCCCATAGGGGAATTGTATAATTCCCCACTTATACAGTATTTATGTAGAATGTCCCAATGGATCATGGAATAAAAATAAACCCTATAAAAACACCCATAACATCCAAACCACACATTTGAGCATGACCATAGAATCATGAAACATCCAACCACAAAAGGGAAACCTAATAATACTCCACCAATGAACCCTTTAAAATGAAGTCATTTGGTTTTATTATGTCACATTCTCATCATGTATCAGTTATATAAAAAAACCAAGGTAGTGGTGTGATTTTATCAAACCCCGAAATTTAATCTTTTGAAACATAAACACCATGCCATAATGACCATTATTGTAGTATGATTTAAATATCCATTCATTAATCCAAGATAAAACATCATGAAATATTCTCATAATTTAATCGACCTCTATAACATGGATTTCAACCTTATATGTTTATGAATAACTAACTATTACGCCTTAGAATATCCTCACACAATGGGCATAGTCCTTTTGGATTTGACCATTTTTATATAATAATCCACCTATCAACCATTCCATATGTTACCATGGGTATTGTTTCTTTTATTAGTATTTTTCAACTATATATCAACATGTTGAACACATCCTTCATTGATGCTTCATTTTATACCAAGAAAATGTTTTATTTCATTAGTGGATATTTTATAAATACAAAAAATATTTGTATGGAATCCTCAACAGAATTATAAACAATTGGTTGTAGTAAAAAGAAAATATAAAACCTTAATTAAAATGCTTCATTATTTTCCATATGTATTTATATAGGAAAACCATATAAAACATATTTTTTTCTTCAACTATTATATAGGAATAATTTTCCAAATTTACTAATATTTATATGTTTTACTTTTTCGGAAATATTGTGTAGGCTCATTATGATATACATGGATAAAAGCAAGATCACATTACCAAGGAACACTCCTCAGTATGCTAAGGGTTTGGAAGAGTTTTTATATTTTTCAATTTCTAATCGATCTGTCGAAGATAAAATATGATTTCCATGTCTTAAATAGAAATTTACAATATGGTTGAAGAGAGATGAAGTTTATAAACACTTGATATTGAATCTATTCCATAATAAATATTTTTGTTAGATTTGGCATGGAGAATAGAACGTTATAAAAAGGTTGTGAACTAATGTTAATCCACAGAATGAGATCTCTACTGCGACAAAAATAGAAAATGAAATTCAAAGACTTATAAGTGATGCATTCAGCATTTCAAGACACCAACATCAACATCAAAACATATCAGAACAATGGATTGAGGGTGATATATATTGAAATGTGAGAAGTTGTGTCTTTGAGACAGTAGGACAACAAGATCAATATTGTAACATATCATTTTATCCTACGCTTTATTCTATAGAAACTAATGTAATAGAAACCTTCACTGATTAAAAAACATTTCATGGTTTAGTTGATGAAAAAATGAAGAGTTGTATAGTGGATGTTTGAAATATTCAAAACATTGTTTCTACTAATATTGTACCATATCAAATCCCTACGTGGAATTATAAATAAGGCAATGTCTATGATATTGGAATTTTTGTGTGATTCATTTCCTAAGAAAACATCACATAGTCATTTTATGACATGAAAATATTTGTTAACATTCTTGGAATAAATTATATAATAATTCATGTCTGTCCCAATGATATGATGTTTTATTGGTGAGAGGATTTTAGCAGACATGATTGAAAAAATATATCTTCTTATAGATGGCAGTCAAGGGGTGATATTGGAAGTGTCAATCAACATAATACCATGAAGAAGAAAAAAAGTAACACACCTTCAATGGTTTTTCATTACATTCCTTTAATTCTTTAATTGCAATGATTATTCATTTCATCAAATATTCCTGAACACATGAAGTGGCATTATTTAAATAATAATAATGATGGGTTAATGTGACATCCAATAGAATCACAATCATGGAGGAAATTTGATTCTTTATATCCATATTTCTCAAATAATCCTAGGAATGTTCGATTAGGACTGGCTATCAATGGATTCAACCCATTTGGGACTTTGAGTACTAGTTATAGCATTTAGAAAGTTGTTGTGATCCCTTACAATATGCCTCTATTGATGTATATGCATGAAACATGTTTTATGACTTTGAAGATTATTCCTGGAGATTTTTTTCCTAGAAATGATATTCATGTATACTTGCAGCACTTAATTATTGAATTGCAGGAGTTATAGATCAATTGTGTTCAGACATATGATTAATCTTCTAAAACAATGTTCAAAATGCATGTTACTATAATGTGGATCATTAGTGACATCCCTGGTCTTGGGAACATATCCATTTTGAACACATAAATAGGTTTGTCTTGTCCTATTTGAAACTTGGATTTTGATCCCAAACAACTACTTCACAGTATAAAATGGTTCTTTATGATCTATCAAAGATTTCTCAATGTATCTCATATATTTCGGCTAAACAGGAAAAATTTCATTGGTTTTATTGATCATATACTACCTCCAAAGTTGTTAACTGGTTCTGAAATATTGGCACAACTTCAAAATGTTAAAATAGAATTTGGGAAGGTGAATAATTGTAATGATAGTGGGAAACGAGTTTGAAGTGTACCATCATGTGAAATCGGCAAGAAACAATGGAGAAAAACATATTATTCAAACATCTATATTGGGAATTTAATTTTTAAGCAGCATAATCTTTATGTAATGCATATTGAGAAGAATGTTAGTAACAACTTGATCTTACTAATGCATAATGAGCAAGGAAAGTCAAAGGATCATCTCAATGCTTGGAAAGAATTGCAAGAAATGAACATATAATGTGATCTCTAACCAGATGATAATGAAAATTATGCTCCAACAATTTTTTCATTGAAAAATAAGAATAAAAAAACATTCCTTCGAATTTTAAAGAATGTGAATGTATATTATGGGTATTCAAGTAACATCTCAAGGTGTGTTGACTTAAAGCATTGTATTTTACATGGATTGAAGAGTTACAATTAAAATATTTATTTACAGAAGTTACTACCATTGGCATTGCATACACTATTACCTGAAAATGTTAATGCTATTGTAATATTATTTGGAACATTATTCCGAAAACTATGTGAGAAATATTGACATCCATTATATCTCGAAAACCTTCTGGAGACATTTTTATTGACACTTTGTGCAATGGAGATGATATTTCCTCAATCTTATTTTACTGTCATGATGCATTTAAGTGTTGATTTGGTTGAGGATGATAAATTAAGAGGCATCGTACATTAACCATGGATGTATCCAATTGAGAGGTACTTTATTTATATGATTTTCAGTTTAGTGGAAATTTCACGGCACATAATTTAATTCATAATTATGTTTTTTTATTTTATTTCACATATATTGTGGGCATTTAAAATCATACGTGATAAATAAAGCTAAACCTAAAGGCTCTATATATGAAGGCTATTTGGTGGAGGAGTTTCTTACCTTTTGTTCTAGATACATTGATGATATTGAGAAGAGATTTAATTGAGTTATAAGTGTTGATGACACAACAACTCAATCTCAAATACATTGGAAATAAAAAATATTTCATGTTATTGGCCAATTAGTTGGGAGGACCTCAAATGTTATAGTAATAGAAATTGAATTATTATAGGCACATAGATATGTGCTGCTAAATAGTGAAACTACAGATTCATTTATTGATGATTTTAGGAAACAAAAAAAATGCAATTGAGAGTATGAACATGAAATGAGAAAGATATAACTGAATAAAATAATAAAGATCTTGTATAATGTTTTGCACGACGTTTTTGTTCATATATTTCGCAATATATATGGATTTTAGGTCAACACATATATTTTGTAAATATAATAATTAATATTTATTTTTTTGGATCATGAATACATATACACAAGTAGATTCTTCATATGATTGATATTTCTTGCTCAATTTCCATTAAAATAAGTTAGAATGTTCGACACTTACAATGTGAATGGCTTTAGATGTCATACAATCGATCGAGAAAAGGGTTTGAAAAAATAGGATAGTTGTATATCTACATTTGTTCATGTTTAATACTATAGAAAGTTGACTTATTATATTGAATTAAAATAACACAAGAATTTTTTGGTTGTGTTATTCAAATGAAAATGGGTAGATGTAATCTAAGGTTTTAAAAGATATTCATTTCTATTTACTTCGTTGAACTTCTCTCCCTTGATGAATTTTGGTGATCATGAATTGTATGATCCATATATCTTATCATTTCAAGTGAAAATGGTATATTATGTGATTGATTTTGTGGATGGAGGGTGGACTGTGGTTGCTCACATAAAAAAAAGAGATTTATATGATATGAGTGATGAAGTGGAAGATTTGACCTCAAACATTGAATCTCATCAACAACTAGAAGCCAACTTATTTTTCCATCATGATATTGAAATTTTTAGTTTAGCGCAGTTTAATGAAATAATGGAGCATGAAATCAACATGATTGAAGAGTCAAACAGTTTTATGTATAATTATGCATTCATTTAGCAACAACTTATTTCATTTGTGTAATTATTCATTATCATTGTTATGAATATTTTTTTGTTACTACTATGTATCTCTTATCAATTTTAATATTTCTTTGTATAATCTTTTTGAAATATATGTTATGAACATAATTTTATTTGAATAAATGACAAGAATTCCATGAGGGAATATATGTTCCACATCTAGTTCTTCATGGGGATACTATAGGGTGGATGTTATAGGTACAAATTTTAATATGAATAAATTTATTTCATTTTTTATACTCACTGTTTGTTTATAATAGATGGAAAAATTAATGTATGGAGAAAAATATGAAATGTTTATATGTTTGGAATATGAATGGATAGAAGATAGTTTCCCCATTTTATTCCTTTAGGTTCCCTATGGATGACGTCGTTAGATTATATGACCAAATTCTAGGTCAGCTTGTCATGGAGATGGTTTCCATTCTGATTATGTATAATTATTGGATATTGTTTAATGATTTAAACTTGATAAAAACATGTTGATTTAAATTGTGTTCATGGATTAATTTTATGGTGTTATGAATTTAGCGGTGGTTGGAAAAATGGTGGATGTAAATTTGGACTCCTGTAATGAACTCATAATATGGGAATGTATGTGGATATATATAAATATATAAATATATATATATATATATATATATATATATGCATTGTATGTGACTTTTTATTTCTATATGTACCCCCCATAGCAGGTGTTAAATGAATTTTTAATAAGTTTTTTTCAGGGAACTAGCACTATGGTGATAGAATTTGCAACAATTTTTTAATTTTAAATCTGTATTTAGTGATGGTTTAAACCATCGCTAAATAAATGGTCCATATTTATCAGTTGTTTATTCCACTTCTAAATATATACACCATACAATTTAGTGGTGGTTTTTTTCTTTGGTGTTAGTTAGCATGCAAAAAATGGACTTTTTTTTGGCAGTTAAAACCACCTCTAAAAGATCCTCATTTTATTTTTTCATTCAGCGGCGGTTTCTGTGATTTTTGTGACGTTACCCCTAGAAAAAAGTAATCTTTTTTTAGCGGCTGTAAAAATAGACCCCAAAAAATATTTCATTTTTTCCTAGACAAACCGCTGTAAAAACCACAATATTCGCTGTTAAATTTGTTGACTATGATGGTTTCCAAAAATCTTCTGCAAAATTGATGAAATCACTATGTATTGAACACTGACACCAAATTTAGTAGTGGTTTTTTTGAAACCACCACAGAAGCATAAAGTAGCGGTTTAAACCTCCGCTATAACAAAAAAAACCACTGTTATTCGGTGATTTTCTTGTGTTGGCACATAAATATTTTTAATCGTTTATTGGTTTTGGATTATTTATTTAAACTTTTTTAAAATAATATTAGGTGCATGATATTTGGATTCTTCAAAATATTTATGTTATTGATATTAGATTATATATTTTTTATAATTCATGAAATATCACATACTTTATGTGAAATTATGTTTAATGAACAATATTAAGGAGTTTATATTGGTACTGAATATGAAGTTTTGATGATCCATCATTTGGAATGTCAATAATAAAAATTAAAAACCATTGAATGTATATAGTAATATATTATTTATTAATTGTTTATAAATCATTAAATGTTAATTAAATCATTGAATTGTTCATTTATTTAAATATTATTCCTAAAATTATTTATAGTTATACAATTTTTATATTATAAATAATATTTTATTTTTTCTAAATTCTAAATAAATTATTGAAAATAAAACCTTGCAGTACATGGTATATATAATAATGAATTTAGTTATTCATCTACATATTTCTTAGTTTGTAATTAAGTTTGGGAACATTATTTTAGATACTCAATATAGTTTTTTCATTTTAGGTTTTATAGTTTTTCTTAATTTTTCCTCTCTTGAGTAGTGAATAACATAATAGTCATACATTGGATCACACTACCTACCATCCTAGAGGCGAATTACATGTCTACAAAGGTTAATGGGGATGGCTTTATGTCACATCAAGCATACTTAGATGGTGATTTTCTATTTCTTGTAATTCTATTAATATACATGAAATTTTCATGTGCATTATGTATATGATGAATTTGGATATCTATAAATGTACATGAGTATTATTTCCTTGAAACCCAATTAAGTAGGTTCTATAATGAATTACACATAAATATTCATTAAACATATTGATTGTGTTGAAGGAATCAGATTTCAAAAAAATCACCCAATGAATTCATAGAAAGGTAATAACATAAGACAAAATGATGAGATTATACCACCTTGATAAAAAAAGTGTTGGATTCCTTTAAAATGGACATATTTCTAGACCATGATCAAACTACTTGGTAGTTTCACACCAATGTTTTGTTACCATAGATTATCCTATGTAAGGAAATAATGTAACAGGTGACCTTTGTCATCCTTATATAGACTAATTCAATAAAATTATGACCTTATAAAGTCCAATGTTAGCCTATTTTTGGAAAACAAATTGTTACACATTACATGGAAAACCTAACTCTTCTATTACTAGAGGAATATTGTTTACCTTATCTGTATTACAGGTTAACAATGAGTTATATACTAAAATATCCTAACATCAGGTATAAAAAAATTAGGATGATTACCTACCAAAATAATAATGTGTTGAATTCTGTGATAAGAAGTTTCATTTTAATAGTGAAAAATAGTTCTTTTCCAAATAATGGATTTTACAATTTTAAAAGGGGTGATCATTTTTATTCTGATCCAATTTAATAAATGTTTTTATTAATCAAAAATAAAAATAGGTACTCATGTGGTTAATGTTTCTACTATAGATAATTATCATAATATTCTTCAAAATAAACATCAAAATAAATCCTTGTAATTGAAGAATAATTTAAAATTTTCTAAAAATCATATGAAAGTCCTAAAGTGTATTTTATAATATTACTGATTCAATAAATTTTTATAAAGAAACTTTAATTTGGCATTCTAACTCCATCCTAAGTAACAATGTGTTGAAATTATTCCTAAATTAAGTAAAAATATATATGTAATTATATTGATACAGTTAAGGTTTCAAAATAGTAGATATAAAATGACAAATGGAATATTTTCCTCCACACATGTACACAATATTATTTGGTAAATTAATAATTTATGAAATTTTTGTTACATATACATAAGATGACTTGTTTTCCAAATGATATTAAATATGATTGAATACAATAGTGACATTGTATGAAAAAGTGTTTACTTAATAATTTATTGGTTATAGAATTTAATTTTATTGTTTTTATAGATACCTGATATGGACATTAAAATTTGAAAGTATTGTAAATATACATATTTTCAAAAAGATAATATGATTTAATAATGTATCTTGATTTAATAGATAAGAGGTATTGTTGTGAGGATAACATGGATGTTTCAGGATTGGATGATCTTTTCCTGAGATGTATATTATCTCATTTTTCTCTTGGTTATATAATCTTAAAAAATTTTGTATTATCAAATGAGATGCATGTCATTAAAACACATAGTTTATGATTTTTTTCTGTTCTATAAATTAATGTTATGTGGGACTAAAATAGATTGTTCTAGTTAAGGAATTATTCCTATTATAATTTCAAGAAATTTTCTATCAATTAGAATTCATTAATCAAAATTTTAACCAATATTTTTGTAGTGTTGATAGCTGATTTCTGAAGAATACAATAACTAGGTTTTAAGTGTTATATGATAAATGTTAGTGTGTAATAGTTCAAACCAAAAGGATAAACGTTTATTGATATGATAAATATTGTTTCATTAAGATTCTAGTAAATGAAGTTAAATAAATGGTTAATATATAGAATTAGTGATAATTACATATTATGGATTATTAGTACACTTTATGGGGTTTTGGGAATCTACAAGGAATTTCCATGTCATGTATAGTGGTTATAGAAATAAATTCATTAATTTTGATGGGTATGTGATATCAAGTTTTAATTTTATAAGATTTTTAAATATATATGAGTTAAAACAAATTGGGAATAATTATTATATCATATATATTACATTTAAATATTTAAGAATATAGTTTCTATAATAATGATTTCATTGCACACAAGTTCATATAGATTGGATGAATTTTAGTTAATGATGTGTATACATATCTTATTTGTCTTATTTGATAAGAAATGTTGTTAGTTAAAAATTAATTATTATGAAATACATCTGATTATTATTTATATACAAATGGTTTATGATTCATTAAAATTATACAACATTTATTTAGAATATGATATGGATAAAAATGTTTATATTAAATGATGTTTTTATACATCTTTTTGTTAAAATAATGTGGAATATGATTCCAAACTATTAGTGATTTATTTTAATTACTACTGTATTACTTTAAGAAATTATTTGAACTCATACAATATATTATATAATTTTCTAATCCTATGACACTAGAAACTCAGAGTCATTACAACATTGGAATGATTACAATGAATCAAATTAGGAAGGACCAATAAATTTAGCAGTCTTGAAAATAAAAATTATAAACATGATACCCATAATAAATTAATAAATAGAAATTAAAAACATGATACATAATAAAACAAAATAATCATTACCCAGGAAATATTATTCAAATATTTCATCTCCATTACCTAGAGAAATGAAACATAATAAGGGTGAGCTCAAATTCTCAATAACGGTAAACAAAGTAGAATAAATAATGAACCAATATGAATAAATTTACATGGAAAGATAAAAATATTATAACACATTCCATTTGAATTAATTGATAAGGAAATATAAATATATAAGGTTAATAAACTAAAAACACATGCAATTAAATAAATTAATTGAAAAAGAAATTTATAAATAGATATATCAACAAAAAATATCACGGGAAAAAAATAAAAAAACTCTCAAATAAGGAATGATTAATTATTATATGTCATGTATCCCTATCACATGACACCCTTTATCATCAAGAAGTAGTTCAAAAAAAAATTCCAACTAACTCATCTCTAGGTACTATTAATGCATCGATGGGCATTCATTAATCGGTCCCCAACCCATAGGGTTTTCCTTTAATGTCCCACAACCCATGTATTGCATGTCCAAATCATTCATAATATATAAAAATAATAATGTTTCTTATAAAATATCCATATTGAATAAATAATATGTATTTATCAATAATACCTCATAGAAAGATAAGTAACAAAATGTTTTGTTGACATTAAAACATTCTTGATGAAAAATAATATTTAGACTTCAAATGTGTCCCATACCACATTAATACATTTAAATCATAATTCCCCATGAATTCAGTAAGACATATAATGTCACAAGAGTAAGTATATTAATTATATAACATGGAAAATAGTTGTATATACCCAATATAAAAGTGAATCGGTGCATAATAATAAGTAAGACTCACTAGAATGTAATTTGAGACAAATTCCCTTACAATTTTTCTAACCTATGAATTGGAAAACACAAATTTATTAATAATAATAAAAAATATTTAAATGTCATAAATATAAATATTTCAAGATATTATTTGTCATTTTTCCTATATGTATACCAAATATATGTAATTAGGAGAAAAATAATAATGTATTACACATGGAAGGAAAAGTGAGACAAGAATCTCTTACCTTGTGTTTACTTTCGAGTGAAAATCCATTACCATCAGTTATATTACACTTATGTTAATTTTATACATATTTTAGAACATTTTTCATTATTATAATTAAATTAAATTCACTATTTAATAGGTTTTATACCATAACTTAATCAATTACATTTACATCATGTGTTTTGACAAAATTTATTTTCTGTGTAAAAGACAATTTGGGAATGCCAACTACGGTTAAAGGGGAAAATTACATAAAAATATCCAGAATAATACTCATGAAATAATTATTATTTTATAATTAAATTATAATTTTAAAATAAATCATTATTTATTGTTATGAAAAATTAATCACCATTATAGTCAAGGAGACAAATTGTTGTTTGTACGCATGAGTAATGTTCACATTTTTCTATGATCATTATTATAAGAATGTAATATTAATTATATCATAAATACAATATTTTTAACAATATATACTTATATATTGATTTATTATGATTTAAAATTAATCACACCAAGTCGAGGAGGTAGTAATCCACAGGTCCAGAAACGATGCAATTATTTGGTGGGTGAATTGGTAATAAAGAAAATGATATATTCATATATTGAATAATTTGACTATTTAATGACTATATAATATTTGTTTTATATGTGTCATATTATTAACTATAATCATCCTTTATACATTCCATGTAACGTGTGAACAAATCACACCATTTTGACGGTGCAGTAGTACACGCTTCCATAAACAACGTTATCATATTAACGCAAAATGGAATGAATAAAAGGTAATATTTATAAAATTATTACATAAGTATAAATAAAAAATAAATATCATATATATATAATATATCTTTAATTTATATGATAATTTCTACCATTAGTGACGATACTGGAAAATTGAACAATCATCTTTTCATCTGGCAGTAGTTCATCACACACAGAAACAATATGTGCATTACCCATTAGATGATAGTGTGTGTAAGTGTTGGTAGTTACCATTACCTAAAAAAATTATTGTATTAATAGTACTTGTTTTGTTAAATAATAATGTAATAATGATATTTGAATGGTGGATAATTGAAATAAAATTAAAAAACATGAGAAAATATGTCACCTCTTAATCATGTAACTATTCTTTGAACCAAAATGATTCCATGAAAGGATTTATGTGAAGAGAGATACATTGATTTATAGTTGAGGTATTGGGGTAAGATATATTGGTAGATATTGGTATAATATATATGGCTTTAGGCATGGGAAGAGGAGGTGGCCTTTATTGGGATGCAAAATGATGCCCCTCGAATTTTTTGAATCAAGTTATGTGTAAACATGTTCTTACCTAAAAAAAGTCATATAAAACAAAAAAAATATTATGGAAGGTTTATGTTTGAATTATGGCCAGAAAATAGATGTTGGAATAGTATATCAGTCATTTGGGCCTCTAGATATGGTTTAATCTTTTATGACACTTGATTTTACCATGATAATTGTAAATATTTTTTATCTTTTTCACAGAATTTTATGGTCAAAAACAAAGTCATAATTATTATACATTATAAATTACGATGATTACCATTATGGAATCCATTTTTCAGAATTACAATCTCATAATTGGTAGAAAGTAATTTATATTTAATCTCTCATGATGGACAATAATGTAGGTTTTTAATTTAAAAATGTCTGAATGTTTGTTATGGTTTTATAATCAATTTCAATGTTAAATTATTTAAAATAACCAAAATTGTAATAATTAACTATAATATTGTGTAATTAATATTTAAAATAAATTAAAATTATAATTTACCCTTATAAATAAATTATATGAAAAATTCATTATGAACCAAAATTCAGTGTTTTAAACGATTCATTAAAAATGAAATATTACATAAAATATATAAAAAACTAAGAATTAAAAGTTGTATATTTCTATAATTAAAATATTAATTTTATATTGAAATAATAAATCAAATAAAGAGTAAAAATTATGATTTAAATTGGGTTCTCCATTAAAAGGGGGTAAAAATACGTTAATAAATATATTGTAATTTATGCATAAAATTGGGCATGTTGTGATCTTAGGCATATCAAATCCATGGGATTAATGTTAAATATAAATGTGAATTTATAAAATATAAATTATTAACAAAATTCACTAAGTTTTATTACGTATTTAATTTTTATAAAATGGAATTGTGTCCATGAAAATAGTTTTATATGAAAACAATCTTATTATATTCAATTGGTTAAAATATTAATTTCTAATTAAATTTTTACCTATAAATTAATCTTATATTATTATAAGAAATATATTTCATATTTTATTTAATACTACTCATAACTTATAATTTAAAATCTAGGTTAAGTTTTATTATATTAAATAATAATAATTCATTAATGATTGGTTAAAAGTCATTCTTGTGTGTAATGTATGATTTCGAAGGAAATTGACCTTGTATGTAACCTAAGGTAACTCAATTTCAATTATGTTACCAAATATATAATATATAAAATCTATTTATAATAGTAAATAATAATTAATTAATAATGTTATGTCATCCCCTTACACTTTTTTTTTGTTTCGTGTCAGGTTTGCTATCGAATATAAGGATTTATTTTTGAATTTTGGTGTGTCATAATCTCCCCACCATAATTAAATTGAATATTCAGAATCTAAACACGATCTCAGTGATATAGTGATTATAAATAATCAATTTTTGAGGGACCTCTGTCGTAAAATAGTTTAACATCAAATATTATAAATAATAGAGAAATGAAATTTCAACTATCACGCAATTATGTTCCCTAGTATGAGAAAATAAGAGGCAAATAGAAACATAGATATTGAAGAAAATGTTCAAAAATCATGTACTAATTTAGGTTTCTAGATAAAAATATCATATGAATGTTTTTGACCAAAAAATCATACACCATAGTTGCAAATAAAATCCATTGATATCATAAAAATTATGTTAATAAGATAATGTTTTTTTTCGAAACCATTTTTCAATAGATAAAAAATTACTTCTCACTATAAAAAATAATGTAGATATATCTTTCTATATACATAATCTTTTCCTTTAATTATTTATTTTAAAACTTCAACATCACCTCATAGTACATGATTCATAATATGGTAATGTAGTACATTAACATCTAAAATATCATCCAATGATCATATAAACCATTTTATAAATGGATATCATTTCTAGACTATTATTATCAATTCAATTCTAAAATAGACACACTGAATTTCACAAATGAACAAAACATTAAAAATAAACTAAAATTAACTAGCTGTAAATTTTTACATTCCAAATATGTGAATAGCATAATTGTGTATCCTCATGAAATATGGTAATAACTCAAATCACCATAAAAACCCATTGGAAACATGAATTCATCCATATTCATTATGTAATGCATATGTTATTGGATATATTTACTTAATATATAATTGTTGTAAACCCCATCAGTAGTAGCATAGACCACTGTTCTAAAAGTTATTAATCGGTTCCATGGTTGTGAGAACATATCCAAATAATGAATTTTTTCATCATTATATAAATATCCAGAACATAATAGATGATATATTTCCTTCAATCATGTGTTTAAAAAAAATAACTTTCATCTAAATAACTGTTATTGGGAAAATTCTGAATATGATCTCAAATCCGTAATGAAAATGTACTATAGTAGAATTCTCATATATTCCATAATTATTATAATAGGAACATTATTGATAAATTATTCCTATTATATAATTCTTGAAAAGAAATATTATTTAATCACATTCTTTAACGGATGTATAATAACATCATCATTACCAAATAACATAATCTAGGATATACTGTTTTTGATATTTGGGACATTGATTTTCATAGTGTCTCATCTCCTTGTAGATCAAGCATTGTATATTGGAAAACATTTTCGTACGCTTGACATCTGAAAAATGGTGTCCTTTTTCTTCACATTTATAAAAAACTCACTGTCCCTTAAATCAACAAATGAAGTGTTTCAATCAAAAATTATCACATTCCAGAAAACCATTATTTCTCACCTTCTTTATTGACTCATTCCATTTTCATGGTTCTTAGATAGCCTCTACTTATCAAGGTTTCCTACAAAGAAATAGGACATGGAGAACTATTTACCCATATAATTTTCAGATGATACGATGTCCTCATATGATGAGAATATTTGGAAGTATGTTTTCCATTGAAATATTGGCTAAACACCTTGATATATTTGATCCTTTTTACAAATTGGATCACATGCATCAGTGAGGTTCACATTCCATAAAATATGTGTGATTTATAAAAAATGGAATACACTATATTAAATCATAAAATAATGTATCACAAAAAATATTTATAAAAATTAATGTTAATTGAACAATAAATTCATAACTTATCTAATAATTGAAAACATGGTTTCTTTAGGGATATCAATACTTTCAAGACGTTCATAATGGGTTTTAATTAAAATTTGAATTACCCTAAGTGTATCAAAAAAGAGTTTCAAACCAATTGCATAATAAGGTCTCTTTTCTTTTAACAAGTTACCCCAAGTCAGGACAGAAACACCTTTTCAGAGTTCTTACTTATAGGTTCATATGTTCAAGAACCACATTCACTTGTAGAATCCAAACATGGTTGTATTTATTGAACTAACCACATAATATCTACCTTAACAAAATTCTAGGATGTCCTTGTACCCATATACTCAATGTCTATGATAGAATTTTTCTCCCAAATCATTGTTTTATAAATAAAAATTTAAAAGAAGTTTATAAAGTTCCTCAGATACCAACTATAACGTCTTGACCCCAGAAACCTAGATCCAGGGCATTATTTTATTGCATTGGAATGATTATATGGATTAAAATATCGAAGGGGTGATTAGTTTATCCATCATGGAAAGACATATTATATACATGATTCCCCAAATACATCGGTAAATATAAATTACAAACATGATACATAATGAAATAAAATATTCATGATCCTTGAATGGTTATTCAATTATTTCATCATCATTACATAGAGAAATGAATCATAATAAGGAGGACCTCAACTGCTCATTAAGGTAAAGTAAATAAGAAGAACTAAAAAATCATTAGGAATAAATTAACATGGATAGTTAAATAGATGATAACACATGACATTTGAATATCTAGTTAAGGGAATATAAATATGGAATGGTAATAAATTGAAATCACATTCCATTAAATCAATTAACTAAAAATAAAATTCATTCATATATATGCATATGAAAAATATAATGGATAAATAATTACTTAATTATTAATAAATGAAATGAATAATTATCAAAAGTATTTTTTACGTGGAACACTCTACCTTTACCATCAAGATAAAGTTTAAACTATTTATCCAACTATCTATTCTTAAGAGATTATCGTTGCATTGACGGTATTCCATTAACTGGTCACAAACCCGTAGGGATTTCCTTAATCATTCTCCAACCATTTTATTGCTTGTACATAGAATTCATTATATAAAAAATAAATAATATCCCATATAAAATATTCATATTGAATTAATAATTTAGATTTATCAAAAATACCTTAGATGAGGATAAGTTATAATATGGTTTGTTGACAATAAAAACATTCCTAAAGAAGAATAATATTAAAACATTCAAGTGTTTCTAAAACCACATTGATACATTTAAACCATAATTCCCCATAAATTAAATAAAACTTATAATACCATGAGAATCAGTATATTCTTGATATAAAATGTCAAACAGATGTATATACACCAAATAAAAGTTAATTGAATCATAACAAAAAATAAGTCACAATGGAAAGTAAATTGAGATGAAATCCCTTCTAACTGTGGTAACATATGAATTAAAACCACAAAAGTATTAATCATGAAATAAAACATTTGAATAACATGAATAAAATATAATTCATTATATTACATTTCATTTGAAAATTATATACAACATATATATATATAATTGGGTGAACAAAAATAATGTATGACTCACCTAAGGAAATGTGAAGTTAGAATTAGTTGCATTATGTTTCCTTTCAAGTGACCATTCTTTAACATCCTCTATGATATAATTATTTTAATTTTATACATTTTTCAGAAAATTTTTAAGTTTATCATTAATATTATATCACTTTTTACTATGTTGTATACTACTACTTAATCAATTCCAATTATGTTGGGTGTTTTGACAAAAGTTGGTTTATTTGTCAAAAAAAAAAACATTTCTAGGTCAACTTTAGTAAAAGGGGGTCATTACATAAACATATCAGGAATAATAATCATGAAATAATTATTATATTTATAAATAAATTAAAATTTTAAAATCAATCATTAAATATGGTTATGAAAAATTAATCAACGTTATAATCATGGAGAAGGTAGACCGTACATATGCATGAGTAGCATTCACATTTTTCTTTGGTTATTATAATAAAAAGGTAAGCAATGATATATCATCATAAAATGATAATTATATCATATATACCATATTATTTATCATTATATAGATATATATAGAATTCTTTTGATGTAAAAGGAATCAAATCCTGTTGGGGAGTTGGCAATCCACACATCCACGAACGACGTTATCACTTTATGTGGGAAAAGATGATAATAAAAATGATATATATATATATATATATTGAAAAATGGTAACTATGACATTAATATCCTATAGATTTTTTTATGTCTCATATGTTTAATTATAATAATCTTTTTTACATTCCATGGATCATGTGAATGAATCACATCGCTTTGAGGGGCGAATGTCCACACTTCCCAAATTTATGTTATCATATCAACATAAAATAAAAATTACTTAATGATATGTGCTATAAATGGATAAATAAGTATAAATAAATAATATATATATATATATATATATATATAATATAATATAAATAGAGTCTCCATTATAATGGCCTCCCTAAGAGGTAGTAATGGTAAATTGAACAATCATTTTTTCATGAATAAGTAGTTCACAATACACAAAAACAATATATTTATTACCCTATAGATGGAAGTGTGTGTATGTATAGGTATCCCATTAAAAAACAAAATACTAGTATATTTAATATTTTTTTATACATAATAATGGATTAATGAAATTTTTGTGGGTGGATTATTAAAATAAAATTTAAAATCATAAAGAAAGATGTTACCTCTTAACCGGGTTGCTACTTTTGGTTTAAACGAAAAGGTTTAATTATAAATATTTATGAACAAATGGGGAATTCATGTTCTAGAGGATATATTTTTTGGATTCTTTATGGTTAAATATTGTCCAAACATAAGCGGTTTGGGTAATGATGAGAGTCTGTGGCCTTTTATATAGAAGGAAAATGACTCAAATGGATTTTTGGGAAACATGTAACGTGTACACATGTCGGTACATTAAAATAGTCATAAAACCCCAAAAAAAAAACTCATGAATTTAAAGATAATTAAATAATTATTACAAAAAACCGGTTTTGTACAATTGGATAAGTCATTTAAGCCCATAAGTTATTGGTTTAGTCCTTTATTATGCACAATTTTACCATAATAAATATAAATAATTTAAGTTACATTCAATAATATTTTGGACCAAATTTTTTTGGCATTGTTAGAACTTATAAATTAGTCTAATCCAAAATATGTAATATGTTATTCAGAATTCCAATCAATGAACTAGCCTCAACTAATTAAAATTTAATCTCGTAGGTTGGATGACAAGCATGTTTTTAAAGTAAAACATCTGAATGTTTTCTTTGTTTTTATAGTAAATTTCAATGTTATATTGATTCCAATAACATAAATTATATTAATGGATTAAAATATTATGTAATTATACATTATAAAAATTAAATTATTATTTATCCTTCTAAGTATATTAAATTAAAAAGTAATTTTTAACTGAAATTCTTTATTTATAACTATTAATTAATAAATTAAATATTTCAGAAAACATATAAAATTCACCAAAACAAAATTATTATAATAAAATTTTAAATATAAATAATATTTTACATATTAAATCAATTAAATTTTCCCAATTTAAATTTAAAAATGGTTCTCAATTAAAAATGTGTAAAAATTCATTAATAAAAATATAGTAATTTATGCATATAATTAGGGTTTTTTGATCTTAAGCTTATCAAATCAATGATATTAACATAAAAAATATATAATTTAATATATAAAATATAATTTTTACTAAAATAATTCACTAATTATAATTAAATTAATTTATTAAGAAAAAGTTACTTTTTTCTAAAATAGTTTAATATAAAAACATTTTCTTTATATTTAATTATTTCATATTTTCCATTATAATAATTTTTTATCATATAAATAAATATTATATTATAATAAAATGTTTATTTAATTAGATAGATATTACTAATCATAAAATTTAATTTAACGGCTAGGATAAGTCTTAATATATTAAATAGTAATATTTTAATAATGTATGGTAAAAACATAGTCTTGATTGTAATATAAGTTTTCAAAATGAGTCTTCCTTACATGTAGTTCAAGGTAACTTAGTGTTGTCTGAATTACCAAATGTTTAATATATTAACTCTATGTAAATTAGTAAATATATTTTAATGTATCATAGTATTATATCCCCTTACTTCATTGGTGTCTCCTATCATGTAGGATATCGAATATAAGGTTTTATTTTATAATATTTGTTGTTACAAATTTAGAAATGATTGTTTATTTTTTAAATATTAATAATAGAATGAAATAATATTTCTAAAACACAATTTTATTTCAATATTTTCAGGATATTTTAAAAAATATATAGTAACTCATATGTTAGTGGGATTATTTATAATCATTGTGGTGCTCAATGTAAAAAAATAATGGGTTGTTCCAAAATCCTTCCCAACTGACATGGCGATGTATCAAAAAAAAATATCTTCTAGAAGAAATTTTGATTTATTAAATGTAGAAAAATATAGGTTTACCCATTAACTACATCAGAATGGGAGAACATTTTCCAGAAGCTAACTATGGGAGCAAAGTCATATCAAAAGATTGACATCATGACATCTTTTTACACCATGGACTAGGAATTGTTTTGGTAAGATTCTTAATGTTTTTGGCTTTAGCATGAGGTTTATTGGTTGGAAAAAATCCCTTATTGGGTATGTTCACAAATAATTACTAGAAATGGTTCACCAAAAGGATACATTAAATGCTTCATGGTGTTAGATTTGGGGATCTTATTTTGGCCATCATCGTTTCTATTGATGATGATTATCTCAGCAGGAATCTAATAAATATGGATTGCAAGGTTGATCATGAAACAATCATATATTATTGAGGTATTGTTTCTCTAAATCACCTTTTTTTCCTAATTAAATTAGTATATTTTCTCAAGGAGACATAAACACCATTATAAACATAAAGAATGTATTAATAAAATATGAATGTGTCTCTAATAATAAGGTTAACTAGGGAAAGTATTTTATTTATTTTAGAAAAAACATGTGAACCTTCAAGAGGTCATTTATGATAAAAAAGATATGGATAAAGGAAGGATATATCCATTTTATTTATCTTGGTGTCCCCATATTTGGAGTAAAATTGTAGGATACTCATTTCACTTACATTGTGATCCAATTAAGAGGAACTCTCTCTTCCAAGAAGGGTAAATCCCTCGCAATGGTAGGGTGTGCATGTATTATCAAGAATGTGGTGGTATCAAATAAGGTGTATATGTTCTTGGTGTATTATTGAACTTACTCTGTCATGAAATTCATCAAAACTATAACGGGAGGCTTTGTATGTAGTTGAAGCATTCAAGAAATTATAATGATCACTACTCTATGGAAAAAATATTGCACACCTCATGTCGTGGGATGCCTTGGTATCAAAAAATTTTACCTAATAAAAAAATCCTAGATATAAAGATTTGTTTGGAGACTCATAAATAGAATTTATGAAAAATTAGGCTTCTTTTGATTGAGATTCATATATATTCTATTTGAAGGGAAATCAAAATATTTATAGTCTTCTGTTCATCCTGGTTGAGAAGAAAATTATAAAAAATTATTTGGGAATCAAATTGATTGGAAATTGTGAATTAATTTCTTAGGATATAGAAGGAAAATTAGATTGGATCCCATCTTCTTGAAGGGATTAAAACACCATATTTAGTCATTGATAACAATATTTCCATAAAATATGTACTATAAATTCCAAAAATGTTACCTCAGGAAGTTGTCTTAGATGTTTCCAGATATGAATTCCTAAACCAAAAGGATATACTTATATATGAGCCAAATTTTAATAGAATCCATGATTCAAATAGTTTTTATATGTATCAACTCCATTTTAGTAACAAATATATTATTTTTATAGAAAAAAATTAATATCCCCATCCATATTCACATTGCAATAGACACTATCACTCAAAATGCTGCCAGTTGATGAAAATAATCGAAAGTAGATATTTCTCTTTCTTTACATTGTGATTTCTCTAACCAACATTGGATGAGGTTCATCACATTTTTTTTATTTTTAAAAACGATGCCTCTCTATGGAGGGACGTTTTTTACATCTTTGATATTCATCTTCTGCATGATAATAATATAATTGAATTTGTTTTTTCCTTGATGAGGATTCAAATGTACAAACAACTCACTACACAGTTCAAGACGTCTTTTTCATAATTAATTATTGTTTTATAGAAAATATGGAACAAGAACATTAATAAACCATCCAACATCAGACTGTGGACAACTCTAAAATGATATCAAGTGGGCTCTTCAAAGTGAAAATCATTTTCATGATGAATGAATAATCAATTCGATAAATTAATTATCTGTATTGAGGAAGCTGTGAATATATGGTAATTATCCTAAATGTCTATTTTCTCCTAAGGTTTTCAAGTTACCCCATTCATTGGATGGATCACATGAATCTTTTATGGGGCTTCACGGGGTATCCTTGGACCCACTAGTATCAAAAAATTTTAGATCAGAATGTTGTTGTTTTGGATTAAGTTCATTGTCCTTGTAGAAATGTCACTACTTTATAGGAAGATGTGATTGGAATTATCAATTTTATATTGGTTTAATGTCAATGGAGATGGATTAACTTCTAGATTGAATATGATTCAACAAAAATCATCTAAGATGTAAGGCTGATCCATATTCATATATCATTGAGGAAAACCACTAAATTGGATAACTTTCTTGAAATACATTCTTCAATGAACTACATCTTCAAACATACATTTCATGAAAGAAAACAATATTCCGATCAAATTTCATCAAAAGGATTTTCAGATGAGGTTTGTGTATACTCAAATATTATTTTTTGTGACATGATTCAAATGTTCATATGGGAAAAGTGTAAAATTATCTCTTTCATACTCTTATGACATTTCTTCATTATATTAAGAAACTTTATGCACCATTTTTTTATAATAATTATTCCCCATAGAGTTTCATAGAATTGTATATGGTTTAATAGAGTTTCATTGATAATTTTTTAGTCTGTACTACCCAAGGTTTTCAAGATACCTAACAAGATAACCTTATTACTTTGGTTTCCAACTTATGAATGTTTATATATTTTCTTATGAAATACAAGGGTGGTTTGGTATGTTATTGATCTGTTCATCGATTATAGTTCACCCATGATGGGATTATTCCACTCATTTAATGGTTGTAACATATTGGCCCCAGATATAGAACTCTTGTGGATCGTGTTTCCACTCCTAGATATTATATATTACGTGTGTATCCATTTAGATATGGTCATGTGACGTACATATCCATAAATATGAATTTCAAGAGATGCATTGCCTAAAAATTTTAGTCTATAATATTATAATCAACTATGTATAATTTTACTATGTGTGATTAATGTGATTCTTGTCCAATAGTAACACGATGTCTTCAAAAATGTTATGAAATAAGAATAAATGATTGTATGTGATGATGATTGGGGGACACATGTATATTTATACATTTTTATGATACATACCACATCATATCCCTCAATAATTTTAGTATAATTTATTCTTTTCTATAGGATTATCATTTTATAAATTTATGGATCTCGAGATTGATATTTATTACCATCATTTTAATGTATTTTCGAGAAACACCTTGTGGTTGAATGAATGGGGGTTTTATTTTGACTTACATATTTATCATTAATGTGTTTTAGAATTATCCTTATAATTCATCTGATGGTAAATCCTGAGGTAACTCATAAGATTTGATGTGTGATAACATTAATTATATCCTTCCAAAATATTTTAGGAATGTATCTAAATGTTTTTGGGTATATTTTCATAATTTATTATATATGATGCAATATAATATTAAACAGCATAAAATATATTTTTCTTCATTTCTAGTGTGATATTACAAGAGTATATATGCACCAAATCCTTAGTATATATTATGTGGAAGGATACATATTTTATGGAACATAAGAAAATACAACATAAACGTATGGTTTTCATGTTAATAAAATTCACTTATCATAATTCATGATATTAGATTTCATGTATGTTTTCTCCATCCACATTATTAACCCATATAATGTATCATTTAAGGAAACAATTTCATAATATGTAACCTAAGGATGTGATCAATTCTTATGATGAATAAATTTATGTTGAATTTATTCATACATTTTATCATATAAGTAAATAAAATATACTGATTTGAATCATTGAAAAGAAATATAATCCACAACCATGTGACAAAATTGATGTGGGTTGTTTTCAGGTTACTTAGCCAAGTATTTTATAAACCTGAAGCTATCATCGTCCTCATCCTTATACAAGAATATTTATAGCATGTAATAGTGGATATATGTATCCCAACAAAACATTGGATGATTAAGCATAGTTTGTAGATTCCAGTATATCTGGGAGTCCTTTGTCTTCGACTTCAGTGATCTCTTTTAAACACATGGGATGAAAATTTTGATGTTTAAATGGTTCTTCGTTGAAAAGAATGCTATATTTACTTCAATTATTTATTTCATTTTTACATAATGTTCATAGATAATAAAAGTGATATACTAGAAAAGGTATTTCATTTCCATCACTGTTTTCCAATAATATATATTAAATCCAAACTCATCCCTTCAATATTATCATTTTGAGTACTCCAAGGTGGTCAATATTTTACTATTTTCATGAGTTTTTATAGTATATTATAATGTATATTTGGAATTATTGTATTATAGGAGATGGTATTGAGTCTTAGTTTCCATCATTCATTGTATATTAGGTTATTATTATTATTCCATAAATTTATAGTTTGGTATTGGTAAATGAAAAATATGTTGACTATGTATAAATATTTTATTGGTGATTGTTTTATCATTCATAGTAATTTATATGGGTGGTACCTCCCATTTTATTATGGGATACTCTTAGTGAATGTCATGAACCCATGTATAAATAACATGGGAACCCCCCCCCCCCACAAAATAACCAAGGGAATCAAAACATGGTCCTCTCCCTCATACTAAATCCTTATGGAAAATTCTTCAACTCCAACCCATAATACTAAAGCAATGTTATGTATCAGAGTGAAAATTTTACATATTGTATAATTTTATATATTTTAAACTTTTTCTCATTATATTAACCAATATGCATTACATTCACATATCAAATAAATATTTGTGTATTGATAACATTACCAAATTTATGCCACTTACACATCCATGTAATCCACATCTATTAATCATATCATAACTTACATATCATATTGTAACACTATTTCATTAAAGGTTAAATCTTATTTATTCTGCATTTTATCCTAACATATGACATTAAAACTCAAATAATTTTTAAATTTAAAGTGTTTGATACCTTTATTCATATACGATAGTAATGATTAATGAACCACAAAACATTATTCATATATTTTTAATTAATGTGACTATTCTTGCATAGTTGTTGGATTTTTGGGTATGAATATGAGTAACAGAATTATAAAAAAAATAAATTTTTTTCCATAATTTATATTAATTGATTAATTATTTAGATAAAACATCCAATTTTTTTTTAATATGAATAAAATCATAGATGCTGTAATTTTTTCAAGAATTTAATTTTATCAATATTATTTATTATTAACCAAAAAGAATATAAAGATTACTATTTATCAAATGTTAAATATTTTTTTTAATTAATATAACTAAAGGAATAAACAATTTTTTGTTGATTATTTTTTTATTAATGAATAAAAATGTATTTTACCGTAAAAACTTGTTTTCTGGAAAAAATATTATTACACACAACGTATTTTGTCTTAATAAACTGAATTAATCACTATTGAAAAGATAATTTCATGAAATTTACTGATAATATTTTAATTAAAATATTTTATCATTCATCCAATTATTTTATTAGGCATATAACGGGAATAAATGAATTTTTCTCATAAAAACTAATTTTCTCAAAAAATGTGTTTATAGATATTTTGTGTGCAAATATTCGAATTAATTTTATAAAATTATTATAATTTAATTTTTTTTAAATATTTGTGAAATATTTTTAAAATAATGTAGTTTATATTATTAAATAATTTCAGGATAATGTTTATCCAAAATTAATAGATACCATGCTAAACATATTGATACCATCGTAAGGATTAAAGTGTTAAAATATGGTTTAAAAGAATAGTTATGTTTTAAAATAAAAAAAAAATATAAATATACATATCTATTTGTGTTATTTTATTTATACTATAGCCTTATTATAATTGAAACTGTGATCATTTTAAGACAGATGACTTTAGTAATAACTATGTTATATTATAATGTTTCAAGTATTTATAATTTTTCCACCAACCCCACATATAAAAGGATACTTCTACTTCTAAAATAAACACACTATTCAATAAATGTAATTTATAGATTATATGAAAAAAATACCTACCCAATAATAAATTAAATTCCCCATTGGTTGTACTGTATACAAAAAAACCATGTCTACAAGGCATTATGTGTAATCTAAAATAATACACCATATGAAAATATAATTATATTTACTGATCTATTTCAAGTTTCATTCATCATTAAACATCTCTAAATACCATATAACTATATTTAAATATTTAAATCATAATATTCACATTACTAAAATAATTATTATAATATTAAATAAAATTATCATTTATACCTAATAAAATATAAAAACATTTCTCAGGCCAAAATATAGACTACTGCCTCAATGAGGTGATGCATTATTATTTTTAATAATTATTTATAATATATGTATTATATAATGATGTGATATTTTTGTAGGATATTTATAAATTAATTTTTATTCTATAACTATAAACAATTACCTACCTTCTTTTCCCCTTAATCTGTTGGAAAATTAAAGCATAACTTATACTTGTGTGTGCATTACCACCCGCACATAGTGATGAGATTATATTTTTAATTTCTCATTACATAGATAATATTTTTTATAATATTAATTAATATATATGATATTTATTATATTATATTTATTTTAGAAATATGTATTATTATTTAAATATTATTCCTTTCATTCAATTGAATATAGAGACATCACTCATGGATGTTTATATTCTAACATCTCTAAAAATTGATATAGTTCATTAATTATCAATGCTTGGGATTAATGGTTATAAAAGGGTAGGTATTTAATAAAAAAGGTACTTATGAAATGATTAATATTTTCAAGATATAAATCCATGAACATGGATTAGTTACTAAAACAATTGAATTTAAACATCCATTGGAATCATAACATTTGACACTAAAATATATATTTTAACTAATTGTCATTTAGAAATGGGGCATTATAATTTATAAGGGAATGAAATATTTTATGGAATGTTTGAAAATAATTATAGTATATATGTATGATAAATATTAATTTATATTATTTTAGGTAAATAAAATGTACAAATAAATTTAAAACATGAGGAACGGTTTTTGTTACAATCTCATCTCTTTTTGGGACATTATTTATTAGATTTAAAAAGAATTGAATTATATGATCCTAATATTTTAAACCATCTAAAGTTTCCTATTATTTGGTAATATATCGGTTTTCATGTTATTCATTCATTATTAAATTTATTAAACAAAAATTACTAAGAAATATTTTTATGAGAAATTGACATTACTTCCTCTTTTCAGTTAGTGATCATTCTTTTTTATATCAATGTTCATCCAATTTTTTAGTGAAGTTATAATCTATGCATTATTAATTTGGAAAAATAATTTCATTTTTTTAAATCATTCCAAAATTTTAAAATGAGTACATTCAATGGTTTTTCATATGAATCAATTTTTTTAAAAAAAAATTGTGAAAGGAATGGTCTCTTTTAATGAAAATGGAATGAATTGATTTTCCCACAGTTACAGTATTCCATCATCATGAAGATTAATAAAATACATTAACGGATAAAAAATGAAAAAAATAGTCACATTTTTTATGGGAATTTCACTTTCTAATGTAAAAAAAGAATTTATTGCTTCTAATAATTCTCAAAGAGTATTTTCAATACTTTTAAAAACATATTTTATATCAATCTTATCATCCGTTAAATATTTTTATGATAAAATAGAGATATGATATTGTGATACCATTAAAATTATTACACTATTTTCATAATGATTATGATGTTTTAATAATGATTTAATGGGAATCTATTCATTCCCATTGGATTCTTATGTTTTGATGAAATGAATACTTTTTTGAGGATTTGGTAAACTAATGTATTATTTTCATTTTTTTATTGTTGGGACAAGAATATTATATCCCTCTAATAAATTGTGTAAAGATTCATGTCCCATTAAATAATATAATGTTGAATTGTATGTGAACCTAATATATTAATGCACTCTTTCCACTCTGATAGTCATATAAGAAATCCATGAATAGAGAAATAATGAAAACAAGGGGTGAACTGAATCCACTATGGGACTCTATCGACTATAAATGACATGCAAGTGATATGTGTATAAAGAAATAATTTATTTCTATATATTTTTGATAAAAAAATTATGTATAATTCTTATGGTTGGGTCTCAGGTCTCATGATTAATAATTTTTTATTCCACCCTCTTGTGACTCTTGCCATTGGTTAAGAAAAATATTTTTTCTATGACTCATGATTTATGGTTTTTGAAATGCTTGCAATGATTTTATATGTTATGATAATTTTCTCAGAAACATATTCTTACTTTTTTATACCTTATGATTGTCAATTTTCATATCACCTATTAAACCATACCAAGTATTTGGTCTCAACAATTCATATATATTACCTTATCTTGGTTATGAAGAAAGTTATTAAGAAGGGTCTACCCATGAATATAACATTGTGTGAAAAATTTTCTTATACATAATTATTATCAATCATACAATAAATTTAATATGTATCAAGTCTCTGAATGAAATTTATCTTTATTAGAGTGACACAGGCTTTATATACATAGATATTACATAATTTTAGATTAAAATTATGTACATTACAAAAGTTAATTCAAGATGACCATAATAGTTTAGGGTCATTGGAAACATGGAAACAAAATCATCTATCCTACTGAAAGAACCACATCCTCTCTCAAAAAGATCTCTATATTTGGTACTTCCACCTAAATCCATTATTTATAACCTCATGGAAGGAATCAAATGAAATGGCTGAGCTCAGAATCATAGTATGGGTAAGCTATATATATATGTAAGAATAAAAATGAAAATAAGGGTATGATAACACGATCATAACATTAGAATATCATAAAATTCATATAAAAGATAATATATTTTAATTATGTAAAAAATCCTGATAGTCTATACGACATGATTCAGTAGGAAATAAATATCAAGATATATGAAATAAAAACCAAGTAATATGTCATATGATTTGTGGAATATATATAAAAATAAAAAAAAATTATGTCAAGGATACCTATAATGACCTTGATATTATGTTAGGATTCAGCTATGACAATTTACCTACCTTGGGATTGGGATAAATACTAGTTTATACACTTTCATTTGTGCTTGGGCTACAACCCATGTACCTTCTTTCTTTTAGGCTTGGTCTAAAACCCATGAACCTTATTTATTTTAGTCTTCCATAACAACCCAAAAACCTTATTTAATTTATGATTTTTCTTCCACCAATGAACCTTATTTATTTTAGGCTTGGTCAATAAACCAAGAACCTTATTTATTTTTTGGCTTGGGCTACACAACATGATCCTTCTTTCTTTAAGGGTTGTGTTATAACCCATTAACCATCTTTCTTTTATGCTCGGGCTACAACCCGTGAACCTTATTTCATTAAGTCATTATATTCATCCAATATACAATTTGAGATCATATAAAACATATAATTACCCAATTAATTATAGGTAGATATTGGTCCCACCCATTTCATAGTACAATCATTCATACATTCCCCAAAAAATAATAAAAAATTCATCTTATCAAGACCCATAAAAATGCATAGGTCTTCTAAAAATCAATTCAGAACACATAAAATGAAATGGTGATCATTAATGTTTTTTCACATCATTAACTATGAATATAGATAAGTTTCATAGTCACTTAATGAATTCATAACCATTTTAAAGGAAGTAGGTTTTGAAAGAAAAAACCTATAGAAGTGAAACAGGTGATTGAAACATCATTCCATCAAAATACAAACAACTCAATAATGATTTATTAATGGAGCCATTAGACCATTTACTATAAATTAACGAGTAACATAAATGGATTTTATATTAATGAAAATAATTTTCAAATATCTTTCAAAACTTTTCATGAGGAAAATAACATTTCATCCTTGAAAAATTATTTTAAATACATAATACCATTAAAAATTTATTTTCATTGAAAATGCAGGGATCACTTATAATAATTACTTTAAATCATTTTAAAAAGATTATCTATGAAATGTAATTTTTAAAAAAAAATTTATTATGTATTAAAATTTTAAAATTTAAATGAATCTTCAAATGATTGATGTTGTGTAAATCCGTACAACTCGTATGAAGTAAAACACACTTTATTTTTTCACTGTTAAAGGGTTATATGAAATTACTTATTCGGAAAGAAATAATAATATAACCCTAAAAATAATGGTAAATGAAAAAAGGGTAATAATTTCTATTAAATAATATATTATTATGTAATAATATTCTTTCAAACCCTTTTTATAAAACACAGGTTTACGACTGAAGAGAGGGTAATATTGGGCTTTCTTAATTACACTTTCTTATCAATCATAAGTTACAAAGATTATATTTTGGTACCAATACATGATTTTAACCTGAAATAATATTGGATAAGTAATTTAATTGATATTATTGAGATATGTATCATAATATTTCATTAATTCCATCATAAACATGAATAATCTTGAAAAAGAAATGTGATTGTCTCAATAAACTCTTATAACATGGTATATTGGGTTTATACTCACCATGTAATGAATTTAAATTATCTGAATATTAATATATCATAAAAATAATTAGATTCATGATAATACATGTATAATAATATTATATACACTTTGAAAAATATTTTATGTTTATAAAAAAAGAAGAATCTCAAAGAAGAAAAATTTTGAAAAACTGTTTTACCGATTTTGTAACTTTTGAATGTAAACCCACTTGAAAAAAAGATAATAAAATAAGTATCTGAATAAACATAAATATATGTAAACTATACATTAAATAAATTAATGTTCATTAGATACACCAGAAAAAAATAATCAGCAGTGAACACATCTTGTATCTCGTAGAAATTAAAACTTGGATGAAATCATATTTCCTTGTGTCTTGACTCTCTTAAGACTCATAAAAGATTAATTTATAATAATTATAATTTTATTATAAATATTTTATATAATAATATTTTTATACATATTACCATAAATATTTTTGTTATGAATTTATATTTCCCTCTTATTAACTATCATATGATAATGTTTCACTTCTAGTAAAATTCATTTTTTCATTGTGTGTGTCTTATTTTGTTACATCTTTGATCCTTATACTTATATCATGGATAATGAATTTAAAATATGATATAAATATCAGTTATATACAGTATTTATTTTGTATAATAATCTAAAAAATAAAGGAGTACAAAATTGAATACACCATTCATGGATATGGTAAGTTGTAGATACGTATGTTTGATATTTTCATCTTCATTGTAGTATTGAAAGAAAGTATGTAAATGATATATATATATATATATATATATATATATATATATTATTTTCTAGTAGCATTAATATATCATATATATCAAATAATTTCATTAATCCCATCCGTAGTACATTCCATGTGGTCTGTGAACAAATCACATCGCTTTGAGGGGGCGGTAGTCCACACTTACTAAAATGAGACTATCGTATTAACACCAAATGAAATGTAAATAGATGTAATTTTTAAAACGAATATAGAATCTTAAATACATATTATATATTATATATGAGATATATAAATAGTTTTTACATCATAATGGATGCCATGATTGGTGGTAAAGAATAAATGAACAATAACCTTTTCGTGAGGCAAAAGTACTCTATATACAGAAATGATATATTCAACATCCATTAGATGGAGGTGTGTGTAAATATAGTTCAGAAAATTTTAATAAATATTCCTCATATCTAAGGGATACTAGTTTTTTTCATAAAATAATGGAATAAATATAGTAGATGGTGTGGAGATGGAAAATAATGAAAAGGATCTTGAGGGAAGATGTTACTTCTTAATCGGCTAAGTCCTTTTGGTTTATTCTAAAAGGATTCTTTGAGACGCTTTCTAACCAAATAAATACATACTTTTCTAAGGTATATTTTTGAGATGATATTTGGGAAGGTTTTCCATGAACATAAATGGTTTTATAGGTGTGAAGGATGGGTATAGGTGGTTGCCTTTTATTGAGAAATATATGTACTCACTTAGAAGTTTGAGAATCAAATTCGGTGTTCACATGTTCTTTCCTAAAAAAAGTCATTCTAAACAAAAAAAATCCATAATTCATGTTTTATGGTATAACTATGGAAATACAATGGGTTTTGGACACCTTTCTTGGTTATTTAGTCTCTTAATTTGATGGGTTAATTTCAAATTATGCTTAATTTAGACTTAACTACTTTGAATAATTTTTATCACTTTTAATAATCATTTTGGTCAAAAAATAAAATGGACTAATAAGAATATAAATTTTAGACTGAATACAGTGGTTTATGCTAGATTTATGAAATTTAATGTAGAGAAGTGTAAGAATTAATATTACTATCAATCCCCCAAATGAGACAAAATAATGGAGTTTTAATGTATGAAATGTTCAAAATTATGTTAAGATTATATATTCAGTTACAAATGGAAATTGATTCTAATGAATTAAATTGTATTAATAGATGTAATATTTATCTAATTTCACCTTAAAACAAATTTATAAAATCAATATTCATTAATAATTAATTTTAGGAAAAGGTAGTTTTTTTAACAAAAAAGCCATTTTTTTTTCTATTCATCAAAAAAACTATGTTTCTCATAAAAATATCAAAAAATCACATTAAGATAATTTCATTGTTATTAATTAAACAATTAGTTCTATTTTATAAAATTAAATTTCTGTATATTTCTAAATTTTATTTCTTATTAAAAGAGGATCATTCTAGAGAATAATATTTTTAATATAAAAGGACTTCTACAAAAAATATTATCTTTCACTATCAAAATATTTTATTTATATAAATTAATTATAAATAAATATTTTTGAATGTATTTATTACTATTCCTATAAATATGATTAATTAATTTGTTATGATTATCTTATCAAAATAATAAAATGTCGTTTCGTAGAAACTCATTGTTGTGCTTATCGTATTCCCTCTCGGTGTTTCTTGTATCATACACCATCTTTGTGTTTCCTATAACATATGAAAAGTCAATGTTACATGTAACACAAGACTAGTTAGTAATTTAGAAGACCCATCTCATGTTGGGGTTCGAGCCATAATTACCCCATGCCCACCTTCAAAGGCCCGGGGTTGGTGACTAACATCAAAATCACAACAAACTCTAGGAGGCATTTGCCTAAGAACCTGTACACACATACAGATAAAACTATGAAAATGTATAGAGGGAAAAAAATGAAGCTTCTATAAAGAGATTAAACATCGATGAACCTAAAGATAGTATAAAGGGTATGGTAATGTATGCAAAAAAGTAAATGTGAAAACACACACCCAAACCAGAAACCAGCCCAAACTATAAGATATTCAAAAAGACTAATAGGTGATAGATCCACCCTCCTATATACCAAATCTAACCACTGTACATAGTCCAAGTAGTCTGTATCCCTATGATCCTCTGAAATCACGATCTATCTGTCTGTCATCTGCAAAAGGCAAGACACAAGTGGGAAAATCCCATGCATGGGTGAGTATAAAATTACTCAGTAGCACACCAAAAAAAGATTAAAAGGGATCCATAATAGATAATATAAAAAGAAAAATAGAATATATTAATACGTATACTAGTGAAGAAGTGTATATCTCCACCCAACAATAGACATGCTCATTCAATGAAATCCAAATACGAGGGTAAGGGGATCTTCATCTAACTGCCTATCACAACAAAAGTGTTTATCCATCAGTTCAATGGTATCAACCATATACAATGACCCTCATCTTATCGTAACATAATAGGAGTCACAAGTCAATGTGTATCAAATCCGCATACCTTGATATTATCCACTTCATGCAGAACTGACTCACCCACACAGTATTGGGTCACATCACAAGGACACATATCGGTGGAGAAAGATCCCCTCTTTATCATGAGTCCTTAGGTATATCAAACTGTTCGTTGTCACTGTGATGAATAGATGAGGGTCCTACTATAGTAATCATTGAGGAACACCACTTTCTATCCTCGCTGGAGGGAAACTCGAAATGATCATCAGGGAAAAAACATACCCTTCAAACTGGAGGGTATGACTCAAACTATTGTTGGGGGAATACCACTTCCCAACCCAACTAGAGGGTAAACTCATAAAAACATTTTGGGAATTCCATCAACCATCCCACCAAGAGGGTAAGCCCAGTACTACTTTGATGAGCATGTTTTTTCACTGTCATCATTAGGTATTGTAACTATGCATTCTAACCCAGATCATTCTTGGTGTATCTTGAAAGCTTCCTCTAAGGGAACCATTGTGTTCTATAAAGAAAAAAATACTTAGGATAAGCATCTTGTGGTCCAAAATACATGTTCAAATGAAAGAGATAAGAAGACCTGAAGATTTCTCAATTAAGCTCAAGAAATACATGGCGTGTGGTCCTTCTTCACTAACTGGTCGTGTCTCTTGTTTGACATGGGTTCAATCCCATATAGGGTAAAATTCCACATTGTTGGATACAAGAAATCCCCCACTAATCCAGGGACCAGGCTATGTCTAATGGTTTTGTCCATTAACTCAGACATTGCTTCTGTGTACCTCTTTACATGGATTGTTGGTACACATGAGGTGTTATCTATGTGACCATGTTTTTCTTGTGTTATAATCACATGGTTTTGTGTTCATTCACATAGGTCACCTTACATAGTATAGTACTACATAGTGAGTCAATGCGAGTATATTCCATTTTATCCTTATCATGTTCACTCTCCTAATCACTAGTGCATTCCTAAGCAGTGGATTCCCTTCAACCACATAAAAAAGATCATCCCTTTACATTCCATTAATGTTTCCAAAATAATTGATATCATGAATAATCCTATGCTCATCCAGACAAATCACACCATTGTGATCCTTGTAAAAAACATGCATGATCGAAAACTTATTCACCCCATATGGACATCCGAAGGAAAAGTCACATGTCGTCAAAATATGCTTGAGAGGAATCCCATGGGGCCTATGAATCGGTCCCAAATCAAAATTTATGGATAAATCCATTTCTATCCACACAGAAATATGTATGATATGGGAAAGTCATATTTCCATAATGGATACCCAGTGAAAAAACTGTGGTTCACTACAACTCATGTGAACTAGGCCTTATCGGTTGCATGCCTCGATATCGACATAAATCTATGAAAATGGTGCCAAAATATCCACCTAGATATCAGGATCATGGTACCACTAACAACACATTGATTGGATGCATTACGAAGAAAAAATATAGTGGGTCAATGCATTAATAATAAAAAAATATTATTTTTATTTGGATATTTTTGGGACCCAAGCCGAAACCCAAATAAGATAGCCAAATTTAGTCTCGAATAGACCTTCTTGAGAAATGGATCGTGCATCCACAAATGGCATGTCTATTGTAAATTGTATACAGTATTAATGGTGGTTCAATGATTTTATAATAATATTAAATCAGTTATTTCTGATTGTTTCATGGGCCCAGGTCATGGGTAGGAGTAAATCATCCAAACCTGTCATAAAACGATCGTATCATCGATGGGGTCACGAAGACAATGATGGCTCATGAATTGGACACTCTGAGCGACTGTTATAGGGTTTTAAAGTGAAGTAATAATATAATAGTTAATAATATTAATGATAATTTTTTAATTTTATTTTTAATTTTAATTTACATTAGTTTTCCCCCATTCCTCATGTAGCCACCACCACTGCACTGCCTAGACGTCAACCTCTGGCCATCGTCACCTCTGCCTCAAGTCTTTTACTAGCTCCTCCATCTACCGGACTTGTTGGCTGGATATTGTTGGACCCCTTCAGCCTCTTACCTACATCCTCCGGTTGCACTTCCATATCCTAGCTCCACTACCTTTTCATACCTCCTCTAAACTGCCAGATCCACCTGAGACACATCGCAAACCAACGGAACACCACCTCCTCAATGTTTTCTCGCTCGTATGGAGCCACGCCGACCACTGCCTCACCAGACCGCCAACGGAATGCCTTAGACTCGCCAGACTACTTCGCACACCACTTCACCTTATACCAACTTTGTACCCCTATTACGACTTGTAGCATGGAAAAAAATAAAAAATATGACATTCTCGTTTGCTGATATAAATAGATATGATGTATGTTTGTGATTTCTTCATAGTTTTTCGATCCATCTCGAATATGCTCACCCGATTGAGATCGGTCACTCGACAATTGTCAAAATAGGATTCCATAAAATTCCATGGTGAAGGAACTAATAAATGAGGTAGATATGCACCAATATCCAATTTTCCAAACATCACCTCCCAAGCGTTCATGGTCATCGATCGAGATTGGAAATCATGGTTAGAACATGGGATAAACAATCATCAAAACAATGTGTTCATAGATTCATGGAATTACAAAAGTGGTGCATATTGAAGAAATAATTATCGACATGCTCAATCATTTAATCAAATGTGTAAACCCACAAATATGAGTTATACCATGATTAGATTGATCATTGTTGACAAGGATCGCACTTGTGCAATGATTAGAAGAAGATGATGTGTTTGTAAAGCTTCAGCCTTCTTAGATCAAAGGTTTCATTTTCATTCATTCTTTATTTTTCGACAACATTGAGAGGAGTGGAGTCAATGGAGATCCCATGATTATGAGAAAATATGGGGAAAATATCCATATAATAATACTTATAAATATGTCATTATGTTAAACAGGGATAATAAAATAAATAAATAAATAAATATTTTTTTTAAATACTTAATCACTCCCATACGATGGAACCTAAGTCAAAATCCTCACACCGAAAAAGGTTATAACCTTCATAGGGAAAAGACTATGTTAGAACTCAATGGTTGTATGGTATTCTCATCTGAGTATCCATTCATGATTTATTATGTTTTGTGGTTTTAAATGTATAAATTTATAATTTAATTCATCCATCTAACTCAGCACAAACGAGCGGGGGGTCTGAGTGTCCCACATATATCCATTTTATATCGTGACAAGGGTATACACCTTGTTCTGGACCTATCGATGGCCTCTGATTTCTGATCCAATAAACCATGAATGATATGTACTATTTTTTAGTTAATCATGTGTTCATAATATGAAACAAATTTAATATTTTTATATGAATAATCCAGGGAACATCGGGCCTCAGAATTGTGAAGAGTTTTAGCACCTATCTATGGAATAATATTTGATATCTTAATGGGAAAACCCATGGTCCTTACATTATCCCCTCCTTCAAGATTTTCATCCACTAATATTAAAACCAGGGGAAAATCAGGATAACACGACCGCACATAGCTCTCCCACACCCAAGAAAACTATTGGATGTTTCAGTACAGTCACAAAATGAAAATCAAAGGGATGGTCCATCCTCATAAGGTTTTTTCCAAGAATAGGGTCTCATGATTCCCTTCTTCATAATATCAATAGGGTGAAACACCCAAAGATATCTGGTTACATATGATTTTTCAATGCACGAATTATAAATGGGAATATCTTACATGCACTAAAAGTTAAGGAATCAACATCGTTTATTGAAGAAAATTTGTACCTTACAAATCCGCCAGGGTCAGATACATGGGAGTTAATTTCTCTGAAGCAACCCACAATAGGTGAGCCTGGGACTTCCCGCACTTCCCGCAAAGGGAATCTGATAAAAAAATTCCTTTTCTTGGAGTATAGAATATCTTGAAGTCATAGTTTTGTAAGGATTTCCAACCAATGTCACCATTGTATGTGCATGTATCTATAAGTGAAGACATACCCAAAACCTTGGTGGTCAGAACAAACCACAAAGATCACTCCCAGAGGGTTGCTTGTGATTTTTCGTTTGATTTTGTTGGTAAATGTAATTGAATGTAATTGAAACTATAAGATAGTTTACTTTTGAGTACTTTCTTTTTTATTTCTTCATTTTTATTATTTCTTTCCTTATATATTTACTAACTATTAGGCACAGACCATTGGGGGGGGGGGGGTTCCTACTAGGATTCATCTCACACCATGTTTGGTCATTTGTTTGGGAGCAAACAGATTATTATTGTTTAGGTATAGAGATGGGAAAGTGACCCTCTACATTTGGTACGTGATAGTTGTGGAGTTAGAGAGCATCATACCATCCTAAGGATTGAAATGCTATTGGATTTGTTTACTTGTTTTCATTTTTTCATGGATTTAGTATTTCATTCCAACATAGTGACTTGTTCAGATGTTTTCCTAGATACTATGTATCATGCATCATTTATATATGAGCTCTAGTTGTTTATTTATTATTTGTCTTCCATTGATTACTATTGTATGTTATTATTACTATTTACATTTTTTTTATCTATTTATTCTACTATGTTACTCTTCCATTTATGGTGTAGTTTTCCCCCTATCACACCCAAGCCCCTTGTTGCTAGTCAGCAACCTTTGGCATTTAGGGAAATCCACTTGAGGACATGTGACCAACCGGGTATAGGGTACCTCTAGGCGGAACCCAGAACTAGGATGTTACAATGTGGTATCACATGGATTATTTTCTTCTTTGACTTTCTGTTTAGAGCCTATAACGAGGGATTTGAAGGAATAGGTATTTGGTAATATGTTCTGCATGGGAGTAGTTAACTCGTGTACAAGGAAAATCCAATTTACCTCATATATTGTGATTTAAATGGGTTTTCAATTATTACAGTTGATTTTATTTCATCATTTGGGGATTCATATGTATTGTGATATTATTATTGATGTTATTGAGGTTCCATTTCTTTTGCAACCTGATTATATGAGGTTATTCCATATCATGCATCATATAGGCATTTACTAGAGATCACATGTCATGTAATCTTCTCATTCCATTTAGGGTGCATTAGCGATCTCATGTTGTTGTGATAGATGTTGTGTTAGATATGCATGTTGTTGTGATAGATGAATTGATAAAATACATGTTATCTGATAAGGTGTAGCTAATGTTTGATGTTTCATTTGAACGAATGTCAAACATTGGTCCATGTGTGTTTTGGGGAATCATGGAACTGAATTTGGTGAATCATGTGATTTATTTCCCTCTTATACCTTGTAATATACATTAATAATATGTCAATATATGATTCTCTGAGAGTATGGGCCCCCACAGGTTGGAATTTAGAATTTTTATACTTGTTTCATTGTTTTTATGGGGTTCTAGAGTAGTTTCTGAGGCTTATTGTCTAGAAAAACCCGGAATACATGGTGTGAATTGATGAATACATTCCACATATCCTTCTGTTCCAGAAGGAAATTTTTTTCCTAAGTAAATTCCATGTACATTAGGTACACTCCATGTAGTCTCTAATTGTATTATTACATGTGTGAGTAGAGACACGGGGTTGAGAAATCTCTGGTGGTACACATTGTGTACTGGACATACACACTGTGTAATATAGATCATTTTTTCACCCATGTGACTAATGACACAGATGGATGAAACATAGGTTATACATGCCATGTCAAGATTGAACACATTGTGTAGTGTAACCCATGTATCTGGTCGTGTGAATCACAACACATGTCAGTGAAACCCTTATAGTACACATCGTTTCTGGAATGAACACGCTGTGTAGTCTCGTTCTAAGAGAACCGTGTGGGTTAGTTGTGTAGAAGATCTTGGGTAGGAGAAAATGATACAAGAACTCATTTTATCTTGGGAGAACACACCATGTGAATGGGGTGTTACACGACCATGGTGGAAGGAGTAAACACCAATTTAAAAGCTTAAAATAACATGTCATGTAGGGGTCATATAGGCCATGTATCCCTATTTTGAAAAACATGAATGCTTTCATTCTCTTTTTCATTTCATTCACTTCTATGTTTCATTCCTTGATTATCTTAAACTATGGTGTGTGCTTGAACTTTCAGAGTCATGCCACCGCGACGTCATCCGGTTGTACACCAATTTCAATGTAGTGACCTGACACATGACATGGGTAATTAAGGACTACAAGAAGATCACCCAGTCATGCCTCTCTTGACACCAGCCATTATCTCGGATACAGGTGATGATTCATAGTTTTGAGAGGGCTTTTGAGGTTTATGAATACCTTCCGGGGAGTACGAAATCATGCATCATCAATGGTCTAGTGGACGTGATTCTTTCAGTAACAGAATCCTCACACCTTCTCAGGGGATGGATAACCTCAGGCTGTAGAGTCATGGTTAGAAGCCATGTTATTGATGTTAGAGTTTCTAATGATGGCTCAATAGAGGAGGGTGAATCTCGCTACCTTCATGCTTTGGGATTCCACCAAGAGATGGTGGGATGTGATCTTACAGGTGGGATTCCAGTAGGTTTTGTATTGGGATGAGTTCTATAATTCCTTTTACGATTACTTCTACCCGGAGACATTGTGGGCTGATCAAGATCAAGAGTTCATGAGTCTGAAACATGGTAATCTCTCGGTCATGGAGTATTCTTACAACTTCACATAGCTACAGTGCTTTATTCCCATTTCATGAGGTGATCTGTTATTTTTGGAATGAAATTTTGATGATGGTCTTAGGAATGACATATGACCTTAGGTGAAATTCCTCTGGTTGACATCCATAGCTTCCATAGTTAACCGTGAACTGATCACATAGCGCATCCTGAGGGATTCTGGAGTTGTGATGTAGGTGGGATCAACATCCAGAATTGGTACCACTCCGACTGACATCAAGAACCACCACATGGAGTCTATATGTGGAGATCCGAGGAAGCATGATACTTTTTCTAGTACCCAGGTGGTGTTTTACTAGTGTAGGAAGAGAAAGAATATGAGGCCACATTTCTCGAGAGACCTACCGCGGTTCTGATCTTATGGAAATATGGGTCATCTTTAGTGTTTCTTTTATATTTATTCAGTAGTAGATGATGATATGGGTTTTATTTTGAATCCTCCTAATAGATTAGGACCACTAGTTTCTCATCAGTCTTGGAACTGGAGATATTCCGGCCATTCAGGCCGAGGCAGATGTCGTGATCAAGGAATCCAATCGCCAGGCTTTCAATGACCACATGGTGGATCAGCTCAGGGAGGTCATGCAGGGTCATAAGGTCACAATACATGTCATACATTTTTAGTGGATTAGACCCTACAAGAGAAGGATCCTGAACCTTCTAAAGTTCAAGGTACAATCATAGTTGCATCAGTTTTAGCTTCTTTACTTTTCGGTATAGGGGATTATCGTAGTTTCATATCTATTTCTTTTGTGGAGAGCCTTGGTCTCTATATCATTACTTCTACTGATGTCTTAACATTGGATAATTTTTTGGGGACAAGAACGACTATTCTACGTCAGTGCAAGGAGTTCCCTCTTGAGGTTGGTGGTTGTCACTTCACATTGGACCTTTATGTCTGAGAGATGAGGGGATATGTCATCATTCTCAGGATGGATTGGGAAGATCCCTTTTAGTCTGTTATTGATTTCTATTATGATAGGGTGTGTTTTACGTCACTGGAAGGTGGGTCATTTATATATAAGGGATAATGATATGTTTAGGAAATCGGATCATGACCGATGCATCATGGGTTGGGAGGAGCTACAGCCCATATTTCTAGTCTGTATCTGGATGACCCGGGGACATCATAGTTTAAATTTTCTCTTGTGGAAAATCATTTCAAGGATGTCTTTCTATAAGAATTTTACTATTTTCCTCATGAGAGATAGGTGGAATTTTCTAATGATCATATTCTAGGTGCAACACCGATGTACATTCCTCCTTATAGGATCACTACACCAGAGTTTCAGAAGCTCATGAAGTAGTTAGAGGAATTACAGGTGAATGGTTTCATCTAACCCATCAATTCCCCTTGGGTTTTTCCTGTACTATTTGCAAAAAAGGTGGACGGTACCCTAGTACATTTCATGGACTATCAGAAGAAGATATAGTTGGTTGTTAAGAATCGATATCCCTTATCGAGGATTAATGATCTCTTTGATCAGCTTCGTGGAGCCTGGGTATTCTTGGAGATTGACATGACATCTTGTTATCATCAGTTGTGTATTAGACCATCCTATATACCTCTTACATTCTTTAAGAGAATGTATGGTCTATAAGAGTATGTGGTTATGTCATTCAATCTCATGAATGTGCCTTTAGATTCATGGAACTGATGAACTGAGTGTTCCATCCATACATGGATTCTATCATGGTAGTCTTATTGGATGATATCTAGGTGTACTGTCATGCTCGAAACGACCATGAAACACATCTTGAAATCGTTTTGAGTACACTGAGAGAGAATCAATTATATGATATGATCTCAAAATTCAATTTTGGATGGACCATATTCACTTCTTAAGTCATGTTATCTAAGAGACAATAGTATCAGCCGACCACGAGAAAGTGAGAGGAGTAGTTTCCTGGGAGCATCTAAAGAACTTTATTGAGGTACGAAGTTTTCTATTGTGGAATGGTTACTACAGACGTTTCATACATGACTTTTCATGCTTATCAGTTCCACAACCATTCCTAACTAAGAAGGGTTTGATGTTCTTGTGGACATATCCTTTTGAATCATCCTTTTAAGAGATGAAATGGAGGTTGAATTCAGTATTGATAGAAGTTTTTTTAGAGCCATGAAAGAGCTATAATTTATACTATGATTCATCTGGTATTGGCTAGGGAGTAGTGCTTATTTAGGGTGATGGAGTAGTTGTATACGAGTCTCAGCAGTTGAGGACACATGGGAGGAATTACCCGATACAAGATCTCGAGTTGGCTACAGTTGTACATGATTTACACTATTGGAGACATTATCTATTGGGAGAGAATTTTTTGGTTTTCACAAACCACAAAAGTCTCTAGTAAATCTTTACATAGCGTGATATGTATCTGAGAAAGTGAAGGTTGATTGATTACCATCAGTATTTTAACATTGAGCTTGCCTACAAACCTGGGAAAGGCAACACAATAGTTGATTCATTGATCATGAAGGAACCAGATACATGATGATCAGGAGGCCAACAGTTAGTGGAAGCTTATGGCTATGTTATTTGAGATGCATTTGGAGGTGCACGACAAACATGGGAAGACATTTCTTTATATTGTTGATGTTACTTATACTCTACAGGATTGTGTGTGAATATGGTAACAATAATATTTTGTAGGCCTAGTCCTTCGGGAGATTGTGTCAGGGGAGGACCCTATTCCTGGATAGATCATAGGTGAGTATGAGATCTTACGTTTTCATGGGCATGTATGGGTTTCAGCAATCATACTCAAGGAGCTGTTGCGGGATATTCATTCCTCTATTTGGGCAGTTCATCCTGGTTTCACCAAGATGTATTGAGATTTGCACCATCAGTAATAGTGGCCAGGTATGAATAGAGATGTTGTTGGGATTTTCGTAAGGTGTGTCACCTGTCCGTAGATGAAGGCAGAGAATCACTGACCATCTAGGATTTAGAAGAAGATACCCATTCTCAAGTGGAGGTGGAATGATGTCACGATGGACTTTATCATAGGATAATCAAGGTCGCCTTTATGGAACTATGTAATTTGGGTTGTTGTTGAAAAAATCAAGAAGGTTGCATAGTTTTTACGCATCAAGGAGACCTTCATTGTCAATGAACTGGGAAGTTTGTACGTCTAGGATATTTTATGTTTGCATGGGGTTCGAGACTCCATCGTTTCGGATAGAAACACTTTTTTACATATCAGGTCTGGTAGGGACTACCGAGGGAGTTGGGTACACAGGTACTTTTGAGTACATCATACCAAACCCCATGAAAAATGGCCAGTATGAGCGTATGATTTAGGTTCTAGAGGACATAATATGAGCATGAATACTAGATTTTTGAGGATCTTGGGAGAAGTACATAACACTTGTGGAGTTTTCCTATAATAATTGTTTTCAAGAAACTATTTAGATGGAACATTATGATACTTTTTACGGTTGTCCATGTCGATCACCATTATGTTGGATAGAGGTAGGAGAGGTAGCTATGTTGGGACCTCATTTGGTTCAGGAGATCATAGAGCAATTGGTATTGATTTAGAAGAGGATGGATACTGTGCAGTAATAGTAGAAGTCATTTTCAAATAGACAGAGTTGACAACTAGAGTATGAGGTATGAGACCAGTTTTTTCTGTGTTTCGCACCAAGGTTGGGAAACATTAGGATTAAGAGATAGGGGAAGCTTTCTCCAATGATATGTTGGAATGTTAGAGGTTTTGGAGATAGTCAAGCCGGTTCCCTATCGATTGTAGTTATCTCTCAGGTACCGGAATATGCAAAACATCTTCCATGTTTCTGAGCATCGACGATACTTGTCAAACCCGAATCATGTTTTTTATCCTGAGGAGGTTCATTGGTAGGTTGATGCGTCATTTGAGGAGCATCCTATCTGGATTTTTGACCGTAGAGTGAAGGTTCTTCGTGGTCGGTCTGTCCCTCTAGTACGTGTGCTATGGCAGCACAAGCGAGTACAAGATGCAACTTGGGAGAGGGAGACTGATGTTCGATCACAGTGGCTGGAGCTATTTGAGGATTCTACATTTTCTCCACCTTCATAGAGAAATTCAAGGACAAATTTACTAAAGGGTGGATGTTTTTAAGAATCCAAATATTATTTTTGGGTATGGATCCTTTTTTCAGGTGTTTTGTGGAAATGAGGAGTTTCTGGAAATTTAAGGACTACACGACGTGTACATAATAGTACATATTGTGTACCCGATTTCAGTGGGTGACTGTGTACTAGCTGTGTAATGGCCGAGTACATTGCCACATGGGGTGATCTAGAGAATGCCTAATGTGGAGGCCAGTTATGGATTTTACACGGCATGTACATTAAATGAAAACGCCATGTACTTTTCTTTTTATTTGTTTAAATTGGTTGGGGTCATGTCTAGTTTTGCAGAATGCCCTTCTTCTGGCTCTGTCTTATCCTGGGGAGATTGGGAGCGATGATTATTCTCTGAGCCCCCACCCATTGTCTATGATCTGACTCAACTATCTTTGATTGTGTTGGAATAGCAATGGTGAGTCCTTCCTTCTTCTTGAGAATCATCTATTGATTTCTCTTGTCTTGTAGGATATCCTTGGTTGAACGTTTTGGTTGTTTTTGTAGATCTACGAAGTTCTAGATTGATTCAAAGGCTGAGGATCAACTATATTGATCGTACAATGTCAAGGTAGGTGGTTTGTTCCCTTCCATAGTTAGTCTTTGAAATTTATTTAGAAAAGTTCTTACCACCCTAGATTGGGGTATTGCATGTTTAGTGATTTTAACCCTATTGATGATTTATATCCTTGTTTCCTTGATTCGGGGCTCTTGTTGGTGAATAAGGTTATTTTTCTATGCTTGGGAGGTGTTTTCCCATGATTTATTTAGTATTGACCATTTGATCTATTTTTTCATATTATGCCACTGGCTTTCCATGCCTACTATTGTAGGATAGAGTGATATTATTTGACATACATGCGCCATGCCTTGTAGCTATTTATCCATGTAGTATATTGCAAATTACATTGGGTTCGGAATATTGTTTGTGCATTATGAATTTACACTGTGCTGTGGGAACATGGTGTAGTTAGATCATAGGGTAAATGTATGCTGAGAGATTTCCCAGAGTGTTTTTTAGAATTTTTACGTTGCGATACCATAGGAGGGATTGACGTGTGTGCACCCTTGGAGTGTTCATAGTTCCACAATATGAGGAAACATAGAGAATTGGATGTTGAGTGGTTCCTCAGAGTGTTTATAGTTACCACTGTAAGGCCACAGGGGGAATTGACGGTGATTTCTTCCTTATAGAGTCTTTGTTTAAGATGAACCAGAGGGGTCAGACATTGAGTACTTCCTAGAGGGTTGCTTGTGATTGTTTGTTTTATTATGTTGATAAATGTTAATGAATGTAACTGAAACTATAGGACTGTTTACATTTATGTATTTTCTTGTTTATTACATCATTATTCTTATAGCCTGCCATATATATTCATTGACAGTTAGGCATAGATCATTGAGGGTTTTCCAACCGGGATTTGTCTCACACCTTGTTTGGGTCATGCTTATCTGGCCAAACAGATTATATTGATGTATGTATAGATAAGTTCAAGAACCCTTATAATTTAGGTACTTGATTGATTTAGAGCTGAAGATCATGGGACCAAACTGAGGGTTGTGATGCTGTTGGATTTGTTTTTGTGTTTTCTTTTGTACTTTGATTTACTTTTCCATTCTTGTATTGTGACTTGTTTGGATTTTTTACTAGATTCTATGTATCATGTATCATTTATATATGAGGTCTAGTTGTATATTTTTTCATAGTCTTATGATGTTACTATTTTATGGTATTATTAATATTTCATCCTTTGTTATATATTTATTATGATGTGTTACTTTTCAAATGATGGCATAGTTTCCCCACTATCACATCCAAAGCCCTCGCTGCTAGTCGGCAACCTCTAGCGCTCGAGGAAATGTGCTTGAGGCCATGTGACCAACTGGGTACGGGGAACCTATGGGAGGCACCTAGAACTGGGATGTTATTGTTTGAAAAAATTATCTAAGCTATTCTAAATATGACTATATCATCGATGGGGTCATTCCACAACTAACATATCATGAATTGGACTCCTCGAGCAAGAGTTATGGGGTATTAAAAAGTAAAAATAAAATTTTCATTAATAATATTATAAATTACTTTTTATTTATTTCATTTTTTCTTTTTATTTGACCCAAACCCCTAGGGTTTCCCCCATTCCTCATGTGGCTACATCCCTTGTGCCTCTTAGATGTCGACCCGTGGTTGTCTTCTATATCCACCAACAGTCTTCTATCGGCTCTGTCGATCACCAAACCTTTTGGAATGCCCTTGTCGGACCCCCCAACCTTGTACCTGAAGCCTCCAACCGCACCACCGGCTCCCGGATCTACCACCATGTTGTACCCTGTTTGAACCATTGAATCCACCCCATACACCTTATAGGCCACAAGAACACATATGCCTCACTGTCTTCTCACTCGCTCAGACCCACTCCGACCACCACATGGCCGAACTACCACCGGCTCACCTTCAAATCGCTGGACTGCTTCGGACAATGAATCACCTTTTGCTAGCCTCTTCACCCCCGTTCGAACTAAAAAAATAGGAATGAATCACTAATCATTGATTCTCATGTTCTGATCTAGACAAATCTTATCTCTGTTCGTGATTTCGTCGTCGTTAGTTTGATCTGTCCAGAATCCAAGTGCCCGATCAAGATCATGTCACCTTGAAATTGTCGAAATTGGATTTCAAGGGATTCCTTAGTTATGGTGAGAAGAAATAAGGGGTAAAGGCACCCAAATCAAATGATTTAAACACTGCAGGCCAATAATTATTTGTCGGTGATCGAGATTGGGCACTAGAGTTAGAACATAGGACAAAAAATCAACAAAACAATGTGTTCATAGATATTGGGAATAAGCAAAGTGGATCAGATTGAAGAACTAATTATCAACATGATCAATTGTTTAATAAAATGTTTCAAACATCAATGATGAGTCCAACATGGATTAAATTGATCATTGTTGACAAGGATCACACTTTCACAATGATCAAAATAAACTGTCGCTTTCATCGTGCTTCAATCTTCCTAGATCATAGGCTTCATTTTAGTTCATTCTTTATTCGTCAATAGGGAGGAGTGGAGAGGAGTCATTGGTGATCCCAGGGAAATGTGGAAACCTTGGAAAATTCTACATAGAAATATACATAAATATATTTCCTTAGGATAAAAGAATTTAATAAATTAAATAATAAAATAAATATTCAGTTAATTATTTAATCAGTCACCCATAATGGAAACTTAGTCAAACTCTAGATGCTGACAAAGGTTATACCTAGCCTTGAGTAAAGCTTACGTTTTGAACTCAACAGTGGAATTAGATTTTTTATATGAGTCCCTATTCGTGATTTATATGGGTTTGAGATATTGAATGAATAAATTAATAATTTAATTCATCTATTTATCTCATAGCCAATGAGCAAGGGGTCTAAATGTCCCGCGCTGAATATTTAATCTCGCGCATAGTGTAAAAAATGTGTTTTGGACCCCACCATGGCCTTAGATTTCTGATCTGATCAAACATTTAAGAGATATCAATTTTTATTTAGTTAATAGCATGTGAATAATATGAAATATTTTTTATATTTTTTATATGATTAATTACAGACACATCCGGCCTCAGAATTGCTCGTCGTCTCAATGACGAGCTCTAGAATAAAAGTTTAAGTATTACACAACAAAACCTAGGTCTCTTAAGTATTTCATGTAGTGAATTCCAATTCAATACTGCATGTAAATGAAATTTTTTCCGTATTTTTCCAATATATATATATATATATATAACTATATCCACTGTCACATGAAATGAAAATTATCCAAAAGATAAATTAATTAGAAAAAATATATTTCTCAAAATATCGGGGTGTTACATTCTTCCCCTCCATCTCCCTTAAAATTAATTTATCCTTTGATATTCATCTAGTTTATTAGATGTTTAATACTTGAATGTTTTATTCATAGAAACCCACATCGTAAAAATGGATACTAAAACTTTTTTTGAAAATGGAAGTTTGGAACCATAATGGTTTCCCAACATAACATATAAAAAGGTTTCAACATAAGAGTTCATATGTTGGGATTGATGAATGGAAAAGGAGGAGAAGTGTAAATATTTATAAGGGGTGTTTTAGGTCATCAATCAAAAACAAGTGAATGATCAACGTAAATTTAAGGGCCTCAATCTAATAAATATGTGATGATTCTAAAACCCATTGGATCAACCTAATTTAACGTATTAAGAAAACAAATTTTTTATTATAATAATTATATAATTGAGTAATTCAATTTAACTGCCATGAATATAAGGAAATAAACTTACTTTGTGTTTTCCCATTTCTTATACACAATATCAACCTTTGGTTATGCCTTGATAAATTTTGGCTTCATCTCTTACCCAAAGTAATAAATGGGTATTATATTTTTCCAAAGTACATACAAACCATGAGATCCATGATATGTCATCACATGTATCATCAGTTATCATCAACACCACCTTTTTATAATAGTATATCTAATATACAAAAATCTTCATGGTTTTAGTTAATACATTATTCTCCCAAACATCCTCCAATGTTTAATTTAATATTTCCATAAATAGTTAACCTTATAAATCTTCCAGAATAAGAAGATATAAAAAAATATAGAGATGTTACAAAATAAGGTTAACCTTGATCCCCCATATATCACACTGTATCTCTTTTTTTCACACTCCAAACACCTGAATACCCTCATCGTATATTCTATCAAAACATGGTAATAACCATAATTCCCATAAAACATTTTAGAAAACATGCATTATTACTTATTATAATGATTAATGGATATACTCAATAAAAAAAGAAGTCATAAACATCATCCATAATGACATAAACATATCTATCAATAATTAGTTCAAGGATAATCAACGCTATCAAATTTTCTCTATCCAAATAAATCATCTATGTATCTAAGAAAACGATAATTTTCTCAACATCATGATCAAAGTAAGGGTTGTCATACCTTAGTAAAAATATCAATTTTATAATTCATCATGAAAACCAAATTAACTTTTTCCATAATTATTGATAACTTGTAAAAAAAATAATTATATATTTCATGATTCATATAACATAATCATTCAGTTCCAAAACATAACTAAATCATTAATCCAACTTTATTATTAAACTATTAATTTGGGTCCATTAACATGTTACTTAATAGAAAATTATTAGAATATGAAGTATGAATAATTTATTATGGTTCTACATCCTCAGTTGAATCATGCTCTTTAATTTTAATATAAAAAATATTAAAGAACATCGCATACCTTTCACATGTCATTTGTGGTCTCATTATCTTATAAAGTATAACCAATACTCGTACAACATTCATAATTAACATTATGATATTTAAAATTAAGAAATATATTATCATTATACCCCCAATTTATTCATCTGAAACATTTTGTGATAACCATGTTCCCTCTAATTCACACTATTGACCAAAACAAGAAAAATAGTGTCATCACTACTTATCATTGAAGAAAACCATATAGTCAGGAAAATATTTACCTAAAGGATGTATAAATAATAGAACATTCCTTAATATATGACATAATAGTTTAATAATAGATTACTCATAGTATATATGAATTTAAATTTTTCATTATGGTTTATGAAGTGTTTTTTAATTCCCAGAGCATATCCCCTAAGAGTGTCAATCCTGGTGTGCAGCAAGGACTATCGTTTAGTACCAAATTACCCCAAGTCAAGCCCAGAACACTCTATCAGAGTTTTTACACCTAGTAATGTCTATACCAGATCCACATCCACTTGTATTATCTAGAAAGTGATGTCTTTTTAGAAAAAAACTCACTCTATCATTAACTGAAATTTTATGACATTTTCCTAAATGTTATCTCATCCTTATACATATCCATAATGACATCCCAATAGATATACACATAAACATACCTAGGTATATCACTAAATTTTTCTATTACTATTCTCTCGGGGATGAAAAAACATTTCCTTTGATACCAACTATAGATACTCAGGATTTTTAAACATGGATAATACATCATTTTAAATGAATATTAAGTACATTACAAAAATATATGCTCGAGGAACACAAAAGTTTAGATTCTTTTTAAACATGGAAAAATATTTTCTATCTAGGTGAATTATATACAAAATATCCCAAAAATATATCCACAATCTGTACTTCTACCTAAATCCGTTATTTATAACATGAAGAAAGGAAACACAAGAAATGAGTTAGCTCAGATGCTCTATATGGGTAAAAATATGTACATATAACCATAAACATGAACATATGGGTATGATAACGTGATCATAACATTAAAAGATAAAACCCTACAAATTAAATATCATATTCATTAATTATGGAATAAATCTTGTCATTTTATAAGTAATGAATCACAAGGAAATAATCCTCCGGAGCCACAAAATCATAACTAAGGAAATTGATGTATGATTTCTGGAATACATATAAAAATAGAAACATTTATGTCAAGGATACTTATAAAAATCTATATAACATTTCAGGCTTGGGATATGACCTATGTAATTACTTTAGGCCTGGGATTGAAACCCATGTACCCACTGTTATATAGGCTTGGGCTATAACCCATGAGCCTTTTATCTTATGGTCTTGGGATACAACCAATAAACCTTATTTATTTTAGTTTTAGGCTAAAACCCATGAACCATATTTCATTTATTCTTGGGATTCATCCCATGAACCTTCTTTCATTCTGGTATAGTCCACATCCCTTTATCCTTCTTTCTTTCAGTCTTTGGATTCAACCCATGAACCATATTTCTTTCAGCCTTGGGCTAAAACCAATGAACCATATTTCTTTTAGGCTTTAGATACACCCAATGAACAGTCTTTCTTTTGGTCTTGGGCTTCATTCCATAAACCCGATGAGCTCATATAACACATATCATTACCCAATGCATTGATTTTAGATATAGGTCACACCCATCCCATAGTAAAACCATTCACATGCATACCATAAGAGAAAAAACTTTCATCATATCGTAAACCATAAAAAAGAATCGATCATATAAAAATGTAATCATAACCCATAAAATGAAATGCAGATCATTAAAGAATTTATACATCATAACCTATGACATGATATTGGTTTTATAATCACTTCTAGAATTCATAACCTGTGAAATGTAGTGGGATTGAAAAGCATAGATCTTTTAGATGTGAAACAGGTGTCTTAAACATAATTCTATCAAAACATTAACCCCCCATGAAATAATTATGAATAGAACCATTATATCATTTCTTATGAGGTCATGAGTAAATTTAATGGATTTCATCATAGACGGAAAATAATTTTTAAATATATTTCAAAAAAATTTCATGAGGAAAATATCGTTTCTTTTTTGAAATATGAAGTTAAATACATAATACAATTAAAAATCATTCTCATATAAAATACCTTGAACACTTATAAACAATATATTAAATCATTTTAAATCCTCTTTCCTTGAAAATTACTATTTAAGAAAATCTTATGTATTAAACTTTTAAAATGAAAATGAATCTTCAATGGAAAGACTGTGGGTAAATCAGTACATGTCATGTGAGGTAAAAATTACATTCTTATTGCACTGTAAAGACGTTGAAAAGAATTCCTTTTTCAAAAAAAGTTAAAAATGATCCCTTGAAAATATTGGTAAAATAAAAAAAGAGTAATTTTTTTGTTAAATCATTTAGTATAATGGAATAATATTCTTCCAAAACATTTTAAAAAATATATATATTTTTAACTGATGAGATGGTAATGTCAGGATTTTTTAAAAACACTTTCATGAATATATTATGTACCAAATAGTAAAATATGGTAAAAATACATGATTGTATAGTAATATAATTAATGATAAGTAAAATCATGAATATTATTGATGTATGGTTCATTATATTACATTCATTGAAGTATATACCTGAATAATCTCGTAAAAGATGTGGGATTGTCCCAATAAACTCTTATAACATAGTATCTTGGGTTCATACTCTCCATACATGGAAGGTAAATTAAATAAATCATAATATATCAGTAATATAATTATATTCATGATATTAAATGTATAATGTAAGTATATATACATTGAAAATAAGTGTAGGTGCATAAAAACATGAATATCCATGAAGGAAAATTGAGACAAAATTGTTTTTCTGATTTGCTAACATTTGAAAGTAAAACCACATGAAGGAAGGATAATGAAATGGGAATATGAATACACATATATTTAAGTAAAATATAAATAGAATAAAATCATTATTAATACATATATAAAACAAAAAGAAATAGTGGTTAACATATCTTGTATGTCACAAAAATTAAATGTGAGATTAAATCCCCATACCTTTTGTATTGACTCTCTCCGTACTCGTAAAATATTCCAATATAATAAATAATTATTTATTATATATTTGTTATAGAATAATATTCTTGTAAATAATACCATATATTGTCTTATTATTACCTTATATTACTCTCTTGTTATGGATCCTTAATTAAAGATCCACATCTAGTAAAATTCACTTTTATCTTCCCATATGTCTTTATTTGTTACACCTTCGGTCCATATACTTATATCATGATTCTACAATGTGAAAAATGACATAAATATCATATATATATATATTATTTTTTTATTATAATAATCTACATAATATAGGAGTATGAACTGGAATACAACATTCCTGGAGACATTAATTTGTACGTATGGATGAACGTTATTTATGTATTTATTGTCGTATTGAAAGAAAGTATGTAAATTACACTCACACAAACACACACAAACATTTATATATATATATATATATATGTGTGTGTGTGTGTGTTATTCTTGGTGCATTAATATATCATATATCCTATATAATATCCCTAAACCCATCTCTAATACATTCCATGTGGTGTTTGAATGGATCACATCGCTTTGAGGGGGTGGTAGTCCACACATCCTCAAACGAGACTATCATCTTAAAAGATGATGTAAAGTAAATGTATTTTTGTTTTAACTGAATTAATTAATCTTAAATAAATATAATATATTAAATATTACATATATAAATATATATTCAATCATAATGTCCATAATGATTGGTGGTAAATGCGAAATTAACAATCTTCATTACGTGAGGCCATAGTTCATCGTACGCTGAAAAAATAATTTCAACATCAATTAGATGGAGGTGTCTATAATTTTATGGCATATACTTTTCATAACAACATCATAATATATTTTTGATATTTGTGTGGTCACATAATAATGGAATAAATACTGTTGACGGAGTGCAAAAATAAAATAAAGAAAAAGAGCATGAGGGCAGATGTTACCTCTTAATCGAGTTACTCCTTTTTGTTTTTATCAAAAGAATTCTTTGAGAGGCATACTTACCAAATAGAGAAATCACAGTAAAAGGTGGTATTTTTTAGAGGATATTTGGGTAGAGTATGGAATAACATAAATTTTTTGAGAGGTGTGAGGAATGGGTAGAGATGGTGGCCTTTTATAGGGATGGAAAATGAATCACTTGGAGTTTTTGGAAACAAATTATGATTTCACATGTTATTTACTAAAAAATCATATAAAAAAAATTAAAACACAATAATTAAAGGTATATGGCCTAACTCTAGAAAACCAATGGGTTTTGGAATATGTTTCTAAGACATTTGGGCCCTCAAATTTAAATTTTAATCCCTAATTAATCTTAATTTTGCCTTACCTATTGTGATTAATTTTAATCACGTTTACTAATCATTTTTGTCAAAATAAATAGGGTCTAATTATAATAAAAATATTATAAGGAATACAATGTTTTATGGTATATTATTTAAATTCAAATCATATAAGCGGAAAAATTATTATTATTGCTAATTCGCGAGACGGGACTAAATAGTGGGGTATTAAATTAGAAAAAAGTTCCAAAGTTTGTTGTAAATTTATATTCAGTTTTGAAGTGAAAATTATTCTAATGATTCAAATTTTATAAATATATGTAATATTTTATCTAATGTGACCATAAAAAATATGGACAATATCATTAATAATTAATAACTAACTTGAGAAAAAGGCCATTTTTAACTAAAATGTATTATTTTCACTATTCATAAAAATGTAGTTTCCTAAAAAAATTCACCTTAGGATAATTTTGGCATTAAGAATTCAAAAAATTTATTTTATTTTATGAAATTAAATTTTTAAATGTGTTTAAAATTAATTTTATTATTAAAAGTGGATCATTAAAGAAAATAATATGTTTAACATAAAAATACTTCATTAAAAAATTATATTTCATTATCAATGTGTTTTATTTATATAAATAAATTATATAAAATATTTGAAATGTTTTTATTACTATTAAAATACATATTTTTAATATCTAAGTTAAGATTTTCATATTTAAATAAAAAATGATATTTCATAGAAACTCAGTGTTGTGTGTATCGTACCCTAATGCAGTGTAGCTTGTAATATATGCCAACTTAGTGTTACATGTAAAATACAAAAATATAGTGTTTTGGGTAAAGAAAGATGATTTTTTATTTCATGTAGCTCAAGCCAAGTCATTAGTTCATGTGAATGGATTTTTTTTCTCTACTGTTTTAATATATATATATATATTTATATATATTTATAGTGTCATGTGAACTAAAAAATATTGAAAAATATAAATTAATTCAAAAAATATATTTCTTAAAATATTGGGGGGTTGTATTATACCTCCTTTAAATGAATTTCACCCTATAAATTTGTATGGGTTATCAATGGTTTAATACTTGAAATTTTCTTTCATAGAAACCCTCTTCGTAATAATTGATACTAAAGGTTCACATGAAAAGGGAAATTCGAATCCATAATGGTTACCCAATGTAACATATATATATGGGATTCCACATATGAGAAAATTGGTTTTGGAATGAATATTTTACATGCAGGAAAAGTATAAATATTTTTAGGTACTGATTTATGTTTTCAATCACAAACAATTGAATGATCAATGGAATTTTAAGGCGTCCAAATCCTAAATCTATGATGATTCCAGAAGCCATTAGTTCAATAGAATTTAAGGTATTATGAAAACAAAAAATTCTTATCATTATCCTATCATTGATTATTTCTATTTATGGACCAATAATATAATGAAATATATATACTTTTTAGGTCCCCTTTGTTATACACTATCTAAAAATTTGGTCATGCCTGGATATATTTATAATTCATCTATTAACCTAAGAAAGGAATGGGAATTTATTTTATATTCATAAAGTACTAACACACCATGGGATCCAAGATATTACATCCCATCTTTCATCAGTTATCATCAACAACATGTTTATATAATAGGATATCCAATATTCAAAAAAAATCATGGTATAATATATTAATTTATTCACAAAAACATCCTCCAATTTTTAATTTAATATTTCCATAAATGGTTAACATTATAAACCATCTAATTGAGGAAAATTCAAAACAATATAGATAAATCCAAAAATAATGTTAACATTTATCCCCTATATTTCACAACGTATCTCGTTGCTTTTAAAGTCCAAATATTTTAATACTCTCATCCTATAATCTCTTGAAACATGGTAATAACATTAATCAACATATATTGTTTTATAAAACATGTATTCTTCATAATATATAGTGGTTACTATATTTATTTCTTAAATCAAAGAAGTTATAAGCTTCATACATATTGACATAGACTACTCTATAAGTGATCAGTTCTAGGATAATCAGTGTTATCCAATTTACTCTATCCAAATCAACCTTCTCTTTATCCAAGAAAAATACAATGTTATCAACATCATGACCACATTAATGGTTTCTACCCCTCAATAAAAATATCGCATTTATAAGTCTTCATTACCATTAAACATATCCTTTTCAATCCTCAATTAAAACTAATATGGAGAATAATAATATATTTCATGACACATATAACATAATCGTTGAATTCCAAAACCTAACTACCCATTAATCCCACATTATTCTTAATAAATTACTTAGGATCCATCAACATATTCCTTAATATACCTTTCCATGAACATGAAATATGATTCATGTATTATGGTTTCTAAAACTCAATCTTATCATGCTTCTTTTTTTAATTTTAACAATACATAAAGAACATCACAAACCTTTAACATGTCATTTGCGATATATTTTTCTTCATATGTATAAGCAATACTCATAACACCTTCCTCATTCTCTTTCTAAGATTTAACATATAGAAATCTATTATCATAATACCCACACATCCCAAATCTTAATCCATAATGGTTTACCAATATCCCTCTTAATCCCACTGTTGAACAAAACAATAATGCCTATAGTGATCACTACTTATCATAGTAGAAAAACACATAGTCATGAAATGATTTACTAATATTATGTAAAAAACATGGACCCTTAATTATTCTATAACACCCATGGTTCTTACAAGGTCACACATAGACAACTATTAATTGAATCATTCATGATGTTTCATGAAGAGTTTGTGAATTCCTAAAGCATATCTCATGGGAGTGTCAAACCAGGTGGCCCACAGGGCCCGTTGTCATGTACCAAGTTATCCTAAGTTAGGCCCAGAATATCATTTCAGAGTTTTTACCCCAATGTATATCTGTTCTAGAGCCACATCCACTTTTACTATCCATATATGGATTTAATTCTATGAATCCACTCAATTTATCATTTACCAAAATTCTAGGAAATTTTCATAAACATTAACTCACCCATATACATATCCTTAGTGACATACCTAGACATATACTTAGAAATATACCAAGGGATCTCACTAATATTTTCTCATCCTACTTTCTAATGGTTGACTAATCCTTTCCTTTTATACCAACTATAGTGACCCAAGCATCAAATACGTGGATTTTACATCATTTTAGATAAATATTCAGTACATTACAAAAATACACACCCAAGGACCATAATTGTTTGGGTCTTTGGAATCCTGAAAACAAAATATTATATCCTTATGTGTGATCTTAAACATCTCCCATAATGATCTCTACATTTAGAAATTATAACTAAAACCATTATTCATAACCTAAATATTGTGAAAAAAAGGGGTGAGGTCAGATGCTCAGTAAGGGTAAACAAGAGAGACTTGTAAGCATAAAAATAAACATTAGGGAACAATAATGCAATCATAAAATTAGTCAATCATAACCATCATATCAATGATTATATAATTGAAAAATATCAAAACTCTTGGTAGTTTATAAGACATGAATCATAAAGAAGTAAACATTAGGATCCATGAAATCATATCTAAGGAATACGAAATAGGATTTTTTGTATAGATATAAAAATATAATCATTTACATCATGGATACCTATGAAGACCATTATAACATTTTAGGATTTATCTAAGACCTCTGTACCTACATAGGGATAGAAATTCCAACATGTGTACCCACTTTCATTTAGGTTTGGGAACCAACCCATGAACCTACATTCTTTTAGGTTGGGGCTACAACCCATGAACAATCATTCATTTAGGCTTGGGAAATAACCCATGCAACTTCAGTTTTTTTAGGATTTGAATTCATCCCATGTACATTATTTATTTTAGGCTTGGGTTACAAACCTTGAAATTTTTTTATTTTATGCTTAGGCTTCAACCCATTAACGTTCATTATTTTAGGTTTGGGATATAACCCATGATCCTTCTTTATTTTAGGTATGGTCTAGAACCCATGAACCTTTTTTCTTATAGACTTGGGCTTCAACCCAAATACCCTTTTACCTCATATAAATCTTATCATTACCAAATTAATTGCAGGGATATATAGGTCCCAACACATATCATAGTAAAATCATTCACACATGTGTTGTAATATAATAAAATGTTCAGCATATTATGACCCCAAAATTCTATAGGACTTATAAACATAAAATCATAACCCATGAAATGAAATAGAGATCGTTAACGATTCATCACATCATAAACTATGAAAATATATAGGTTTCATAATCACATCATGTGTTTATACCCATGAAAAGAATTGGTTTTCAAAATCATAGAACCTATGGAAGTAAAACGGGTGTCTTAAAAATCATTCCATAAAAACATAAATCACTCAAGAAAGATATATTAATTTAACCATCAGATCATTTCCAAGATTAGAATGAGTAACATTCATAGATATAATATTATATTGAAAATAACTTTTCAATATATTTCAAACAAAATTCATGAGGAAAATATCCCCACATTTTTGAAATAGGCTTTGAAATAAATAAAACTAATAAAATTTATTTTCTTATAAAATACCTTGAACACTTATAAAGACGAATTTAAATCATTTGAAAACATTTTTCGTTGAAAATTGTGTTTTAAAAAACAATACCATAAGTATTAATATTTTAAAATGGAAAATAATATTAAAATGAATGACAATGGGTAAATCTATACATGTCGTACCAAGTTAAAATAATATTATATTTTCATAATAAAATTGTTTGACGGGAATCCATGTTTGGAAAGCATTAAGAAGATTGCCTTGAAAATTTTGGAAAATGACAAGAGGGTAAAATTTCAATTAAATAATATAGGATAATAAGGATTAATATATCCTGAAAATAATGATATTCCTGATATGACATTTAATATGGAAATATATACAAATAAAAAAATAGTTTAGGTGAATAACAAAACATGAATCCCAAAGAAGGAAAATTGAGGAAGAAATGTTTCACCGATTTGGTTACATTTGAAACCAAACAACCATGAAAGGGGGATGATAAAATTGACATGTGAATACCCATAAATTTATTTACAAGATACAAAGAATAAAATAATTTTTAGTATATAACCCACACTAATGGAAAGCATGGTGAACATATCTTTTATATTACATAATTTAAAATTGGGAGAAATCTTCTTACCATGTGTATTGACTCTCTCCATACTCATAGAAGCTTCTCGTATAATAATTATAAGTTAAATATAATTATTTTACTGAAGAATATTATTATACATGATACCAAAAATGTTATCATTATCACAATACATTTTCATCTTTTTAATGATCATTGGTTAATGTTTTACTTCAGGTTACATTAGCTTTATTATTCACATGTGTCTTAATTTGTCACATAATTGGTCCTTATACTTATATCATAATTCAAATATTTAAAAAATGATATAAATATCATTTATATATAGTATCTATGAATTATTATAATCTATATAATATAGAAGTACAAAATGGAATACATTTTTCATGGATATTGTAAGTTGTACGTATGCATGAACGTTGTTTCCATATATATTTTCATATTGAAATAAGGTATGTAAATGACATATACATATATATATATATAATTATTCAAAAATAATTAATATTTCATATATATCATTTAATTTCATTAAACATGTCCTTTATACTATCCATGTGAGGTGTTAACGAATCACATCGCTTTGAGGGGGTGGGAGTGCACCCTTCCTTAAAAGAGAGTATCGTATTAACATAAAATGGAATGTAAAGTGATGTTTTTTTGTAAAAGTATTAAATAATATTAAATAAATATTCAATATAATATATGAAATATATAAATTTTGTTTCAATAATAATTTCCACAATGATTGATGGTAAAAGTGAAATGAACAATAATCGTTCCATGAGGCAGTAGTTCACCGTACACAGAAACCGTATGTTCAACATCCATTAGATGGAGGTATCTGTAAGTGTATGTCAGAGCTGTTTCATAAGATCCTCCTATTATATTTATGATTTGGTTTTTTCACATAATAATGGAATAAAGAGAGAGTAGTGAGTGTAGAAGGAAAATAACGAAAATGAGATTGAGAGAAGACATTACATCGTAATCGGGTAACTCCTTTTGGTTTTGGCCAAAATGTATCTTTGAGAGGATTTATTTCCAAAGGGATACATAAAGGTAAAATGGTGTATTGTTGGGAGGATATTTTGGAAATTTTTTTTTGAACATAATAAATTTGAGTGGTGTGAGGAATTGGTCCAATTGCTTAACCTTTTTATGGAAGAAATATGACCCACTAGGGATTTTTAGAATGAAATTAAGTTTTCCCATGTTCTTATATTAAATAAGTTTTAAAAACTAATGAAACTCAATAATGTAAGTTTTAGGGCCAAACCATGGACATCTAATTGGTTTTGGAGTAGTGCCAAGGTCATTGGGGCCCTTAATTTTAAGGATTAGTCCATAATTAATCTTAATTTGGCCTTAACAATTGTGATTAAATTTAATCACTTTTAATAATAATTTTGGTCAAAAATTAACCTGGAATTGTTTTCATATAAAATCTATACTGAATAGAATGTTTTATTTTGGATATTTAAAATTCAATTCACTGAATTGAAAACATTTAAATTAGTGCTACTACTATAGACGAGACGATATAACACGGTTTAAATGTAGGAAAAGGGTCAAAATATTATTAATCTTTTGTATTTAGTTTGAATGTATAAAATGATTATAATTAAGTAAAATGTATTAATAGTTTCCATATTTATCTAATTTGACATTGAAAATATTTATAATATCATTTAGCATTAATAATTAATTATAAAAAAGGACTTTTTTAATAAAATAATTGTATATTCATTATTCATAAAAAAATGATGTTTCTTAAGAAAATAAAAAAAAATTAACCTTAAGATAATTTCATAGCTCCAAATACAAAAATGATGTTTTTTTATAAAAAACATCAATATTTTTATGAAATTGATTTTATTTATAAAAGAGGTTCTTTCAAGAAAATAATATTTTTAACATAAAAGGACATCACCAAAAATATTATGTGTCATTATGAATTTGTCATATTTTTATATATCGATTGTAAACAATATTTTAAAAGTAGATATTACTATTACAATAATTGTTTCTAACATCTAGGATATGATTATCTTATTTAAACAATAAAATGATGTTTTGTAGATACATAGTGTTGAATGTATCAAACGCCAAGATAGTGTAGTGTGTATCGTACACCAACTTAGTGTTCAATGTAACAAATGACAATTCAGTGTTTCATGTAACTCAAGTTGAGTCTATATTTCATGGAGAATAATCCAAGCCAGTATTCCATGTGAATGGAATGTTTGGATTAGTTTTTTAATATATATATATATATATATATATATATATAATGAACTATTTCTAGGGTCCTGTGGAATGATAAATATCAAAAAAGATAAATTAATTAGAAAAAAATATATTTCACACCATCATGGAGTGTTATGCATATTGTTTTGGTTCATGTATTATTGTGATATGTATTGAATATTCAGTTTAAACTATTGTAATATGAATTTATCTAATTCATGAATATAAATAATACAAAGAATTCTATGTATACATAGATAATTAATTCTTATAATGAAACCATTTTCTAAAACCTACATTATGGATAAATGTTTTACCTTTTTTTATTAGCATGTGAAATTTTATATCTAAGTTTATATAAAAATTATGAACACCTCGAACCTTCCACATGATGAACATTATTCATTGTAATGTAACAATTATTTTCAAAATTTATATAAATATTCACATTGTCTATTACATGGACCCCTTCAAAATAGTGTGACAGAAAACCATTCCAATACTTGTTTCCATATACAAACCGTCACCATGCCCAGATTCCCTACAACATGAAATAATTTTCTTTATTATAAATACATTTTTAGATATACATCACCAAACCTACTCTGAAAATAAAAAAAATCCAATGATGTTTCATAGTCCTCTAAACAAATACCAAAATCCTACCCATGATTTTCCAACTATCTAAATTATAACATAAGTATTATTTCATAAAATATTAATTATTATAGAAAATATATCAAAATTTCACTAAATTTTTCATTATTGTAATGATAATTTACATTACAAAAAAAAAATTAATATACGTCATTGATGATATTGAAAATAATTAGACATTATTAGTTTTTTAGGAAGTCATTTATTGTGGATAAAACTAGTGAAGATGAAATCATTGGTGACCAAAAAACATTATTGTGATCAAGAAGGATGAATAATCTATATCTAACAAAATTCATATCTCATATAGATCCATAGAAAAATATATGGAATACCTAAATAAAAATTGGGTCATGTTGATTAATGGGGAACCAGAAAAAATTATGATAAATAAACATGGGAAGATATGACAAGGTTTTAGGATAAATGTTTCATGACACCCAAGTGGGGTATCCCTATTAAATTAAACGAATATGAAAATTCAATTGAAAAAAATGTATTCCTGGGGTCTATAGGATATTCATAAATATGTAGAAAAATAATGGATGATATATATTCTCTTGCAATCTAGGGCGATGCAATTCAATAATTTTTCAATGTTAGTATATATATAATGGTCAAGGGAATATCTATTGTTACAAATTAGTGTTCCTTAATTTATTCCTTGAGTACAAGGTGTATATTAAAGAGTCAATTTTTTTCACGTTGATGAATATGAGACCAAGGAATGAATTTTATATAAGGTATTATATGAGATAAATAATGATCTGTGGAATTTTAATTCATGACGTGCTTGAAATATGATAAATCCTGAATTCAACTGTTGTGTAGTTGATCACAATCACTCAATGAATAGGTGGAATGGATATATAATGTTGTTATGATTTTTTTTGACTGTATGATAAAATTAAAAACAATTAAATATTTTTAAAAAATAAAAAATGATTGTGATTGATATTTATTTCATTGGATAGTTAACATTTATCCATGGGTTGTAGGTAAAACTACAATGGAATAAAACATTTATTTCAAAATATAAATAAACCAAAATAGTGCTGATGAGTTTTGTAATATTGAATTCAATTAAAATGAATCATTAGTTTCATCACGGAGGAGGTTATCATGTTTTGTTGATGGAAAATGGACAATGACATGGAATATTGGGAAATCATTAGACGAATATCTTTCTTCTTAAATATACAACATGCATTGGTTTTTCCAATTATCAAATTAAATGGTACCAATTATTTTATTGTAATGTAAACATTATTGTAGGGAAAATGATTCATTAATATCTAAAATATAATTATATAATTTGGACATTTCTTTCATGAAACATCACAGTATGAATTAAAGGGTTTTAGAGATAATGATTGTAAATTTTTAGAAGATGATCATATGTCATTAGTGAGAGGTGGATTATATCATGTAGGTTAGTGTATTTATTGGTTGAAAAGGAAACATGATTTCATTTTATAGGCCACATTATATGTAACAACCCATAAATTTATCAATGGAATATCCCTTATAAATATATAATTGTGTCATATTTAGTAATTTAATACTATACAATTCATAATAAACACATGAAAAAAAAACAAAATATATTATTTTCATTTAAAAATATCATTTTGAGAATAAATATGTTTTTATTAATGGAATTTATTATAGTGGGAAAATATAAAATAATATTAAAATTATAGAAAAATTTGAATTTGCTCAATCCCAATGAATAATACCACACATGAACACATTGTAGAAATGAATAAAAATATTAATAAGGATGTTTGAATTTTAAAGTGGAAATATATAAACTTTATAGAAAATATTTTTTAATGAATAGTGAATGAAATATGATTCTCCTTATAGGAAATATAAAACCAATATGATTGTTACGAATATGAATGTTAGAATAGGAATATGAAAGTTGGAATAGTAACAGGACCATTATAATAGTAATTTAACTATTAAAAATAGTAACAAGACTATTTGAATAGTATGATAAAGTATTGAAGTGTAAAATAATATTTAGGTATCTTATAAAATTAATATATGAAATATTTATACTATAGTACAAGTAAATATATATTTTATGAATGATATATTAAGTGTTTGTGTTTCTTTAAAAAAAATTTAAATTGTAATTATAATTATATTTATTTGATGAATTTTTACTTTTATAAAATTTTATTATAAATAAATATTATGTCATAAAATATTTATAACATAATTATAAAAGACTATAAGCAATTTTTAAAAGGGTTACAAAATCTATAATTAAATTAAAATTTTTATTTTACAAATAAAATGTTTTTTAAAAAATAAAATTTATTATAATTGTAAATTATTTCTAATAAATTTAATTAATATATGGAATATAATATTTGAAAAATTATTAAGATGATTTTTTTTTAAATAGTATATATTATTGAATAGTGAAATACAGTTGAATATTGTATTTAAAATTATATGCTAAATACATGAATTTATAAGTCTTTGTAGATATAAGAACAAACATGTTCTAACTAACATGAAATATATAATATATATATTAATAAGAATAAATAGTAATGACAATACTGTGATAAAATAACAATAAGTTTTTTATAATATTAAAAACACAACGCTCTACCCCTTTATGAATACCACCCCTCACCACACCTTCTCCTCACAACATTTATGACCTGGGTAATACAAAATATAAAAAAAATCCCCTACCAAAACTCTACACCACTTCCAAGTTATATTTTTTAAAAAAATTCAACAAGCCCAAATTGGTATCATAAGAAAAGTTACCCAATGAAAGTGGTAAAATTATTTACTATACTCTTTCAATTTTACTATTCTTATACGAGCTCAATATTTTATACATATAAATTTTTTTATAATAATCAGTATAAAAAATATAATAATATTATATTATTATAAGGGAATATAAATCACATAACATCACCTAAATTTATTTTTTTTAACAAAAGTAGGGTTAAAAATATGATTTCTTCACCACCTCAATGTACAACACAATCAATTTTCACTACCTCCTTTAATACAAGGCATAAAAATATTGTGTTTGTAAAAAAATATGAAAATCTATAATTATTAATTATTTAATTTCTTAAATTAATATATAAACATAATATTAAATAAAACAAACTAGTTCATGTTGTTCGACGAAAACTCTAAAATTAAAAAACCATATAACGTTAATGTTTTTACAAAAAATATTTTTCTCTATTTCAGAGAACATATGGGTATATGGGACAATATATATTTTTTAATGAACAATAGTACCATTTATTTTAGCATATAATTTTTTATTTAGTTTTGAAAATAACTTCAATAATTATTCATAAGCTATTAAACCTTGGAATCCTAATATGTGCAGCCCCAAAAAAATGAACTTAGTCTTCATATCTCATTAGAATGGTAACAATGAGAATAATATAATTATAATAAATAAAATATATATGTAAAGGGTTGAGAATTATTAAATTAATTAATTCCATAATATTATTCATTAAATTAAATGCATGGTCAAAATGATTATTGAACATATTGTAAAGGATCCCACCTAAAACCCTATTTTCTTTGGGTTTTATTTACACTCTGGTTACCCCAATTATTTCTCAAATAGTTTATTATTAAATTCCAATTTTTTTATATATTTCCCAAAAAAATATTCATATTTTAATGAGACATTATTTTATTTTATTTATACAATTATTAATGTATCCCAAATCAATTTGATTCATTATGAAATCTCATTTAAATGAAACTTGTATGTCTCTTACCCCATTTCAAGTACTACTCCATATGTTTTTTAAAACCATCATTAGTTTCCAAAATTTCTCATTTGAATAAATAAAATCCATTTTTACATTTATATTTTGGTGAATATTAATATTTGATCCCCTATTAAATATTCTTTACCCATTTCTATAAATCCCCTCTTAAGAGTTACATTTCTAAAAATACATATCCACTATTTTTCAGATATTCATAACACAAGGACCCAATTTTTCATAAACCAATACAATTTTCCTTATATTTTTATTTAATAAAGATATAATCCCTAATTTAATAAAAATCACCATGATATTCTATCTAGTTATACTATAAGATTTTATTATTCAACACATTTATTTCCTTGTGTAATCACTATGTTTATCGAATATGTTGGATTCAATATGTGGAATACATATATATTTACATATTGTTATGGGTGTACCTATATATCACCATAATGAATTGTGTATGGTTTATGTCTCATTATTTTATAAGTATGGAATTACAGATTAAACCAAATGAATAATGGGACTCTGACTACATATTAATGTTTTCTTAACAGTTAGTCTTGACTTATGTTTATGGAATATTAAATATTTTTTAAAAAATTCGTATGTTTTTATGATATAATGATATTATAATAATTATATTATTCTCCCATTGGATTATTATTGAGACTTATATTTTATGATACAATGTTTAATTGCTTGACAAAAAATTTATGATTCGTTAACATGTTAATAAAATTACAATTATTTTCAGCTCACCCATTTTCCGTATGAATAACTCAAGATATCCTATGATGTTTTATGATGTAAAAGGAATTTATGAAATTTTTATATATATTATAATTATGTCATTATATTTTAATTTGATTATTATGTTTTATATAACTATTCATTAAAAAGATGTATCACTATCGAATATTTGATTGTATATATTATTGTTTTATGTTAAAAATCATGGAATGTTTCTGGAAAAAGATTTTTTTGTATATATTACTATATAAATATATTTAGTCTAATCATTAATGTTATCACTTTCATTAGATAAATCAGTGTATTAAAATATTTTAATTGATGTTACGTCTCTAAAATTAATCAACTATGAAAATTGAGTTATATTAAAGCTAGACAATCATTTTCACTGCCCAAGGATATAAAACACCAATATTTGGTATTATTTCATAAATTATAAGGTCTAATTATTTCATTGAATTTTATATTTCATGATAACTTTGAAATAGTGTTTTAGAAATCATTACAACAACATTACTAAATTAACGTGTTATCGTGACACGTCAAAGTGATAGTTATTTGAAGAAAATTTATAGTCTAGGTTAGAACATAGGTCGCATCTCAAGGAGAGTTTGTAGCTTATAGAGTGTATTTTTAATAACGAATACTAAAAGAGAGGAGTGATTTTGAAAACTATTTTAAGAAAATATCATAAATTAAAGTGTTTAATAGTTGATAGAATAAGGTGGTGATTTAAGAAATATTGGAGAGGGGGTATCACATCATGTTCACTACACATCTTGGATAGTTTAGTGTTATTAAAATTCCACATGGTTTTTTTAATTCTTTGAATGATGGTTTTCAAGATCTTGATTCCCCTTTTTCCTCTCAAAACATTGCAAAAAGTACCAACCCTTGACAAAACAATCATGTTGTCAAGGTTTGGACTTCAAGAACATATTAAAGGCTACCAAATCATACTAAAATTTCATTTATGTGTGATATATAAAGGTTGATTGTGTTTTCAAATCAGAACAACCCAAGATTCCCACTTCAAATTACAACCCAATCGGTGTTGAAATAAACAAAGTTTCACTAAATTATATCAATAAAAATGGAATATGAGGAGATACATGCCTTGATATAGAATAAGTGAAATATTTATCACACAAATTACACTAATCTATTATAATAACAAGCACCATAATTCCCTCCCATGTGTGTGTATCTCACTCAAAATGATCTCCTTCTGCTTGGCTTGACATCGGGAGGAGGAGGTTGCTCGGGTGGAACTTCACCTTCATCCATGATCCCCATATTAGGATAGGGGCCTCCAGAACTTCTTAGATGATGAGAGGAAAACATTGGGACACCAAAATACCAGATATTTTCATCATGGCCGAAGATACAAATGTGTAGCCCAAGATGTGATTCTACAAGAAAATGGGAAGGTGGTTTTAAGCACAAATATTTCATAAAACCACTTTTCACATAGTTTTATACCTCTAGAAAGAATTATCTCACTTTGGAGAATATAATAAAGTCATATCCACACCTCTAGACTATCTCCAACTATGTTTTTTCTACATTTCGACACATACAGCTCGAGATATGTACAGATCACAACACATCACTTTTGACATTGTGTAGTTTTGGTGTGCAGGATAGATCACATCGATTGGGCCATCAGATGGAAGAATGAGTCTAATATTCCATCAGATTAAATATATCCCAAATGATTTTTTTTACAATCCCAAAAAAATTCATCCCATTTAAATGCATTTTTTGTTAGATGTGTGCAGGTGAGTCAACTTGTGTGCATAGATCATGCACAGTTTGGAAAATTTTTCTTGGACACCTTCATGGGTCCTCCAAATCACCTCCAACATCAATGGAATTATAAAAAAAAGTTACATTTACCTTTTTAGAGTTGATAAAAACAAATTAATTGAATTGAAAACGAAGTGAATTCTGTTATTATATTTGGAATTTGCAATACAAATTCAATTTAATAAAATGGTGTAAGGGAGAAAATGAAACCCTGAACCGTGGTATGATCACACCCCCACACCTAATAATTTTAACTCCTGGGAAAGGTTACCTTTTAAAAAATTATGCATGATGTTTATTCCAACATCCTAAATATTTTTCTTTTAATGAAAATTTAATTCCCGATAGAAATGCGATTATGGAAAAAAACATACTGAGGAGTTATTCTTTCTGATCATTGAAAAAGAAGTCTCAAAAATGTATCCAAATGAAATTCCAAGAGATGAATGATAACAATCAAAGTGAATAATTAAAAAGTTAATCATGTCACTAATTCTCCATGTGTGTTTGTGACAACCATTTCATGCTATTTCTTCCACTTTATATTGAGTAAATATAATTTATTTTAATAATTGTCTACTTACGAGATCCTTTCCCTTGAACTTTCACCACATCCTATGAAATAAAATTTCAATACCCACTCACTTATGAATTCCCATAATTCAAACCATGATCTCCATATCTAGATATCCACATATGCTATAAATTTAATCACTCCCCTAGTTTTTTTTAAAAGTGGCAGTTTGAAACAAATCTTGCACTCTTCTTTCAACCCTTGATTTATATCCTCACGACACTAATTGTAATACTAATAATAAGATAAAAAGTCTATGAAGGGTTGTTTTTGACCTACCCAATATAAAACCCTTTTTTATGGTATACAATAGTCGGATAATAGGTACACACACATAGGTTCATATGGTACAGTAATGAAATAAATCATATATGGAATAAACATATGGAAAAAATGATTTGGAAAACAAGAGAAAAATAAACTTAAATTATATTTACCTTCCATTAAGTATTAAAATTTCACATTTCATGGTCGGATGCAAAAATGTGTGTAGAGATTAAGTGACACAATTTTCCCTTAAACTCTTCACAAAAAGGGCACAATTATACTAAATGGATTGAAAATGATACAAAAATTTATACAATTGAAAAATATATAAATTTAAAAATAAAGTCACACCATAGTATATAATTCTTGATGAAATTCACATTTCATCATATTTTTTTTGAATTCTAAAAAATTGTCATGACCCATCCTCGGGGCCCGTGCTGTGACTACCCCAAGCCCGCATTTTATAGGCCAGGGGCAAGTGACTAGCACCAAAGGCATAAATCCCGATAATTGGGAGGGCATTGCCTTTATAAAACATAAACACATTTAACCAGAGTATGAGCAGAAGTAATATAATAAGTACAAAAGAAAGTGATGAAAAGTAAATGGGACAGAATACAAACCCAACTGAAAAGTACAGCTACAACTGAACGAAAGTACAACAGAAAAGACAAACAACTGGAAGATAGAAGCAGCTCTATGGTTGTCCACCTCGGATCCTACCTGAAGGGTAGGTACAGATAGCCTCATCAATGATCTTGCCCGTCAACCTCCTCCGAGTACCGTCTCGTCGTGATGTCCACCTCCAGATACTGACTCGTCATGAGGTCCACCTCCAGGTACCGTCCAGTCCTCGAACACTCGGCCTCCGTCAGCGTTGTCCGTCATCTGCATCCAAGACAATGAGGTGCGGGCATAGCCCGTGCATGGGAGAGTATAACGATACTTAGTGGGGACCCTGAGACCCTCAAGGTATCACTATATCCAACAAGGATAACCAAAAAGAAGGATCTAATAGATAACCCTTACTTAGGTATAAGCCCATGCTTATACCTAAGTTATCAAGTAGGCCATCTCAATCATGAGGTGTCACACATATATGAAATCAACAGATAACCACTACTTAGGTATAAGCCCATACATATACCTAAGTTATCAAGTAACCCATCTCAATCATGAGGAATACACAAAGGTCATTGACTCAGCTGAAACCAGGATTTTCATTAATGATATCGAAACCACAACTGATGAAGAGATCATCCTCTGACTAGTACAGTGATCATGTCACAACTCTGAGGCACTGCTCACTAACCTTAGACTGCTGAGGTACTCCTCTTGTTGAGTACCGCGGGTCTGCCACCCAAACACAGTAGTGATCCCTGCCATGGGTTTGCCACCCCAACAGTAGTGCTCCCGCTAATAGCCTACAAAGTTACTACTTCTGTCGAGTACGGCGGGTCTGCCACCCAATCACTGTAGTACTACCCACCGTGGGTCTGCCACCCAAACACAGTAGTGCTCTCCACTGGGCTAGTAAAGTCACTCCGACTCGAATCGGACAAGCAGTCATCAGGTCTTAGAGCTACAAGGTCTCTGTACTCCATACACTTGTCTCTGGGAGGCTCTGCTCCATGAGATACTGGTCGATACTTCCAAGTGCCTCGTAAAATCACTTGGAAGTATCTCAAAGGACCACCTCATCATAGGGGTCTCAACGCAATAGACGAGGCATCAATTGGACACCCGGTCTATGAGTTATTAGCCTTTTAGTCACAGGGGCCCAGTTGGTTTTGTGTACGAAAAAACCTGGCCATATCTCAACTGTACCCCGAACTCTCATGGGGTATACTCAAAGGAACCGTTTCTCAAAGTGATTACCAATTCCACTGACGGTTCATCAAATGGACGTCCAGTCTGAGAGTTATTAGCTTTTCCGTTCCCAGGGCCTAGTTGGATTTCGGTTACATTCCAACCTGGCCATACTCCAACTGCATCCAAACCTCAGATTAAGTATACAAAAATATCCTTATCACTAAAAGGAATCCATCAAAGTTGACGACACGTCATTCGGACGTCCGGATCTCAAGTTATAACCATTTCCATTCCGAGGGACCGGTTGGTTTCTTATTCAAACCAACCCTTCCGTACCCAAACTTCACCGAAAGCTTGAGTGTAATATACTAAAATGATCATCTCGATCCAAGGATCCCTACGCAACTGACAGTGCATCAATCGGTGGTTTTTAGCCCAAGATATGGGTGTTTGAATGAACCTGGTCTGAAAATAGGGGGTTTGGGCCTGGTCCGACCCGGCCCAACAACCCCTGGGTCGGCCCGAACCAGGTTGACCCAGCCCAGGTCCAGGTTTGGCCTAATTGGGAACGGTCCAGCCAGGCTGGCATGCCCCGGCCCGGCGCTAGCGGCCCGTCCCGGCTGGGCCCGGCCGGCCCAGCCCATGCGGCTTACGGCCCGACTCGGATGCCGGCTGCAGCTCAGCGCTGCCGAGCGGGACGCAAACGGGGTGTCGCCCCATATTTTCGGAAACGGCGGACCCAGTGGGGTCCGCCTTAAAAACAGGCCGGGGGTGGTTACGCCACCCCACCCCGGTTTCTTCGAAATGGCCGGTCGTAATAGTCGGCCTTTTTGTAACCGTGGGACCCCCTCGGATCCCGCCTCCAGGTGGCACCGGCAGCCGTCACAGCCGGCCGCCCCTTGGAAGTCCACCGTGGCTTTAGGCCACAACTCTTGTTCGACCGATGTGGCACGACGGCGCCGCGCCCCACCTCCGTGGTCCGGCTCTACTCCGCGCAGCACGACGGTGCGACGCCTTTGCGGTGAACCAAACTTTGATGATCCGCCCGTGATCTACCTGACGTCAGCCGATTCTTCGCAGTACGGCTCCATCATAAATAATCAAAAGAAAGGGGAAGGGTCGGACCGTGTTTGTACGGTCTGAGCCCTTCCTCGTCAAGATGGTATCAAGCGGCCCAACGAAACTCAAGAATTGTAGAACATTGATGACGGTATTTAAACTTTGAACATAACAACCCCTACCTCGTTTCGTTCATCGTTCACTGGCGATATTTCGAAAGGTAGTAGATGTCGGTTTGTTGACGTCATCCAAAGGTAATAGGTGAAGGTGACGATGGTTGTTGGCGTTCACAAATTCCTCGTGCGGTGTCTCCTCCCTTGGTGGAGAACCGGGGAGCATTCTTCGTCGAGAAGGATGGTCGTTCTACGTTGGAGGAAGGAGTTCTTCAAAGCGTTAGAGCTCTCTCCCAAAAGATTTTTTCAACACAATTCAACCCAATTAAAATAAGCTTCCACCTTATTTTAATTGAACTTTCCAAACCATTCCAATTTTGAAATTAAATCCCCTAAATTAATTAGATATTGAGTTGTTTAACTAATTAATAGGTAGGTTAGAAAATTAATAAGGAAGTGGATGAGTTTCATAATTAAAGGTGGGAGTTTATGAGAGTTAAAAAGTGAGTTATGGGAATGTGAAAGGTTGGGGATCATGTGGGCCCCACCTCACATTTATCCTCACATGTGTAGTTAGGTGCCACCCCAACTCCCCCATGTAGGATGAAACCACCTTATACATAGAAATAAAATTGTTTCACAATTTTATTCATTCCTCATTTAATCCACAATTTTTTACTTCTCCACCCGCACAAACGCAATTGCGGTAATGGTCCCCTTAAGAAATTACCAGCGTTGCGAGTTCATCGGTGACTTCGGATTTCAATTCCGAGCACCGGTTCAAAAGATAAAAAATCCTGCTCGTTCATTTACTAAACGTACCCGAGGTGAACTTCCGAAATTGATTCCATGCACATCAGTCCTCGGAATCAGGTTCCATCAGAAACTGTGCACTCATAAAATTCCAATGAAATTAAGAAAAAATATTCCTTGAAATTTTCGGTTTTAAAAAAAAACATGAAATACAAACATTCAACATGACTTTTCAATAACTTCAATGATCAAAATGGCATCAATTTCCATGATAATGTTGACATAAAAAATGTAATATTCTAGAACAAAAGAGGGTTGGTGGGAAGGGGGAATGTAATAATAAAATTCAGCAAGACCTATAGGGAAAAAGAAAAAATATGATGAAAATTCATTTCTTACCCAAGGATATACCCATCCTCCCACACCTAAATTGTGATGTGTCTTCACTGTAAGAAAAGAGAATGTGGAAAGGATGGATAAAACCTAGTGAGTTTCATTTATATATTTCTTCATGAACATGGTGTTCCTCCATTGAGGACTCTGAAATGGATTTACAGAAATCCTTTATCCATTTCCCATTGACATGGATGGATTTCATAGTTTCTTCATTTTGAACATGGAGAACACCGAATGGAGAAATGTTAGTAACAATGTATGGTATAAACCAGCAGGAACGAAGCTTACCTAGATGCAACTTCAACCTTCCATTGGAGAGGATAACATTTTTTCCAATGTGGAAATGACGATAAAGGATGAGACAGTCTTGGGAAGCCTTGGTACACTCTTTATAAATCCTAAAGTTCTCATATGAGTATCTTCTCACTTATTCTAGCTCCAGAATCTATAGATTCCTTTTTGCAGCTGCACCAAAAAGATTAGAATTTCATTGTATGATGGACTAGTAGGCCTGGTTCTCAATATAGATAGAGTGGTGACATCTCATTCCAAACACCAACTGATATGGTGACATGCCAATGGTAGTCTCAAAGGAAGTACAGTAAGCCCATAATAAATCACCGAGTCCAAGACTCCATTAATTCCAAGTGGGTTAAACCATTTTTTCAAGAACATGTTTTTCCTCTATATTTGACACCTCAACTTGACCATTGGTCTTTGGGTGATATGCAGTAGACACTCGATGACCAACACCAAATTGATGCAAAAGATATTTCATTGTTCAGTTGCTAAAATCAAAACCTAGGTCATTGATGACAAAACTAGGTAAGCCAAACATACAAGAAAATTTGGATTCTCATTAATTCTACAACAAACATAGAATCATCAGTCCTTGTAGCTCGTTCCTCTACCCATTTTGACACATAATCAACTTCAAGAATAATGTACACTTTTCCAAATGAATTAATAAATGGCCCCATAAATTCTATACCCCAAACATTAAAAATGTAATGAAAGAACATTGGTTGTTGTACAATTTTTTTTTTCACTTAGTGACATTACCCATTATTTAGTAGTGAGGAAAATATTTAATAAAATAATGGGAATCCTAAAGAATTGTTTTCTAAATGAGACCAGAATCAAGGAACATGCATGCAGTCTATTGGGGACCAAAGTGGCCCCTAGAAGCAAGAGTGTGGTAGAATCTAAGGATAGAATGAAACTCTTTTTTGGGAACCCAATGCGTAAGGATATGATCCCTACATGTGCACCAGAGGTAGGTTCATAGAAAATGTACCAACAAGAATCATTTTTTAGATGAATGGGTTGGTTTTTTTGAAATCTATAGGAATTCAAGATCATGAAAAATAATTTACAATTTCTGCATACCATGGAATAACATCTTTCACTCAGTACTGTTTCTCTTTAGGAAACCTATCATTTATAGGAATACATGAGGATGAGTTAATGATTGATGATGGTGGATTCCTACTAATATGGTCATCCACCACATTCTAAAATCCTTTTTTTATATATAATTTATATATTGAATTCCTGAAGGAGGATCATACAATGAGTGAGACATGGTTTTGATTCCGGTTTCTTAATGAGATACTGGAGGGATTCATGGTCTGATAACACCATGACTTTATACCCCAAAATGTATGATATGAATTTGTCCAAGGATAACACAATGGCAAGATTTTTTTTCCGGTTTTGTGGTATTTTTCTTGGGAAGCATCCATTGTATGTGAGGCATATGCAACGACACATGGAGCTTTATCGACACTATGTGACAAGACTACCCCATATGTATAGTTATATGAATCATAAATGAGCTCAAATGGTAAATCCCACCGGGGTGGTTGGATTATTGAGGGTGATGTGAGACTCTACATTAACTTATAAAAATATTCGTCACATTTATTATCAAAAAAAATTACATTTCTTATAGAGAAACCGAGGGATGGGGAGTGCAATTTTCCTAAAGGTGTGAATGAAACGACGGTAAAATCCTACATGACCAAGGAAAGATCGCATATACCATACATGATTGGGGAATAATCTTGATAAAATGTCATAAAATTTTGATTTATCTACTTGGATACCATCCCCAGAAATGACATGTCCAAAAATTACACCTTCTGGCACCATGAAATGGAATTTTTCATAATTTAATAGAAGATTGTTTTCAATGATGTGATATAGGACTAAACCAATAATAATCCAACATTCATAAAAAGGAGCCATAAACCATGAAAACATCCATGAATACTTCCATTCAATTATCCCTGTAATTTAAAAAGACACCAACCATGCATCCCTGGAATTTACACGGAGCATTGCACATACCAAATGGAATCCTCATATATACAAATGTGCCAAAGGGGAATGCGAATGTTGTATTTTCCAGATCCTCATGGGAAATATTGATAAAAAAGTATCTAAAATACCCATATTAGAAGTATTAGTGGGACTTACCTTCTAGCCTCTCCATCATTTGGTCAATGAATGACGAAGAGAAATGTATCTTCTTGTTTTTTGGTTTAGTCGGAGATAGTCTATATAGACATGCTGACTATTCTTTACATGAGTTGGAAACAATTCATTGTTTTAATTTTTTATTACTGTAACACTAGTTTTTTTAAGCAGTACTTGAATAGGACTGACCCATTAGCTATCAAAGATAGGGTAAATGAATCTATTAGCCATAAATTGTTTTACCTTCTTTTTCATAAATTATAGGAGGTTGCGGTTCATTCGAAATTGTGCCTACCTCATTGGTTTTTCCTCATCATTTAATAAAATATGAGGTGTGAAAATTGATGGGCTAATAATAGGAATGTCAGTAACTATTCATACCAATTCTTGTTTATAGTGCCTAAAAATTTCAAGCAGTCACAATTCATGCTCATGAGGGAGTGAACTAGCAATGATGGTGGGAAACATGTTTCCATTATCAAGATATTAATATTTTAAATATTGTGTAAGTTGTTTTAGTTCCAATTCAGGTGGATTTTGGATTGATCGGAGCTTGTGTAAATGTGAGAGGTCACTAATTTCATCTAGCTTCTCAATGATATTATCCTCATATGTGGAATGATCTTTTACAAGCATAGTAGTATCATTGATGGTCATTAGATCCTTAGTGTTCAAGACATTACGAATTAATAATCATGCATGAAAATTTTCTAGACCACCACAACAATCAATGAATGATTAATTACCTAGAAATTCAATAAAAATGAATTCTCAGAAAAGGTATTGGGGGAAAGAAAAGAAGTGTTTTTAGAGGAAGGGATTACATCAAATGAATTTTTAGAGGGAGAGGAATGTTTTTTAGGGGTGATTTATGGAATTAACGATATTGAAATGGACTATATCACCACAAAAATCTAATTATAATTTACCATTATGGGCATTAATTATGGTTTTGGTGGTTTTAAAAAATGGTCTTCCTAATATAATTAGGGCATGTTCATTCATCTAATCATCTTCCATTTTATGCACATAAAATCACCAGGACAAATTAAATATTGAACACTCACAAGAACATCCTCTCACAGAAAATTGGGTTATGTGGTACTCTAGTTGGCCAGTTGAAAAATAATTCTAGTGGGATTTAGTTAACTGGCCTACAATAAAGAGTAAATGGAGTGAGGCATCACATTTATATAATCTCTTAAATCAGGTATAGTGTTGGAAAATAAATACTCCACTATGGTTCATGGAATCGAGAATGTCCCAGTATTGTTCACATGGTAGGAAGTGATGGCTCTATTAATGTTGATATGTTCCTCCCCAAGCTGACCTATTCATCTGCATTAAGTTTCCTTCGGTGTGTAGACATCCTTTTAAGAATCATGGTGTATCTTGGAATCTATTTCACAACATCAATAAACAGGATGTTTACCTGCACTTTTTAAAAAGTCTCGAAAATTTCCTTATCGAGTTTAGTTTCCATTTTTTCTAGGGTGGGTGGACCTTTGGGGAAATATAATAGGATTTGGTTTTCTAGGAGACTCATCCACATAAAAAATCATTCCTTTAGAAGGGCCTCTCTTAATACATGAGTTTTAAACATTTGGAACATTTTTAATAGTTGGGATGGAGGTTTCCTTGAGAGGGGATAAATAGAATGGAGGATTCATCTAGCTTTATATTCCTTTTCCGCTGCTTGGTTTGATGGAACTAACATTTCCTTTATCTCCTGGGTTGACTAATGGTTGAGATGGTAGTTTACCCGACCCGTGACTTTGAATTTCACCCACTGAGTTATCTAGTTTGTCTAATTGGGTCTTTAGGACTTGTTTAGATGCATGAGTGGTTTGTTGGAATTAGAGATTTTTTGTAGAGATTTGTTTCATTATATCTTCTAGGATAGGATCAGGTTTTGGTGGAGTGGTTGGAAAGGCCTTTGGGAGGTTGAGGATTTCTGGGTGGTTGTGGTGGATGACTACACTTCCCATGTTGGTTCCATAGTTGATGAGGCTAGATTGAATACACCATTGCTGATAAGATTGGTTTTCTTTCCACCCAGGTTTGTATGGATAATAAGGTTCTTTCATAAATAGTTGGTTATAGGGGCGGTCTGGAATGATTGCCTCACAACTCTCTGAATATTCTCTCAATTGTTTGAATTGTTCAGAATAATGGGTGTCAGAACAATAGATTCCACAATGGATGGGAGGGGGAGATTGGGCTTTCCATTGTGAAAAGATTGTATCTGAAGAACGGTACATACCTCTTTGAACATTAGGTCCACTTTCTTCTTGAATTAAGTACTTTTCACCTCATGGAAATCTCGAATGTGTACAATAGACCATGAACTGAATTGTTGAGTATTTTTCTCCATGTTCTCAAAAAGGATTCTTGTAGCAATTGGGGTCTTATCTACCAGCGCACCACCTATAGCAGCATCAATCCTATGATGATCAATTGGATTTAAACCTTCATAAAAATATTGTATTAAATGTTGATTGCTTATTTGGTGGTACGGAAATCAAGAAAATAATCATTTAAATCATTCCCAATATTCATGAATTTTTCTCCTTGAGATTGTATTATGTGATATATATCTTTCCTTATTATTTCATTTCAAGAGGCTTGGAAATATTTTTCAAGAAAAAGGAATTTCGTGTCCGTCCATCTTCTTATTGGGTAATTATCATAATATAACCAATATTTTGGTATATCTTCTAAAGAAAAAGAGAATTCTCTAAGCTTAACTTTTTCTTTGTCCACATTAGAAAGTTTTAATGTCAATAAAACATTATGAAATTCTTTTAAATTATTGTGTGTATCTTCTCTAGAGAGTCCATGGAATATTGGTAATAAATGAATTTGACAGGATTTTAGATCAAAATTGGGTGCCTCAACTTTCATTTGAATGTAAGTGGTTTGGATATCAATATTAGGCTGGGATAGCTCTGTTAATGTCGGGTAATTTTCATCCATGATATACAAGTTTATTTCAATTTTGATATTTGTTCTATAAGAATAGAGGGAAGAATAAAGAAGAGTTTCTATGTTTTGTATATCCTCCTTTTATGGGTTCTCTTGTGCATCTCGGTGTCGCTGATGTAGGATCCTCTCTAGTTCGGGTTTGAAAGGTGGTAGGTCTCTCGGATTTGAAGGTTTCAAGCACGAAACCTACATAATAAATAAATTAGAATACAAAATATAGGAAGAGGAGTAAGATAAAACAATATAGATATTCACAAAATTTACAAAAATATTATAAAAAACACGCACTAAAAACCAAAGCGCCCGCCGGAAACTATGCCAATATTTGAACGTGTTAACATGAAATGTCAAATTTATAGTCATTTAATGAAGATTTTTCAATCTAGGGCAGACCCTAGGTCGTCTCTGAAGGACCTTTGGAAGATTATAGTGTGTATTTTTAATAAATATCTCTAAAATAGATGAGTGATTTTGAAAACAGTTTTATGAAAATAACTTATCTTTATGAGTTTAATAGTTGATAGAATAAAGTGGTTATTTATGAATTATGAGATAAGGAGATCATTTAGTTTTCACTACACATCTTGGATAGTTCATTATTATGATTATTCAACAAGGTTTTGTTTCATTCATTGGTTGATGGTTGTCAAGATTTTGATTCCCCTCTTTCCTTTCAAAACATTGTATAAAGTACCAACCCTTGACACAACAATCGTGTTGTCAGGGTTTGGACTTCATGAAAAGATTAAAGGCTACCAAATCATACTGAAATATCATATATGTGTGACATATAAAGGATTATTGTGTTTTACAATCATATCAATCCAAGATTCCTACTTGAAATCTCAACCCAATCTATGTTGAAATAAAAAAATGTTTTACTTAATTATATCAATATAAATGGAATAAGAAGAGAGGCATATCAATATATGGAATACGTGAAATATTAATCACACAAATTAAACAAAACCATTATAAGAACAAGTTACAGAACTCCCTCCCAAATGTGTGTACCACCCTTGTAATGATCGTCCATGTAACGCCCCGACCCCAGCTACCCAGAGTCGGTGCATTACTTCGTAACATTGGCATGATCACAAAAGATCAAGTCTCGAAAGAACGATTAGTTTAGTAGCCTTGGAAACACTAGATACATTTGTAAATGTTACATTACATCATAAAGTGAAAAACTAATAACAAAGTCTTCATAGTCCACACTCATATCCTCTTCTGACTATCCCTGCAGGTCATTCATAAAATACTTCTTCACATCCTGGAAAATATTAAAACATTGAAAGGGGTGAGCTCAGATGCTCAGTAAGGATAACAATATTGCGGAAGCTTTCATAAATAAACATAAAAATTTAAGGCAATGTATAACTAAAACAAAAGACTTTTAAACTTGAACATTAACATAATATGGCAAAAGTAAAATGAGATAATGCCATTCACTTCTTCACATGGATATTCTACTGGTCGAATAATCACATGCAATATCAATAACCACTTTCATAATGATGGAATGCATAATGCCAGACTATCATAACCAAGTAGTCAAGGCCTCGTGCCAAGACCACAAATAAGATTTTGTCAAGGCCTCGTGCCAAGACACTAGTTTGTCTCATGAGACCTGCCGATGCATCGAGGAGCTATAGCGGGCTCCACCCGTCACTTATTAAGTCCAATGCATTCCTCATATGAATAGGTTTAAACATATCATAAACCATAACATAATCGTATCACATAAAACATGCATAAAGGAAACATAACATTTCCATATTTCAATCACAAGATATCAATACAACACATTGATATAATAAAAATGCTTTCAAAACCATTTTCAATACCAAAATAAAAGAAAGTTAAAACTTTTTATTTATTTTTCATTAAAAAAATGATGGCTTGTAGAGGAAGCCGAAACTCAAATAATGGTCACGGCGGCGGAGAAGTCGTTGTCGCCGCATAAGTACGGAAAGAAAAACATTCCCTTTTTGTCGTTTAGTAAAATGCTTCGTATAAAAAAGATTCCTTTTGAATAAACATAAAAGTCAAAGGGGTTTAAACACTGTATAAAAGAAAGTTGTGTATAAAGCCAAATATGCCTCAATGAAAGGAGATTGAGACGAAGTCCTTAAAAAGATCATTTTTAAAATAAAATAGATCTATTATGTTTATTCACTATAGGTACACATAAATAAAGTAAAAATACAAAATAGGACATAATAATATCATGACATAATTTGGAAGTAGGAGATTAACCCAAAGAATGGAAGTTGGGTTAAGAAATTCCCTTACCTCGTGTCTGACTTGACTCAACCGTTCTTTAACCTCCTGAATAATAAACTAGAGTTAATATATACCTTATTAAGAACCATTTTCAATTTCATTATCCTTATTAGATCACTTATTATAATGATATGAACATTATGTAATTATTTAAGTTAATAATGGTTGTTTTGCCGATCTTTGGTACTTGAGTCAACAATAAACTTCTTATAATTACAAGTTGTTTATGTGGTAGAATATCCATTATCTCCAGAATTATATTCATGATTTAGATGTCATATATATCTTATATATCCAGTATATACATTCATTTATAATATTACGTAACATTTAGAGGTAAGAAATGAAATGCACCGCTCATGGAGACGGTAAGCCGTACGTACGCATGAACACTACTTTCATTTAAATTTATTATTTAATGGAACAAAATCATAATGATATAAATTTATAATATAATTCCAGTATAATATAGTGTATAATACCATTTACTCCATCCTTTATACATCCCACATATGGCATTAACGATTCAAATCACTTTGAGGGGGCCGTAGTCCACACTTCCTAAAATGAAATTATCGCGTTTTACCCATAATGGAAATCATAAAGTATGCCATAAATGAGAAATACAGAAGCATAAGTAAAACATAAACATATTATATATCATATATAAAAATATTGACATATTAATGGCCACCTTTGAAGGTGTTATATGAGTGTTGAACAATCATCGTTTCGTGAGGCAGAAATTCGCCATCCACAGAAACCGTATGTTCATTAACCATTAGATGTAGGTGTGTGTAAGTGTAGCTCTAATACTTCTTATAACAACATCCTAGTATATTGAGGATACTGTTGTTGTTACAAAAGAAATGAATAAAAAGAGTTTAGGGGGTTGGAGAAGAAAAATAAAACAAAAGAACATTAGAGAAGACATTACCTCAAAATCGGGTAACTCTTTTTGATTTGAGCCAAAGGCTTCCTTGGGAAGAGTTCTGCCCAAATTGAGGCTTATAGGAGTAAGAGAGGGATGTTGGGAGAGTATTTGGGCAGAGGTTGGCCGAGCCAAATGGCTTGAAAGTGTAAATGAGGGGGGAGAGGTGGGGGCCTTTTATAAGTGGAGAGGAGGGGCACTCTTGGAAAGTAAAGAAAAGTCACTTTATTATAAAATGGGTTTCGGATTTTAGAGGTCCCACACTTATATAATTCGAGGATAAGATGATAAGGGTTCTAAATCTACTCATCCAATAGATTTTCGACAAGTGTACACTTTGGATTTTACATTATCTTTCCATTTTATTTAAATCGTTAAATAATGAGGTTATCACTGCATCATCATGATGTCATTAATAATTTAATTTATTTAATGTCTAAAAATTATAAAAAAAATACTATTATGTAGGAAATATTTTTATCTTTATAATGAATATTTATAATCAAAATTTGGACTTGTGTAACCCCACTTAAAAACTATTTTAGTAAAACAACTCATGTTTGTGTCAATTTAATTTTAACATTAAATAAATATATATTAATGTCATTTTCCAACTAAAGTGGCTCCATGGGGTCCCCAAGTTGACACATGGGTTGTCTTGGTCGGCCATGACTCATCCAATAGGATTAGGACAAGTGTCAAGCTCATATCATATTATTAAAACATTGTTTTTACCTTAAACTACACTAATTACCTCTAATCGCGATTAAGAACTTAAAAGTTACTATTCACCAAAAAATTATTTTAATCTCATTGAACCAAATTTTACTTCTTAATGACAACCATGTATGTCAGATTTTTGAAAATCAAATCACAGAAGTGGTAATATTTCATTTAAACGAAAAATCAGTTATTTAACTACCACTTAGTGGTTTCACTATTCATCAAAAATTGAAGTTTTTCAGAATAAGGCCAAAATTTCACCCTAAGCTATAATTGATATTCCTAATTCAAAAATGATGTCTATTTTACAAAATTCCAAACATATAAGTTGCATTAATTAATTTTATAATTAATTCCCGCTGTTACAACAAATAGCGTGTTTTTAAGAAACAATTTATATCAAAAGATTGGCAATTGTTTATGTCCAATTTCAATGTTAAATTAATTCTAATGACCACCATTGGATAAAATGGTAAAAATATATTCTAATTATACTTTAAAACAACTCAATAGTATAACTTATCACTATAAATTATTTTTATTAAAAAAGTTGTTTTGAGTATTTTTCACTATTCATAAAAATTGGAAGTTCTCAGAAAATTACAAAAAATTCAACTTTGGATAATTTCGATATTACGAATACAAAAATGAAGTCCATTTTGAAATATAAAATTTCTATAAATTTAAAAAGTGGTTATTACTATTCATAACGGCTACTTTGATTAGTTGCAGTGTGTTAGAACTCGATGTTGCGTACAATGCAAGCTATTACATTATTGAATGAGAAGCGTATCATGGAAGCTAGGGGTGTTACAGTCCATTGATTAGCTTGACATCGAGAGGAGGAGGAAGCTCAAGTGGAACTTACCCTTTCTCCTTGAACACCCTATGAGAATATGGGCCGCCATAACTCCATGAATGATGATCAGAATCCATTGGGTCTACAAAATACTAGAGCATTGCCTCCTGGAAGAATATACAAATAGGTATCCCAAGGTTCCATTTTATAGGAAAATGAGAAAGTGGTTGTGTGCACACAGATTTCTTAAAATCACTTGTGACATTGTTTTCAACCTCCATACAACCTTATCTCACTTTGGAGAAAATAAAAAATTTGTAGCCCCACCTCCCGAATATCACCACCGAATGTTCATCTACATTTGGACTCTTATATCTCAATATATGGATAGATCACAACATGCCACTTTTGACTTCATGGAGATTTGGTGTGAGGGATAGATCAGGTATGTTGGGCCATCCGAGAGACGAACTAGTCTTAGTTTCCTTCAGATGAAATGTATCCTAATACATTTTGGACATGCCCACAAATTTTCATCCCATCTAGATGCACAGTTCGGTAGAGGTGTGAAGATAAGTCCACTAGTGTGCATAGATTCTGCACAATTTGGCCCATTGTTATTGGACATCATCATGGGTCCTCAAAATCACCTCCAACTTCAATTAGATTATCAAAACAAGTAAAATTTTCCTTTTTAAAAATTACAAAGACAAAATAATTGAATCAAACATGATGTGAACTTTGTTATTATATTTTTAATTTACAATACAAAATTAGTTTAATACAATGTTGTAAGGGTGGAAATGAAGCAGTAAATAATGGTACGATCACTAAACAATAATTTTTGGAGGTATCAATTATCAGTTAGGGTCCCACTATCACCATTAAAATTGATGGTCGAGATAGGGTTACCTTAGTAACCTATGCAATTTTCTATTTTTATAATGGTAAATTTGTTTTTTTGAATTAAGTTTATTTATTTTGATCCCAATCTAGTAAATTTATAAAAATATACTAGTATCATTAAAATAGAATTACTGTTTATCAATTATTACCTTTAGATAAGATTATATTAATTTAAGTTTAAGATTCGAAACATATTATTCACTTTAAAAATAATGGTTAAATGTCCCACACCAAATCATTATTTATGGGGATGGAATTTGAATATAATTTTTAATGGGAGAATATTGGTTGATTTGTTTTGATGGTCATGGTAATCAAGGAAGTGTATTCATTATGATCTATTCATTTAACTCTTTTTTATTTTTATGAAATTTTATCCTTTTGGATTATTTTTGGTGGCTAGTGAATCATTTATAAACCATTTTAATGAATAATTTTTTAGAAATATTATTTTTTAGTTATGATGGGTCTTATTGAATAAATTTTAATGGGTTACCAAAATACTTAAAGGGTAATATTATTATAATATATATATATATATATATATATATATATATATATATATATATATTTGAAGTTTTTTTGACAAGCCTATAAGAGATTTTAAATGAATCCCCCAAATACATAAAATTTTACTAGAGTAATTTGGTATGTTTTTTAATGTTTTGCCTCTAATAAATAAATCATAACACAACAACATAACTAACATCATAGTTGGAATCTCTTTATATTTGAAATATGTGGTAGGAGTGATTGTGACTTGAAGAAAGTTGTTACACAGTAATGTCCCTATGTAAGGAATAATCAAAATCCACATGAATGTAATTCAAGGTAATGTATTGATAATAATTTATGGTGGAAAAATAAATATTGATTAGTCACACAAAATTTCTATATAACATATTTTGATAAAGGAGAATTATTAATAATTATTTTAATATTGGTTTTTATGTGGTGATTTACACTATAATGGTAACCCCATATGAGATCAGTTATACCCTATATAGTTCTAGGTGAGATAACATATCACATCAAGTGTGATATTAACATAATGTGGGTGTAGATTACTACTTATCTACTCAACTGTTGGTTTTATGTCATAGGATGAGTCTTACACCATGTAAGTGAAGTAAAAAGTGTTTCATATTATTTCTCCACAATGTAAAATTTTTCCTACACCATGGTATTATTAAAATAAATCCTTTTTATTTATTGTTGTTCTGATTCGAAGGAGGGGTAAAAATAACCACTAGAATGATTCTATTCATTAATGTGCAGAATATAATTTTATAGAAGTGATAATTGGAACAACAAGAAGTTGAGGCAACAAAACTACCATATTTCAATGACACAATATGTTTTATATCATATGTTATATTTTCATGGTCATTTTTCACTCTCATTAAAATTATTAATTAGAAGAATTATTAAATATTATTTAATATGGAATTAATGTGGATTAAATTTGAATCAAAAATATTTAATGAACATTATATAAATATAATTATACATAAGGGAAATATATAGGCTATTATTTGAGAATAAAAATAGAGCTGAATTTTATATTTGTGCTATTAATTAGATGGAATTGTGAAATAAGATAACTGAGTATATCTCAGTGGAGGATCTTGTAATTTATATTGAGGATGGAGAATGATTTTATCTCACAATTTATTTTCTAACCTCATTATTTGTTAAATAATATCAAAATAGTATCATTTGGATGAGAAATGAAATTTTATTGTGATTGAGAAATTATTTAAAATGTTTTAATCCTAAAAGGTATGTTTAGGTTTCTACGAATTATAAGAAACAATTTTCAGGTTTAGTGTATAGGGAGTTTTAATTGATAATAATATTGTGATATATATATTTTCTATGATTGTGTGAACTAAGTAAATACTGATTTGGAAACTTATTATTTTCATTGAAAATATATATTTTATTTTATTTAGCGAATTGTTCATACTATTGGTGGAACATGGATAAAAATTCTCTCCTCTCAGGGTATTTAAATAATTTGAGACTAATAAATAAAATATCCTCAAAAAAATTGGAATAAGAAACCAAAAATGAGTATTTAATCTTAAAAAGCACATGGACACACACATTAAGGACTTTAGAAATATACAAGTAGTTATATACTGACAATTGATGGTCATTTCAATAAATAAATTTATTTTCTTAATAAAAAATTTCTTTATGAAGACAATGATAGCTACAATAATAACACATAACCACCTTATTCTTGGGAAAGTAATATGTCCTCTTAGGCTATATTTTATCCCTTCTATCTAATATTAAATTACACACTTAATGGGAAATTCAATAGATATTACCTAGGAAGATCCATGTTATTTATATTCAATTGAGAAAAAATTTCATATAATTCCATGAATGAGTGTCCAAAAAATATACCATTGAATATTTATCAAAATAGGATGATTCATAAAATTATGGCAATGAAATTATATTAGTTTTCAAACAATTATAAACATATATATTATATATATATTATATAATTTTATTAAAATCATATATATATATATCCTAATACAATTCAAGGGTGTATTTTAAATTTTAAAAAGGAAATTTTTGTGTAATAAAATCCAATCAATGGCTTAGTTGTAAATAAATTGTTAATTTTCAATCAAATTTCATCCATAGTAGACTCAAAAGAAAACACTCAATTAACCTTATCACTTATATACATTAATATAATGGTATTTTATTTTTTGAGGATATAAAAACATGTCTACATATGTGAACATATTTCTTTCTGTTAATAGACCCAGTGGTTAATTTCATTATTATATAACAAAGTGAATTGGTGAGTTCGTCATGTACTCAAATTATTATCATCGCATTTATAGAAAAATATATATCATTTTCAATAATGAATTTATCTTTCTCATGTATCATTGATCCCATTGTTATATTTTTTAGTAATTTAAGTCCACTCATTGTGGTAGGCTTCTACATCCCATGTGATTACCTTTACATGAAAGGAAATAGAGAAAATGAGTTATTAATGTGGTTATGAGTTGTATAAATGAAATTATTTTTAGCTAAAAATATATGAAAAATATATTATGAAAAAGATCTAAGTAAGAGTTCATTATAAGAAAATGTAGAAAATTATTTTCAAAGGGACTTTCTAGATTCAACCCCTATTGGACGTGTGTGAATAAAAAATATAACACATAATAAGCCACATTATTATAAACAAATAAAAATAATAAGACACATGAAGGAATATTTTATCACCAGTAGAATTCCACTTCATGGTTTAGCTACCATGCCATGGAATAGTGACCACTCAGTGGATATATGATCATGTTCAGAATTAGATTCTTTTATTGAATTTCCTTTTTTACATAATTTTTATCAATTAAATGGATCTATTTAGAAAGAAAATTAATATTATATATTTTGTTTCAGGAAATTAAATATGTTAAACGTTGATCATAACTATATAATTTATGGGGAATCATTTTAGTAGAATGAATCACGAAAAGTTGACATACGTAAGGATGCCCCAGATCCTATGGATGGTTCATATATACTAACTATATAACATCCACATTGATTTAATGTTTCATAAAATAAGTTTCTAGGTATTATAATGGATCTAGGAATAATGAGAGTCCATATATTCATAGTGAAATATTATAACTCATACTAACATGATACATTAGATTACTATGATAAAAATCTTAGAATACCCACTGAAAAATGAATAGATCTAGTATTGAAAAGATTATCGTAGGTAATCACCCAAATACTATAACAATGAATCCCAAAAAATTGGTCCCTCTACAAATACAAATACCTGAGACAAAAATAATCATCATAATTGAACGTAAACATGTATTATGAAATATATAGGACATTTATTTATACCATGGAAAAATTCAAAATAATAAATGTAAATGATCATAGGAAAATCACATCATTGAAATAATGAGAAACAATTTTTCATATAGGGATGTCAGCAATAGGTAGAAATGAAAATATAAGAGAAATTAAATAGGGAAAAAAATATAACAATTTAGTGCATAATAAAATATCCACTTTTATTCACATTACCATTTATTTATATAGTATATAATAATAACAATCGTTTTTATGTGAAAATTTGGACACTTGGTTGGGTTTTTCTGGAATGGGATTTAATACTATTATGACATTATTTTTTTAAATCTCACAACACTCAATGTGGAATTACATTATATTATGGAATATTGTATAATATTCACATAAAAATCACTATGGAAAAAATAAGTGGGTCAATGGTTATTGAAATTCATATCATCATACCCCATTAAAAGTTTTACAAGGAATCATCGGTTGGAATAAAAACCCAATGAAGTAAAAATGAGTGTAATACTCACAACATAACCGAATATTATAATGTAATTTTTTTACTTTTGAAAATTAGTTAATATTATTATTTAATTATTTAATTAGAGTATTAGTGGAATAAAAAAGGTAATAATGAATGGAAACCATTAAAATTCAAACTGATGGAGTTACAACATGGCCTAAATTCCACTAAAATGATACCCAATGTTAGTTCACCAAAAGAACGCAGACATTCCACCTTATATTCCTAAAGCTATCAAATATGAATTGTGTTCTAAGGTGGAAATATGAGAATTATTTAACCCCGTATCAGAGTTTTTTACTATAAATTGATAATGAAACATTATACAAATCATAGAATAAGAAAATAATAAATAAAATAAAACAAAATAAATCTTCAATAAAATCGAATAAAATACATATTGTAATAACCATCTAAGACATAAAATATTAATCTCACTCTAGGCTTGTCACATATAAAAAAATTATAAAAAATAAATACACCAAAAAATACTACTTACTTTGAGACATGTAAAATACTAGGTCTTTAGTACACCATATAACTTCCCATTCCCAATCATTAGACTCCGCGAGAGAAACCCACTAAATCTTGTAGTTCTGGTCCTCCTACCTACCCATAATGAATATGTTCCCAAGATGAATGCAATAATATATTTTGAATGAACCCTATAGTTCATGTATTGATGTTGAGAACTAAATATTAGTAATCCACTGAAAATGATGAACCTATAACCTAATACCACAACTACATGCACATGTATCTTTCTTAGACTAGATAAAACATAACTGAAATAAATTGAAATATATCCACATTAAATCATTAGTTATATGACATGGATCAATCATACCTACTTCATCATGATCCGGAGTGTATCTTAGAACATATCAATGTCCATGCATCCCACTCATCCTATGAGTTCAACATCAATGTTATCCCTAACACATCCTATCAACCATGGGAAACATTACATGATAATCCTACCATCCACATTCATTATCAGTTTAATATTCTTCCATTCCGTCATCAATCCATATGTTATGTCATTATTGGTACCTAGAGATATCAATCACGGGTACTCAAATCGTGAAAGAGTAGACCTATACCTAGAACATAATTTGGATATATAAACATTATATTATAAATAGTTGTTACTGCAGAATCAGTTAAGCACCTAGATCATGGATGTTGAGAATCATACACCATCCCATTCCACCAGGTATTCCATATTTTCCTAGAGAATTAGTCTTCAATATGAAACTTAATTTACAATACCAATATATAGATTCATATTAAGGGATAAAATTCATATAGTATACTACACATGATTGAACCATCAAACAAATATCAAAACTTATTTTTAGAATACCATTTCCAATATCCTCACCCATATCAATGGAATTCCATTTCCCTAATATCACCCCTATCTAAAGAATAAACGTGCTTGGAATAATGGTCAAACACCTAACAATAAATAAAACAATCATTGAAAAAGTGTAACATCATATCTATCATCATATTCCAAGGGTGTGTAGCATCATGTCCAATCAGTCTAAATTATAGAATCCCATATAAAATAATAATAAACCAACCTATAAACCATGTATAGACAATATAAAATGGGTAAATATATCAAGGGCTGGCCAAGCCTAAATGATCATTATCAATATCTTGTAACCATTAGATCGTACATCAGTTAAAGTCCCAAGATGGGCCCTGCAACCTACTAGTGCACAAACACACATACCCACATAGGGATGGTCTCTCAATCGAGCACCCACATGGCCCTCTACCTAAACACATAAAGAGAGGCATCCCATTCTATATCCTAAAAAATAAAACAAATGATAAGTCATCCCTCATGACATAATAAGGGTAAAAACATAATAAGATACACCCCTTCTCAATCATTGATCACAACTAATCCCTTGTCCTTATAACCGCCTCTTTATGTAATAAATACTGTAAACTAGTCTTTGGTATCTCATGGACTCAAATGCCTAAAAAAGGGTATAATGATAAGGTGAATAGAATGAATTCCATTTTACATTACATGTCACACTAGGATGGGACATATTTCTAACCAATCAACTACCTAGATCCATAACTCATTAAAGATAACTAGGGAAATCTCATCCTACACAAGTTGGGGAATCTAAAAAACTCATGATATATCCTCTAATCATCTTCATGACCCCCACCATAGTCTCATTGCAAGTATTTATCATAGAGGATATTTAACCTCACATTATAGAGGATAACATATATATTATAACATTATCACCCCAGAATACCACATAGAAGTACTCAAAATATACCAAATGATCCAACATAGTGTTCTATGTAGAAATAATTACACAAAATTGACTCTGATTTTTCTTAATTATATCTGTTATATAGATAATCACCTAACCCTTAGAATGGTACCAAATGTAAAATAAAAGGAATATTCCCCTAGTACATGACCTATAATGAAAAACATCAAATAGTTATTTTTCTTTTTAATGGACTCGTTACACCCAGGTTCTATCGACATATTAATATGAGTCCATATAATAAATGGGGATATAGTTGTGTAATACTATGTGTCAATGTGATACATGAGGTCTCTTCATGTACTTCCATATTAATATTTTTCCATTTAATATGGTATCATCCAATGTATATTTCCATATGGTTATATCCCACTACATACTATGTACCTCAACTGCGTGGTGTATAGTCCAAATATTATATATTCCCAACTATATGCCACATGAACATGTACTATCACTATGAAATGTACCACTAAAAGATGTTTTCTTACTTTAAATAGTATTCAATTCAAAAAAATCCATCATTATCAGATGGGAAGAACACAGGGAATGTGTTTTTATGACCACACATTGTGTTATCATGGAATCCAAATATAAAATTCCTTCATATCCTCTTGAAACCAATATTTTCCCCTATAAATCATGAATCAACCCCCATGGGGTTATTATAAATCATAAAAGGGACCTACAAAATGAAAAATACTTATCTACATGGATTATGGAATAAAAGTCAAAATTTACCCACCTTATGGATTAATCATTGAATCTTTGGATGAAAATACAATCCCAAAAGACACTGTAGGTCGATAATGTCTTGTTATTTTCCATTGATAAATTATGGAATCATTTTCATCCCCCTTATCTTCATATTTATCTAATTCATGAGGGGGAACATTTTCCCCATCATGTTATGCATACGAATACTCAAATGGTGGGGGCATGTTTTTCCTTTTTTATATAAGTAATTAATGTATTAATTTCCAATTTAATACCCACCTTGTGTTTTGTAACCCAATGTTTTTGTATTCCCCACTTATAACCACCACCCCCTGAATCACATTCATAGTTAAAATATCAATACCATGATTCATTCATAGGATAAATCCACCTTAAAATTACAAATAATTTTCGATTTAATTAATTATTTATTTAATTTTCTTCCAAAATATAAATGGTTCATAATTCCCTCGAACTCCTATCATAGGGTTAATGACCTATTATGGGACCAATTTTGTGGTTACAAAATCTATATGTAGTTATCTTATTGGAGAAAGTGGCAATTTTTACCATCATGAGCACATTAAGAAAAAAAATCAATTTTATAATCAATGATAGATTCAAGAGAAGAGTGTGTCTTTACAACCTCCTCACCAAAAAATATAAACTCTGAATGAATCCTTTTTAGTCATTAAACCCCATCTATTAACCAACCAAATTCACTATTTTAAAATTATATCATTCTTTAATACATATGGAAAACAACTATGTGAATCTCTATCACCCCAAAATAAGGCATACAGACCACCAATAGTCAAGATACCACTTACCATCGTCCACAAAATAAAAAGATTATTTAGTATTACATCCATCAATACTAATACATCTCATTACCCTCTAAAACTAATCATAATATTAATTATTTTATCAACCATATAACACCAAAAACAATGGATATTTAAAATCCATAGCATTTCCTACTATTAGATTTTCTTATCAAAACACATACTTTGTGGTCCACAAAGCTTATAGATGTTGTTCCTACTGAATCCCTGATCATGAACACAGAAGTGTTACATCACCACAATGTATCTTATAATCCCAACCATACGAGTATCATTATGTCACCTCATAACTGAAAACATACTAGAAAATCCATGATCTAATCACTGTCATTCATTAAAACTAGAAATGGAAATTTTTATCCTAGAAGAGAAACTAAATAGAACATAAAAAATATCTCATTTTTGTAATTTATGAATATCACCCATGGTATTCACCCACATATATTCTATCACAATTACTTGACTCATAAATGGATGGGAGTCAACTCCTACCATAAATATTAACATACACCACTCCACACGTGAAATCTCATGGATTTCCCTTTATCAATCTAATGTGATATTTATATAGAATGAAATATAGCTGATAACTATCCGTTTACTCAAGATTATGTAAAATTATTATGACTATGTGTATCTGGAATCGGATTTATCAAATTTTTCCTTTAAAAATACCAAAGAAAACTCATCCATTATTGGAACATTAAAATTTTATCATTATTTCCTTATGTCACATTTCCCACAATCCTCTCATCACACCCTAAAAACTCTCAGCATACTCATTGACTCCTACTAAATTTATGACTCAATGTAATAATTTTATAACCTTCCCAATATACATTCTATATGTAACAACATGTTCGCAATAGTCATGTCTACATGATCCTATATAACCCAAATCGTTAAACACTATTATGTAACCCAAATAGAAGAATTATTCCAACTCCAGTAAGTCATTCCCTATGAAAACTCAGGGAAAATACATAAAAAACATGAGATTATATTGTGTTTTTCTTCTTTCTCATATCCACATAATGTCTCATTTAAACCCAACGATTCCATAGGATTGTCACTTTTACTAAACATCCCCTCTTGAAACTAACCACGTGGTTGAGGAACTAGTACAAAAGTTCCCCTTTTCTAAAAAAATGCATCTAACATGACTAATCCTCACACGAGGTTAAACCCTTAAATAAAAATTTTCGAAATGTACGACAACATCAACATTAGCCGAACACACCCTAAGAAACATATACCTTATTAAACCACTTTCACAGTTCACCATTGAAAACAAGAGGGCTCTAATTCCCTAAACTGGAGTCTCATCAATAAAGGTTACTAGGATATCCCACCTAGGTCTACACCAACTCACAGAAGGCCATAACGCATGATAAATACAATATGATCACATCCAAACTATTCCTTTCATAGAAATATCCAAACACTCATCTATATTCTCTCACAAATAAATGATTTCATCTAGCAAGACAACCACTGAAAACTAAAGAAACTATTCTCTCTATGAATTTCCGCATCAAACTGTGCCTACGACAAATAATCCATTCAAACAAACTCGAAAAACAACCACCCACATAGGTCCAACAATAATATAATTATAATATACTGACCGACCAGTGTCACAACAATAACATTGATCAGGGACCACATCAGTGCTCTAATTTTCAAGCATCTCACTGTTGTTCTACATAACCATCCTTCTAAAAGAAATCCATATAATATTTCATTCAAAATAAGATTAATTAAAGATATTCATTATAAATAAATATGATTTATGTGAATATTTTGACACTTTAAACAACTAATCATTATTCATTAGTAATGTCACAAACTAACATTCCTATAACATGTAGACTATCGGTTTCAACCATAATGCATAATATAGATCCTGCCTCAACTATGCAAGAGTCAAAACCAAATAACATGTCACATTACAACAACCCAAGAGGTAAAAATACCACATAAATCATTCAATATAAAAAACATCTTGATTAACCTTATAGAATATCGTATAAAATTATAACATAAAAATCAGGATAGAAATCTCATTCCGAGTAACCTGAACATCCCACCAAAAAGGGAGTTCTAAATTCACCTGTACAATATCCATCATTGGTTTCAATGTGGTAAAATATGTCTATTATATTAAATTCCATTTAGTAAAAAATTATTGTAACTTCGTGGATACCACATTGTAACATCCCAACCTAGATTCCACTAAACCAGTGCCACGAGTTGGGTTTTCAAAAGACCTCAAGTCTAGGTCCTTATATGCTAGAGGATGTCAACTAGTAGTGGGGGATCTAAGGTGTAACTATGAGGATACTATAACCATATATCAAAGTGAACAAGTATAAGTGAATTATAAATAGAAGTGAAAAAAAAAACGATTTAACTTCATTTTATTCAATGTTAATATCAGTTTGTAACCGATGTCTATGAGGGTGATGTAAAAAATAGGGTTTTGGTTGTCATATTATGAATAAAAATGATTCCAAAAACCAAAATGAGCTCATATTCACCATAATTTACTTTAACATATGGACATTGAAATACCAATGAATTTTATTAATGTTTTTCCATTAATTTTTATGAAAACTGACACCTACAAATAAAAAATTAGAAAAATTAGAAAATTATACTGCCAAAAAATAAGATTCATTATAATAGATATTACAATATTCAAAAATAAAATAGAATATATCATTGACTAAAAATATATATATAAAAAATACTTCTAAAATTTTAATCAAAATATTATCTGTGCAATTGTATTAAAAATTATAATTAAAAAAACACATTCTTGATATTTGCAACATCATCTTTTTCAGTTAAGGATTAAGAATTATTTTGATTATGGTAAATTAAAAACCCTTTTATAATAAAATAATTCTTTTTTGAACACTTTTTAGGAAAATTTAATAATAATCACAATCTTTAGAATATATATACTATAAATCGTAATCATTATAAAAAATATTTCTCTTACAACGATCAATGATGGGAAATATCATCTTTCATATAAGACTTATCATTATTGAATGTATATAATAATATTAAATAATATATGATTAAAAAGTAAAATAATATGATAGGAAATATAAAATTATTAATATTACTAACCCTATCAAATTCAGAAGTTACCCCATTTTTTATTATCTCATACATGATTGAAGAACATAATAACCACATCTAACATATCTTTATTAGTGGTGAAACTGCTATTATAATAAATTTAATTGATAATAAAAACCAATATATATATAATCATGATAATATATAATATAAAAAATAATTATCATTACTTACACATATTGAATTTCATTTTGGTTATTTGTCAACAAGTGACCTTTGTTAAAAAAATCTATGACCAATTTTTTTAAAAAAATATCATATAGTAATACATTTATATACAATAACAATTAAATATAATTAAATTATAAAATAGAAGAGAATATACATTTCTAAAAAGGTGTAAATTTTTTTCACAAACATCACTTAATAATAAGAATAACCAATATAATGTTCTTTCACTTGGGTAGAATATATCTAACAACCAATTCCCCTACAATGGAAAAATTTTACAAGTAATGAAATTAAAATGAACATTGGTTCATATTATTATAGTTTTCTTACCCATCATGAAATGGGTAAGGCTAACACCCAATCTCTATCTTTGATAATCTCTCACATATATACGTAATTCTATCATTAGACATCAAATATTTCAAAGATGTTGAAATGAATTGTAGATCTATAAAACCATAACATCATATGCCCTCATTTTGAATGAGAAACTTGTGTAGATACTTAATTAAGAACATAATATAATTATTAAATTTAATAAATCATCAATTAATGATTTTATAACCAAAACACCAATTTAATTATATATAAAACAACAGAAACACAAGAACACATAGATCTTCAAAATCAATTAGATCCATGATATCATTTATGAATATTATCAATATAAATTATCTTCCAATTATATCAAACATATTCTAAAAATCTAATATATTATCAAAGTAAAAAGAACCCTAAGATAATATTTTTATCCCATCATAAATATAATATGTATCTACAATAGTTTGTTCCTAAACCTTTTCTTCTTCATTCCATTTCTTTTCATTATAGATACTCCTATTTAAATTGAATGTTAAAAAAATTACATTTAATTCCCAATCATAATTAATTAATTTTTTAAAAAATGATTACCTTATATGAATGATAATGAATATAGCAAGATGGACTATGTAATAAATAGCTATACAATTCCTATATCTATAAAACTCTTTAGTAGGAAATGGTAGTAGAGTAGTAGGATCAATAATATCTTGTACTGATACTATAACATGACCCATATGCATAAGTTGGTGATTTATTGAATTGCCCAAAAAATCATGACTCTGAATGCTACAATATGTAAATGAGGATCTCCATCATTCTACTCAATGTATAAGGTTGGATCTGATAGATGATGTGGATGGTCTATGTAGGAAGGCTGGTATGGTCAAGAGGGTTTTATATGTTGTGCAGCTAATAGAAAAGGCTGGATAAGCTGGAAAGGTAGTACATACTGTGACTGTGTCATCAATTTTTCTAAAAAATCCAGCAAAGTTGATTGAATTCGATCTCCCATGGAATGTTTCATATCCTTAAGATTATATTTTATGACTTTGATTTCTAGATCTATTTATTTCTTACATTCCTGACTAAAACAATTTTCAATATTAATACATGCATCATATCCTCTTTTGATGTTGGGTGTTCTGGATTTCCTAAAGCTATGGGGAGGATTTTCCATCCTACCCTCAATGATAAAAGTCACCTTTGATTATTTTGTGTTAATTTTATCCTTAAATAAAAAATAGAATTTTTATATTTGTGTTGTTAATTTATAGAAAATATAAATTAATTAAAAATAGAAAATATTTACTTATTATAATTTTAGCTACATCCTTAGCATTCTCTATAATATAATTTTAATTTTTTCTTCTTCTAATTATTTTCCATTTTTCATGGAATGTGGGGGATATAGAGGATCAAACTAGACCTCATGAAAATCAAAATAATTCTATACTCTTAATGCATCAATCATTAACTCAATAATTTCTGTCTTCATTAAATGATACCCTCTACATTATAAAGTATGATGGTATATATTCCGCAACTAGATTTCATGATGGTATTTCCTAGACAGATGTTATATAATAAGCAAACTAATAAGTAGTTATGTACATATATAATAAATTTTACTATATATTATAATTATAATACCATAAAGGCTTCATGATGTCATACATAAACAAATTTCATCCATTTATCTACATTGTAAAACACATACTTGAGGCATGGGTATTCATTTTATCTCTTTCCAAAAACATAATTGTTGGTCAATGTTTTTTTGGATATATCTCAATCAAACTGACACTGAAGAAAGAAATCATTTCATAATTTATTTCTTATAATTATATGAATGATATATATAATTATATGAAATAAATATTAGTAATTAAAATATATCAAATTAAAAAAATAAAATAAAAAATATATCAATATAAATATTTTTGCATCACAACCTCCCAAAGATAATTTATCACTGTCCTGTCGTTGGAATTCCAATCATAATATAAAATACTAATCCTACAACGACTCTGCATAGATGTATACCAAGAAAATTATGTTTGATTTGGTCCAACTGCATTATTATTTCCATCAAAACTAATATGAAATCACATATCTCCGCTATAAATTAATAGTTTTGGTAAATATGTAATGCCACATTTATGAACTCTAGAACTCAATTTCATAATAATAAATATTGAAGACATCACCGCTAAAGTTCCATCTGTATTACTACAATTATTATGTGTAAATTAAAATTTGGTTTTCATCAAATATTTATATTACTAGATATTTAATAATATAAAAAAAGGATAATAAATTACTCCAAGATTTTCTATATCTGTATTCGTATCTGTCTTTAAAATAGTATAATTTAATAAATTTATTGTTAGCTACATATTATTAGACATCTATATAATTAAAAAAAATGAAAATAAAAAAATGTAAGTTAAAAAAGTGGCACACATGTGTAATTTTAAAAAAAATAATGATTTTATGATTCTTAACCAAAAAAATATACAAAGTAAACAATTAAATGTAATACCACAAGATTTCATAGTATGTTATTTTCTTTAAAGTAATTCAATAACTAGCGATACATGCAACACTGAGTAAGAGCACACCACAACTTACCAAAATAGCTATTCAACAAGCGGTTATGAATAATATTATCTGAATTTTGAATTTTATATACTCCATATAATTTTAGAATCTGTATTTTGTGTTTCTTAGACATAATATAAGAAACAAATTCATTTTTTCAGATAAAAGAAGAATTTTTTATAAAATGAAATATTACCATATTTTTATGGAAAACCATTTTTAAAACCAATACATGACACTTTTATATATTAAATTTAATGAAATTAAATTATTTTTTAAAATCGTTATATAAAAATTTATTTTTCATAAATTTTTGGTACTTTTATGATAACTTCTATATTTTGATTTTTATTGAAAACAACGATTTTAATCAAAATAATTTATGTTGTTAAATTATGTATTTTAATGGTTTGTAAGTATAGTTAGATTATATTTTTATCATTTAATACAACCTAGGAAATTATAAGTAATTACACATTAAAATTTGATGTAAACACTTGTCAATCTTTTGATAGGTTTTACATTTTAAAAACCCGCTTTTCGGATTTGACAACGGAAATTAATTTTAAATTAATTAATTTAACTTATATGTTTTGAATTTGGTAAAATATAGCTCTTTTTTAGATTTTTGATATCGAAATTATCTTAGGGTGAATTTTTGTTATTTTTCTGAAAACTTTCAATTTTTGATGAATAATGAAAAAATACAGCATTATTGGTTAAAACCGAATTTTTATTTAAATAATTAGTTATTTTATTTTAATTTATTTTTGGTCAAAATATATACATAATACCTTTATATTTTCATCTTAATTAATTGGAGTCATTTTATAATAATTTTAGATATATAAAAGTTTATCGAACTTTTTACCATCTTTTACCCACCTCCTAAGAGCATTTGCAAATTTGCATTAAACTTAATTTTACCGCATCTGTGAATTTAATTTAAAAAATACAAGAGATAAAGTTAATATTAGTATGTAAAATATGGTTCAATAAGATTCAAATAATTTTGGTCCAATAGTAACTTTTTACTTTTATTTACCACGATTAAACGCAAATAGGATAATTATGGGTAAGAATGATATCATAATTACCCTAACATATGTTCTAATTCTATTAGAAAAGTATAATTAGACCAAAAAAAACCTTTTGAATAAAATATTATTCCCTTTTGTCCACTTGGGTATGATTTGGACATTTATTATTATTTTATTTAAAGAAGAGTTAGAAGATTTAAAATCAATGTTTGATAACTAATCCATTTTTAATATAGGGTTATGCATAAGATAAATTAGACTATAAATATTAATTATAAATATAAAAATATTTCCTACATAATGGTATTTTATTTATAATTTTTAGACACTAAATAATAAAATTTATTTATTACACAATGATGACGCAGTAATTACCTTTTTAATGAAAAATTAAAATAATTGATATTATAAATATCCAAAAAAAATTAATTTGAGACATTTAATGAATTACACTAATTCTATAGGTAAATATTACATGTTAGGGTTAATTAAATTAAATTTTTTCGACGTAATAATGCTTTTATGAATTTTTTAAAAAAAAATACCAAAATGTGTCGAAATTGAAAAAAAATAAGTTTTTAAAACAAATATTATATTATTAATTGATATTATATTCCTAAATATATATGGTTTGTCCAAAGGGATTAGATAATATTATATATTTAATTAATGAACTAGTTGAGGTTCTCTTGGATGTTTATTGTATGTTTATTATCCATATAATATAAAAATACAAAGAGACATGGTAAATGTCAAACTATTTAACTAAGAGTTAAATCTAATAGATAAGGTTAATATGATGATCTAAGCCTATATAAAACCTTTTTTTTGAGTTTTTTTCTACCCATACCCACCATAGAATTTAAATAATTCATTTAGGAGCCATTAGAAACTGAAAATGATTTTATTATAAAATAATATTTCAAGCTTTTCCTAAAGTGACCCTCACCACTCTTATAAAAGGGAACTTCTCCTTCTCTCAAATTCACACCTTCAAAGCTATTTTGATCGCCAAAACCCTGATAAAATATCCTCTAAACATTCCTACATTTATCCTAGTGGAATTCCATTAGTTAGAAAGCCATCCTAGGGATACCTTTTGATCAAATCAAAAGGAAGAACCCAAAGAAGAGGTAAATATTTCATTACCTCTTTCATGTTCTTTTCTTCTTCCACTTAAAAATTCATTGTTGTTTCTATTATAAAATAATATCTCCCGTATATTCTATATACCATGATGTTATTATAAAAATGGTAAAACAATATTAATTTTTCTATCCACCCTATAAATTCCAAAGTCACCATACAAGCGTGCGTACGGATTACCGTCTCCACATCGTGGCGTAGTTTGTTATTCAAACTCTTCCTTATTTGTATGGGTAAAATAATAAGTATAACAGATGTAAATAATAAATATAACATGTTAATGATTCTTTATTTTTGATATACTATCCAATTACATACGATTTCACCATCAATATAAGGATATTGTCGCTATTATGTACGTACAGATTACCCTCCCCATGAAAGTGATGATATTCATTCCCCATCATAATCATTGAAGAATAATTTTCATTTTATGATTAAAAATAATATTTATGAACTTAATATAATTCTTGATTTGAATAAAATACATCATATCCATAACAAACATGTCCTACGTAACTGATTATATAAAGGAAAACAGATCAGTTAACACACGAAACGTTGATACAACTAAAATATTATTAACAATGAAATATTAGATGATCATATATGATATAATATTTATGTATATAGTTCTTTTATAATTTAATAACAATGATTTAAATATTATACAGGAGTTTTATGTACCCCGGACTAAGTAAAAGTACAAGGTAAGGGGTTTCTTATCTCACTTTTAATTCTGTGATATTTCCATTGTTCACCACCTATTTATTCCATGTGGTGTATTGTATACTGACATTTGATATACATTATAATTATTCTCTTTATATTAATGGTATTATGTGATTCATTTTTTTGTTATTATCTTTTGTTCATATGACTCTATTGATTACAACATGGTAAGGGGTTTCTTATCTCACTTTTAATTCTGTGAGATTTCCATTGTTCGCCACTTATTTATTGCATGTGGTGTATTCTATACTGACATTTAATATATATTATCATGATTCCATTTATCTTAATCATATTTTGTGATTAAATTTTTTATTATTACCTTTTGGTCATTTTACTCGATTGATTACAACATGGTAAGGGGTTTTGATCTCACTTCTTATTTCTGTGAGATTCATGCTATATTGCCACTATTTCCTTTTGTGTGGTGTATGTACTACCCGTGATTTTATTATTTTTGTAATATACTTTAATTTATGGATATTTACATCTCTATTTTATGATACTTATCTCATGGGGTGTATGTTTCTTATGTTACCAAATTAGTAAGGGAATTTCAAATTTCAATTTCAACTCATTGGGCTTTATGCATACTTAATTGATTATTTTACTCCATGATTATGTATGGATTAACAATTTCTTATTTGTGTATTAATTTTCACTCCCCTTTATTTTTATATAAAATTGATACACATAATCACTCCATTGATAAATTGTCAAGTCATCGATATGAACATGATAAGAGTAATTTTAATTCAATCTCCATTAATTGTATTAAATTGCCAATTCATTGGTGTTGTTTTTACAAGAATATGTTTGAATGTAATATGATTTATCTACACTTAATATCCAATCATATTGAGTGTATTTATATTTTTTAGACATAATTATTTCATTGATTTATCCTTAACCTAAGGATATAGTCATTATAAGGTATTTCATCTCAAATTACATTCCATTGTGTCTTCTTTCTTGTTTTGCGCCAACTCACTTTTGTTTGGTGTATATACTATATTTTGACATATTATATCATGAATAATTTTATTCTCATGATATTATAAGGTTTTTATTACATAAATTATTATTATTCACATGTCTCTCATATGCCTAGGAACTTGAACTAAAATATCATTTTCAATTTTTTTAAAAAAATTCTTCTAATTATTTCTCATTAATGTCCATATTTTAAAAATGGTTTTAAGGATTTATTTATATTGAGATTACTGTATTAAAATTTATATTTCTTTAAAAAGTTTCAAATTGGTGTGGGACACTTTGATTCAAAAGTTTATTTTAATGAGCTTCTTGATAAATACTGAGAATTTTAAATGTTTTCATGAAAAAGGGGAATATTTCTCTCAAAATAATTTTGATGATAATTTTAATATATGTCAATATCTTTCATTATTCTTTATTGAGGTTGATTTATTATAATAAAATCATCCATATTGTATTTAATGAGTTATATTTGACTTGGATGTGATATTTTTATACCATTCATGGTTTGTGGTTAAAATAGTGACATTTTGTATACTAGTTTTAATACTAATGTTTAGATTATGCTTTAACATTTTCATATGAGGAATGCATTGTACTTATTACGTGATGGGGGATCCCACTATAACTCCTCTATGCATCGGTCGGTGTCATGAGAAAAACTAGTGTATTCTCACAATGTCTTGAAAAAATCTTATTTGTCGTCTTGGCACCAGGCCTTGAATATGTGGTTATAAAGTCTGGAATTATGCATTCCATCATTATGATAGTGGATATTGATATTGAATGTGATTATTTGACTAGTAGAATATCCATGTGAATATGTAAATGGCATTTTTTGATGTTATTTTTTCATATTATTCTGAATTTCAAGTTTAAAAGGATTTTGTTTTAGTCTTACATTGCCTTAAATTTTTATGATTATATATAAAAGTTTATACTATATTTCTATCCTTACTTAGCATTTGATCTCATTCCTTTCTATGTTTTATTTTTCCTAGGATGCGAAGAAGCATATTATGACTGACCTGTAGGGATAGTATAAGGGATATTAATGTGGCCTATGGAGACTATGTTGTTCATGTTTTTTATGTTATAAATTAATGTAAAACTTATGAATGTATCTAGTATTTCTAAGGCTACAAAACTGATTAGTCATTTGGGATTTGATACCTTGAGATCATGTCAATGTTATGTAGTAATGCACCGACTCTGGGTAACTGTCATTGGGGCATTACAGTTCGTATCAGAAAATGTTTAGTACAAACCTTGGAAGATAGATTTAGAACAACTCTAATTTTGGAACATTACCCTAAGAATGAATTTGAGGATTAGTATATAATAGTTTCCTATAATTTTAATATTGTACATATTTTTTGAGTTTTCCAAGAAACACATCCCTGTCAGGATATGAGCAGGTAGAGGAGGCTCTAGCACAGATGTACATAGGAGTGAAAACTCCACCAAGGAGTTTTGGGCTTGACCCGTGGTATCCTGGTACACAAAAATGGGACTTGTTGTACTCTTGGTTCTGACACTCACAAGGGATATGCTTAGGATAATACACATTTTCATTACAAACCATTTTGAAGGATTTTAATATAATATTAGAATAAATAACCTTGGTTTATACTAACATGTTTTAGATTGAAAATAAGGTGTTATGATATTCTTTAAATGATTTTATGAATAACACTATGCTTTCTTGTGTTAGTCAATGACTGGATTCCAAGGAAGTCATAGTAACATTGAACATGATGTATATGGGGGCACAATGGTGGAAATAAGCTACAAAATGGAATGTTGATAGGTGTAAAAGATATTGTGTTCATGCCAGATCAATTTTCCAAAAATATGGTCAACAACATATATACTAACTAACTCTTGGACTCAACGAAGAAGATAAAGGTAGTGAATGATAAGATCTACAATAGTGGAGACCATTGAGAGAAGAAAGGTCAATTTCTATCATGCAGGAAATGTGGAAGAAGACACCTAGGAAAGTGTCTCAATGGAATAATGAAATGCTTTTTGTTTTGGAAATAAGGACACAACGTAAAGAATAGCCGATGAAAAATGAATAGTACTAGTAAAGAATATAAAATGGATAATAAGAATCCAATTACAATCATTTTTCATAAATGTATGGGGCCTTGGAATTACCTAAGTCAATGCCCTATTCTATAGGATAACCTCTATGTCAAGTAACAAACTATGTGGAAATAAATGGATGGATACATGTTTAAAGTATGTGACTACTTTGGAAGACTATTCTCTTGCATGTGTGACAATGCAGTTTGTTATGTGAAAATTCAATATGAGAAGAATTATCTTTTCTTTAATAGATATAGACTTAAAGAACCATTTCGGTTTATATGATCCTTGAATTTGAGACAATTATAGGTTATTAATTTTTGGGATGAAGATGTGAGGTATGTGATAACATTTGGGGTTAAATTATATAATGGTTATTTTGAGGAATTTATCTCATTTTTGGAATGTTATAAAATATAGTTTTTGAAAAAAGACAACACATAGACCATGTGACAACCCCTTCATGTCGGACAATGATGTGAGAATCATACCAACAACTAGAGTGTGATTAGGATTTATCGCCTACCACTGGACTATGTGTAGTACCTCGTTAGTGTGACTAAATCTTTTTAGTTAATTGATTTTATTGATAAATAATAAGTTTATTTGGGATATTTGGTCTTATAAAATGGATATACTTAGTGTAGCAAAATTATTTGGCGATTAAGTGATAAATGTTATTTTCGAAGATGTTCGCACTTTTGGGAACACTATATGCCTAAGGATAATAGAATACTATGGGATTTCATTTGAGGAGTAATGGTGGAATATTATCTATGTCAATATTGTAGATTTATTGTGATTTGGGTTATTTATGGAAATTATTAAACTATCATAGGTTAACTAATTTTAAGTATGCGACTTTAAGAGAATTCGATGTTATTTGGAGATACAATTTAACATGGAAGACTATGTAATCAAATTCAACTATGTTTTGGGTTTCAATATTAGTTTGGATTATATTAATGGATTATAAGGACAATTGTTTACTGAATGGTATTTATTGAACTTTGGGAATTGTTGGTTTAATTTTAGAAATTGAGATTAGTATTTATTTCTCTAAAGGATTACCCTCTTAGGGGATTATCTGATCATGTACAAACCATTTTGGTTTTGGTTAATCTCTAAATACATGGAAAATATATAGTTTAACCTTTGTGGATCATGCGATTTTCTTGAAATTGATTCTAGCACTTTAGGTGTGACCAATTCATCTTGAATACTCATCGTTTGGGAAAAAAGATGAGTTAGTTGTAGAAATTTATTCGAGGAAGAAACTCTTCTTAAAAAGTAAGTATATCATTTTATGTTCTTATTCAATATCAAAAACAAATTTCTTACCTTTATGAAATAGAACATAAAAGAAAAATCATTGTATGTTTACTTTTCCTATTGAAAACTTATGACTGTTTACCCCATCACAAGTTTGTGGTTTTAATGATGTTAACTTTCTTATAATCATTTTTTCTATTACTCTCCTTCAGAGCTTGAAACTTAGTTTATCTTCCATATCCATGCTTTCATACATAAAATCCTAGTATGGGTTATCTCAGGCGACCTTTGTACTTCTCTTTCTATTTTTTAAGTGATAGTTTTATTTACACTTTTTCCAATGTGGGACTTTCAATGATGTTCTCAATCCCAATTTTAAAATTGTGAGGATGCAATTTCCAAAAGTGAGGAAGAATGTAACACCCCAAGATTTCATAGTAAGTTATTGTCTTTAATATAAGTCAATAACTTGCGCTACACTCAACACTGAGTTTGAGCGCACCAGGACTTACCAAACTAGCCATTCAAAAAGCTGTTTCGAATTGTATTATCTGTATTTTTGAATTCTATATGCTTCATATAATTTTATAATCCATATTATGTGTTTCTTAGACAAAATATAAGAACAAATTCATTTTTTTAGATAAAGAAGTATTTTTCAGAAAATACAATTTTACCACCTTTTATTGGAAAACCCTTTTTAAAACCAATATATGAAACTTTTATGTATTCGATTTAATGAAATTAAATTCTTCTTCAGAATTGGGACATAAAAATATATTTTGGATAAATTTTTGGTACTTTTCTAATAACATCCATATTTTGATTCTAATTGAAAACAAAATTTTTAATCAAAATAATATGTAGTGTTAAATTATGTATTAGAATAGTTTGGAAGTATAATTAGATTATATTTTTATCATTTAATACAATTTAGGTCCTTATAAGTAATTTCACATTTAAATTTGACATAATCACATCTCAATCTTTTGATAGTTTTTACTTTTTTAAAACCCACTTTTCAGTTTTGAAAACAGGAATTAATTTTTAACTTAATTAATTTAACTTCTCTGTTATAAATTTGGTAAAATATAATTCATTTTTTGGATTTGGAATATCAAGATTAGCTTAGGGTGTGTTTTTGGTATTTTTCTGAAAACTTTCAATTTTTGATGAATAGTGAAAAAATATTTTGTTATTGGTTAAAAGAGGCTTTTTATTTAAATAATTAGTTATTTCATTTTAATTTATTTTTGGTCAAATAGATACATAATACCTATATATGTTCAACGTAATTCATTGAGTCATTTAAAAATAAGTTATGATATATATAATTTTATCGAACTTTTTACCGTATTTTACCCACCTCTTAGGAGGATTTGAAAATTTGTATAAAACTTAATTTTACCACTTCTGTGAGTTGAATTTCAAAAATATGAGAGACACAGTTAATATGAGTAAGTAAAATTTGGTTCAATAAGATGAAAATAATTTTTTTTGTGAATAGTAACTTTTTACTTTTATTTTCCACGGTTAAAAGTAAATACAGAAATTAAGGGTAGAAATGATATCATAATTACCCTAACACATGTCTTAATTCTATTGGATATGTGTAATTAGACCAAAACTACCTTAAGAATAAAATATGACCCCCTTTGGTGCACCTGGGTTAGAATAGGACATTTATAATTATTATATTTAAAGAAGAGTTCAAAGAGTTAAAATCAAAGTTTAATAACTAAACCAATTTTAATATAGGATTATACATAAGATAAATTAGACTATAAATATTAATTAGAAATATAAAAAGATTCAGTACATATTGGTTTTATATTTATAAATTTTAGACATGAAATAATTAAATTTATTTATGACACAATGATGATGCACTAATTACCTTGTTAATGAAATATTAAAATAATTGATATTATAAATATTCAAATAAATATAATTTGACACTTTTAATGAATTTAACTAATTTTATAGGTTAATATGAAATTTTAACGTCGATTAAATGAATTTTTTTTGAAGTAATAATGTTTTTATGAATTTAAATAAAAAAATACCAAATAGTGTCAGAATTGACATAAAAGAGTTTTTTAAAAAATATTATATTATTAATTGATATTATATTCCTAAAAATCTAATTTTCTACCAAAGGGATTAAATAATATTATATATTTAATTAATTAATAACTTTAGGTTCTCTTGTAAGTCTATAGTATGTTTATTAATCATATAATATAAAAAATATAAAGAGACATGGTAAATGTCAAACTATTTAACAAATAGTTAAATCTAAAAGATAAGGGTAATACGATGACCTAAACATGTCTAAAACATATTAGTTGGGAGTTTTTCAACCCATCCCCACCTTACCCTTTAAATAATTTATTTTTGATCCGTTAGAAACTAAAAATGATTTAATTATCAAATAATTTGTTAAACTTTTCTTAAAGTGACACTCACCTCTCCTTTAAAAGGACACTTACCCTTCTATCAAATTCACACCTTCAAAGCCATTTAGATCAACCAATACCTATCCAAATATCCTCACAACTTTCCTCTCTTTATCCTAGAGTTATTCCATTAGTCAGAAATCCAACCCATGGAGCCCATTTTATCAAATTAATAGGAAGAACCTGAAGAAGTGGTAAATATTTCATCACCTCTTTCATTTTATTTTCTTCTTCCACTTCATCATTCTTTGTTGTTTCCATTCTAAAATAATAAATTCAGTATATTCTATATACATTGATGTTATAATAAAAATTTTACACTCATATTCATTATTCTTTCCACCATATAAATGAAAAAGTCACCAAACACGTGTACGTACGGATTACCGTCTCCACGTCATGGTGTAGTTTTTTATTCAAACACTTAATTATTTGGATGTGTATAATAATGAATATAACTGATGTAAATAATAAATAAAAAATATTATTTTTTCTGTATATATGATATACCATCAAATTACATAAAATTTCTCCATCAATATAATGATAGTGTCGCTCATGCATACGTACGGATTACCGTCTCCACGAACATGATAAGATTGATTCCCCATCATAATAATTCAAGAATAATTTTCATTTAATGATTAAAAATAATTTTTATGAACTTAATAACATTCTAGATATGAATAAAATACATCCTATCCATGACAAACATAGATTATGTAACTGAGTATATAAAAGAAAACGGATCAGTTAACACATGAAACGATGATACAACCAAAATATTAAAAAAACAATATTAGAGGATATTATATGATATCATATTTATTTTTATAGTTATTTTAAAATTTGATAAAAATGATTTAACTATTATACAAAAGGTGAATGTACCCTTGACCAAGGAAACGTACAAGGTAAGGGGTTTCTTATCTCACTTTTAATTCCATGACACTTCCATTGTTCGCCAGTTATTTATTGCATGTGGTGTATTGTGTACACCCATTTTATATATAGTTTCATGATTTTCATTATATTAATGGTATTTTGTGATACATTTGGTGGTTACTAACTTTTTTTCATGTGACTCAATTTATTACAATATGGTAAGGGGTTTCACATCTCACTTTTAATTCTGTGAGATTTCCATTGTTCGCCAATTATTTATTGCATGTGGTGTATTGTGTACTTCCATTATATTTATATTATAATTATTCTATTTATATTCATGGTACTATATTATTCATTTGGTGGTTATTAACTATTGGTCATATAACTCAATTGATTACAACATGGTAAGGGGATTTCATCTCACTTCTTATTTCTGTGAGATTCATGCTATATTGCCATTATTTCCTTTATTGTGGTGTTTGTACTACCCATGATTGTATTATTTGGGTAATTTAGACTCTTTTATGGGTATTTACATCTTAATTGTATGATACTTCTTTCATGGGGAGTATGTTTCTTGTGTTACAAAATCAGTAAGGAATTTCAAATTTCAATTTCCACTCATTGGGCATTACGCATACTTCATTGATTATTTTACTCCATGATTATGTGTGGAATCACTATTTATTATTTGTGTAGTAATTTCCACTCCCCTTTCTGTTGATATAATTTTGATACACATAATAACTCCATTGATAAATTCTCAAGTCATCTATATCATCTTGATAAGAGTAATTTTAATTCAATCTCCATTCGTTGTGTTAAACGTCCAATTCATTGGTTTTGTTTTTACAAGAATATGTTTGAATGTCCTCTGATTGATTTACACTGAATATCAAATCATATTTATTGTATTTATATTTTTAACACATAATTATGTCATTGATTTATCCTTAACCTAAGGATACAGTCTTCATAAGGGATTTCATCTCAACTTACATTCATGTTAGTCTTCTTTGTTGTTATGAGCCAACTCACTCTTATTTGGTATATATACTATACTTTGAGATTTTATATCATGAATAAATTTATTCTCATGATATTATAAATTTTTTATTACCTGAATTATTTTTATTCAAGCATCTCTCATTTTATTAGGAACTCTAACTAAAATATCATTTTAAATGTTTTAAAAATGTATTCTTCTAAATTGTTCTCATTAATTTCCATGTTTCAAAAATGGTTTTATGTATTTATTTATATGGACATGAATGTTTTAAAATTTGAATTCTTTTTAAAAGATTAAACATGGTATGGAACACATTGAATCAAAAATCTATTTTAAACAGATTTTTCAAAAATAGTGAAACTTTTAAATGTTTTCATGAAAAAGTTGGATATTTCCCTCAAATAGTTTTGATGGTTATTTTCATATATGTCAATATCAATCATTATTCATGAATAAAGTTGATTTATTATAATAAAATAGTTTATATTGTATTGAATTAATTATGTTTGACTGTGGATGTCCTATTTTTATGCCATTCAAGGTTTGTGGTTAAAATATTGACATTTCATATGCTAGTTTTAAAACGAATTTTTAGATTATGTTTCATCCATTTAATAAGAAGAAATATTTGGACATAGTAAGTGAATAGTAGAGCCTTCTATAGTTCCTCGATGCATCAATATGTCCCATGAGACACACTAGTGTCTAGGAACAAGGCTTTGAAAAAATCTTATTTGTAGTATTGGCACAAGGCCTTGACTTTGTGGTTATGAAGACAAAAATTATTCATTCCATCATTATGAAATTTTATATTGATATTTTATTTTATTATTCGACTAGTAGAATATCTATTTGGATATATAAATTTCATTATTTGATTTTATCTTTTCTATATTATGTTGAAGTTCATGTTTAAAATGATTTTGTTTAGTCTTACATTGCCTTAAATGTTTATGCTTATTTATGAAATTTTCCACTGTATTGTTATCCTTACTGAGTGTCTGAGCTCCCCCCTTTATATGTTTTATTTTTACTAGGATGCGAAGATGTATATTATGGCTGACCTGTAGGGATAGTGTAATGTATATGAATGTTACCTATGGAGGATATGTTGTTGTAGTTTTTCATTTTATAATGTAATGTAAAACTTATGAATGTATCTAGTATTTACAAATCTACTAAACTAATCGGTCTTTCGGGATTTGATCCCTTGTGATCATACCAATGTTAGGTAATAATGCACTAACTCTGGGTAACTGGGATCGAGGCATTACATTAAATATCAAAATTACTTATGAAATGATAAAATCATTTATAAATATAAATATCAATGTTTAAAAAGTGTTATCATTTGTGTAACACTAAACAATATATAATAATGTATGTCATTAATTTTATTGAAAATTGGTTAACCATTGCTGTAGAATATCAAAATTGAACAGAAAAAATCATATAATTAATAAACTATATATTATTAAATATTTATTAGTTATTAATTTTTATATTTTTTCTACGTGTAAATTAAAAAATAATAATTTAAATAATTACCATCTTGATTAGGATATTATTGTACTTTTTTCTCATATACCTTTAGCATTATCATATCATAGTGCATGCACTTTGTCCAGGTTGTAGTCATTGTTATTGTGGAATTGTGAAATAGGTTATGTGGCCTCATATAAATCAATAATATCATCATAATATTCATCAAAAAATGGATTATTTTCCATTAAAAATGACGTACAACTGATCATTTGATGGATTATTGAAATAAAATATTTTTTCATGTGTGTCCGTGATTAATGCTTCCTCATTACAACTATTTGTTTTTCAAATCAACAAGTTTAAAAAAATTCATCTTGTTTCACTACAATATTAATTGCATCCTAATTAAAATCCAATATATTTACTAGATGATTAATATAATCAATTTCCCATATGTCTTCATGAACTGCATATTATGTCATTTTTCCCAAACTATGATCGGTCACCGACAAACCCGGTTCCTGAGCCGGTCTGTGGAATCGTTCATAGGGAATTCCAAATCCCAAAGGGATAGAAAACAGTTTCCATGTATCAGCAACGAATCATGGGTATGATTTCACCTAAATTCGAAATCATAAAAAATAAAAAACATATATAAACTAAAACTAAAAGTTCACAACTAAGCATGGTATAACCAATTTCCAGGTTTATGGTTTATTATTTTTATTCAAAAACCAAAATAATACTATGTAATAGATAACATAAAAATGATCTTGGAACCTCCATGAGACATATGGGGCATCACACTCAAGCTTCCAACACCAAAACCAACAACAAAGAGAACTATCGGCGAAAACCAATACCATTACCATGATACATCTTGCCTTTACGTAGAAAAAAAAATAAAAATTTATTCATACACCCAAGAGTGTATATAAGGTGTGATCCAAATCCGAGTAGGATTCCATCAAATGAAAAATTACATTCTATAACATTTCAAACGAAATTAACATTAACATTCATATGAAAGCCTTTAAGAAATTTTTAATGATATAATTTATAAAAAAACCCCATTCTTCTGGAGAAAACCTCCAATCAAAACCTTTTCATATAGGGAACATCTTTAAAATAACAAATTTAATGGTAACATTACAAAAATAAGACTTTTACAAAAACAAACTTTCTTAAAAATTGAAATCAATTGATGTTCCACCATATACCGATGGATGAAAAAAAATCTCATAAGTCAAATGTCATAAGAGAACACCATTGGTAAATCCCTAAGGTTAATCTGGATTAATTGGGTCACTAGAACCTCCCACCATGGTGAAATGTGGTATATAAACAATAATGATCGGTTTCCTCATGCACGATCCAATATAATGGAGAAACATATAATACTCCAGTACAGGTCAATCATCACCATTATTTAGTTACTTTTTCAATCATCATTCTAGATAAGTAAAAATGGGACATGAAACATCCATATCACTAGTGTACTTGTTCTAGTCTTCGCACCATGATAACAAAGATTCCATTTTCCTCAATCCCATTTCACAAATTACACCAATTATCTATTTTGAAAATAATTTCCATGAATCCCACCTATTTTGACAAATAAACCACTATTCATTTTAGACACACTAAAACCATTTAATGATTTAAATTTGACACTACATAAATAATTCATGAAAACCCTTTTTAAAAAATTACCAAAAAAGCACATATTTATTTCAATCATGTCTTTGAAAAATTCCCCCTTTTCTAATCCACACATACAAAAAAATCACCTAAATAATGCTTCCAATCATTTAAAAAATTCTCCGAGAAAACTAAAACTGTACAATAAGGAAACCATTTTTCTGTAAGGTCCCATTTCATTTCAAAACACCCATTAAATACACTCTCGCTTAAGGATCCGGGAAAAAATTTCTCTTTCCATGTGAGGCAGAATCCCATATTTGATAAACACTATAATGAAACATACACAAAACATAACCATTTCCTTTATAACATCCTATTTCTATCATATAATCATGTCAAATAACTTTAAAATATATTTTTCACCACAAAAATACACCATAAGAAATTTATATAAGCTCAAAAATGAATATTAAAATCATCTAATAATGTTAAGGCATTGAACCACCTACCATGGGTGAAGAGATTTCTGGAATTCATTGTGAGAAACTAATCACACCTTGAACACATATCAAAGAATAATGATAAAACCCTATACATCATGAGTTAAATTAAATAATTAATATCTCTCCCAAAACATGAAACCCTACACATTGTAGAAGAGGAACCCCAAATAAATATAGAGAAAACCCTAGAATGGAAGGTATAAAAACATGTAAGTAAATTAAATGGTGTTTCCTAAAGAATATGAACAAAAAATTCCAATAAAATTGGATCCTAAAGGTAGAAGAAAATGGAGGGAGGAACTCTTAGGGATGGGGAGTCTAAGTGGGTCAAGAAAAGTGGCCAAAGGGGTTTAAATCTGGTAAAGATAAAAGGGGAAAGTAATTTTAATGAGCTAGACATGCCATAGGGTTAGTTCCCATAGTTTTTCAAATCATGTGGTGACAGTGAGACTTCCTCATACAAGGAGTAAACCTACCACAGGGTTATAGGGATGAGGTTTATTTTCGTGCTCTGGCAGTGCAATATGTTCTCTCTCAACCGTAAACCTACCACATGGTTACCTGGGTAGGTCACACCATTACATATAACTATGCACCAACTGTGTTCCATGATCTATCAACACAAAAGCACCCATTTTTTCCAAAACGTCAAGATAACCCATAAGAAAAATCTATAACAAAAATATAATGAATTAATATCCCAAAAAATCAAACCTATCAAACTCAGTTCCTGATAATAAAACAACCCAATCGTCCTGAATCAGAACATAGGTGAATTCAAAATTTCATGTGTGACAATTCTCTCCAGCATAATTTTTTTGACATTAAAAAATCCATTACATGTATTTATTAAAAAATAGGAAATAGAAATCCTTATCATCTCAAGGATATTCCTAAAGAATAATAACGAGAATAATGGAAAAACACTATATGTAGGAAAATATGTTTATAATTTGATGTCAGGGGACCAAATTGGAATCACCACTTAGTACCATCCAACCCCAGTATTTATAACACCATTAGCTATATATCAATGGAAAGTAACTCCCACAAACTTCCATCTAAACACTTAAACCAAAACACCTTATAAATTACCAAAAAAACCCACCAATTCTTTTATGAAACAAAAAAACAACAACAAAGAACACCCGAATGAATACTTCCAATAACCTTATTTAATCTAACCCATTGGGTGTCCTCTAATCCCAATGATTACTCAAGGAATAATCTTGGGGTAACATAGCTTCATATGAGAATACATACTATATAGCCAACACTAGGAATGAAACCTTAATACTAACACGAGGATTCCCAAACAGACTCCCCGCCATTAGGCACGAACAAACACCCAATACTATACTCGAATACGATCATAAGGAGGACCAAATAGACTATTCACCATAAGTAATATGATAACATTAATTTATTCGATATAAATTTTAGTGAGACCCATGGTGGGAGTCCCCACCATAATATCCCACAAGATAAGGAAACTAACATAGGACGTCATTAGAAATCCGACCCAAATCAAACCCCAATCGCAAGGGGTCAGACAAAAATGGATTTAACCTAAATTGAAAAATCCACACGGTTTACTACTACTATTGGTAATTATCATCCCTTATTGATCCCAAACTAAAACTGAGGTCAATTCACAAGCTATCCATACATAGAAAACCAGACAATTGTTCAAATCTACAAGGGTTCATGAACTGAGGATTATGGAAATGATAAAAACATGCCTCCTTATAATAAATTAGGAACACTTCAACCCATGCATTTTACAATTCTAAAATAGGGTCCCCAAGTCCATTTCCACCAAATAGGGACATCCAGAGTGAAAAAATAACAAATCAGGTTTATATTATATCCATTTTCTATACTGAACATAGAAACTACACCAAGGTCCATTTTCACCCCTGAGAGTTCTTGAATGCCCAACACCTTTACTCTGGGACCTATGGTTAGAGTTATGATGTTTAAAGAATCTATTATTTAAAATTTGGGCATTAGAGACACTGAAAAAAACATCTCCTTCTAGTTTTAGAGGAAACCAAATAAAAAATGTATGAAACCCTCATTTAGAAAATAAAATTTTAGAAATACAAGAAATGAAGACATGCTTCTGTTAAAAGAATGTCTATTAAAAGGATCCACAACAACCACCGTTGAATTCGAACAAGAACACTACACTACAAGATGTTACTGATCATGGCCATTCTATCCTAAGAGGCCTTATAAGGAAATATAATTTAAACTGAGTCCCGAATAGAACACAATTTCTACAAGTAGCTGTAACAGCCTCTTACGACTCGATATTCCACACATGTGGCCTACAATAATTTATTGATTATAATTAAATGAAGAAATATCCAAAGACTCTTTAGGAAAGTGTAAAGAACCAACAACATCAAACTGCCTATTTACATACTAGAATTCCCATCACAACTTCTAGGTATGAACTTTCGGCATAAAGAAACCATATTTTACCGTCAAATACTCATGAATCTAAAATAAGACAATGATCCTTTAATATCATCTCATATCTATTATCCCAAAGTGAAGGGATTTTGATATACTAAAAAATAATAGGTAGATTCAATCCGGAAATCTGAGAAGAACGTTCTTACACTGATCAATGGGTGTGTCTACAAATTTTAAATCACCCACGGATTCAATTCAAACATGCATCAATTCATTATGGGGGCATTCCCTATCCATGAAGAAAAACCATGTACCAAATCAAATTGGTCCATTGACCTTAACAACCCCAAAAAATATACACCGATCACCTAAAGGGAACCAACACAATGATTACTAAAGAACTTATTAAAATAAATCATTGCCCCTCGTCTTCAAGACAACATAACAAAAATAAGTCAAACTCAAAATAAGAATTAACCACAAAATTTTTTTTTCAAATTAAAAACAACATGAATGAAATTTTCCAAAATTATAGGAAGGAACCCTAGGAACCCACTGGTTATTAGAACCCCAAGTTTTTCATTTAAAATAGTTTTTGAAAAAAAAAAAAACATGACTTGTGGGTTGCACATTCCTCAATGGTACCTCTTATACCTCATAGATTCATGTTCTCATGCCACCCTCAGAACTCATCCACATTACTCACATATCCCATTCATGTGGTCACCAATGAGAATACCAGTGATCAAAAAAATAATTTCCACTTTCTAAATCAAAATATTAAACCAACACTTCCATTTCATATACCAAGAGTCAACTTTTCAAATACTACAAACCATAATACTTGAATCTGAATTTAAATATTGAAAGAAAGGTTCATAAAAACAACAAATATTTGATAAAATCCACCTTTTAAACTCTAAACATTGATTCCAAACACTTCATCCAATATAAATACATATTCAATTTCACAAAAACTATATTTCATCATTTACCATTTAATTAAAAACACATCTATTCTCATTTAAAACATGTTTCCAAAAGCCTTTTTAGAATAAAATTTATTTTCCCAAATGAAAAATTGTTTTACAAACATCATGTTTTGAATATAAAAATTCAACCTCATTGAAATCATTCTCATTTTATGCAAGGATTATTTTATGAAAAAAATTTTTCTTAATTCTTATATTAGGATGATTCTGGAAACCCATTTTCCTTGTTTTCGTAAAAAACCATTTCCACCTTAAAATATAGATGTCAAATTTTTCAAACATGGGTTTTCAAAATGATTTCCAAAACCCAAAGAGACACAAGACGGTTATCAAAGGTGGGAAACTAGTTCCAATGGATGACTGAGACATATGTTTGGTGACTATACTCTAGTCACACCACCATCCTAGAGAGTGTTTTAGGGTGATATCCCAAGCTCCACATGGCTTTATAGGCCCTGCTTTCTCATTGATATTGTTGAACCAACATCCATTTAATTTCCCAAATCACACATTTAATTAATCGAAAGAACCAGTTAACCCAAATAAAACATGAAATCCCCTATAAAATTGAGTCCAGATACGAGGTGTACTATATAGGAACCATACTTCTACATAACACTTCATACCCATAAAATCCTAGTTCTTGACTACCCAGAATCGTTCCTCGAGGAACACAACCTAAAAGAGAGTACCTAGATCGGATACCAATTTATTAAGAACCAAGTTGTGTCACCATCCAACCCTGCACCTGACTTGGTCTACGGAAAGGATAGAAGGGATTTATCGATCCCCAATGTTTGGAAAAAGGTTCCCAGATATCAAAAACAAATCATAGGAATGATTTCACCTGAATATATAATCATAAAAAACCAAAAAATATATATAAACTTAATATAAAAGTAAAAAACCAATCATGGAATAACCGATGTCTAGATTTAAAATTTTGCCATTATTTTTTAATCAAAAACCAAAATAATAATACCCAAAGAAGAACAAAAAATGACCTATGAACCTTTACACAATATAATGGACCTCACCTTCAAGCTTCCACCACAAAAATCATCAACATGGATCACTAGTAGCCCAAAAGACTATCATCGATATGACATATATTGTTTTTACATAGCCAAACATCAAACAAGGTCTATATATAACCAAGGGTGTATGTTGGGCAGGAGACAAAGCCCGATAGGATTCCACCCAAATCTATGATTCCATGTTATAACATTTAAATTAAAATTAAAAATCTAATTCATATAAAAACCATTAAGTTAATTAAAAAAACATTGATATGAAGAACCATCCTTAGGGAAAAAACCTCTATAGGTAATAACATACTTAAGGAAACATTTTCCAAACCACACTTTTAATGGTAACATTACTAAAGGAAACTATTACTAAAATAAAATTCTAGAAAATTTAAATACACTCATGGTCCACTGTATACTGAGGGATTCCACCACATCAAATGTATCTCATGTCACAAGAGAGCACTACAAGTAAATACCAATGGTTAATCGAGATCTAGTGGGACACTAGAACCTAACACCTTTGTGAAATATGGTATAGAAACCACAACCTTCATTGTCCTCATGCGCGAGCCACTAGAACGGAGAAACATTCAAAATTCGTGTGGCTTCCAATCGTTATCATAGTTTAGTTAGTGTTTTAATCATCAATCCAACTAATTGTAACCAAGACATTCCACTTTCATATCACTAGAATACTAGTTATATTCTTCCCACATAGAGACATGAGATTCCCTTGTACTTAATCACACGTCACATATTACACCAATTATCAAATTCTCAAATAATTTCCAGGCATACCACCCATTTTAAAAAATAAAAAACTATTCATTTCCCACACACCATAACAAGTTAAGGATTACAATTTAACACAATAATAATAATACAATAAAGCCATTTTAAAACATTACCAGAAAAGAACATATATAGTTCGACCATTTCCATGGGCCAGACCCCCTTTTCTAATCGACAAACACAAATAAACCTCACATAAATCATGCTTCCAAACATTTAAACAATTATAAAAGAAAACTAAAGGTGAAATACAATGGAACCAACATCTTATAATAACCCATTTACTTTGAAAAGCTCACTTTAAATACATTCCCTGAATACCTTCCATTAGAAACACTCCTTACACATTCCAAATATGGCACAAACCACTTTTTAGGAATCATTATATTGAAACATATACAAAAAATAATCATTTACTTTATAAAAACCAATTTATAAAACATAAGAATGTCAAATCACATTAAAATATATTTCACACCAAATAAATATACCATAAAAACTATTTATATACTCAAGAAAGAATATTACAATCATCTAACAATGTTAAGGAACATAACCACCTACCATGGGTGTATATATTTCCTAAATGTGGTGTGAAAATCTAATATCACTTCAACCGCACCCCAAAAAAACAAGATCCAAACCTAGACATCAATTTTCAACCCAAATAATTACAATCTAAACCAAAAATTGAAGCCCTACACACTAGATAAGGGGAACCCCAATGAAATAGGAAGGGAGCACTAGAATAAATAGGGAAAACGACGGAAGTGACACTTACATAGAGTTTCTTTGAATAAAATGAACTAAAAACACCCAAAAACTATATCCCAATGAGGAGAGAATATGGAGGGAATAACGCCTAGAGGATGGGAGTCTAAGATGTTTGATAAAGGCTGCCAAAGGGCATAAAATAATGGAGATATGAAAGGGGGAAACCAATATTAATGGGATTGATAGGGTGCATTTTTAGTGCACGTAGTTTTTTAAACCATGTGGTCGCTGTGTGACAACCTCTACCAAGGACGAAACCTACCACATGGTAAGTGGGAAAAGCCACATGACCATGTACTAGATATGTAGTTAGTTATGTCTCACCCATACACCTACTACATGGTTACTTGTGTAGGGTGAAATATTTGTACTAACAACATGCCAACTGTGCGCCATGGTCCCTCCAACTATAATCTCCAATTATTTTTTCCAAAAACTCAATAGTAACCCAGGGAAAAATTCTATACCAAAAATGTAAGGAATTAATACCCTAGAAATTCAAACTTTCCAAACCTAGTTCCTAGGAAAATAACTGAAATCCGGACCCGAATTGGAATAATGGTGAATTCAATGACCAAGGTGTGACAATGTTGATGAAAAAGTTGGTTTTTCTACCTTTTCAATCTAAATATTCAGTGCTACAACAATGAACATTACACCACTATTTTGAATGGTACTATCTTCATCCAAGTGTTTTTGTGTAAGATGTGTACCCATAAATATTGAAACCAGATCATGTGGTCACACTAAGAGATGGTCCCCCTGCCAACCATATCAATGTTTTGGATGTAGATATATCTCGGATGACTATATCATTATACAATGAATTTTTTTTTAATTTTTTATCAATCCTTAGATACTTTTCATTTCTTTTCAGATATTGTGACCTTAATTCAACAATATATGTTGATATATATGATTAAACCTCATCTGTGTTGTTCAAAATGTATAAATGGGCCTTCATCACTTCATCACGTGGAATGAAATATACCATTACACCTAAAACCCCTCAATTTTCTCTATGATCTATCATATATCATGAAATAGGGTGACCAATATGATTCACTTCATATGAATAATCAGTACAGAACATAATCACCTATTATGATACATTTTTTAAAAAATAGAGGCATATGGTCAATAAGGACATTAAACATATCACTTCAAAATTTTCATATATCTTTCAAATGGATACATCCATCACAAAAAAATAGGTCCACATATTCTTATCTCAAGCACCAAATGAATAAATAGATAAACCATTATATCATAAAATGTATGTTGGAAATACATTTCTAGTTTACAAGGAATATGAGAAGATTTATTCACTAACACATCTAACAAATTAGTATCAATGACTTTGAAATTAATGGATTTGTAATATTTATATAACCTGATGATAGTGATTCTAATAGTTGTTCGAAATATAACCTACAGTATGACTGGTAGAAGTTTTTTTATCAATTTATGAAAATCATGAGATCTCATACCCATTAATTTGTAATTCTTAAATGACACCAAATTATTCACATTTGAGGAATAACCACTGGGATTTTTATTACCATGAAGTCGTCAATAAATAATAATCTTCTCAATCATTCATAATTTCTAAAAATCCTGGGTAAATATGTTCTATTTCCTTTCATCGTAAGATATAACTCTATACATATCATTATTGTTATTAAGAAAAATCATTTTTGAAATCAATTTTTTTCTTTACTTTTATGTCTAAAAATTATCTAATAAGACACTCACATATTTGTTTCCCAAAATTCAAACCATAAATGTTGTTTTTATCTCTAAAAATATATAATAAGGTAGTTTGAAAAAGATTGATTGTTTCCACCAGATATTTTTTTGAAGATCGGAACATCATTAATTTCCAAATGTCAAATCAATATATTTCACCATGTCATTATATTATTCAACTGAAAATTTTCATGGGGGAAGATTGTTTCCTTATAAACCATTAAATTATTTTTTCAATCTATTAAAAGGATGATCAATTATAAAAAATAATTTATGTACCAAGTATAATATATTTCTTCTATTTTTCAATTGATTATATGAAGTCTGTTCTTCACAAATAGGACATGGCCTTTTTCCCTTAAAATTGTATCAAGATAAGTTTTCATATCCTTGAATTCCATTTAATGTGATAATTAACATATCTTGAAGTGGAAAATACTATTTCTTGTATGAATAAAAAACAATAAAACATATCTCTCATAAGAGTTTCAAATCATCAATCAATGAAGAATGATACTCATCGATTTCATTCTCCATCTGTTTGTATTTCAAAAATTATCTTGATAATCATATCATATATTTTCTTCATACATATATGTGATACAAGATTTAAATTAAATAAAACCATCCATGAACTATGTTGTCAACATATTAATTGATATAAATACATCCCATCAGTAAATAGTCCCATTCTAATATTTATAACTTCACATCTAGAAACAATAAATTGTTTATAAGGCCCCAGACTTAAACCTTACTTAATATTGAATTAAATGAATAATTCACATTGAGGATATTTTCAGGTTTAGAGTTTTATAGACATAGATCATAAATCATGAATTACATTCCACATTTAAACAAAGTGGTTACATAAAAGATAGTACTTGTTTTTCCCCATCAACGGAAAAATATTTAAAATAAAACATGGATTATTTATTGACACTTCCTTGACACTATCATCATATCATGTCCCTTTCCCTTGACCTGTGAAAAACATTTCAAAAACTTGGGATGAGCATAAAAAGTTCAGTAAGGGATATAAAAATATGGAAAGGAAATGTGAGTTCATATATACATAAGAATGAAATCATACTTTACCCATAAAACATAGGCACTTTAACATACCTCATCAAATCATGAATAAATCACAGAAATCATAAGACCTAAAAGGTAACTTGAGACATTCATAACATTCTTACGTAGGGAGTAACCCTCTTGGTTACGTTTGGAATACCCACCACAGTATATTCCCTAAATCTCTTCAGAGAAACCTTAATATTTCACTCCTTCGCGTTACTCAATACATTGGAGAGCTATATCGGGCTCACCCGCCCCTAGTTTATCACGGAACTACCAGTCTTCATAACAATGCCCAAGAACCATAACATAATCGTATCACATAAAACATGCATAAAGGAAACATAACATTTACACTTTTTAATCACAAGATATCAATAAAATACATTGATATAAAAAACCTTATGAAAACCATTTTCAATACCAAAATAAAAGAAAGGTAAAACATGGTATTTATTTTTCTTTTAAAAAGATGGTATGGCTTGTAGAGGAAGCCGAAACTCAAATAATGGTCACAGTGGTGGAGAAGTCATTGTCGCCGCATACATATGACAAAAACATTCCCTTTTGTCATTTTGTAAAATGATTCGTATAACAAAGATTACTTTTGGAAAAACGTAAAAGTCAAAGGGGTTTATACACTGTATAAAATAATGTTGTGTATAAAACAAAATATGCCTCAATGAAAGGAGATTGAAACGAAGTCCCTTACAAAGACAGTATCCTTGGTTTAAGGACAAATCAATTACATAATTATGTGTGACAAACAAATACACCAAATATATGTGGATATTAAGTGTAAAAAAATCATAGGTTATTCACACATATTCATAGAATGACATATTCAAGGAGTACATGTTTATTCCGAAGAATCAAATTTGGGTTAAGAAGTTCCCTTGCAAAAATTTGACAGCCTAACGGCGTCACTACAAAATTCAGAAAATGAGTTGATGAGAGATAAAAAGGGTATCTCATCACATTAAATAAAATTTAAATCAATAAGGATATAGAATAACATATCACAACATAATAGTATGTGAATTAAAAGACATAACAAAAGAAGTCTTTTAAAAAGAGGAGGGTGAAAGGTTCCCTTACCGACATGGGTATCTTTCGAAACATACGCCCCGTGAAAGAAGGACAATACCACATTGATGTAAATACTCATAAATGAAATTATATTACACAATGAGTAAAATAATGGGTAGTACATACACCACTCAAATGAAATTGTGGCACATGTAGCATAAATCTCACGGGAATAAAAGTGAGATGGAAAATCTCTTACGAAAACTCGCCAGCCTAACGGCGCCACTTAAAACTTCCAAAATGGATTGATGAGAGAAAATAAGGTCTCTCATCATATAAAAATAAAGTTTACAGAAATAGTAATATAAAATAACATCCCCCAACATAACAAAGAGGAGATTAAAATAAGTGACATAAAGGAGAGTACTTAAAAAGGAAAGAGAGAGGTTGGATCTCTTACGAAAATTCGGCAGCCTAACGGTGCCACTCAAAACATCCAAAATGGATTGATGAGAGAGAATAGGGTATCTATTCATATGAAAATAAAAATTACAGTAATAGTAATATAAAATAACATCCCAATAACAAGAAATATGAGCTTTAAAAGGAATGACATAAAAGAGTGTACTTAAAAAGAAATAGAGAAGTAGGATCCCTTACCTCAAGTCCAACTTGTCTTCATCGTTTCTTTATATTCCTGAATAATAATCTTTGGTCAATTTATAATTGCCTAAGTACCTCCTTTAATGATTATTATTCAGTTCATATCACATATTATAAAGTTATAATAATTGTTTTATAATGTTAGTTCATATCAGACGTTTTTGCCGATGTTTGGTACATGAGTAAAAAATGAACTTGTTTGAAAAATGATTGTCCATGTAGTTATAAGTAAATAATTTCCAGAATATTATTAATGATTAAAATATCATATATATCCAGTAAATATTCATTTTATACTATTCCATATCATTTGGAGATAAAAAATGAAAAGCACCGTTCATGGAGATGGTAGGCCGTACGTACGCATGAACGCTACTTTCATTTTTTCTTTGTCATATTAACGGAATGATATATATATATATATATATTATAATTCAGGTATAATATATATGTTATATAGGTCACATATGTTTATTAATTTCATTCTTTATACGTTCCATGTATTGCATGTACGAGTCACATCACTTGAGGGGGCGGTAGTCCACACTTCCTCATATGAAATTATCGCATTTACACAACATGAAAAGAATAAAGGTATGGTTTAAATATAAAATACATAAGCATATAGTAAACATAAATACCATATATATCATATATAAAATATAGTGACATCATAATTTCCACCTTTAAAGGTGTTAAAAGAATATTGAACAATCATCGTTTTGTGAGGCAGAAAATCGCCAACCACAGAAATATTATGTTCTTTAACCATTAGACGAAGGTGTGTGTAAGTGTAGCTCGAATACTTATTATAAAAACATCCTAGTATATTGGATATACTTGATTTGTTACAAAATAAATGAATAAAAAGAGTTTATTGGGTTGGAGAAGCAAAATAAAACAAAAGGACACAAGTGAAGACATTACCTTAAAATCGGGTAACTCCCTTTGGTTTGAGCTCAAAGGCTTCCTTGGGAATACTTCTACCCAAAGTTAGGATTCAAGGAGTTATAGAGGGATGTGTAGAGACAAAATGGGCAGGGTTTGGATGAGCCAAAGTCTTTGGAAGTGTGGGTAAGGAGGTAGAGGTGGGGGCCTTTTATAAGAGGAGAGGAGGGGCACTCTTGGAAAGTAAAGAAATGTTACTTTATTTTAGAATGTGTTTCGGATTTTAATGGTCCCAAATTGATGTTTTTCGAGGATAAGGTGATAAGGGTTCTAAATACACCCATCCAATAGGTTTTGGGCATGTTTAGGTCTTAGATTTTACATTATCTTTCCATTTTATTTAAATCGTTAAATAATGAGGTCATCGCTGCATCATCATGATGTCATAAATAATTTAATTTATTTAATGTCTAAAAATAATAAAAAAAATACTATGATGTATTAAATCTTTTTATATTTCCATTTATTATTTATAGTCAAAAATCTGACTTGTATAACTCCATGTAAAAATTGTTTTAGTAAAACATCTCATGTTTGTGTCATTTTTACTTTAACATTAAATAAAAAGATATTTATGTCATTTTCCAACCAAAGTGGCTCCATGGGGTCCCCAACTTGACCAATGGTTTTTCTTGGTAGGCCTTGACACATAAAATGAGGGTATGACATGTTTCTAGGTCATTTCATTTTATGAAAACATTATTCTTACCTTAAACTACACTAATTACCTCTAATCGCGATTAAAAACTTAATAAGTTACTATTCACCAAATAATTATTTTAATTCCATTGAACCACATTTTACTTCTTGATGACAACCATGTATGTCAGATTTTTGAAATTAAAAACAAAAAGATGGAAAAATTTCATTTAAACGGAAAAATCAGTTTTTATAAGTACCACTTAGTGGTTTCACTATTCATCAAAAATTGAAGTTTTCAGAAAATTACCAAAAGTTCACCCTAAGATATATTTGATATTCCGAATTAAAAAATGATGTCTATTTTACAAAATTAAAAACATATAATTTTCAATAATTAATTTAATAATTAATTCCCGCTGTCAAAACAAATAGCGTGTTTTTCTGAAACAAAATGTATCAAAAGATTACCACTAGTTTACATCTGATTTCAAAGTGAAATTATTTCCAACGACCACTATTGGATTAAATGGTAAAAATATATTCTAATTTCACTTTAAAACCAATTCAAAAGATAATCTAATCATATAAAGACATTATATTAAAAGAGGTTTTGAATTAAAATACAACATTTTTCACTATTCATTAAAAATTGAACTTTTTCGGAAAAATACCACAATTTTAAACAAAGTAAATTTTGATGTCCCGATTATAAAGAAGAATTTTATTTTGTCAAATATAACACATAAAATTGTCAAAAAGTGGATTTAAAAGAGGTTCTCCATCAAAAGGCGGTTAATCGACCTTTTAAAGAATATTAGAATGTCTACGCTTAAAATTGTATTCATTTGCATTTTTAATCCTCTAACATTTATTGTAAAAAGTAATAATATTTGAAAAACATATATAATCATTTTGTAGTTAGTTATTTTCATTCCCGCCGTTACAATGGCTAGGCGTTAACTACTTTTTAAAATAATATTATTTTATTATTAGAGTGCAACGTAAGATTCCCAAGAAACTCGTTGTTGCGTGTTGGGTACGCCATCGAGCATAGCATCCCCTTTAAAGTAATATTAATATTTTATTCACAAATATGGATAAATATAAAAATTTCATATTCTTTATTTACCTGGGGTGTTACATCCTTCCCCCCTTTTGGGAATTGCGTCCTCGCAATTTTAAAATTGAGCTTGGAAACATCCTTGAATGTCCCACATCGGAACAAGAGTCGGTAAAACAATAACTTTAAAATAAAGAAAGATAAGTACAGAGGTCACCCGAGTTAACCCATACTAGGATTCCATGTAAGAAAACATGGACATGGAGGAGAAAACATAGGGTCATGTTCTGATGGAGAGTGATAGAAAACATGTTTAGGAGAAAGTTAACCATAAGAAAATCACAAACTTGTGATGGGTTAAACGGTATTCGATTCCCCAGTAGGAAAAGTTAATAGACAACATTTTTGTTTTAAGTTACTTTTTATTGAGGAATTTATTCATAAGGAAACATAATCACTTATCATGTTGAATTTCAACTTTTATTAGATTCCTTACACAAACTCATATTTTCTCCAAAAGACGAGTATTTAGGAAGACTTGTTCACATTAAGAGTACTATAATCAACTTTTAGAGAATCACCTAATACACAAAAGAGAACTATATATTTCCCATATCTTGAGACAAAATCCAAAACCAAAATTGATAGTATGAGGTCAGATAATCCAGAAAAGTATAATCCTTTATAAAAAGAAAATCTATTCTTAATCTCCAAAATTTGTCAAAAAAACCCAAAGTTCAACGAAGACCATTCGATAAAGAATTTTCCATAAAATTCTTCAAAGTAAACCACACTAAGATGGAAACCCAAATATTTGAAGGATTTAATCACATATTCTTCCAAGGTACAAATTAACTTTTATCTCCAAATAACATCATTTGCTCTTAAATTCTCATATTGAAAAGTAATTAACCTAATCACATATCCTCCATGATAGGTTAATCATTTCAATATATAACCCAAAATAAACTTACTCTTGATTCATAAAATCATATAACTAAAAAGAATTAGTCAAAATAACCAGGGACTTCACGTAGTCCAGTGGTAGGCGATAAATACCAGTCGCACTTTGGTTGTGGGTTCGATTCCCGCAGCTTTGTCCGATGCGACGGGTTGTCACATGGTTTGCGTTTTGTCCTTTTTCCAGACTATATAATTGTCAAATCATTCCCCAAAAAGAAGTAAAATCATCAAAAATAACCATAACATAATTTAACCTCTATTTTTTCTCATGCCTTTCACTTCCATCATAACATATAGTAACCCATAATTACCTCAAAAGTAAGGATCATATAAACCCTAATGGTTACCTTAATAATTATTACCTGAACTTCCACATCGATTGGTCATCTTTTACATGATGCATTACAGAACTTACCAAGGTTCAAATGGTTGATCATGACTCCTTGATAGTTGGTTTAGAACAACCACGAGTTTCCTTATTGAATCCCCCATTTCATCCAGTCTCTTAATCAGAGAACCACCACAGTTTCCTTCAAACCTATTGTCACTTTGGTGCCTCCTAGATCCATCCACTTACTGAAAATAGAAATGTTAGTGTGAGTATATCAACAAAACCATCATGTACTAATGATGAAGATAAACACTAAGATATACTTACCCATTCACTTTATCTAAAACTAGGACTCTTTCTAAAATCCTAACCATTATGGTAATGTCACTTATGCTTAGAGAATACCCTAACCTCTAAAGTTATCTAAACCGACCTTTGATACCAACTATAAGGCCCCAACCTTAAACCTTACTTAATATTGAATTAAATGAATAATTCACATTGAGGATTTTTTTAGGTTTAGAGTTTTAGAGAATTAGATCATAAATCATGAATTACATTCCACATTTAAACAAAGTGGTTACATAAAAGATAGTACTTGTTTTTCCCCATCAACGGAAACATATTTAAAATAAAACTTGGATTCTTTCTTGAAACTTCCTTGACACTATCATCATATCATGTACCTTTCCCTTGACCTGTGAAAAACATTTCAAAAACATGGGATGAGCATAAAAAGCTCAGTAAGGGATATAAAAATATGGAAAGGAAACATGAGTTCATATATACATAAGAATGAAATCATACTTTAACAATAAAACATAGGCACTTTAACATACCTCATCAAATCATGAATAGATCATAGAAATCATAAGACATAAAAGGTAACTCGAGGCATTGATAACATTCTTACGTAGGGAGTAACCCTCTTGGTTACGTTTGGAATACCCACCAAAGTATATTCCATAAATCTCTTCGGAGAAACCTTAACATTTCACTCCTTCGCATTACCTAATGCATTGGAGAGCTATATCGGGCTCACCCGCCCCAAGTTTATCACGGAACCACCAGTCTTCATAACAATTCCCAAGAACCATAACATAATTGTATCACATAAAACATGCATAAAGGAAACATAACATTTCCACTTTTCAATCACAAGATATCAATAAAATACATTGATATAAAAAACCTTATGAAAACCATTTTAAATACCAAAATAAAATAAAAGTAAAACATGGTATTTATTTTTCTTTTAAAAAGAAGGTATGGCTTGAAAAGGAAGCCGAAACTCAAATAATGGTCACAATGGTGGAGAAGTCATTATCACCGCATACGTATGAAAAAAACATTCCCTTTTGTCGTTTTGTAAAATGCTTCGTATAACAAAGATTAATTTCGGATAAACGTAAAAGTCAAAGGGGTTTATACACCGTATAAAAGAAAGTTGTGTATCAAACAAAATATGCCTCAATGAAAGGAGATTGAGACGAAGTCCCTTACAAATATGGTATCCTTGGTTTAAGGACAAATCAATTACATAATTATGTGTTACAAACGAATACACCAAATATAAGTGGATATTAAGTGCAAAACAATCAGAGGTTATTCATACATAGTCATAGAACGACATATTCAAGGAGTACATGTTTATCCCAAAGAATCAAATTTAGGTTAAGAAGTTCCCTTGTAAAACTTTGACAGCCTAACGACGTCACTACAAAATTCAGAAAATGAGTTGATGAGAGATAAAAAGTGTATCTCATCACATGGACATAAAATTTAAATCAATAAGGATATATAAGAACATATCCCAACATAATAGTATGTGAATTAAAAGACATAACAAAAGAATGATTTTAAAAAGAGGAGGGTGAAAGGTTCCCTTACCAACATGGGTATCTTTCGAAACATACGCCCCGTGAAAGAAGGACAATACGACATTGACGTAAATACTCATAAATGAAATTATATTACACAATGAGTAAAATAATGGGCAGTACATACACCACTCAAAGGAAATTGTGGCAAATGTCGCATAAATCTCACCGGAATAAAAGTGAGATGAAAAATCTCTTACGAAAACTCGGCAGCCTAACGACGCCACTTAAAACTTCCAAAATGGATTGATGAGAGGAAATAGGGTCTCTAATCATATAAACATAATGTTTACAGAAAGAGTAATATAAAAGAACATCCCCCAACATAACAAAGAGGAGCTTAAAAGAAGTGACATAAAGGATAGTACTTAAAAAGAAAGAGAGAGGTTGGATCTCTTACGAAAATTCAGCAGCCTAACGGCGCCACTCAAAACTTCCAAAATGGATTGATGAGAGAGAATATGGTATCTCATCATATTAAAATAAAAATTAAAGTAAGATTAATATAAAATAACATCCCAATAACAAGAAATATGAGCTTTAAAAGTAATGACATAAAAGAGTGTACTTAAAAAGAAAGAGAGGAGTAGGATCCCTTACCTCAAGTCCAACTTGTCTTGTTCATTTCTTTATATTCCTGAATAATAAACATTGGTCAATTTATAATTGCCTAAGTACATCCTTTAAATATTATTATTCAGTTCGTATCACATATTATAATGTTATAATAATTGTTTATTAATGTTAGTTCATATCAGACGTTTTTGCCGATGTTTGGTACATGAGTCAAAAATGAACTTGTTTGAAAAATGATTGTCCATGTAGTTATAAGTAAATAATTTCCATAATATTATTAATGATTAAAATATCATATATATCCAGTAAATATTCATTTTATACTATTCCATATCATTTGGAGATAAAAAACAAAAAACACCATTCATGGAGACAGTAGGCAGTACGTATGCATGAACGCTACTTTCATTTTTTCTTTGACATATTAACGGAATGATATATATATATATATTATAATTCCAGTATAATATATATGTTATATAGGTCACATATTTTCATTAATTTCATTATTTATACGTTCCATGTATTGCATGTACGAGTCACATCACTTGAGGGGGCAGTCGTCCACACTTCCTCATATGAAATTATCGCATTTACACAACATGAAACGAATAAAGGTATGGTTTAAATATAAAATACAGAAGCATATAGTAAAAATAAATACCATATATATCATATATAAAATACAGTTACATCATAATGGCCACCATTAAAGGTGTTAAAAGAATATTGAACAATCATCGTTTCGTGAGGCAGAAAATCACCAACCACAGAAACAGTATGTTCTTTAACCATTAGATGAAGGTGTGTGTAAGTGTAGATCTATTCCTTATTATAACAACATTCTAGTATATTTAAGATACTTTAGTTGTTACAAAAGAAATTAATAAAAAGAGTTTAGGGGGTTGCAGAAGCAAAATAAAACAAAAGGACACAAGTGAAGACATTACCTTAAAATCGGGTAACTACCTTTAGTTTGAGCTCAAAGGCTTACTTGGGAAGACTTCTGCCCAATGTGAGGCTTAAAGGAGTTATAGAGGGATGTGGAGAGACAAAATGGGCAGGGGTTGGCCGAGCCAAAGGCTTTGGAAGTTTGGGTAAGGAGGTAGAGGTGGGGGCCTTTTATAAGAGGAGAGGAGGGGCACTCTTGGAAAGTAAAGAAATGTTACTTTATTTTAGAATGCGTTTCGGATTTTAATGGTCCCACATTGATGTGTTTCGAGGATAAGGTGATAAGGGTTCTAAATCCACCCATCAAATAGGTTCTGGACATGTGTAGGTCTTAGATTTTACATTATCTTTCCATTTTATTTAAATCGTTAAATAATGAGGTCATCGCTGCATCATCATGATGTCATAAATAATTTAATTTATTTAATGTCTAAAAATTATAAAAAAAATACTATGATGTAGTAAATCTTTATATATTTCCATTTATTATTTATAGTCAAAAATATTACTTGTATAACCCCATTTAAAAATTGTTTTAGTAAAACATATCATGTTTGTGTCATTTTTACTTTAACATTAAATAAAAAGATAATTATGTCATTTTCCAACCAAAGTGGCTCCATGGGGTCCCCATGTTGACCCATGGATTTTCTTGGTCGGCCTTGACACATCCAATGAGGGTATGACATGTGTATAGGTCATTTCATTTTATTAAAACATTATTCTTACCTTAAACTACACTAATTACCTCTAATCGCGATTAAAAACATAATAAGTTACTATTCAACAAAAAATTATTTTAATCCCATTGAACCACATTTTACTTCTTGATGACAACCATGTATGTCAGATTTTTTAAATTCAAAACACAAATATGTCAAAATTTCATTTAAACAGAAAAATCAGTTTTTATAAGTACCACTTAGTGGTTTCACTATTCATCAAAAATTGAAGTTTTTCAGAAAATTACCAAAAGTTCACCCTAAGATATATTTGATATTCCAAATTAAAAAATGATGTCTATTTTAAAAAATTCAAAACATATAAGTTGCATTAATTAATTTAATAATTAATTCCCGCTGTCAAAACTAATAGCGTGTATTTCTGAAATAAAATGTATCAAAAGATTGACACTAGTTTAAGTTTGATTTCAAAGTGAAATTATTTCCAATGACCACTATTGGATTAAATGGTAAAAATATATTCTAAATTCACTTTAAAACCAATTCAAAAGATAATCTAATCATATAAATAAATTAGATTAAAAGAGGTTTTGAATTAAAATACAACATTTTTCACTATTCATTAAAAATTGAACTTTTTCGGAAAAATACCAAAATTTTACACAAAGTAAATTTTGATGTCCCGATTCTAAAGAAGAATTTTATTTTGTCAAATATAACACATAAAATTGTCAAAAAGTGGATTTGAAAGAGGTTCTCCATCAAAAGGCGGTTAATCGACCTTTTAAAGATTATTAGAATGTTTACGCTTAAAATTGGATTCATTTGCATTTTTAATCCTCTAACATTTATTGTAAAAAGTAAAAATATTTGACAAAAATATATAATCATTTTGTAGTTAGTTCTGTTCATTCGTGCCGTTACAATGGCTAGGCGTTAACTACTATTTAAAATAATATTATTTTATTATTAGAATGCAACGTAAGATTCCCAAGAAACTCGTTGTTGCGTGTTGGGTACGCCATCGAGCATAGCATCCCCATTAAATTAATATTAATTTTTTATTCACAAATATGGATAAATATAAAAATTTCATATTCTTTATTTACATGGGGTGTTACATCCTTCCCCCCTTTTGGGAATTGTGTCCTCGCAATTTTAAAATTGAGTTTGGAAACATCCTTGAAAGTCCCACATCGGAACAAGAGTCGGTAAAACAATCACTTTAAAATAAAGAAAGATAAGTACAGAGGTCACCTGATTTAACTCATACTAGGATTCCGTGTAGGAAAACATGGACATGGAGGATAAAACATAGGGTCATGTTCTGATGGAGAGTGATAGAAAACATGTTTAAGAGAAAGTTAACCACAAGAAAATCACAAACTTGTGATGGGTTAAACGGTATTCGATTCCCCAGTAGGAAAAGTTAATAGACATCATTTTTGTTTTAAGTTAATTTTTATTGAGGAATTTATTCATATGGAAACATAATCACTTATCATGTTGACTTTCAACTTTTATTAGATTCCTTACACAAACTCATATTTTCTCCAAAAGATGAGTATTTAGGAAGACTTGTTCACATTAAGAGTACTATAATCAACTTTTAGAGAATCAAATAATCCACAAAAGAGAACTATATATTTCCCATATCTTTAGACAAAATCCAAAACCAAAATTGATAGTATGAGTTTAGATAATCCACAAAAGTATAATCCTTTATAAAAAGAAAATCTATTCTTAATCTCCAAAATTTTTCCAAAAAAAAACCCAAATTTCAACAAAGACTATTCGATAAACTATTGTCCATAAAATTATTCAAAGTAAACCAAACTAAGATGGAAACCCAAATATTTGAAGGATTTAATCACATAGTCTTCCAAGGTACAAATTAACTTTTATCTCCAAATAACATCAGTTGCTCTTAAATTCTCATATTGAAAAGTAATTAACCTAATCACATATCCTCCATGATAGGTTAATCATTTCCATATATAACAAAAAATAAACATACTCTTGATTCCTAAAATCATCTAACTAAAAAGAATTAGTCAGACTAAACAGGGACTTCACGTAGTCTAGTGGTAGGTGATAAATACCAGTCGCACTTTGGTTGTGGGTTCGATTCCCACAATTTTGTCCTATGCGGCGGGTTTTCACATGGTCTGCGTGTTATCCTTTTTCCAGACTATATAATTCTCAAATCATTCCCCAAAAAGAGATAAAATCATCAAAAATAAACATAACATAATTTAACCTCAATTTTGTCTCATGCCTTTCACTTCCATCATAACATATAGTAACCCATAATTACCTCAAAAGTAAGGATCATATAAACCCTAATGGTTACCTTAATAATTATTACCTGAACTTCCACATCGATTGGTCATCTTATACATGATGCATTACAGAACTTACCAAGGTTAAAATAGTTGATCATGAATCCTTGATAGTTGGTTTAGAACAAACATGAGTTTCTTTATTGAATCCCCCATTTCATCCAGTCTCTTAATCAAAGAACCACCACAGTTTCCTTCAAACCTATTGTCACTTTGGTTCCTGCTAGATCCATCCACTCACTGAAAACAGAAATGTCAGTGAGAGTATATCAACAAAACCATCATGTACTAATGAAGAAGATAAACACTAAGATATACTTACCCATTCACTTTATCTAAAACTAGGACTCTTTCTAAAATCCTAACCATTATGGTAATGTCACATATGCTTAGAGAATACCCTAACCTCTAAAGTTATCTAAAACGACATTTGATACCAACTATAAGGCCCCAGCCTTAAACCTAACTTAATATTGAATTAAATGAATAATTGACATTGAGGATCTTTTCAAGTTTAGAGTTTTAGAGAATTAGATCATAAATCATGAATTACATTCCACATTTAAACAAAGTGGTTACATAAAAGATAGTACTCGTTTTTCCCCATCAATAGAAACATATTTAAAATAAAACTTGGATTCATTCTTTACACTTCCCTGACACTATCATCATATCATGTACCTTTCCCTTGACCTGTGAAAAACATTTCAAAAACATGGGATGAGCATAAAAAGCTCAGTAAGGGATATACAAATATAGAAAGGAAACATGAGTTCATATATACATAAGAATGAAATCATACTTTACCCATAAAAAATAGGCACTTTAACATACCTCATCAAATCATTAATAAATCCTAGAAATCATAAGACATAAAAGGTAAATTGAGGCATTCATAACATTCTTATGTAGGGAGTAACCCTCTTGGTTACGTTTGGAATACCCACCACAGTATATTCCCTAAATCTCTTTGGAGAAACCTTAACGTTTCACTCCTTCGCGTTACCCAATGCATTGGAGAGCTATATCGGGCTCACCCGCCCCTAGTTTATCACCGAACCACCAGTCTTCATAACAATTCCCAAGAACCATAACATAATCGTATCACATAAAACATGCATAAAGGAAACATAACATTTCCACTTTTCAATCACAAGATATCAATAAAACACATTGATATAAAAAACTCAATGAAAACCATTTTCAATACCAAAATAAAAGAAAATTAAAACATGGTATTTATTTTTCTTTTAAAAAGAATGTATGGCTTGTAGAGGAAGCTGAAACTCAAATAATGGTCACGGCGGCGGAGAAGTCATTGTCGCCACATACGTATGACAAAAACATTCCTTTCGTCATTTCGTAAAATGCTTCACATAACAAAGATTCTTTTTGGATAAACGTAAAAGTCAAAGGGTTTTATACACCGTATAAAAGAAAGTTGTGTATAAAACAAAATATTCCTCAATGAAAGGAGATTGAGACGAAGTCACTTACAAAGACGATATCCTTGGTTTAAGGACAAATCAATTACATAATTTTGTGTGACAAACGAATACACCAAATATAAGTGGATATTAATTGTAAAACAATCATAGGTTATTAACACATATTCATAGAACTACATATTCAAGGAGTACATGTTTATCCCAAAGAATCAAATTTGGGTTAAGAAGTTCCCTTGCAAAAATTTGACAGCCTAATGGTGTCACTACAAAATTCAGAAAATGAGTTGATGAGAGATAAAAAGGGTATCTCATCACATGGACAAAAAATTTAAATCAATAAGGATATAGAAGAACATATCCCAACATAATAGTATGTGAATTAAAAGACATAACAAAAGAAGTCTTTTAAAAAGAGGAGGGTGAAAGGTTCCCTTACCGACATGGGTATCTTTCGAAACATACGCCCCGTGAAAGAAGGACAATACCACATTGATGTAAATACTCATAAATGAAAGTATATTAAACAATGAGTAAAATAATGGGCATTACATACACAACTCAAAGGAAATTGTGGAAAATGTAGCATAAATCTCACTGGAATAAAAGTGAGATGAAAAATCTCTTACGAAAACTCAGCAGCCTAACGTCGCCACTTAAAACTTCCAAAATGGATTGATGAGAGGAAATATGGTCTCTCATCATATAAAAATAAAGTTTACAGAAAGATTAATATAAAATAACATCCCCCAACATAAAAAATATGAGCTTAAAATAAGTGACATAAAGGAGAGTACTTAAAATGAAAGAGAGAGGTTGGATCTCTTTCGAAAATTCGGCAGCCTAACGGCGCCACTCAAAACTTCCAAAATGGATTGATGAGAGAGAATAGGGTATCTCATCATATGAAAATAAATATTACATTAATATTAATATAAAAGAACATCCCAATAACAAGAGGTATGAGCTTTAAAAGGAATGACATAAAAGAGTGTACTTAAAAAGAAAGAGAGGAGTAGGATCCCTTACCTCAAGTCCAACTTGTCTTGTTCGTTTCGTTATATTCCTGAATAATAAACTTTGGTCAACTTATAATTGCCTAAGTAACTCCTTTAAATATTATTATTCATTTCATATCACATATTATAATGTTATAATAATTGTTTAATAATGTTAGTTCATATCAGATGTTTTTGCCGATGTTTGGTACATGAGTAAAAAATGAACTTGTTTGAAAAATGATTGTCCATGTAGTTATAAGTAAATAATTTACATAATAGTATTAATGATTAAAATATCATATATATCCAGTACATATTAATTTTATACTTTTCCATATCATTTGGAGATAAAAAACGAAAAGCACCGTTCATGGAGACGGTAGGCCGTACGTACGCATGAACGCTACTTTCATTTTTTCTTTGTCATATTAATGGAATGATATATATATATATATATATATATTATAATTAAAGTATAATATATATGTTATATAGGTCACATATTTTCATTAATTTCATTCTTTATACGTTCCATGTATTGCATGTACGAGTCACATCACTTGAGTGGGCGGTAGTCCACACTTCCTCATATGAAATTATCGCATTTACACAACATGAAAAGAATAAAGGTATGGTTTAAATATAAAATAAAGAAGCATATAGTAAACATAAATACCATATATATAATATATAAAATATAGTGACATCATAATGGCCGCCTTTAATGGTGATAAAAGAATATTGAACAATCATCGTTTCGTGAGGCAGAAAATCGCCAACAACAGAAACAATATGTTCTTTAACCATTAGACGAAGGTGTGTGTAAGTGTAGCTTGAATAATTATTATAAAAAAATTCTAGTATATTGAAGATACTGTATTTGTTACATAAGAAATGAATAAAAAGCGTTTAGGGGGTTGGAGAAGCAAAATAAAACAAAAGGACCCAAGTGAAGACATTACCTTAAAATCGGGTAACTCCCTTTGGTTTGAGCTCAAAGGCTAGCTTGGGAAGACTTCTGCCCAATGTGAGGCTTCAAGGAGTTATATAGGGATATGGAGAGACAAAATGGGAAGGGTTAGCCCGATCCAAAGGCTTTGGAAGTGTGGGTAAGTAGGTAGAGGTGGGGGCCTTTTATAAGAGGAGAGGAGGGGCACTCTTGTAAAGTAAAGAAATGTTACTTTATTTTAGAATGAGTTTCCGATTTTAATGGTCCCACATTGATGTTTTTCTAGTATAATATGATAAGGGTTCTAAATCCATCCATCCAATAGGTTTTGGACATGGGTAGGTCTTAGATTTTACATTATCTTTCCATTTTATTTAAATCGTTAAATAATGAGGTCATCACTGCATCATCATGATGTCATAAATAATTTAATTTATTTAATGTCTAAAAATTATAAAAAAATACTATGATGTAGGAAATCTTTTTATCTTTCCATTTATTATTTATAGTCAAAAATATGACTTGTATTACCCCATATAAAAATTGTTTTAGTAAAACATTTCATGTTTGTGTCATTTTTACTTTAACATTAAATAAAAAGATATTTTTGTCATTTCCCAACCAAAGTGGCTCCATGGGGTCCCCAAGTTGACCCATGGATTTTCTTGGTCGGCCTTGACACATCCAATGAGGGTAGGACATTTTTCTAGGTCATTTCATTTTATTAAAACATTATTCTTACCTTAAACTACACTAATTACCTCTAATCGCGATTAAAAGCAAAATAAGTTATCATGCACCAAAACATTATTTTAACCCCATTGAACCACATTTTACTTCTTGATGACAACCATGTATGTCAGATTTTTGAAATTCAAAACACAAAGATGACAAAATTTCATTTAAACAGAAAAATCAGTTTTTATAAGTACCACTTAGTGGTTTCACTATTCATCAAAACACAATTTTGAATTCATAACTATCAAACTATGTGCTAAATTCATTGACAGATAGTTCCAAAACATGAATAATGAAATAGAGATCATTTTTCAGAAGTATCAAAACAATTTGAATTTTTTTTCAATTTTTGGATATTTTCTTTTATATTTTTTTATGTCAGTATATCACACTTCTTTTGACCAAAAATGTCAATTTAGAAAAATAATTTGTGTTATTCCAGTCACGCTATGTTTATATCTAATGGGACGATAATTATAACTTGTCAAACATTAAATACAATCATTATCCTAAACAATTAAGAAAACTATAGAGTTTTTGAAATTTTTTTATTGAGTGACACTTATTTTCTACCTATAATGGTATATTAAAATTAAAAAAACACATTTACAGTCATACATGTTACACATTTTACCCAATTTATTCACAAATTATTATAGTAAATCAAAAATGGTTAATGGTTTTTTTCATAATATATTAATACAAACCGTCTGTGTTTAATTTTTTTAGTGAGTGACTCGTATTTTAATCTAAAATGACATTTTTAAACCTAAAACAGACATTTAAATTCATATTGGTCACATTATGAATCAGATTAAGGAACAACATATTCCAACATGTTAAAAATCACTTATGGATCATTTTTATAGCATGAAAGAAATTTAAATCTATTTTCTATGTTTTTTACTTTGTCACGTTAATTTTTCACTAAGATTTCATTTTTAAACTGAAAACACACATTTTTAGTCATATCGGTGATTAAATGAATCAGATCGAGATGTATATGATTATTGCCTGACAAAAATTACTTATCGGTCAATATTCTAATGTATCAAAGAATATAAATCAGTTTTATTATTTTTTGGTATTTGATTTTTTTGATCAATTATGGAATTTTTAATAACAAATCATTGAGACATACTAGTCACAATGTTCATCAGATTGATGTGTGAATAATTATTATGTGCCACAAATTGAATATGTATTATTATCCTAATGTATAAATACAATATGGTATTTTATTATTTGTTTTGAATGGTTAATATATGTTATCATCTAAAATTTAATTTTGGAACTGAAAATATGAACTTTGAGTCTTACCAGTTAAACCTTGTTTAGAGCTACATGAAAATAACTCTTACACATCTCATAAAAAATGTGGATAATTTTTACAAATTATAAGGAATATGGAATAAAATATTATTCACATTCACAATGTAAACCATGTTTTTCTATAAACTTACTTTTTAAAGTAAAAAACTAAACATTTTTTATTAACACTAGTCACACTATGTATCATTTTATTTTTGATTTATTTTTATATTTCACAAATGACTTATGAATAATTTTCTAATTGTTATAAGTGAAGATAAATTATTTTTCTTAGTTTTTGGAATGGCTTGATTATTTTATTACTAAAATTAATTCTAAAAATATAAACAAATAGATTGGGTCAAACTTGTCACAACATGTTCCAAATAGTTGTATTTTTATTGTTACAATTCGAATTGACTTATGTACTTTTATCCACATTTCAAAAAATAATTTAAATATGTTTACTTGGATTTCGGTGTGATGTGTGCCATTTTAATAGAAATGTAATGGAAAGTGAAACATTGATTCTTAATAGTCAAAAAATTCATTAGATTGATATACAATTGAAATATATATGATAAAATGACGTAATGATTAGTTTCTTAAATTCAGATGTCCACCCAACTGCGTTTATACAATTTTCATTCAATGAAACATGTTTTTAACTAAAATTTCATTTTTTTTACAAAAACCACCCATTTCATGTCATTCTAGTGTAATTGCATATTGTATTTAGGTACCACTGATTATTTCACATGAAAAACTTCATATGATTCATTTTCCATATGTATAAAAATATTCCGATGGTGATTGCTCATTTTTTCATATATAAGATGTATTTTTTACTTAAATGGAACTTTTAAACTCATACCAAAATGTTATTGTCATACTAGGCAGATGATGTATTTGATTTAGGTGAGGATGATTCCTACACATCCTAAATGACTTATGAATAATTTTATAAGTACCCAAAAAACAAAATGTATTATCCTAATTTTTGGTATGTCATGAATATTTCTGACTAAAATTTAATTTAAACTTTAAAATTTCACTTTGAGTCATACAAGGAAAATCATGTATCTGTTTGATGTGATGATTATTCATGAATGTAAAAAAAATTATATAGAATAATTTTTCAAATGTATCAAGAAAAATTGAATCATTTTTTATGTTTTTAATGAGTGGGACACCATTTTAACTATCATGAAATTTTTAATCTAAAAACATTCATTTATTGTCAAAACCATCACATAATGTAATATATCAAGGTAAAACTAATTATTACATGTCAGTATGGAATATGAATTATTTTTATATTATATAAAAAAATATGACTTTTTTAATGTTCGAAGTGTTTCATTCATATTTTAACTACATTATCAGTTTAAACAGAAAACACGCACTTTGAGTCATATTTTAACCAAAAACAAAAAACTACTAAATGTAAACATATAAAATGAAGAAAAAATATCTGTATGATGTGACCAAATTGTAACTGAGTACATAAACCTTCTTGAATAATTTATCCATATTTTTTCCCTGATCATTATGTTCCCAAAATATTGAACCTAATTGTTAAAGATTAGAAAATTTTATATTACATAATTTCCCCATAACAATTTTTAAAAAAAAAATTATTATTAGTTTAAAATTATAAGGAAATAAATAAAAATATGAGATAACATATTAAAAAAATAACTAAATAAGTATTACGATGTCACCTCTCCATGATGTTAACATACATTCTAAAACCGTGTATTCTACCCAATAATTTTCAAAAAAGTCATTTTTTATATTTTTAATATGGGGAATTTTGATTGTTTTTTAGTAGTATAAATAGATAAATTAACAAAGTATAAATATATTTTTCAATTAAATTACAATTATCATCATAAATACCAATTCAAGGGTTATTGTTTTTTGATTTAATGTGATATATTTCATAAATATATAGATGTAATAACCATTTAATTTTATATTAGTTCGTTTTAGACAATGAAAAAAAATTGAAAAAATATGTTGTTATCCTTTATATATGTATTGTTAGAAAAATTTTAATATGTAATCTTTAACAATTATCCAATTATAGAAGCCGATTCGAATATTGTTCTCAAAGAATTTCTTTATAAAATGATTTTTTTTTATATTTAAACACCACTATATATTATGATAATTTTCATTAAAATATAGAAGAAGACCCACCTATAATTAGTGGATTTTCAACTTTCCTCATAGAATAAATTAGATTTTAAATATCAATTTCCATTCTCATACTCTATTTGAAATAATATTCATCATTTTATGACTTCTCTCATTAATTAGTTATCATTTCAATATATTATTTTAAAGTATTACCTCTATTTACAAATTATTTCTACACGATCAAACATAAATGATGTGGAAATACCAATAACATGTTTGAAATAGTGGACATCATGATCATTATGGGGAATACGTAGCTTGGTGACCATATCATCAGTTATATTAATCCCTAATATCACATAACCATAAAAAAGGATGTTTATTTTGTGAAATATATCCCAATATATTTTACATTATAACCCACATAAAAAGATAATGGTTGGGTGATTATAGATATGAATAAAATACATTTTCACCCTACAAAATATGAGATCATGAATGGTACTATTGTTTTCCAGATTCACATTAAACAAATATATTTATGAAAAAATTTATTATCAATGGAAATGAAGAATAATGAGTGGAGTGTCATACATCAATACTGGGGGTGGATCATTTTTTAGTTATTGTTGTTATATTTTTTCCTTTTTATGAATTCCCTAAAATTACTCCAACAACATAGACTGCAAAATAATTTATTATTCTAGATAATATTTTAATTTTGAAATAATATATATTTTATAATATGTATTCCCTTAATCATATCTTTTCACAAAATATGATTTGGGAGACCCAAAAAATACACACCATTAATGAAATCATATTTTTATGGCTACTTCAAGGGAACTACAAGAAGTTTTTCATTGTGTATAAATGAGGAGTATTACTTTTTATAAACCAAAAAATATACAAAATCATGTAATGATTTATATGAAATAAATATTTAAATAAATAATTTTATTATTTCATACATTTAAATTATTTGGATATATTTTTTTCATATATTTTTATTTTTTAAATATTTTATTTATTTTCCTATCATAGCACATGATATGAGGTGTAAGTGACATTATATTTTAATTCATATATCTACATATAAAAAATTGAACATAATTATGATTTTATTTGATTACCTATAAAAGTATTATTATATATTTAAAATACGGTATATTTTTTCATGTGAAACATACCTTATTTTTTCTTTATGATAGGGGTATACTAGATTACTACACAAATGTTATTTTCATTACTAAGTAGTTTTTTTATAATTTAAAAATTCATAATCAATATTTTTTATTTATCCTTTACTGTGACCTTTATTAAAAATATAATTTCATATTTTTTTTATTAATTAAATCTTTATGTGACAATGAAGATTCAATCAATGTTTCATTATTTTGTATTTAGTAAAGTAAATAAAATACATCAGAATATAACCTCAATATCCTCCAATTTTAGTTCCCTAACATTGGTAAAAGCTATGATCCCAATCCAAATCAATCATCACGCGCATTTTAGAGTTATTGGTTTGGTTAGAAACATTGCATCCAACATTGAATGTGATGGTTATACTTATTTACCTAATAATTTTTGTTCACAGCGTTTCATGATGGTCAAATATTTTTTGTAACATAGGATTTATTTTTTTATCATTTTCTCACCTTCAAATATTTTAATATATTGTTCCTTGTTATTGCTAGCATCGATATGTGAAAAACAATTATTACTCATTCAAATTGGGAGCATATTGAAGTTGAGAAATAGGATTTTCCACATGATTGGGAGCATCGACTATAAAGAACCCACTATCTACAAAACTTATTATATGTTTAATTTAGATTATATTAATATCACACTGAATGATTAATCATATGAGGTAAAAAATATTTTTTTAATAAATTTTTCTTGATTATTTTACTCCCTATTTTTTATAAAGGTTCCAAGGATTTTCCCCTATAGTGAGTATCCAAATATCATTATTGTGGTCTCCCCTATTATAAAAAACCCCATCTACATTAGGACCCCGGTAAAAGGATTATGAAATCACAATGAAAGGGAAAACCATTATTGAGTTGACATATGTCCCTTAATTAGTTTTAGACAATAATAAAAAAAATCCACTTTTTTCTAGAAACATAAACATAAATTAAATGTACTACGAATGAAAAAATTATCAATGGTTCAACCTTTTACCCTTGCATACTGATATATAATATCCTGATTCCCAAATTAATTATTATATCTACAATCCACTTATATACCCACATTCATTAAAATATTTCCACATTGAATTTTATATAATCCATCTCTATTATTTGTTTTATGATTTCAAAGTATTACATATTTTTTAAAAAAAATTCCTTTAGTACAATTTATATGCATCACATCAACCTAAGTGTAACAACACTATTTTTCATCGTACATAATCAATAATTATTATTTTTATATAAAAATTAACCATTACATACATAAATATTAGACATTAGTATATGTACACCTATTCCTCTATCCAGGATGTAATGTCATTCTAAAATTAAATTCAAACTATTAGTAGAATCCTTTAATATATGTTCCTGGAAACATGTTATAACTGTTTGAATATGTATATTTTATATCTATATTTCATCCCTTTATGGATTCAAATTTATGATAATTAAGTTTTTGGGTATCAATATATGGAGACATTTATAAATTTTAATGTAGCATATTATGGTGATCCCGCTCTAGCTCTGCAGTCGTAATTGTGACAATACCTATTTCAATAATTCCTTCACCAAAAGTTTACCTGATGTGAAAAAACTATGGTAGAATGATCATTTTAACATCATTTAAGTATTTAGTAAATAATTTAATATATTTTTCCATAATATATATCCTTTCTTACAACATAATGGTCAACTTTGATTTTGGATGACCCTTCCTAAAACATCAAACATTTTTCAATGGGTTATATCCAAGTACATTGTACTGGACCCAATGATGTATCCCTATAACCATTTTAACTATAATTTGAATAATAATAATATCCAAAAATGATGTCCTGATGTATATCAATAGTTCAAAAAATATGACAGCGATTTAATTTTCTATTGTTGGAAATTTTTCTTGGTTTATATTATTACTACGTATAACATTAAAAATAAAATTATATTGGATTATATAATCTAAATATTTCAATGATAAATAAATCATATATCAATAGGTTTTATATTATAAATAAATAAAAATTATTCATGTTATTTTAGGCCATTTAAAATTAAATTAGACTATGATAATATATTCTCGACATTTGATAAATATCACTCTAAAACTATTACATCTACCAGGAAGTTGAAAAAATGGAAAATCACTCTAAAAAGTGTATATGTAGATGTTGTATGAAAATACCATCGTTCTCCCATCACTATAACCAACTACTCATATATCCCTAATTTAAGCATGATAATTGTCTCTTTAATTCAAGCCATTGTTTTTTCAGGTTGATTTTTTTACATGCCAAAAAAAAAATCATAAAAAAATCTATTCCAACATGTATAAAATCATGAAAATGAATGTCATATAATACATTAAATTATATTGATTCATAAAATCTAATCCCTTTTTACAACCACTTTTTGTATATTTTTTTGGACAATTTATAAAAACATGTGTCCATGTCATTAACTTTCTCAAAAATTTGGTCACTATTTACTAGAGCCGGTATTGTACCTTCCTCAAACATACCATTAAATTATGTTATAAAATATTGGTGTTTATGATATCAGGGTAAAAATATGGTATATCATAAGAATAAAATATTTTATGAACGATTCTATCGAACATTTTGTGTACCTTGTTCATAAATTTGAAACCCTTGAGTAACATTATTGATATGTCATGAAATATATCCATAATTTGGATACCATACCATATGGATCTCAATGTGATATCTTGTTTTATATAATCACTAGAAAATGTAACACATGTGTCCTACATTAATTTGAAATTTATTATCAATATATCTAAATGAACATCAATATTATTACCTTGTTGTTTTGGTCTAGATTTATGTTGTCACAACATAATGTATTTTAGCATCATGCATAACCATGATGAAATGTTATGTTTTTTCAACACAACTAGCCTCGTACTATATATTATTATTTGTATACTATCATGATTCACTACATTATATATTGTTCATGATGATAGTTTTGGGCCAATTATAAATTTTTAGATACTCATCATCAATTTTCATCTATTGTGGAGAGTCAAATGGGTGATGATTATTCACATATTGATTTCTAATTTCGGTATTCCAAATCAATTTCATTTTAGTCACCTAGCTAAAATATATGAACCAAGACCACAAAATGATTATACATTACCCTATAACTTTTAAAGGGCTTGATTATTCTTTTTCAAATCGAGAAACTCTTTACTTCAGGAATTGTTTACATGATTTATTATACTTGATAAATATTATGATGTCATTTAGATCTTAATATACCCTTTAATATATCACACCCATTTAATGTAGCATAATACTATTATCATTTGATTGGCATGGATTCTCATTGTCACATGGTAACACAACATGCAAGAGATAATTCAGTTTAGAGTAGCGGGTCTCACTCTATTCTTACCTATATTTTACATTATATATAATTAGTATGCATGAAAATTATATATATATATAATTCAAACATCATATTAAGGAAACAATACATAAATTTTTTAATTATATAATATTTTCATATAATCAAAAGGTTAATATTCTATTATCATTTTAATTTCCTCAACCAGATCTTCATTATTGTTCCCAAAAATAATCTTATCAATGATATGGTCATAATTTTTGTTCAAACATGTAATCATATCTGGTGATCCATATATCACAATGTGATTCCATTCACTATCTATATTCAGTTATTAAACATGTTTAGTTCAACATTAATAACTTTTATGAATTATATGATATATCTTCTATTCAACCAACATATATGGACTAATTAGTCTTAAATAAAAATAGTTTATAAAAAATAAAAAATATTTGATGATTTTTATATGTGCGGTCATTTCTAAAATTGATGAAATCATTAACCCTATCCTTATATTAGTTTTTATAAAATTCCAATCCATACATTTTCAATTAACATATATCATATTTGATTAAGTAATATTAAAATCTATCTAGATAAATAAATACCAAAAAGTTATTAAATTAGAACCCTAAAACTCATTTCGTTATATAAATTCACATATTGTGATAATATTTGATATAAATGTTCATTGCATCAAATAATTTTTAGAAAATATAAATCCCATGAATTATATTAACCTATGATATTATAAAACATTTTTTTAATTAAATGTGTTATATATCATAAATTTCTCGTTTTAAAAAAATATTATTCATCAAGGGATATAATTAACTCTTTATCAATATCAATGATCTCAAGAAACCAATAGATATTAAAAAATGTATAAGAATTGTGATATTTATAATAAATATCACTATTAGATCATATATCAAAAAAAATTACACTATTATATACATATTCCATTCACCTTAATGATTGGATGATGATGGCCTAAAATAGGAAATCACATCATTTATTATATAGAGAGATTTTCAATGTCACAAAAAAGATGTTTCAAGTATTAATAAGTGAAGAACAATTCATAAATTATAAGTATTCAAAACATTCTTCATAGGGATATATTCATATTTTATAAGGGCATTTATCTACAATCATTTAAATAAAAAATGGTGGATTTCATTTAAAAAACCATAGATGAAAAAGTGATAATCTCTATTGGTGGATCCAAATTTATAATAATAAATAAAATAGATATATATAATATCAAAAACCAATTTACAGGTGATAATTTTATATAGGGTAAGGACATGTTGAGTCATAAGGAAGATATTCAATAGTCTGGGAACTTTTTCTTATTTCATTATTAATAATTATACATTTTTTATTCAGATGCTTCAAAATATTTTCTTTCTTGAAGATGAGTGGATAAATTAAAAATTTTAATGTAACATATATGTTTAATAATTGATACTTATACACCAATAGGGGGAATAAATATTGAGGAAGTAAATGTTCATCATGAATTGTAATTATCGCTAATTTAAAATTTTCATGTAACTTCTTTATCTATAAAATATATACAGTCGTCCATATTTGAGTAGAAGACTAGATGATATAACATATAGATTTCATTGACTACATTTATAAAATAGTTAGTTTTTATTCACTAGAAAGAAGTTTCTAACTATTTCTATTAGAATGGAATTTATGGTTATACCATGCTTATTGAAAAAAATGCGTTATGAACCATATTGCTTGTGTGTAGAAGAAAGGGGAAAGTAGCAGCTACAAAAATGAGATTGATGTGGTTCAAGATAGAAATAATTTTGGGGTAGGGAAAACATTATTGATAATAGGTTACACTCATAATTAATTAAATTTTCAGAATATCATACATATTGATTTGAGGTTGGAATTTCCAAAAATAGGTGAATTTGGTCGTTGCAGGCCTCTGGTTCCATGAGAGAGTAACTATGTTTTGGGGAAGATGAAATGCTATAACACTTTTATCTAGAGGGATAAGGGTATTATAATCACTTATTGAAATATTATGATAAATTTGTTTTTATTATAACTAAAAACACTAGCTTTGATAAATACTTCTTCTAACATTTTTTTAGAAAATGTAATGGATATGATTTATCAACACTAATAATGTGGTGAAAATAGTAGTATTCTTTTGTTTTCTAGTTATAGTATAGATATATACCAATTTTTTGGTGTTAAAAACCCATTGGAAGAAATAAAGTTTGAACAAATGAATAAAAATGGAAAAAATTATATAAATAACAAAATTGCTAAAAATAAAAGATATTGGAAAATAAAATTACCATAATATAAAAATTTTAAATAAATGAATTCAATATATAAATCACAATAATATTATTTATATAAAAATATAATAAATATATTTGTATAAGTAAATATTAAAAATGAATAAATTATAAAAAAATAAAAAAGTAAAAAATATTAAAAATTATTGAATAGTATAGAATTAATTTATATTAAAAATTTATAAATAAATATGAATAAATTAAAAAAATTTAAAAAAAATAATTAATTCCTAACAATAATTAAAAACATACACAAGTAAAAAAACTAGTAAATAAATAATATTATTTATATAAATTACAAAATTATTGAAAATGATTAACATTTACAGTTTATATTTATTTTTTTAAAAGAAAAAAAATAAATAAACTACGTAACATTGAAACATAGTAAAAATATTAAAACATAATAAATAACAAAATGAATGTATATTATTCATATAAATTGTAAAAATATTAAAAATATTAAAACCAATTAAATATATATATAAATAAATATTATGAAATGATTTAATTCAGAAAATAATATCAAAATTACTAAATATTAAAAATGGATAAGTATTAATAAATAAAAAATTATTAAAAACGAATAAATAATTTTTTTTAAAAAACAATACTATTTCAAATTATTGACTTTGTACGATTAATTACATGTATTGAAGACACATGAAAATGACGAGAATACTAATAAATATATTAAAATAAACAATTTATGAAATTTTTTAACATTTTATAAATATTACAGTATAATATATAAAATTGAATATATTTTAATTATATTAGTTAAAAACAAATTAAAAATGATTAAACATGGCATAAATTGTTTTATAAATAAATAATAATAAATAATTAAATTTTAGTATTTAAAATATAATAAATATTATTAATTTTTAAATAATATTAAATGAAAAGATATTAAAAATGAATAAAGAAAATTTATTAAATTAAAAAAAATTAATTATGAACACCATTTAAATTATTACATGTATATAACGAAAGGAAAAAAGAGTAATGAATAGATATTATTAATTATATAAATAAAAAATATTAAAAAGGAATTATATTGACGATAAAAAAATATTAACATTAAAAATCAACTAGATTAAACAATTATCTAAACATAGAAAATTTAAAAAATATGAAAACTTAATTTATGAACATGTAAATATATTAATCATTTAGATCAGAAACATATTGTAAGTATAATTTCATAGTAAACATATATATATTTATTTATTTAAAATTGATTAAATTCTAAAAATATTAAATATATATGAATATAAAGAAATTAATTGAAAAATATAAAATGAAATAATTTATAAAATGTAGAAATCTAATTTAAAAAATTACCAATATATTTAAAATAAAATTTAATTCAAAAGATTAAATTCCTAAAAGGATAAAACATAAAAAATGTTTGGGAAATTAAATATTAATATTATTTATTTTTATTGATGAATTCTAATTATTTATTGTATATAAAATAAAAAAATAATTATTTATATTTATATTTCTTAAAAAATAATTCAAAATTTTATTAATTAAAAAATATTAAAAAGATTAATGATGTATAAAATTATCAAAATTGAATAAATTAAATAAATATAAAATTAAAATATATTATACAAGAATAAATATAAAAATTTAATAAATTACAAAAAAATGTAAGAAAAATGAAGAAAAATTTTAAAATAATAAAATGTATTTAATAATTTAAAATAAATATATGTGTTCACATATATAGGGATAAACATTGTTGTATATATACCTACATGTACATATACACAAGCATAAAAAAACATGGACATATTGTTCTGCCTCTGAGGTGGTGCGTGTACGGGCGGTGTGGATGTGGCACGATGAGGATCATCACTTTTCCCTAATTCCATAAGGACGGGCTCTCATCAAATTTACCATTTCATTGATTTGACCCGTTCAACGTCATTATTTTATAAATAAGGTCGAGTTAACCCTTTGGGGAACTGTCGGTCCTTGCAGGTTAATGTGTGGGGGTCAAGCACTCACACAATCGATCCATCATGGATATAACTTCCTCGTATGGTGTCCATCTGATTTATTCATGGAGCCATGAATACCCCATATCCATGATATCCATGATTTTTGGACCATTTTTCCAATGGTATGTGCTTTTTGACTGACGATTTGGCCAACGACGCATGATGAATCCATTGGTCGAGAGGATGAGAGGTCAGGTCCACCGAACCCTTCCGAGGTGTAATGGCCTGGACCTCTCCCGCCCATTCCTTTGTCAAAAAGAGGGTCATGAAGTGTTTTGGAGGGTAAAATGGAATCTTACCACACTTTTCATAATTTTGAAACTACACGCCGTGTAGTGTGAGTACACGTCCTGTACCCCCTCGCCGGGTACACCCCATGCTGAAGGCCGTGTCCTTGTCGTGTGAAAGAAATGGGTACACGTCGTGTACCCCATACTACACGCCGTGTAGTCCCTCCCTGCGTACACATTACCCTCAAACTGTGTGTTGACCAGTCAACAGGTGTGTGTCGTGTTGGAGCAGTGTCCTTGTCGTGTGAAATAAATGGCTACACACCGTGTACCCCATACTACATGTCGTGTAGTCCCTCCCCACGTACGCGTTACCCTCAAACCGTGTGTTGATCAGTCAACGGTCATGTGTTGTGTTTGATCCATGTCCTTTCCGTGTGAAATAAATGGGTACATGCCATGTACCGCATACTACATGGCGTGTAGTCCCTCCCTGCATACGCGTTACCCCCAAACCGTGTGTTGACCAATCAACGGTCGTGTTCCGTGTTCAAGGCCGTGTTGGAAGCCGCGTGGTGACCATGTGAAATGGCCGAGTACACGCCGTGTACCATAAAGTACACGCCATGTACTTTTTTTTCTCTCCTATAAAAGGAGGGGTCCCCTCCTCCTTTTCAACTCACTCCTCTCCTCCCCATTCCCTCAAGCAGAGCTCTCCCAAGAGACTCGAAGGCTCCTTTCATCCACAACATATTCATCTGAGCTCCAATTTATGATCCGTCAGCGGCCACAGGATCCTAACGACGAGGCGGAACTTATGATATTGGATTTTTGTCTTTCCTTTCAGCCTTTTATTCCCAGCTTCCACCCAAGGAGATTTTTCCAGGTTTTTCTAGAAGCGATGGATGTCGACGGATGTATTCTAAAGTACATCTGAGGGAGCGTTGTTATCATAACCTATTGAGGTAGGGATCATACCTTCTTCTCTCTAAATTTTTAATCATGTGGGGTGGGTGTCCTATTTTTTATGTGAAACACATTTGAACCATTTTAATTAAGTTAATAACTGTCTTATATAACGAGGATGGGAAGTTTGAGATTACTGTTACATTATTTAATATCCTGTGATATTATGTTGTGAATTGAATAGTCTTATTCCTACTGAAAATCACAGTCATTGGGGGCCTTTGCTTGCACAATTAAATTCTTCCCTATCTTTCTAGACCATTTATGGATGGAAACTTTATGGAATGTGTAAATTGGTTAATCACGTAAATTTGGCTGATTAAATGAAAATCTGTAACCCTTTTGTGATCACCCCGGGTGAAAAAATCTAAAAATAATAAACATGTGGGCATTGTTTGGGGTTAATTTATGTGAATGGGGTGTTTTGTGGGTTGTTGTGGATCGGGTGAGCAGCGGGGTTGCGGTTGGCTTGGTTGTGGGTTGGTGTGAATTCTATGTTAGTGATGGAAGCGACGCTATGTTAAATGGTATCTAGGGGTGATGATGTACGGTGTGGTTGTGGTTATAGTGGTTGGCAGCAGGGCTGTTGTGTTGGGTTTGAATGTGAACGAACTATGGGTTGTGAATAAGAAATAAAATGTGGAAGTATTAATGAATTGTGGGGCTTGGTAATGGAATAGAAATAATAATCAATGGGGTTGGTTGGTCAATAAGAAGGGACTTGTTGTATTGCTTGTGTTTTCCTAACTTGATTTGTGGATATCAGGGATATGTTTTACGAACGATTGATATGGTTGGTTGCGGTTGATTGCCTAGTAGTTAAGGAACTAATAAACTGATTCTGTTGAAACATGAAAACCTAAATGGGGTTGGGGTTGTTTGTGGTATGCATGCTTCGTTGTAGCAGTTCCGAGGCACGTGCTCAGTTATCTGTTTAGAAGCCATAGGTTGGGCTGAGTGTTTGATATATATATATATATATATATACATATATATATATATATATCTTTTTGTTTTGTCTCACCCCACCCATGTTGAGTACTTAGTACCAAACACTCCCATTTCATGGGAGAGGGTGTTTTCCCCATAGTTACTAGCTCTTTCCTACTTCTTCTTCAATAGTTTGTGATGGCTTGAGGTGACCATACACCCAAGAATCTTAGGGTAGGTTTCGATTGGGGTGGTTTTAGCCCAAGACTCTTCGGGATGGATTTACAGTTTCCCAAGAATTTTCGGGATGAGGCCCAAGTGTGTGCAGGCGGGATATGTGGTTGTGAGGCCCAAGTGTGTGCGGGCGGGATGTGTGGTTGTGAGACCTAGGTGTGTGTGGGCAGGATATGTGGTTCTTGAGGCCCAGGTGTGTGCGGGCGGGAAAAGTTTGGTAGCGTCAGGACGTTCTCTGTTAGGAAGAGCAGCTAACTATTGAGAAATGGTGTGGGGTACCCAATACTCTTGTTCTTATATACTACTACTACCTATTGTTTTGTGTTTTGGTGAGCGTGGATGGTGAGGTTGGGTGGATATAATTCCTTGATAGGTTTTGGTTTCTTCTATTGTTCTCACGGGACATTAGGATGTCTTCCCACTTGTGCACGAGAGCTTTTGGTTTCCCTAATGAGTATACTTGTATGCTCACCCTACGTTTACTTTCAGGTTTCCAGGAGGAATACCAGGGCCATGCGGGGCCCTACTTGTCGGGATAGTTGGAGTTGTTACAGTTGTTGTACACTTGTTTCTTTTGGTATTGTACTTTTGAGCTTTCTTGTACTCATACCTTGTTTCCGAACTATTTAAACATGAAGGTGGGATTGGTTTGGGTTTATTTACTTGTCTTTCCATTCTTTTTCTTTGGGTGGTTGACTCATCCTATTTCCCGATCATAAATAGTAAAAATGGTAATGCCTCCCATATTTGTGAAAACTCATACCCTTGGTGCTAGTCGCAACTCCGGGGCCTACTGGAGGCGGGACTCGGGGGTTGTTATCTCCCTTACACCATTTCTAGCTCAGGAGGGACATATTTGGTGGTAGGGGGTCATGACACGAGGGAGGATTCTTACCTTTTCTAAGACTCTCTTATATATTTAAGTCATGTTCATATGTTTGTGAATCCTTGGTTAATTCTCATAGAGTGTGTCCACTGGCTACCCTTGGTTCACAAGATTGTTGTGAACATTCATATGTTTGATACCATGGAGGTGATGCTGAATTAGACATATTATAAGTCACTCTGATGTTTATCACCTTCTATGGGGGACGGAAGGTGACTTGATGTTGGGATCGGGCCTACAAGGAGGGCTTCCTATGTATCCTCTAGAGAGGAATCCGAACCCGCGTAGTTCATAATGTGTGGGTATTACACATGAAACTTTCCCATTTGATAGAAATTGTTGTGTATACCCTCTTGGGATTGGCCCACTTTGGAGCTCGAGCTATCTGGAAGGTGTCCAACGTATCCTGATTTGGTCAGGAATCAGATTTCTCATAGTTAAAATTGTGTGCTGATGTTGTAATCCTCACAAACCTCTAATCCCACGTGAGTTGTTCTCAGTTTGAGAAACAAGAGGATTTGAATGATTCCATAATGCACATGCCTCCTCCCCTTTTGGTGGGGGAGGGAGATCCCATGAAGGAAGAGGTTGGGGTGACTGTGGGTGAGGGTATATAATGATGAGCCTTTCAATATGAAATGACATTAAATATCAGGCAACCCTTCCTTAGAAGATTGGGGACATAAATCAGTGGGAGGTCCCCAAAGCATGTTATGGGAAGGGGAGGAATTTTTTCCTTACCAAATGGGGGAGATAACATAACCCCTTCGATTAATCATTGTTCCTCATTGAATGAAAAATCAATTTATCCCCAATAATCCTAAAAATGGGGAGGTTAACATTGGAAACCCAGGAATTTACTCTGGGTTACTTTGGGAATGTATCCATACATGCATTAAAAAACACGTACCATTTTTCGGAGGGCCTTCGTGACTCTGATTACTGTGGGTATGTAGACTCAATGGGGTTCCCTGATGTGCTTGATGGCCTGATCATATAGATCTGGTGGCCTTGGGTGAGGCTTTGGCCTAATGTTGGAGAACTAGTTTGCGGATGGATTGTGGACGACAAGACATAAATGGAGGGGTGAGGTTGGAACTAGAGATAATGATACCTTAAAACATCCCATTTTTCATACTAGTTTTTCATGCGGGATGGGGAAGGCTTCGCGTACCATAGTGGTACGCAGGTAGAAGGGCCATTAGTGTACCAGTGTAGTACACGAGCATGGTCATCACCAACCGGATACCATAATGGTACATGGATCACTGTTCCTCTTTAGGTTATATCTGCATTCCTATTGGGTACGCGATGCTGAGTTCAGTCCATGTAGATGTATACTATGTAGAGCGCTATATTAAAGGGGGTCAGAGGAATTACCATTCATGGGAAATTAATCTGTGATAAGTCTTTGTTTCATGTTTCTCCAGTTTGGTTCACGGTTATTATTATTATTATTCAATTCCTAATTTTTATGGTTCACGACCTGTTGTACCTGTAACGCCCTGACCCTAGTTACCCAGAGTCGGTGCATTATTACATAACATTGGCATGATCACAAGAAAGATCAAATCTCGAAAGACTGATAGGTTTAGTAGCCTTGGAAACACTAGATATATTCATAAGTTTTACATTACATCATAAATTGAAAAACTACTACAACAACATAATGTCTCCACAGTCCACACTATTATCCCCTCATAATATCCCTACAGGTCATTCATAACTTACTTCTTCACATCCTGGGAAAAATAAAACATAGAAAAGGGGTGAGCTCAAATGCCCCGTAAGGATAACAATATACCGGAAACTTTCATAAATAAGAATAAACATTTAAGGCTATGTATAACTAAAACAAAAGCCTTTTAAACTTGAACTTCAACATAGTATGGAAAAAGTAAAATGAAATAATGCCATTTACTTGTTCACATGGATATTCTACTAATCTAATAATCATATGCAATATCAATAACCACTTTCATAATGTTGGAATGCATAATGCCAGACTATCATAACCACATAGCCAAGGCCTCGTGCCAAGACTACAAATAAGATTTTTCCATGTCCTTGTGCCAAGACACTAGTTTGTCTCATGAGACCTACCGATGCATCGAGGAGCTATAGCGGGCTCCACCCGTCACATATTAAGTCCAATGCATTCCCATATGAAAAGGTTTAAACATAACATAAACATTCGTATTAAAACTAGCATACGAAATGTCAATAGTTTCACCATAAATTATGAATGGTATAAAAATAGCACATCCATAGTCAAACATATCACAAAACCTTCAATACAATATAGAAGTTTTGTATCATAATAAATCAACTTCAAATAAGCATAAAATCCATCAAAGGATGTTGACATAGATGAAATCAAAACACTTTTTGGAGAAATATCTCTTTCTATTTTTGAAAGAATTTAAGAGTCAAATAAAATAAAACATTTTCTTGAAAATATTATTATAAGATTTTAAGGAAAGCTTTGAAGATTTTATAATGGAATAAAATAACCGCACTTGTTGTATAAGTTAAAAAAACATTCTTACCTTAATTCTGTCGAAAAGGTTAAAAATGACCTTGTTTTGAAAACGACGGAAAGATTCCTCTTATAAAAATTCAAACAAGGGTATAAATGACTTTAACCCATATTCTTGTAAATAATAAAAATGTTTTGAAATACATTTTGAATAAACATGGATGTGGATGATAAAGAGATCCCAGTAGATTACTACGTATAAACAACCTCGGATAATGAAGAGATTGTGAAATAACCCTTACCTTGTACTTTTCCTTGGTTGGGGTAGGTTAACCTCCTGTATAATGGTGAAATAATTGTTATTAAATTATACAAGAATCATATACATTAATATGATATCATATATGATCTTTTAATATTGATTGGATAATAATATCTTAGTATTATCGTTGTTTCGGGTGTTAACTTACTTGTTTTCTTTTATATGTTTTGTTATGTAAGACATGTTTGTAAAGGATAGGTTGTATATTATTCATATCCAGAATGATATCAAGTCCTTAAAAATCATTTTTTAAATCATCAAATGATAATTATACTTGAATGGATACGATGGAGAATGAATCTCATCGCGTTCGTGGAGACGGTAGTCCGTACGTACGCACGAGCGACAATATCATTCTTTTGATATTAAAATAATATATAAATGGATGGTATATCAAATATAAAGAATCATTAACATGTTATATTTATTATTTACACGAGTTACATATCATTATTATACCCATCCAAATAATAATATATTGAATAACAATTACACCACGACGTGGAGACGGTAAGCCGTACGTACGCACGTATGGTGACATGTTATTCAAAGGGTGGATAGAATACTGAATATGGTTGTACCATATTTATAATAAAATCACAGTATATATATGATAATGGAGTTATTATTTTAGAATGGTAACAACAAAGGAAGAAGAAGTGGAAGAATAAATGAACTTGGAAAAGGGTGGTGAAATCATTACCTCTTCTCCGGGTTCTTCCTTTTGATTTGATCAAAAGGGATCCTTAGGTTGGCTTTCTGATCAAACTAAGGCCTCTAGGATGTATTTATGGAAGTTGGGAGAGTATTTGGGTAGATTTTGTCCGAACCAAAAGGCTTTTAAGGTGTGAAGAAATGAGAAGGAGGAGTGCCCTTTTATAAGTGGGGTGAGGGGCACCTTTGGAAAAGCTAGAGATATTAGTTTATAATAAATTCATATTCGGTTTAAAATGGATACAAAGTTGACTATTAAAAGGTTAAGGTGGGGATGGGTCTAAAAAAACTCAAACAATAGAATTTAGACAGGTTTGGGTACTTATATTAACCTTATCTTTAAGTATTAACTCTAAGTTAATTAGTTTCACTTTTACAATGTTTCTTTGTATTTTTATATAATATGGTTAATAAACTTACTATATACATTAAATAGACCCCAAGTGGTCCATTAATGATGAACCTATCATGCTATAATTCTCTTGTCCGAACCATAGATTTTTAGGAATTTAATATCAATTAATAATATAATATTTGTTTTAAGAACTCTTTTATGTCAATTTTGACACTATTGAATAGTTGTTTTTTTTGAAACTCATAACAGATTGATTACTTCTAACAAAGTAAATTAAATCAATCCTAATATATCATATTATCCTAAAAAATTATTTTAATTCATTAAAAGTTTCATATTATATTTATTTGGGTATTTATAATATCAATTAATTTAATTTTTCACTATTTTAGTAATTACTGCATCATCATTGTGTCATAAATAAAATAAATTATTTAATGTCTAAAAATTATAAATAAAATATCATTATGTAGAAAATATTTTTATCTTTCTAATGAATATTTATAATCTAAAATACAACATATATAACCCTATGTAATAATTGCATTTCTAAAAGATATATGCTTGTGTCATTTTTGTATTCATTTTAACTTAATTAAAATAAAGTGTCCCTATCACCTACAAGTGGCACCATGGGGTCCCCAAATCAACCCAAAGATGCCTATGGTCGAACATGTATCAACCAATAAGGCTAGGACACGTTTTAGGGTAATTTAGTATTATTATAATATTATTTGTTAACCCTTATTTACCAGATTTACCCTTAACCATGGTAAATAAAATATTTACCACAGTAATTATTCAAAATGTCTAAAAATAAAAGTTACCTATTTACACAATTTGGAAATCCTGATTCCAAATATGGAATCCATTTTTCTAAATTTAAAACACAGAAGTGGCAGAAATTAATTTAAAATTAATTCCCGCTGTCAAAACAAAAAGCGTGTTTTTAAGAGATAATAACTATCAAAAGATTGACACTTGTTTATGTTCGGTTTAATTGTAAAATTATGTACAATGACCAACATTATATTAAATGGTAAAAATATATTCTAAATATAATTTTAAACCACTCAAATTCATAATTTATCACTATTAATTATTTTGATTAAAAAAATTGTTTTTAATTAAAATTTAGTAATTTTCACTATTCATCAAAATGTGAAAGTTATCCGAAAAGTACCAAAATTTCACCTTAGGATAAATTCGATATTCCGAATCCAGAAATGAAGTCCATTTTAAAATATAAAATATATATAATTTCGAAAAGTAGGTATTACTATTCATAACGGCTAGTTTGATTGGTTGTGGTGTGTGTTAAAAATCAAGGTTGCGTACAACACACGCTACTGTATTATTCAAAGAAAGCGTACCGTGGAAGCTTGGGATGTTTCATTTTAAAATTTTGATGTCCCCATTTATTCAAAAAGTTTAAAATATTGTATTTAAAAAGGGTTCATTATTAAAAGTTGATAAAAGTGCAACACTGAAAATGAATTTGTTCTTGTATTGTATCTAAGAAACTCATAATATGGATTCTAAAATTATAAGGATTATATAAAGTTTAAAATTTAGATAATACTATTCATAACCTCTTTCTAATGGCTTTTTTTTGTAAGTCATGGTGTGATTGAACTCGGTGTTGCGTGTAGTGAAAGTTATTGAATTATTTTGAAGAAATAGCACACTATGAAATCTTGGGGTGTTACATTCTCCCCTCCTTCAATAAATTGCGTCCTCGCAATTTGAAATTGTTCTTTGAAAATAAAAGGTTGATAATAGAAAATATATTTGTGGGAAAACCCACATCAAAAATTGGGTTACTAAAATTTAGTCTTAATATGAGGAAAAGAGAAATGAAAGGGTCACCACCAAATTATGATCTCGATTAGGAGAACATTGGTGGAAATTAGAGACATATAATTGGAGGAAAAACGTAAATATTTATAGGTAGTGATTGAGGTCATCAATCAAAAACAAGTATAAAATTGAGGTCCTTAAATTCAACAATCTATGATGATTTGAAATACCATCGGTTCAACAAAACATAGGGTATTAGGATAACACATTTTTGACGTTTCAAAATATCTTAGTTGAAATCCCACATCGAAAAATGAATTAATGAGGCCTCTATTTAAAATAAAGAGTCGAAAGTATGAAGATTACCGAAAATAACACATACTAGGGTTCCATGTAGGAAAATATGGATATGGAAGAAAAATATAACCATCAATTATCTGATGGAGAGTGGTAGAGAACATGGCTATGAAAAGTCCAACAATCCCAAAGCCATAAATTAGTGATGATTTAAGGTACCATCTAGGAAAACATTTTTGTTCTAAGTTGCTTTTCCTAATATTGAGGAATTTATTTATGAGATTGGCTAAGATCATAAGGAGATATACTTACTTTATAGTTAGAGTTTTATCCATTAATAAATTTCTACCACAAACTCATCTTTCACTCTAAAAGATAATAGAATGTAAAAAAATTCTATTTACACTATTCATATAGGGTTCCAAAATAAACGAATTTATAATTCATCTACAAGATCTTTTAATAAAAACTACATTATTTAATCCAGGACATCTCGTGGGTCAGTGGTAGGTGATACACCCTTGTCGCCCTTCAGTTGCGGGTTCAAGTCTCGCAGCCTTGCCGGACGCGACGGGTTGCCGCCTGACCTCCGAGTTGTCCTTTTATGGAAATCCAAAATAATCCAAACTAGAACTATCCAAAATACTTCTGTCCAAACTCACAGTCCAACATTTATAAGGAAGGTAAACATAATATAGATCTTTTTTACCCCGTAATAGCATATGAATACCTTCATCATGTATTACCATATTCTTTATTGATTACATTCATGCTCCCTTATTCCATATAGAATGCTGGATATACTTCATTAATCCAAAAATGTTTTAAACCCCAACAATGATGGAATATACAAATCATTAATCAGTTCCAAGGTAGTAAAGAATATCCAATATAATTTATCCAAAACAATCACATATTATTCCAAAATCACTACCTCAGTATCAGAACTATATTATGATTTATCATTCTCTCAACCATATATTTTCTAAAAATTTATCTTGCTATTGAGTCACTTTTCTTTGTTCCACACAATCTCAATTCCTTAATGAAATAATACTGCAGTATAATCCTTATATACTCCATAATTATTATAACAAGTACATTGTTGATACAACACTCAATTGACATAATCAACATAAGAACTCTAATCATTCCTCTTCATCTGTGGTAGTATCATAACTTGATTATTATCCAATAACATCATTTGCGGCATAGTCTGATGACTGGGACATAGGTTCGCGTAGTGTCCAAACTCCTTGCAAATGAAGCATTGTACATTTAAAACTATTTTCTTACCCTTGCAGTCACGTACTTTGTGACCTTTTCCTCCACACTTATAACAAACTCCCATTCCTTTCAGGAAAGTTCCAGGGTGTTTCTTTCCACAGTTACCACATATGGGAAAATTCTTCTTTTCCCTATTCCCTTTATCCATCTTTCTCTCTTCCATCCTTTTCTTCTCTTTCTTCCCTTCAAAGACATAGGACTCAGTAAACTCTTTACTTATCTTATCAACACATGATATTATTTCTTCATATGATGATAATACATGGGAGACAATTTCTCTTATAAATTCTAGCTTAAGACCATGAAAGATATGATCCTTCCTTCTCTTTGGATCATGTGAATTTCTGGAGTTCTCATTCCTTCTACTGGGCTCCATTTCTAAACAATGACATACACTAGATCAGTTTATGAATCAAAATACATAATCCCATACTTATAAAACACTTAACATAAATTGAACTATTTATGGATATAATCCATAATCATAACATTGTCTCCTTTGAGGATGTATATACTCATAAACCCTTCATAATGGTTTGTAAAGAAAATGATAATTATCCTAAGCATATCCCCCGAGAGTGTTGTAACCAAGAGTGCAACAAGGCCCATTGTTGTGCACCAGTTCCAGTTCGAGTCTAGCTCAAAGCGGTGTTTTCAGGTTTTACCCCTAGGTACATCTGTTCTAGAGCCGCCTCTACCTGATCGTATCCAGACAGGGATGTTTTGCTCGAAAAACTCACAAAATCTCTACAATACCAAAATTCTAGGAAGTTCTTCTACACTAATCCTCAAAGTTCATCTTAGGTATACGTGATCTAATCAGAGTTTATCTAAATCTAGCTTCCAAGGTTTGTACTAAACTTCCTCTGATACCAACTGTAACGCCCAGACCCTAGTTACCCAGAGTCGGTGCATTATTACATAACATTGGCATGATCACAAGAAAGATCAAATCTCGAAAGACCGATTGGTTTAGTATCCTTGGAAACACTAGATATATTCATAAGTTTTACATTACATCATAAATTGAAAAACTACTACAACAACATAATGTCTCCACAGTCCACACTATTATCCCCTCATAATATCCCTGCAGGTCATTCATAACTTACTTCTTCACATCCTGGGAAAAATAAAACATAGAAAAGGGGTGAGCTCAAATGCCCAGTAAGGATAACAATATACCGGAAACTTTCATAAATAAGAATAAACATTTAAGGCTATGTATAACTAAAACAAAATCCTTTTAAACTTGAACTTCAACATAGTATGGAAAAAGTAAAATGAAATAATTCCATTTACTTGTTCACATGGATATTCTACTAATCGAATAATCATATGCAATATCAATAACCACTTTCATAATGTTGGAATGCATAATGCCAGACTATCATAACCACATAGCCAAGGCCTCGTGCTAAGACTACAAATAAGATTTTTCCAAGGCCTTGTTCCAAGACACTAGTTTGTCTCATGAGACCTACCGATGCATCGAGGAGCTATAGCGTGATCCACCCGTCACATATTAAGTCCAATGCATTCCCATATGAAAAGGTTTAAACATAACATAAACATTCGTATTAAAACTAGCATACGAAATGTCAATAATTTCACCATAAACTATGAATGGTATAAAAATAGCACATCCACAGTCAAACATATCACAAAACCTTCAATACAATATAGAAGTTTTGTATCATAATAAATCAACTTCAAATAAGCGTAAAATCCATCAAAGGATGTTGACATAGATGAAATCAAAACACTTTTTGGAGAAATATCTCTTTCTATTTTTGAAAGAATTTAAGAGCCATATAAAATAAAACATTTTCTTGAAAATATTCTTATAATCTTGTAAGTAAAGCTTTGAAGATTTTATAACGGCAAAAAATAACCGCACTCACCGTATAAGTTAAAAAAAACTTTCTTACCTTAATTCTGTCGACAAGGTTAAAAAGGACCTTGTTTTGAAAATGACGGAAAGATTCCACTTATAAAAAGTCAAACAAGGGTATAAATGAATTTAACCCATATTCTTGTAAATAATAAAAATGTTTTGAAATACATTTTGAAGAAACATGGATGTGGATGATAAAGAGATCCTAGTAGATTATTACGTATAAACAACCTCGGATAATGAAGAGATTGTGAAATAACCCTTACCTTGTACTTTTCCTTGGTCAGGGTAGGTTAAACTCCTGTATAATGGTGAAATAATTGTTATTAAATTATACAAGAATCATATACATTAATATGATATCATATAGGATCTTTTAATATTGATTTGATAATAATATCTTAGTATTATCGTTGTTTTGGGTGTTAACTTACTTGTTTTCATTTATATATTTTGTTACATAAGACATGTTTGTAAAGGATAGGTTGTATATTATTCATATCCAGAATGATATCAAGTCCTTAAACATCATTTTTTAAATCATAAAATGATAATTATACTTGAATGGATACGATGGAGAATGAATCTCATCGCGTTCGTGGAGACGGTAGTCCGTACGTACGCACGAGCGACACTATCATTCTTTTGATATTAAAATAATATATAAATGGATGGTATATCAAATATAAAGAATCATTAACATGTTATATTTATTATTTACATGAGTTACATATCATTATTATACCCATCCAAATAATAATATATTGAATAACAATTACACCACGACGTGGAGACGGTAAGCCGTACGTACGCACGTATGGTGACATGTTATTCAAAGGGTGGATAGAATACTGAATATGGTTGTACCATATTTATAATAACATCACAGTATATATATGATACTGGAGTTATTATTTTAGAATGGTAACAACAAAGGAAGAAGAAGTGGAAGAAGAAATGAACTTGGAAAAGGGTGGTGAAATCATTACCTCTTCTTCGGGTTCTTCCTTTTGATTTGATCAAAAGGGCTCCTTAGGTTGGCTTTCTGATCCAACTAAGGCCTCTAGGTTGTATTGAGGGAAGTTGGGAGAGTATTTGGGCAGAGTTTGGCCAAACCAAAAGGCTTTGAAGGTGTGAAGAAATGAGAAGGAGGAGTGCCCTTTTATAAGAGGGGTGAGAGGCACCTTTGGAAAAGCTAGAGATATTAGTTTATAATAAATTCATATTCGGTTTACAATGGCTCCAAAGTTGACTATTCAAAGGTTAAGGTGGGGATGGGTCGAAAAAAACTCAACCAATATAATTTAGACAGGTTTGGGTACTTATATTAACCTTATCATTAAGTATTAACTCTAAGTTAATTAGTTTCACTTTTACAATGTCTCTTTGTATTTTTATATAATATGGTTAATAAACTTACTATATACATACAAGAGACCCCCAAGTGGTCCATTAATGATGAACCTATCATGATATAAGTCTCTTGGCCGAACCATAGATTTATAGGAATTTAATAACAATTAATAATATAATATTTGTTTTAAGAACTCTTTTATGTCAATTTTGACACTATTCAATAGTTGATTTTTTTGAAACTCATAACAGATTGATTACTTAGAACAACGTAAATTAAATCAATTCTAATATATCATATTATCCTATAAAAGTATTTTAATTCATTAAAAGTTTCATATTATATTTATTTGGGTATTTATAATATCAATTAATTTAATTTTTCACTATTTTAGTAATTACTGCATCATCATTGTGTCATAAATAAAATAAATTATTTAATGTATAAAAATTATAAATAAAATATAATTATGTAGGAAATCTTTTTATATTTCTAATTAATATTTATAATCTAAAATACAACATATATAACCCTATGTAATAATTGTTTTTGTAAAAGATATATGCTTGTGTCATTTTTGTATTCATTTTAACTTAATTAAAATAAAGTGTCCCTATCACCTACAAGTGGCACCATGGGGTCCCCAAATCGACCCAAAGATGCCTATGGTCGAACATGTATCAACCAATAATGCTAGGATACGTTTTAGGGTAATTTAGTATTATTATAATATTATTTTTTAACCCTTATTTACCAGATTTACCCTTAACCATGATAAATAAAATATTTACCACAGTAATTATTCAAAATGTCTAAAAATAAAAGTTACCTATTTACACAATTTGGACATCCTTATTCCAAATATGGAATTCATTTTTCTAAATTCAAAACACAGAAGTGGCAGAAATTAATTTAAAATTAATTCCCGCTGTCAAAACAAAAAGCGTGTTTTTAAGAGATAATAACTATCAAAAGATTGACACTTGTTTATGTTCGGTTTAATTGTAAAATTATGTCCAATGACCAAAATTATATTAAATGGTAAAAATTTATTCTAAATATACTTTAAAACCACTCAAATTCATAATTTATCACTATTAATTATTTTGATTAAAAAAGTTGTTTTTAATTAAAATTTAGTAATTTTCACTATTTATCAAAATATGAAAGTTATCCGAAAAGTACCAAAATTTCACCTTAGGCTAAATTCGATATTCTGAATCCAGAAATGAAGTCCATTTTAAAATATAAAATATATATAATTTTGAAAATTAGGTATTACTATTCATAACGGCTAGTTTGATTGGTTGTGGTGTGTGTTAAAACTCAAGGTTGCGTACAACACACGCTACTGTATTATTCAAAGAAAGCATACCGTGGAATCTTGGGATGTTTCATTTTAAATTTTTGATGTCCCCATTTAGTCAAAAAGTTTAAAATATTGTATTTAAAAAGGGTTCACTATTAAAAGTTGATAAAAGTGCAATAATGAAAATGAATTTGTTCTTGCATTATATCTAAGAAACTCATAATATGGATTCTAAAATTATAAGGATTATATAAAGTTTAAAATTTAGATAATACTTTTCATAACCTCTTTTGAATGGCTTTTTTTTGTAAGTCATGGTGTGATTGAACTCGGTGTTGCGTGTAGTGCAAGTTATGGAATTATTTTGAAGAAATAACACACTATGAAATCTTGGGGTGTTACAGTACCTATGGAAGAATTGGTTTCCGGTTCATGCTTCACCAATGATACAAGAAGAAAGTCAGAAGTTCAACTTCAGAGTTTCCCTCAAGCTTTCACCGCCAATCATCCTTCAACCCGTCTCCTCTCTACCTATTTTTTCATCCTCTATCTCCCTCTTTACTCTGATCCTTTTATAGAACATCAAAGGGATCTTATCTACTAGGCACGTGGAACAATTTGTGGAGGCCCATTAGAGAAATTTTCTAACATGCAGAAGACTCTCTCAAATATGGTTTGTGGAGACTTTTGTTTGTGATAATGGTTCATGGAACACTGCTTGTCTACTTAATCCACGAACTAAGGGGTTTGCTGCATGGTTTGTGGATGTTCTTCTGTGCAGAACTCCTCCAGTTGATGTTGTTCACGGTTTTCCATGATCACTGGCCATCGTTTCGCAGACTGTCATACTTATATGGTGGTTCATGATCCATCTTCATCACATACCATTACTAGTGATGGTATGGGAGCCTATTGGAAGCCTGAATTCCGTAAAGTTCCTTCAAAGAAATAGAACTCAATTTGATTCCAATCAATTTGAAAAACTTATAGAAGTTCTTAATTACTCTAAAAGTGATTTTGGGGGTCTTTATTCGCCTTAGAAGAATTTTTAGGACCCTACAAATGCCCCCCATAGGAATGGTATCTATTTATAAAGAAAAGGGGACTATTATTATGTATAAGCAGTCTTGAACTGAAATGGTTCATGGTAGAACAGGTAGACCTGGTATACGAGGACCAAACCTATATATAGGGGCCCATGTCAATGGTCTTTTACTATTTATCGTGGTGAAAAGTGATCCTGATTTCCCAGACTCCTCCCCTTTCGAATAGCATACTCCTTGTGAAAATCGTGATTGTGAACTATTCATTACGTTTCATGTACCGATTTAAATTCCATTTCCCTATCTGCATTCCTCTTTTTCAATTCTGTGAAGGGGACTACATAATTTTTAAGACTAAAAGCATGTCTCTGCATATGATAATTCCATGTGGTTGGCTTGTCCACATACCGAACATAGATCGGTGAACAAAAACATTAACCCAGACTTAAATCTTTAATCCACACCCTTTTAATCATAAACATAACTGAGGATGGGTTTTGTGGTTTCTTTCTTCCATGAACTATTCTGTTCGTCGGCCAATGGTTTGTGGAACAGTAAATCGCAGCCGCTTCACCTACCATAGTTGTAAGCGGTGGTTTGCATCCATGTATCATTGCTGTAGGCGACATACGGCTTTTGCATGTTGTGTTGTACGTGGAATGATCCTTTTGCATACCATTTTTATGATCAGTATGCGGATATTTTTTGCAGACATGTCTTAAGACCTTTATCTATTTTTTTATAGCCTTTATCCAACAATTTTCTATTGGGATGACTTCTTGTTGGGTTATGCTGGCTACAATTACTGATTCTCAAGCTGTTGATAAAGCAATGAAGACGAGGGTTTCCATGGTGGAGAATAGTGATTAAATTTTTATTCCCACTTCATTCCCTAAGACAGCTTCTTAACTGTCTTCTTAAAACTATAGGTTCTTGCTTAGCCGTTTTCCATTCACCTTCTACATTGCAGCTTTGGTCTTCCTACCAACATGCCTCTGTCATTTCTTGACCATTACATCCCTTTAATCCTTTTAGAGGCACCATGAGATCATGATCATTCCAATATTTCTCTAACTAGAGAAGTCATATCCACTCCCACTCAGTAAATCCTTTTCATTTTGTGAGGTTCAGCATGGACTCAAGGAAACTGCGGGTGCCAAAATGGTGTTCTAAGACTAGAAATTCAATAATACTAATCTATTATCATCATATCTCGGGAAACTCTTAGTGGCGGTTGGATCCCTATGAGAGATTTGTGATCCGGATGATGTTTCTCCGATGAGTGGGCCTAGGTGTTTTGGGTGCACCAAACCTTTCGGGAGTCACCCGATCAGTTGGAAGGGGTGGGCTTGTACAAATCATTTTGGGTATCTCAATTTAAAACCTTCTATCCAGGAAAAATCATCTGGAATTTTTGAGCCATTGGTGTTCGAGCACCAACACCTTTTATCTACTGTATGGAGAAGTCGGGATCAGTTTGTGGGACATCTATAAGCTTGGTGGTCTCCCTATCCTCGAAGAGATGTACAATGACTATTCCCCGCAGCCACCACATGGAATGATAATGATCATGTGTATTATTTGATGAAGTATTTATTGTTCATGGTAGCGGGATCACTGGATCATCCCCTTGAATCATGTTCCATGATCCCATTCGAAGGGTATATAAGGATATTCTTGGAGAAAAACCTGCCTAAGCCGAAGGCATTCCGCAGTCTAACTCACCAAACCCATGAATCCTTCCAAACTCTAGGGTAATGCTGTAATATCTTTTAAGTAGGGAAGTATTCCACATGGGGATATGTGATTCAGGTCGAAATTTCAAATGCACTTAGGCTAGTATGTTTCTTCTCTATGTTCATCAGTGTATGGATCTTCCCATCCCATGATGTGTACAATGGGATTTGTTCCTGCACCTTAATGATGGCAACGATTCTGGTAGAAGGTCAAACTATTAATCTAGTCCTTCCTACCCTCTAATGGCATTATGAATTGTTAGGGAAGATCCAGAAAGGAAGGTCTCCACACCATCTTATCATACCATTCCAATTCCTTTATGGATGGATGCCGGAACACTCCCCCTTTTATGAGTATCGACATACTACTTGGGTTCCCCATTTTGACATCCATCTGGCTCTTCTCAAAATTTCTTTTGTTCATCCACAGACTTTGACTATTACCGATGTGGTCAGGATGTTGAATGATGCCTCTCATTTCTTGTTTTCATTGCATCCTACACCTCATGGAGCTTTGAGAGTTGACAGGGGGAGTTCCTTGGAGGAATGTTCAATCCTCATCAGTCTTCGAGACATGATGCTCACTGTCCATGTAGACCGAGTAGTTATCTGTAAACCATACCCCTCCAACCAATTTTCTAGGAATTTTGGATGCCTTCAATAGACTGTGTTTCTTCTGGTTGTTCGACTAAGGTGAGAATGGCATCCTATAGTTCTCCTTTAATTGTGGCTTATGATGATGAATGAAGGTGCTGATAAAGAGATTATCATTCCTAACATGATGGGCCCAACATTCCTATCACTAGAGTATTCCCAACTATGGGTTAATTGTTACCCCACTGGGATGCTGAAAGAACTAGACCATTGGGTACAGAAACCATTGACTGTTTCCTATCCAATTCCCATCCAAAAAATGGCACCACACATTCCCCTCATCGGGAGAGGTGCAATGGCCTCGCCTTCTAGTTTTGTTCATTTAGCAACTTAGATAGTCATACCTCTTAATCTTGATCTCATAATGAGTAGTTACTCAATCTATCGTCAAAAAGTGTCTGGGAGGGGTTTCAACAACACAACCCATTTTGGTGGGGAGTGATGCAGTCTACTCCACTGTTGTGGGTGTTTCCCAAGTTCTTGATAAGATGGGTACCAGGCGAGAATCACCGATCATCCCGGAGAAGGCAGTTAGTCCTTGCCGTCTAGCTCAAGTGGCTAGGCAATCTGAGGGAAATGAGGGTCCCCCATCTTGGGTGACTAGCCTTAGGCCCCTCCCCATTCCTACGATGATGCTTCTTTCTTACGAACATGTGGTAGTAGGGGAGGATCAAAGTGCAAGTGCCTTGGCGAGACACCAGGCAGTGTGAAAAGAGGCATGGCTCTAGTTACATTATCTTGATATGGATATACTCCTGGACAATTTCACTAAAGAGAGTGGCAATTTTTAGTAGTTATTCGCTGATCTGGGTTCCAACGGCTTTCATTATCATCACCTTCACTTCCTTATTTACCAAAATTTCCATTCTTGGGAATACCTCAGCTCCTGTGAGGACAAGATTTCCAGGTTTTATTCTTTCTATCACCAGGTGGAAACCTCATGAGATATTTTGGAAGAATATGATCATCTGATGGCCAAGGAGGTGAACGCCCTTGATTTTTTGGCAGCTCAAAAGGAGGATCTGCATGAGTGTAAAGCCCGTGTAACCCTATTGTGGGAGAAACTATCCTCTTTGTGTGCTAATAATGAATCTGTCTAGAAGAATGGGAGGGGCCTTAAAGCTATCATGGAGGGTGTTCACCCGACAGTCAAAACTGAAACGGAGGAAAGAACTTATTTGGAACAGACCATTGACGGCCCATGGAAATCACTCACCATTCATTTGGAAAGGGAAAACTGGGCCCTATTATAGCTCTATCATGAATTACATCATATACCTCCCTAATTCTTGACTATGGAGAGACTCTAAATTGGGGATGTTCCTCCATTTTTGTTAAACCCAGTGAAACATATTTTGATTATAAATATCTATTCTTCATATCTTCCTGTCATCCTTTTTCTAATCAAGTTTTAATTTTTAAACCATGACTTGGAATCAGTAATATGAGATAACCAAATCAAGATCTAATTTTATTCCTGATCCAAGAGACTCTGTGAGCATAGTTCGACTATTGTTGATATTTTATAAAACACATCACAAAATTTTTTCCATTTTCATTATATCCCTAATATTTATTTAAGCCTTCTTGATTTGATCGTAGAGGGTATAACTTGGCTTTTTCATAGGCCACCATTTGGGGGTTTTCAACCTAACAAGATTTATGACTTTTCTAATAGATCAATGTGTTTTTTTTATTTTTTTTTAATTTTTTTAAAGAATGGATACTTGAATTTTACCAAGAGGTTCCTTCATCTAATTTTCGCTATGGCGAGAATAATGTCTTTTTTTCTGACATTTCATAGTCCTACCATTCAAATATAACACTGATTCTTTAGGTTGAACATCTTTGACCATGTTTAGTAGGGCAAGGCCATGACATGGGACCATTAGTTGGCAATGTTCTAATATTATTCAGACATGGATTAGGGATTTTTTAGGACCCTAGATTTGAGGATTCTGAACATGCTTGAGGACCAGGAGCCACTTTTAGGTGACTAAGGTAGGAAGATACTCTCATACAAATGAAATTTCCAATTATTGATAGCCATTTTTGTTGGTGACATATGTAGATCCACCTGGGCATGATATACATTGTCACAAAAAGGTGTCCCTAGGACACTGGCCTTCCATTCCCAATGGCCTGGTGGGATTTTCCACATTTTGGATAAATCGTGATGTTGGGAGCCACAATAGTTGTCTATCGTGAGTAGTTTTTTCTGAGGAAATTAGGAAGATTCACATTAGCCTCGAGTGGGTAATTTTTCTCCCACATTTTTTACTTGAATGAGGGAGAGCTGGGAAGTGTCCAATTCAGTTAAGAGTCTTTTGTATGTCAGCAGAACATGGAAAAAGAAGTTAAATAAGTCGTCATCCCAGAGTTTTCTGAATATGGGGGTGTGACAATTCGTGAATGTCATTTGAGTGTACATATGCTAGAAAGGACTAACCTATGGATGCATTTTCATTTTATTGATGTCTATTTTTTTGGTGATGTATGCAGAGCCACTATGGTATGATATGCATAGTCAACCAAAGGTTTACCCAGGAGACTGGCCTTCCACCTCCGATGGCCCTTGAGGATCATACAGATTAGGAACATTCTGAATATAGTGTGTGACCTTTGACAAGGGGTGCCCCTAATCACAAGATGAGGCTCTTTTACTAAATATAAATTGGGAAACACAAAAACAAGTGGGGCACTCTTTTTTTATACAGATAAACTTCTCTCATGCGGATAAGGTAAATTTTTAGAAACCCCAAAAGTGACCAATGGTGAATCAGGCCCATATGTTCTGATATATCTAGATGTGTGAAAGGGGAAAAAATTAATCCATCAATTTTAAGGTCCTTGAATTAGGGGGTGGAATGTGGCTTGTAATCCATTGGGCATAGTGAGATAGGAGAGAACTCTCCTGGGTATGAATTTTCCTTTGATTGATGGCCATTTTTTGTGGGCTATGTATGCAAAGCCACTGAGGAATGATATGCATGGTAAATAAAATGTAACACATGAAACTGGCCTTCCAACCCAGATATCCTTGGAGGATTATGGGGATTAATGATCTCTCAAAGAATAGATATCACAATATGGCAGGGGTATACTAAGATATATTGGGGTCACTTAGGCTGTGATTTACACAAGGAATGGTGTCCCTTACATAGATCTACCCCATACGCTGGTTGAGGTACTCATTCTATCATTGGGATACCCGATATTTTAGCATTACATGTCCAAGACATGAGGTTCTCCTAGTGGGAGGGTACTGTGACATTCCTTTTAGGGATGTGCTTCCAGGACCAAATTCTTGTGCCAGTATTCTATAATTTCATTACAGATCTCTTGTTAAGATCCCTAAGATCACGTGAGCTATGCTCTGCGTGAGAAACAAGGGGTCAAAAGGGTTTCATGTCACTGTATAAGAACTGTGAATCAAACATTAGGGGTTTTTTTGGAAAAATCCATTGCCTTATAGTTTAACGTCGTTCGGTGAGGATGATTTTGGCCATAGAGAGGTCTTCAAAAGTTTCAAGTTAATCATAATCAGGGTGTTCTATCATTCCTTAGACATGAGTGATGATAGAATGTGTAATCTATAGTCTAGGGGTAACATGAATCTAGAGGTATAACATGGGTCTTGAAATCCCTTGGGTGTACTGGGGTAGGAGAGGAATCTCCTGGGGATGAACACGCCTTTGAGTGAAGCCCATTTTTGTGGGCGTCGTATGCAGAGCCACTAGGGAATGATATGCATAGTCAATCAAAGGTGTCCATAGGACACAGGCCTTCCATCCCAGATGGCCTTGGTTGATTGTGAGGATCCATGTTTTTCAAAGGAATCCTGGGAATGTGAGAATACCCATACCATGATTAACCATGACCTTATTAGAGCATATACATAGGTATATCCCATGCATGGGGAAAGGGGTGTTTTTTACTGGTGGTTGGGCCAAGATGCCGAATCTGAGCATCACTACGTATCCTGTGAGAGCAGGAATCAATCCATAGGTTGTACTAGAAGTTATCTACAAACTTTTGTTCAATGTGTTAGGGACACTTGAGGAAATTTTGGTTTTACTTGATATAGGGGCCAGGTGCACCATATTCATATATGGTTTCCATGTGGAAGAGAGTCCATAACACTAGTCCTAAGCTCCCATGAGTTATACATGGTGTGATAAATAAGGAGTGGTCCTAGAGTCTTCTTTACATGTGTTAGGTGACAAAAAATATGATTGGGGAATTTTAATTTTCTTTCCAGGTGGGGCTAAGCCAGGATTAAGGATCGAGGTATCTCTACGTATCCTATGAGGGAAATAATCAAGACTTACATAGTTATGTAAAAGATCATGATGTTCTTTATCATGAAATTAGGATGTTCGATGATAAATAGTTTAATGTCTTATGGAAAAGACATGTTCATTATAGTTTAACATCTTTCAGAAAGGACAGTTGCTCATTGTTTATGGTCATAGAGTTTGGACCTTGATATGGGGGAAATTTTAACTCGTAGGTTTGGGTCATAGAGTTAGGACCATTATAAAGGGTCATTTTTAACTCATTGTTTAGGGTCCTGGAGTTTGGAAAATGATTTGAGAGGTATTTTTTACTCATAGTTTAGGGTCATACAGTTTGGACCTTGATATGAGAGGGAATTTTTTAACTCATAGTTTAGGGTTGTAGTGTTTGGACCATGATATGATAGGGAATTTGTTTATTCATGACTCATAGTTTAATGACGCTGTGCTTCAAAATAGGCATTGGGAATTTTTTTATCTCATAGTTTAAGTTCTTAGAGATTGGACCTTATAATGGGGGAATCCATTATATGAAGTTTTTCTTCAAGAACATCGCATTTGTTGGAGTTGTGGTGATCTCTTAGTACATTGATATCCGGGCGTATGATCCACTGGAATAATCCTGATGTATGAAATATGGTCATTCCTACTTTGGTTCAATCATATATGGGTTCTTTCCCAGTATCATCGGGATTCTAAGGACTAACCCCATTTATTCTTCGAGGAATGATCGAAGGTGAACCTTTGTGATGAAGTCTCATGCAACCTAGTTTTGGTAGATTTTCTAATGTGGCATAGTGTGTATCCTTTATTCATCTAACTACTCCAATTCATCAAACTGTCTCTATAACTATTCAGCCATTGATTATTGATCACAACTGGCCACTAGAAGTGACGATACTTTGATCTAGATATGTAACACGACCTCTTCCATCAATACTATTTAGTACGGGGTTGTCTGGGTGGCAGTGAGGGTTGTGGTCCAGTAAGCCCGAAAATCATGAAGGAGATTGTCTTTCCACATTTTTTTTATCCTTATCAACCATATTTTGATGTATATTGGAAATAGTTTTGTTGAAAGATTCTATCTTCCCATTGACTGCCACGTAGAAGCGGGATGACTGGTTGGACTTGATTCCATATTCCTGGTATAGCTTATCCAGTTTAGCAAATCAGAATTTGATGCCATTTTATATAAGTATTTTATGAGTGACACCAAATCTGTTGATGATGTTATCCTTCACAAAGATGATGTTGTATTTTTACCTGACTTCTTTAAGGGGTACGTCTTCATCCCATTTAGAAAAAAATTCAGTAACTATGAGTATGAACATCATTAGTATGGTTTTAGCATAAGGATATGGTCCCTCAACATTCATCCCCCACACGAAGAATGGATCAGAGTTTTTAGCAATAAGAAGCAACTCCAAGGGGAGGTTTCTAAAAATAGAATGAACTTGGAAGGAGTGTAATTTATCAGTGAATATGGTGCAATCTTCTATCATGGACGGCCAGTAATACCCAAGCCTTCGAATTTTTTGTGAGAGCTTGGTCGTTGAATGGGGTTCTCTACAAGCACTGGTGTGCACTTCCATCATGACGGTTGTAGTCTCTTCCCCATCAATCCTCCTAAGAAGGACTCTGTCAAGGTCTCATTTTTAGAAGAATTTCTCTTGGTTCAACCCATTGCACGTGGTAAAATTGACTTCCCACCTCTGGACATGCTCTCTCTCTTCCCTAACTGGTGGGAGTTCCACGACTCGAAGGTAACTTGTAATGGGTGTCATCCAACTGGCTGTATGACTGTAAGGCTCAAAAATGGGGCTAATTTCATGAATTTCCTCCATATTTATCAGGATGAACAGCCAGACCATCCGCCGATAAGAAATTATATTGACTGTTTCATCCCAGTTAGGATTGGCCAGGGTTGTGGCCACATTTTCCAAAGTATCAACATTAGAATTCTATGACAGGGGGCATGAGTCAATGTTGGTTCTGATAGAAATTATGCCATCAGTTCTCGGACATGGTTTATTAAGGGATCCAACACTTTTTTCCTAATATCATTGACACTGTTAACATTTTTGCTGACTAGGTATGATTCACCCTTTACATTTAAGTGTTTGTCTTGCACTTGGAGAACCAATTCTGGGCCTACAATGAGGGCCTGAAACTCTGCTTCGTTGTTCATACACCCTTTGGAGTGCAAGAAATTGTCAGGAAAGATGACCTTTTCGGGGGATATGAGTACAAATCATATCTCCACTGTATCGATCTGGGGTTCCTCCATCCTCTTTTCTATCGGGCATTGTGAATCAATGTCGATGTACATATCCCTTATCTAGGGCCTCTCCGGGATGGAAAAAACTTCTTCATCTAGAAGTTTGGTATCAAATGGTCCTGTATCTTTTGAGGGGATCTCAGCTAGTAAGTCTAAAAATTCATCGCATTTTATGGCCTTCTAGGGAACATAACATATTTCAAACTATTTTAGGAGGACCTCCCATAGTTATAGGTGCCCATTTACTATGGAACGGTTGAGGAAATACTTGAGTGGCTTGCAGCGGGAGACAAGGTGGACCTCATGGTGCTACAGTTAATGCATGTTCTTCTAAACTACGATGATTAGGTCTAGGTAGTTCTTCTAAATCTTCAAATACTAAGTTTCTGAATCAATCATTGTCTGGTTGAGGTAGTATAGGATTTTCTCATTGCCAACATCATTCTTCTGCCCGAGGAAGGATCCTAATGACTATTCTAGGGAAGTTATGTATAAAATGAGTGTTCTACCCTCCACTGGTGGCATGAGCGTTGATGAACATAGTAAATATCTTTTGAGGTTTTCAAATTCTTCTTGATAATCATTATCCCATTCATAATTAACCCCTTTATTCATGAGCTTGTTGAAAGGTAAAAATTTACATTTATAGGGAGCTTTGAATCACCGAATGTAGGTGGAATGCCCCTGGATAGATCTCAACTTAGTGAGTTTGTGATGTGGGGATATGCCAAGAACATCATTCATCTTTTTAGGGTTGACTTCGATGCAACGATCGCATACGATGAAGTCAATAAATTTCCCCGACGTATAGCCAAAGGCAAATTTCAGGGGTTTAATCTTTTAACTACGATGAATCCATTTGTTGAAGGCATTTTTGAGGTTGGCCAGGTGTTTGGAATGCTTTCATGATTTAACCACCATGTCATCAACATAACACTCAACAAATTTTCCCAAAAAGGGCATGAAGTTGTGATGCATGGCGAGCTGATATGTGGTGCAGACATTCATTAGACTGTATTGAATCATAGTATAATAGAACACTCCATGAGGGGACCTAAATTCAGTATCTTATTCGTATCCTTGGGCCATCCTGATTTTATTGTATCCAGAATAGTCATCCATGAAAGATAGGGCTTCGTATCTGGCTGTTGCATCGATCAGAAATTATGTGATCGGGATCGGGAAGACGTCTTTTGGGTAGTGTTGATTAAGGTCCCTAATGTCGATTTAGATTCTAATATATCGATTATTCTCTTTAACATTTATTATTTTGGAAATCCATATTGGATACTAGACCTCCCGTATGAAGTTTTCTTTGATCATCATGTGAACCTCAACCTCTATTTTGGAAGCAAGCATCGAGTGGGTCCTTCTAACTGCATGTTTATAGCATTGGTGATCTTCTGGTATTCCCATATGATGGGTAGTGACTTCAGGATCGAGGCCTATTATTTCTATGTATATCTAGGAAAAAACCTCTTGATTCCTCATTAAGAAGGATTTTTATTCCTCATGATCCACAACAGGCAAGGAAACACTGATTATAGTTGGTTGTGGGTCATTTTTAGTGCCTAGGTTTATCTCTTTAAGTTCATCAATGTTGGTGGAAACACCTTATTCAAATAAAGGAGGGTAAACTTTGAGATTTTATTTCTATTCTTATTATTCTTCTTGATCAGTTTCCCCTTCTAATGGAGAAGAAATTTTTTATATAGATTCCTGAATATTGGGAAATAAATCATATTTTACCATAGTGCATCAGGAAAGGGAAGCTTGATGCCCCATGGATGGGTCGGGAGAATCTTTGACAGGGATTTCCCTACCAACATGGTAGTCATCCTATTCTTCTATGTCTCTAGACATGGTGGACATAGCATATACCACACAGACAACTGATTCTATGTCTTGTTTTGTAATTATGCATTCATCTTGGTTGATGGGTAGTACATAATCATCCCCAAGCTGCCAGAAGGGGTCGGTGGGAACCTGACCCAATCCATTTGCAAAATTCATCTAGTCAACTTCATCAACCAAAAAATGTTTTTCTTTCAACTCATAGAATCTTGTGCCGATATAGTGCGACCCACGAAACTCAAAAGAAAATTTATCAGCATGCAACATCATATTTTTTCCATTAGTGAAATATTTAATACACTTATGGTTTGAGGATATAATTGTAGCATGCTAGTGAATCCAAGTCATACTTAACAAAGAATTTAAGTTCGTACTTTACTGCACCACCAGAAACTCAGAATCTAATATGAGATCTCAGAACCATGTTTTAAGCTAGATTTATCGCAATGGATTCTGCTCAGTTTTATCATATCCCCAAAGAGTTCTAGTGTAGGGTTTCAAGTTGTCTTCATCATATCATTGTCGAAGAAGCGTCCATAACGAGAGGAGGTTAACTCTATATCCATTGTCGATGAAAATCATACGAACATCAGTTCGATTTATCTTTACGAACACATATATGGGTTTGATATTCCCTTTAAGGATGGTGTCTCTATTCCTATCCATGTAGGAGATGATAAAGTGGAATTCTTCAGGACTACTCTCTGCTCGGAAGACTTCGGTCACCGCTACTTCAGCCTCAAACTGTTAGGGACATAGTAAGGCTTTAATGAGTGCCTTCCTATGATCTGCGAACAAACTCAATGCATCTAGGATTGATAACTTTGCTGGTATTGAAGCCAACAGCTTTAAAATTTCATAATTTCTCTCTAACGTTTGACACTTCCCAGCTTGGGGTTTCTCTTTCACAAACACATTAGGAACATGAGATTTAGAGGTATATTATTAGACCTATATGGCAGGAGTCGGCGGTACTGTAGTCATTTCAAAATTTGGGTTGACTGGTTTTCTTGTATTCCATGTATGGTTCGTCACATGTTCTTCCCCTAATAGATATTCCAAGACAACTGGGCTTGGGTTTTTTCTGGTGGGGGAGAAGGAGTGCTCCAGTTCTTGTTGCATCTATTGGAGGGTCCTTCTGCAGGTTTTAGTGATGTTGACGGTATGTCTTGTGGTGTGGCTGGAAATTTGACTCCTTCCATGATCATGCCTTCCGAGAAACCTCCAGCCTCCAAGGCCTCTTCCTCTATCTCTCAAATTGGTATAGGGAATTCGGGTTCATGTTCATAGTCCTCATCAGAGAAGGGGTCCATCATGTGAACGACATTAATGTAGTCAAATATCATTTCTTGATGTGATACTGTTCATGTCTGACTACATGCTTCTTGATGATACCATTTGGTGGGGCATCACCCATTGTAATGTTTGGTGGGCTGGTGCCTATTGTACCAAGTCTGTTGGCATGAGGTCTGAAAGTGTCATTACTAAATTTATCTTCGGTACCATCTCATCATCTTTCCCTTGCTTTCTATCCTTACGGCCTTTAATGGACCGCGGGGTTGAGGAGGATGGATGTGTTGTATTAGGAGCTTATGGGGGAACTGTAGGTTGTTTCAAAAATTCCCAAAGGATGTTGTGTACTTGTTTAATGTTCTTCCGAGTCATTTAGTTGTCAACATTTTTCTCATTATTGACAGTTCCTGTTTTCTACTCTTCTTCTTCTCATGAGTCAGAGGTGGAAACATACACCACCAGTGCTAGCAGGGGGACCAAATTGACTTTCCCAAGATCCACTATCTTTGGCAGGAGATCATTTAGAAAAAAACATTCTTGGATGGGGTATCCTAGTATCCAGTGATACAGACATTAATTTGGACGATCGTTGAGACCAACTTCATTGGCTCGCTTTAGCTCTGCAAGTCGGAGTAGAATGCAATTTATAGAGGATATGAAAAAGTTGCAGACATGGTAGTCTTGGAATGAATAAACTCTATTTATTCTTTTTTGAACTAATTTATTTTGTCACCCGATCACTCATCTTTCCCAGGTGGGGTGGTTTTTGGAATCTAGGGGATCCCACATGGTTTGGTGGGGGCCTCGCAACTCGGATTGTTGCCGAGGGTGGCATAATCATGATAGAAGTTGCTTCATATTTTCTTGTTCTTTTCCCAAGGACTGATGTGTCCATTAGTTAGTTATGTTTAGAGCCTTTCAATGAGTGTTCTATCCTTTGTGAAAAGGAAGAGAAATCCCTAAACCCACTAGTGAACATCACTGGGATGAGGGGCATTCAAAATTCATCCTGAATGTTATCGATGCACATGGTGAGCATCTTATCATGGGGGAGTAGCTGGTTTAGGGAATATGATAGGTCTTTCCATATGGAAATGAAGTCTGAGACTCTCTCATTCTCTCACTTAATTTAGTTCATGAGACCATTGACCATCATCTTGGCCAGCATCGAACTGAACTAGAAGATAAACTATTAAAGGAGGTCCTCCCATCTTATATTTGAATTAGCTGGAAGGAAATTATACCATATGAAAGCCGAGCCCTACAGGTTTCATACAAAACACTTGCATTTTATGGATTATTTCTACTCTGTAGTGCCTGTCAAGGGGTCATAGTATGAGGAATATTTCATCAAATCCTATTTTGAGACCCGTAAGAAATTAAATTTTGGGAATACTAGGTTCTCAATGTTTGTTGGTGGTGGAACATTTCTCACCCAATCGCGGTTGGGTTTGTGCTCGGGTTGAATCGGAGCGCGCTTCCCAACTATGGTTTTTAGGTGGGCTGTTAGTTTCTTGATGGTTTTTAATATCCTTTGATGTATATCTTTTTGGGATTGAACTTGAGCTAGTGCAACAAGGTCCAATATTTAGTGTGCTAGTGAAATTAGAATTTGGGGTGGATATCCACCTGGAGGCATCATTTGTGGGTTTACCTAGGTATATTTCAGCCACCTTCCCAATAGGGGGAAGTCTTGATGTCCTTCATGGGATAGGTTTAACGGTCCTCCAAGCTTGTCTTCGTTCACCAAGATGAGTACATGGAGTATGGGAACATCTTCTAGGAGTACCTACTGATGTACTGCAAAGGGAACACATCCATCAATATAACTCCCTCGACGTAGCTCGATGATAATTCATCTGAACTCTTTCATTTCTTCCACCTTCTTGGTGAATATTTTCTCAAGGTTGAGGGTATCACTCTCATGGGGAGGAGGAGGTGGGTCATAAATTACCTTGGATTTTATTTTCTCTTTGTTGAAGATTCGTGGGGGAGGTAATGTTGGATTGAATGTGGGGGAACCCAGAATTAGGGCCACCCTATGGTTCTGGGTTTGCACACTGTTAGGATGGGTGTGGAATTTCTTAACAAGGGAACCATCTTCCTTTGCATCTTCTCAACCATCATCATTTCCTATGCGATTTGTGGGGTTGACGTTCACCATGTACACTGTGGCATACCACATTTAGGGTGGTGTACCTAGTGCTGAATGGTAGGAAGGCCCCTTTGTTCCCTTTATTAGACTTTCTTCATCCATTATGTGTTATTATTCTGGTTTATTGGTGAATATTGACCCGGAGGGAGCCCTGATCTGACCTTGTAATGCATCTTTGTCTTAGAGGGTTGAAACCACAAGAAGGGTTGGAATGGGTAACTCCTTTGTAAATTGTTCTTCCTAGATGGTGGAATACAGACATCTGTCATGCGGGGATTTGAGGTAAAAATTACACCATCCCTACAGGGTGGGGTTGTTCCCATTATCTTTTTAATGCGCTATGGAATTGATTTATTGGTCTAACATGGTAATTTTGAATTAAAAATTCCCCCATCCTTGGTGGATGTGGTTGCTCCTGTATCACGGTGGTATCTGCTGCTATTGTTACCCATTCAACTTCAAGTACTCCCATGTGGGTATAAGCCGAGTGAGTCATTGGTCCTACACATGGTCTATGGTCTTTTGAAGAAATTAACACCACTATCTAGTTGGCTTCCCATAAGCGTGAAGCCATTAAGATGCTCCTGGTCACCTAACTCAGAAGTTTTTTGATGGTTTGATCTCTTTGGCCCTGATGCCTTTGAGACATACTCAAGGCCCGTTTTTATGGAGTATCCAATCATTCCTGATCATGGGTATTTTTGAATTTATTTCTTTTGGTTTATGGAATTGTAGGATTTCATTTCCATTGGGGCCGACTGGATGGGTCATGGGGTGAAGTGTAAAGCTCTATGTTCACCCCACCCCCGAATTTTAACTCCAGCCTGGGCATTGCCAATGAGGCAATTCAATTTATGTAGTTCATGGAGGAAATCCAGTTCAAGGCTTTTCTTTTGCATTTATGATTTTGGATTCCAGCAGAGGGGAGGGTTTGAAATCAAATTTGATAGAGAAGTTGGAATTTTTTCTTCCCATGGTCTGTAAACCCTTCATAGGGTATGAATGTTTGTTTCAAAATTTTAATATTTGACCATATATTCAAGAGAATTTCATGTGTTCATTCCCTGGACAATTCCCCTGCTATGTCAAAGTGAGATGTGGTCGTAGGACAATACTTCACTACTATATTATCTGCAGCTAGTTGTCTTCTCAAAAGTAAGATATCATGTTGTTGTTCTTTCGGAGGCTCCTCTACATGGTTTTCCCATCATGATTTCTTATTGATTATTTCTTTCCAAGAGACTAGGCAGGTGGGGGCCTTATCAATTTACAAACGCTGTGGGGGTGGATCAGAATATTAGTGTGGACCAAGGCAATCCTCTGGTTGAGAAAGAATATCACTCGTTATAGACAGAGTGCCTGATGTTTCTGACTCCTTTCTGAGTGCTGCAAAATTGGAGGTCATTCTCATATTTATTTCACCAAAGGGATGACCATCTAACCACCAAGTAATTTTTTTGTGAGGAGGACCTTCACAAGAGGTGCTGTGATGGCGAGGACTACCATAGCAACTAGATTCCCTACTGTGGGGATTTTCCTGACGACGTGTTCCCTTGGGAGAACCTTCAGAGTAGGTTGTAGCAAGGGGAGGACCATAATTCTACTTGACTTTACTATGGGGAGATCCATAATAGCAACTGTTATTGTGGGTAGGTTCATCGCAATGACTGTCATCATAGAGAGGAATACCATCAGTACTTGATATATGGCTGTAGGGAGAATTTCTGTAGTGTACATCCTAGGGAGGACCTTTGGGATGTACAACAGTGTGAGGAGGAACTTCTCATTTCTTGGGGTTAATGTGGGGATGTCCTTCACAGCAACTATCATTTCATGGAGGACCTTTGCAATGACCTTCATCATGGTGAGGACTATTATCACGAATTGATGTCCGACTACAGGGAGAAGCACATATGCAATGTATACCCTAGGGAGTACCATCTTTGTAAAGACCCGTAAAATTCAAGGGAAGTTTTTTCTTAATTTTCTTTGGGATTTTACAAGAATGTGGTTTCTAATGGAACTTGATTCTGAGGCCCGGTGTGCTCGGAATTTCTATTCAAAGTTTAGCTCGGGTACGTTTAGTGAACGAACGAGCAGGTTTTTCTACCTTTTGAACCGGTTCTCAGAATCGAATTCTGAGGGCACCAATGGATTCGCAGCGCCGGTAGTTGCTTAGGAACACCTTTTTCAGAGTTTTGTTTACCCCGGAGAAGTTGATAAAAATTGTTTAAGTTATAATAAAAATTGAGCTACAATTTTTATTTTTACTAAGTTGTTTAATCCTTTGGGTGGAATTTGGGTAACCACCCAACTTCCCATGAGAGGTTATGAGGGTGGTGGGGGCCACATGAACCCCATCCCTTCATATTCCCTAACTCCTTCAACTCACCATTAAAGTTGATAACTTATGTTAATTAATTAGTTGAGTTTAATTTGAGAGGGTTAATGTAGCTTTTTAATTTCAACATAAGTCATGTTAATAAAATAAGGGATGTTCTTATTTTATTTTGGGTTGGAACTTGTTGTGTTGGGAGGATTTGGGAGAAAAAGGAAAATCTCTTGAAGTTCCTCCTCCTCGAAGAAGAACGCGAAGAATGCGAAGAAGGTCGGATCCTCGGAGATCGATGACACGACTCTTTCCTTCCACGACGTCTTCTTCCGCGATGGTTATTTCCGCGACGAACCCTCGCTCAACTAATCTGACGAGGTAGGGGTTTATTTTATTTTATTTGTTCGTAATTACTTTCGTCACTTTCTTCCCTCCATTTTGAACCGCCTGTTATTATAGAGACCCGAAGCTTGAAATACATAGATATCACATTACTTTTGCGGAATACTTAGTACATAACAAAAACACACACACAAGGACCGTAATAGTTTAATGTCTTTGGAAACTCGAAACGTAATCTTCTAATCATGGTGAAAGATCTTCAACATCTCCCATAAAGATCTTCCCTTTTTTTTCTTTCCTAAAACCTTTCTTTATATCCAGGGGAAAAGAAAACATAAAAGGGTGTGCTCAAATGCTCTGTAAGGGTAAACAAAAGAAATATCAATCACATCATATTCATAAGAACATAACATTTTGGAAATCATAACCTGCAAAAGAGATCATAATATCATAACATGGGATAAATCATAGTAGTGAAATGTAATCCCAATAATCATAACTTAAAACATGAAATTTTGTGGCATACACACATAATCATAGAGAATCATTTCTTATTAGTCAATACTCATTTCCAAGACTATCTTAGTGGAAAAAGTCCCTTTCTGAACTGAGTTCACTCCTCGTTTCAGTCCTGTTTCACTGAAACCGTATAACCTACCGTTCCAGCCATGTCTATCTCATGAGATATAAAATCTTTACCCAATGCATTGGAGGGAGATATAGGTCCCACCCATCTCATAATGATTCCATTCTTATGTGTGCCACAAAATCATAAATCATACATCATTTCATAACCCATGTAATAAAAATGGGATTCTTAAACAACATGACATCATAAAACAATTCATATAAGATAAAGAAATTCATAAAAATAATTCCATCACAACATAATCAAATCAATGTAATAATAGGGATAGAAACAGAACCCTATATTATCTTATATGGAAAATAATTTTGATAAAACACTTCAACTCCATTCTTGAGGAAAATATCCTTTCTACTTCAAAAACATTTTCCTTTCTTAACATGTCATACAATTTTAAAATAAAAGAAGTTGATTGATTAAAAATAAACGTGAAGCCTTGTAAAGTAATATTCTTCGAAATAATGTTTTAAAAATCCATTCATGCCTTATAAGTTAAAAAAAAATTCTTCTCGTACTTTTGTCGAAAAAGTCAAAAAGTACCTCGTACGAAAAACGACCAAAGATTCCTTTTATATCTTTTACTAAAAACTCACCGAAGGGTAAAATTGGATTTAAAAAATTGTATGTGGATTGAAATAAAATTACATATTGAGGAAACATGGATGTGGATGATAAAATACACCCTAGTAAATACCAAAGTATAAACAATCTCGGATAAAAATGAGATTGTGATATTTTCCCTTACCTTAGGTCCGATTTGCTTCGTAAGTGTCCGAACCTCCTCTTCTTTGAAGTGCTTCTTTGAGACCTCATTTTAGGGAACTAAAATAGGTCTTTGAAGAAGACCAGAACCTCTAGGATATTTCTAGGGAAGTGTAGAGGAGAAATTGGCAGGGTTTGGACGATCTTTAAGGCTCAAAGTGTTGTGAGGAAGAGGGGGAGGAGGTTCCCTTTTATAAGGGAGGAGAGGGGCACCTTTGGAATAATAAAAAATATTAATTTATTATAAAGTCAAATTCGGTTTTTAATAGCTCCAAATTGATATATTTAGAAGATAATGTGGGTAGGGGTCTAAATCCTCTCATCCAATAGAATTTAGACAAGTTTAGGTATCAATTTTAACCTTATCATTTAGATTTAACTTTAAGTTAGATAATTTAACTTTTACCGTGTCTTTTGTTTTCTTACACTATAAGGTTAATAGACTTACCATATCAAGACAAAAGAACCCCAAGTTGTTTATTATTAATATATATAGCCTTATCTAAGTAATTTTTACGAACCTTAGATTTTTTGGAATAAAATAACAATTAGTAATATAATATTTGTTTTAAAAACTATTTTATGTCAATTTTGACACAATTTAGTAATTGATTTTTGTGAAAATCATAACAGAATGATTAGTTAGAAACAAGTTACTTAAATCAATAATAACATGTCATATTAACCTATAAAATTAGTTTAATTCATAAAAAGTCTCAAATTACATTTATTTGGGTATTTATAACATCAATTATGTCAATATTTCATTAATAAGATAATTACTGCATCATCGTTGTGTCATAAATAAATTAAATTATTTAATGTCTAAAAATTACAAATAAAATACCATTATGTAGAAAATATTTTTATCTTTCTAATGAATATTTATAGTCGAATTTATCTTATGTATAACCCCATATTAAAAATTCTTTAGTTATTAAACATTGATTTTAACTATTTTAACCCTTCTTTAAATAAATTGATAATAAATGTCCTAATCTAATCCATGTGGGTCTAAATGGTCATATTTTATTCCTAAGGTTGTTTTTGGTCTAATTACACTTATCCAATTGAATTATGACATGTGTTAGGGTAATAATAATATCATTTTTACCCTTAATTATTCTATTTACTTTTAACCGTGGTAAAAAAAAGTAAAAAGTTACTATTCAACAAAAATTATTTTCATCTCATTGAACCAAATTTTAGTCCTTGATATTAACCGTGTCTCTCGGATTTTCTAAATTCCACTCACAGAAGTGGTAAAATTAAGTTTTATGAAAAATTCAGTTTTTTAACTACCACTTAGTGGTTTCACTATTCATCAAAAAATGAATGTTTCCAGAAAAATACAAAAAATTAGGACTAAGATATATTTGATATTATGAATTAAAAAATGATGTCTATTTTACCAAATTCAAAACATATCAGTTACATTAATTAATTTAAAAATTAATTCTCATCGTCAAAACAAATATCGTGTTTTTAAGAGCTAATAACTATCAAAAGATTGACACTTGTTTATGTCTGGTTTAAATGTGAAATTACATCTGATGACCAACATTGTATTAAATTTTATATTCTAAATATACTTTAAAACCACTCAAATTAATAATTTATCACTATTAATTATTTTGATTAAAAAATTGATTTTAATTAAAATTTAGTAATTTTCACTATTCATCAGAATATAAAAGTTATCCGAAAAGTACCAAAATTTCACCCTAAGATAATTTCGATATTCCGAATCCAAAAATGAATTCCATTTTGAGAGATAAAATTTCTAAAATTTTATAAGGTGGTTATTACTATTCATAACGGTTAGTTTTAATAATATTTTAATAACATATCGTTGTTTAGTGAAACTCGGTATTGCGTACTACACACGCTATCGAGGAAGGTCGTGATTGCGCGTAATGAAAGGAAAATCAAAGATGCGTGTTGTGAAAGATCCTTTTGGTGTAGCGTACAACACAAGACATTAATGAAATTAAAAAGAATATTTTTCATAAAATCTCAGGGTGTTACAGTTATCGAAATAACGGGAGGAGGTCGGACCGCACAAAGACGGCCGACCCTCCTCCCCCCTTGTTGGTTGATTTTAGTTGTGGCTTGTGTAAGGCGGCGTGGTGTTGAAGCACCACGCGGGAAATGTTAAAGGAATGGCGTAGAAGCACGGCGTCGTCGCGCCGTGACATTGGAAACAAACTAATTCACGGCGCCGTCGCGCCGCGCCAAATAACCTCGAAAGAACCTCGAAGACACCGCGGCCAGAGCGGGGCCGTGGTGGAGGGGCACCGTGCCGTCGTGCCACGCCGGATGGACCAGGCCGCGGCTTAGGCCGTGGTGGAGCAAGGACCGGCGGCCGGTTTTGGGTCGCCAGTGTCGGAGCAGGGGGACCGGCCATCGCCGGTCCCGTGGCGGCAGCAGCCGGCCGACCGGAACGGGTTGGCCGGTCAGGGGGAGATCTGGTGGTCTATAACCCCCAGATGGCTATGAAAGTGGCCCCCATGTGGGGCCGTAGTTAAAAAAAGCTTGGGGCAGTGCCCCCCCCCTCACTCGTCTTCGCTCGGCCGAATCGGCCGAGCCACCTAGTTGGCGCCAGCGCGCCGGGCCGGCTGCCCAGGCCGGACCGCCAGGCCGGGCCGTGCCAGCCGGGCTGGGCCACGAAAGCTAGGCCGGGCTGCGCCCAAGCGGGCCGGACCCAGACCCGGGACGGGTCGACCCGGTTTGGGCCGACCCAGAGGGTATCGGGCCGGGTCAGACCGGGCCCGAACCCCCTAATATCGGACCCCTCATGGTCTTTTTCCCATAAGTTGGGCTGCAGACCTCCAATTGACGCACCGTCAGCTACGATGCGATCGTTGGATCGGGCGGTCGTTTCGGTATATCATACTCAACCTTTCGGAGGACTTTGGGTTCAGCCAGGTTGGTTCGTACACGAAACCAACCGGGCCCTCGGAGCGGAAACACTTATAACTTGAGCTCTGGACATCCGATTGACGTGCCGTCGACTTTCTTGGATTCCTCTAAGTGAGACGGACCTTTTGGCTTACTCCGCTCGAGGTTTGGACGCAGTTGGAGTATGGTCAGGTTGGTTTTGACTGAAAACCCAATCGGGCCCCTCAGACGAAAAGCCAATAACTCTCAGACCGAGCGTCCGATTGACGTACCATTGTGATGTTGAGTTCCTTTTGATGATACGAAACTTTTGGATACATCAACTACAGAATATGTGTCAGTTGATGTATCAGCCCCTCGGCTCGTGGAGCGGACCCTCCCGAATGAGCTTGCTGTGTGCGGGAACCCTAGAGCTGGCTGCGACTGCGACGACGACAACGACTGTGCAGAAATACTCCATGGATTTGATGGCGACGACTACAGCACTCAACGATCCTACGTGGATCAGTGCTACCGATCCTGTGTGGGTCCGATCCTGTGTGGGTCAACGCTCAGCAGTCCTGTGTGGGCCAGCGCCTACAGATCCTGTGTGGGTCATTGTGGGGGTAAATTACCTATCGATCCTTTATGGGTCATTGCGGGGGTTAATAATTATTGATCCTGGGTGGGTCCGACGACTTAGATGAATCAGTGGTTACACCTGATCATCTCTATCGTCTTACGAAGAAGTATACCTGTGTGAGCTGAATCTTGACTTTCAGTCCTTATCTTCGATAAGTTTGACTTGATATACTATGTGGATTACGTTTTGCTTTCATGTGTTTATTGGGATGTGTTTTCCTGTATGGACGGGGTTGTACATTAGCTCAGAAGTTGGAGACGAACAAGAATTTATGACTTAGGTATATGTATGGGCATATACCTAAGTAATATCGGATGTTACTTTGTGATTATATCTTTCCTTTGTGGATTATCCTTGTGGATTCGTGGAGACCTTCAGGGGTCTCGGGGTCCCTACTGAGTAGCTTATACTCACCCCTTCACGGGCTATGCCCGCACTACATTGTGTTGGTTGCAGATGATGGAAAACACTAATCGTTGTTGAGGCATGAGGAGCAGGTCGGTACCCGGAGGTGGATCACTGGGGGGGGGGGGTGGCATACTCGGAGCGGACGGCAGGACCCGAGGAGCTGTGGAGGCTATCTGTACCCACCCTTCAGGTGGGACTTCCAGTGGACGGCTCGAGGCTGAGGATTTACTTTCAGTTGTTGTTTTCCTTTTCCAGTTGTACTTTACTTCATTTTGGGTTTGTATACTGGCCCACTTACTTTTCCGCACTTACAGTTATACCCATTTATTACTTAGTGTTTACGTCTTCTTTCTTGGCATGTAGTGTTTGTTTACTTTACAAAGGAAATGTCTTCCCTTTTTACTGGGAATTACGCCTTGGTGCTCGTCGCCAGCCCCTAGCCTATGGAAGGCGGGCTTGGGGTAGTCACGACACGGGCCCCGAGGACGGGTCGTGACAATCTGGGTGGGGGAAAGCAATGGGAGGACCTTCCTGTTGTCTGATCTTCTGGTAGAGGGTACGGATACCCCATAACGCATCAGGATATAGTCTCTCACGATCGATCATTCTTGATCCACGGAGTAAGCCCTCATGGGTGCTATGTGGAGGACCTTCAGAGCTGTTGGTAGAGACATTGCGAGGATTATCTTCGCAACTAATACTGCCACATCCATAATTTGGTAATGGAATGAAAAATTCTTGATTCTTTTTCGGTATATGTTTGAGGGCATAAATAACCCATCTTCAAGCAGAGCCGGGTCATGTATGTTCTCTTAATTTCCTAGTTGCCTTTGGCGCTTTTAGGTTTTTTTCGCTCTCTTTAGGGTGATCGGGGCCATCTGCTATTTGTAATGGCTTTTATATATGGGTTCCCATCTCATTAGGTCTCGTGATATCTTTGGGATATGTCGGTGAGAATCTTGAGTTCTGGCCAGGATATATGCCTACCCTAGAGCGGCCACCACATTGGACCGGCATCCCCTAATTGGAAGGGTATTTGTTCCTGATATGGTTGTCCGTATGTCATGGGATAATTCCATCGCCCCTATCGGACTGATGCAAGGATGGATAAATACTCCGAAGAGACTAATACATTTTTCAAGTGAGTAATTTTGTTTGCGAGAATCTGGTTGTGGTCATGATTTCTCAACTTTTCCACTGATGCAATGATATCCTATCATGTTTTGAGGATATGGACTCGGATCAATGTCTAATAATATATCATGTCCTAGATGTACTTGGATACATATTTGTATAGAATGAGTATGAATTCTCATTCCAATTTCGGATCATGTGTTTTTTCCAGCTCCGGTCCTCCATGAGTTTCTAGAAGAAACTGACACTTCCCTTGTGCTAAGACAGAGGAATGAGTTTGTCACCGGCTATCTTCTCAAGTTTCCACTGTATTTGACTGGTGGTCTTCATATTCATAGGAAATAATTTTCATCCACTTTCTTTCAGCTTTATTTGACTCATGGGATTTGTATGCATCTGTAAGAATTTAACTCTACTTATATTTGCTTGCTGCCCTATTTTGATGGCAGGCACAAAGTGCATGATAAGGTGTTTGTTCCTGTGTATAGCTAAGGGATACCGCATTTGGATTCTGGGCTTCTAGTGAATCTATGGGTATTTGTGCCAGCAAAAATCTGAGTACCGCCCAAAATGGATGGCAGGCTTGTTGTACGTTGGAAAATATTTGCATCTTCCTGTAGCTATCCACTATGTTTGCATAGTAGGACCAGCAAGCACTAGTAGAGATGTCCATGTTCTCATATTTTTTCACCCTAGTTCATGGGTGGGCTTGAGTGGAGAGGTAAGAGTTGTGTGTCGACCTGTTGAACTCCGCTACATGAGTATGAAAGAGCTATTCCTTAGGAACCAGGGTGATAGTGTGTCCCTGGTTATATATTTTCCAACCTTGGTTGGTAGCCCAAGGGGCCTAGGTCTACTGGACATTGGCATGTTCCCTCTATATAAGATCATCCTCGGTGGGAGGAGGTCTGGTCTTCTGGTGTTAGATGAGACGCTCTCTGGTAGGGGCCCGTGGGTAAGGTCCCTAATGCAGTGGTGATGAATTAGTCAATATTGAATTTATCTACCTCCCTAGGGTAAGGGAGGTAGTCATTGTCACATTCTGGGGACAATCTCCTGAAACGGTTTGAGATGACCACTAGGGCTGCAATGTGCTGGGGTGCCGTCACAGGATGAAGAGGCGGCTAGAAGACCATCGCCAACTGGAGGGCATGTCTTGAAACCTCTAGAATAGGGAGATTACCATTTCGATGGTACTCGTTGATGAGCGTATTGGACACCCGTCATTGAAGGAACTGTGTCAGAAAAGGGGTCCTGCTCTTCGTTGAGGCATCAGCTACCCACGGAATCACTGATTCATGCATCTTATGGATTGTGGGGTGTCATTCGGATTGAAGGTCGCTCTGTGGGAACCTACAATATATTTATGACATACAAACTAATATACATTGTCAATGTATTATTACTTTAAACACATTTATATTTGGAAAGTGAGCTCAACCCCCTTCCCCTTTTCATTTACTGTGGGGTGAAGGGGCCTATGTGGGGTGAGACCGCCACCTTGGTTAATGATTCATGTTAGGTTCACCATTTTTGTTCTTCCTCTGAGGTGGCACGTTTTCCATGAATTGGAGAAATCAAAATGGTCTGACAGGAAGTATCCTTTTGTTTTTTATCATTGTTGGTAGAACCGCCACCTTGGTTTAAGATTCACATCAGGTTCACCATTTTTGTTCCACCTCTGAGGTGGCGCTTGTACAGGAAGTGTGGATGTGGCCCGACGAGGATAATCACATGTCCCTTTATCCATAGGGAAGAGATATCCTCAAATTTACCATTCCTTTGTTTCGACCCATTAAGCATCATTATCCTTTAAAGAATGTTGATTTAACCCTATGGGGAACTGTCAGTCCCCATGGATGATTGTGTGGGAGTCAAGAGCTCACACAATTGGTCCTTATAGGATATAAATTTCTCATATTTTCTCCAATGGGTTTATTTGTGGAGTCAAGAATTCCCAATGGACCTGGTATCATTGGTTCATGGACCTGCATTCCAAAGGTAGGTGCTCGTCGGCTGACGATTTGGGAAATGACACTTGAGTTCTCCATTGGTCGAGAGGATGCGAGATAAGACTCACCACACCCTTCTGGGGGAGGATTGTTTCTTGTTATGGGATTCTATTATAGATTTACGTCATGTTCATATGTTAATTAATACTTTGTTCATTCCCGAAGAATTTTTCCACAGGCTACCCATGGTTCCCAAGATCATTGTGAGCATGCATATGTTTGATGCCATAGAGGTTATGCTGACATAGCCATTTTATAAGGCACTCTGGATCTGATAATCATCCAAGGGGGACCAAAGGTGACCTGATGTTTGGATCGATCCCACAATGTGGGCTTCCTGTGTATCCTCGAGAGAGGAATCATAACCCACATTGTTCAGAATTTTTGGGGAATACGTGTGAAAGCTTCCCATTTGATGGACATGGTTGGGTGTACCCTCATGGGAAGGGAACCCTTTTCAGATGATTCCTTCTAGCAGGAAGCCTAGATATCTTTATTTTGACATGAATAAGAGTTCATATAGTTCAGATTGTGTGTTAATGTTGTAATTATCACAAACCTCTAAACCGATATGATTCGTCATTGGTGTGAGAAACAAGAGTATTTGAATGATATAATAATGAACATTCCTCATCCCCAATTGGTGGGGGAGGGAGAGCCCACGACGGAAGAGGCCAGGCCAACCATGGTTGAGGGAACAGAGTTATGATCCATTCAATGTGAAATGAATTTGAACGTTATGCGACCCTTCCTCAGTAGATTGGGGAGCTACCTCAGTGGGAGGGCCCTGAAGAATGTTCTTGGAAGGGGAAGAATTTTTTCTTTACCAAAGGGGGGAGCGAACTTAACCTCTTTGATTTATCACTATTCCTCATTGAATGGAAAAGAAATTGGTAGCCCCAAATCCCAAGAATGGAGAGGTTCAAGAAGAAATCCCAAGGTTGGACTCTAGGTTAACGTTGGAATGTAGCCTTACAAGCATTTCCATAGCCCACACCTTTTCTGGGAAGGCCTTCATGACTCTTCTTACCATGGGTTTGTAGACTCAATGGGGCGCGATGACACACATAATGGCCTGATCATAGAGGTCTAGTGGCCTTGGGGTGGGGGCTTTGGATTATCTTAATAGAACTAGTTAGCCGAGGGACTGTAGAGGACTAGATGGTAATCAAGGGGTGAGGTTGGAACCGGAGAGAATGATACTTAAAAACACCCCATTCCGCATACTAGTTTCTCATACGGGGAGGGGAAGGTTCAGTGTACCGTAGTGGTACATGGGCATGGGTATCACCAACTGCATACCAAAGTGGTACAAGACTCACTATGCCCCATTGGGTTATATCTGTGTACCGATTGTGTAAGCGACGTCGGGTTTAGTCCACATAGCGGTACACTATACGGAGATCCCTATTGAAGGGGGTCAGGGGAATTACCATTTAAGGGATATTAATCCATGATAATTATTTGGTTCATGTTTCACAAGTTGGGTTCGTGGTTCTTATTATTATTATTCAATTCACCTTTTTTTATGGTTCAGGGATGGCTAAACCTAGGAATGAAGTAGTTTGTGGTTTGTGCTTTGGTGATGAAAGATGACAGAAGCTAGAAGTACATCTTCTGAGTTTCCCTCAATATTTCTATGAACGTCCTCCTTCTACCCATCACTTATATGCCTCCTTTTTCGTCCTCTCTATCCCACTTTACTGTGATCCTTTAATAGAAAATCATAGGGATCGTATCTATATGGAACACATCACCATTTGTAAAGACCCATTGAAGAAATTTTCTATCTCGCTGAAGACTCGGTCAACCAGGGTTTGTGAAGACTTTGGTTCGCGATAATGTTTCGTGGAACCCTACCTGTCCACTTAATCTATGGACTGAGGGGTTCATGACACGGTACACAGATTTTCTTCTACACATAACTCCTCCGATTGACGCAGTTTGCAGTTTTCCCTTCCCGTTGGCCATCGTTTCGCAGGACAGCGGTTCGCAGACAGTTTCACATACAAGGCGGTTCAGGATCCATCTTCTTGGCATACCTTTCATAGTGATGGTATGTGTTCCTTTTGAAAACATGAATTATTTCAAGTTCCTTTAATTAAATACAACTCAATTTGAGCCCTTCACGTTGAAAAACATATAAAAGTGCTTAATTCCTTCTTCAAATTGATTTCTGGGGTATTTCTTCTCCTTGGAAGAATTTTCTGGACCCTACACATACACATTCACAAACAAATATATATGTATATACAAATACAAATATGTATGTACACACATAGATATTAATAAAAATACATATACATTCAATAAAAAACTTACACATGCATATGCATACTTTTATATACTGTATAAACATTCATACACATAAATATACACATACACTCATATATATACATAGACATACATTTAAACATGCATTAAAATATACATACACACATACACATACATAACCACATACACATATACATACCCAGGTACATACATGTGAACACATATATACAGATAAGTTATGATATAATTTTTATTTACTATATATTCCTTCTGAGTTCATATTTTCTAATTTATTTGGTTATTGGTTTTGGTTTTCCCACCCATAAGATAATATTTAATATAACTAATTATTATAATAAAAATAAAATTTTGAAATGTGTTCTCATTATCCATTCATGCACTTCAAATGACTTTCACGATTATAGTTATTTATATTCATTAATATCATAAATCTTTAGTACAAAAACTCAAAAATATTCTCAAAACATGGGGGTTCTCCGATCTATGATTGAAAAAAATAGAGACCTTATTGCATCCCTTATATATACCTCTTCCTAAGTCAATGATTTTGGATTGAAACACCAAAAAATATTGTAGATAATTCTTTAGTTTAGTTTGAAGCTATATTGGGAAAGGATTTTTAATTTTTATATAAATCCAATAGGAACTATCAGGGGAGGGAGATAAGTCTTTATATCCCAAGTAAACCCCTAATTATGTTCATGTTTATGGGTGAGGATGAATATCATTTTTAATATTTATCTCATGTGTGGATATGATTACATTTTGTGTAATAATATATTGATCAAATGTTTGAGTGTAAGGAGATAATAATTCTCGATGGCAATGAAATTTGGGGGGATAATATGAAGTATTACCATAATAGATTCTTGGTATTCATGCTAACTAAGATCTTGATTTCTCAATTTATCTTATAATTCAATATGATCACATAATGAAGACTCCATACAGAATGAACATCATTTAGATTGATCAACATAAAAAGACATTATAAGAGAATCTGAAGATTGGTTTTGTATAATCATGTAGTTCATAATTGGACACACATGTCCTCTTTATTAAGAATTAGTGTGGGTCAACATCCTCTATATTGATTATCATGAAGTAAAAAAACATGAAAAAGAAAAATTATCCAATAGAATAGATAGATAATTGTTTTTATCATCTATGTAGGGTCCAATATATTTCTATAGAGGACCTTCAATCAGGATATCACCAATTAATGGTAAAGTAAAAATATATTCCAAATTACCTATTTTGATCATATTGTAGTCACTATGATTTAATAGTTATTCGCATAAGAATAATGATTCTTAATCAATCATTATAGACATAATGAAATGAGTATTTGGACTTTACTTATAAATATTTGTGGTTGTCATTATTTATGATTCTCGGATATTCTACAAAAGTAAGGAGGATAGTGAAGTGTATTTGAATAATGTACTAATAAAATTTTGAAAGTATAAGAAATAATACTGTACATTAAAAATTATTTATTTATGGATGAATATTTGTTCTTGGGTTATGAGATAACATGACAAGTTATATCTATAAACCGTCCAAAGACAAATCCAATTAAGAAGTAACCTAGACAAACATATATAATGGAGATCTATAGTTTCAATTGACTGGGAGTGTATTACCGAAAATATTTAGGAAAATTATTATGATTTGAAAACACTCAAACAAAAAAAATTAATATGTTGTAATTTTTTTGGACTGATGAATGCGTAGAGAGCTTGAATTGATTTAAAAGAGTCTTATCCCAGCACTGGTCCTCATAATACCCTATGATGGTTGAAATCATTTTATATATATTGATGCTTAGAATATGGGACAGGTATATCCACTAAATTCAAATGAAAAATTTATAACAAACACCACAATTTAGTTGAATGTGAATGAGAAGTACTATCCAATGCATGATCTAGAGTTGCCTATAGTGAAATTTTAATCGAAAATCTATATGAATTTTCTCTGTAGGGAGAAGTGTGAATTATAAATACTCATAACAACAACAAAAATATTTTCAAAAAGAATTAGAATAATATATACAAATGATTATGATCATATTTAATTACGATATATTAAATCTCAATCAACTATAATCTAAGTAATATATATAAATTAGTAGATTTATTCAGTAAAAAGGATCTAAAAATCATATAATTAATGATAATTGAGAAGGATCCAGTCTTATTAATCATTAAAATGATGGTTTTGGGCACCATTATATAAGTAACATCATCATTACTTTACCAAAATATATTTCAAACATAACCTATATAGAGAAGATAATGTATTCATAATGATAGGATGTAGAAATAGAGAAGAAGGTTGAATATATATGAAAAAGGAAATTCTAAAAGTTCAAAATGGATGAAGGATTTATATGATTTGGGTCACGATTATTTGTACCAAAAACATAAGGTAAATAATTTATTTTAGATTTCTTTATATAGTTCGACCTTCTTTATTCACCATCAGATCATGGTTATGCATCGATATATTTTCGATAACTATTGAAGGGATAATACAAAGAAAGAGATATTTAAATATAGTGAAATACGATTGGTATTTCATGGTGTGAATGTTAAAAGGTATAATTACAATGTGATTGTGAAACCGTTACCTATACCTACATTGAAATGGGATGAAATCACCATGGAAATTTCATTAATCTTCATAATTCATTAAAATTAAATAATGTTATATGGGTTGTGGTGGATCATCCAATAATGTCTTCTCATTTCATGTCAATTTGAGTGGACATAACACTATATCAACATGTAAGGAATACATAATATAAGATCTGATTCTATATGGAACATCATTATACATATTATATTATCGAGATTTATGATAAAACTAAATGTTCAAGAAAATTCTCTTCATATTGTAAACATATAGTTGAAATTCATTATTGAATACTAACCCTAAAAATTTTCTAGCCCGATTATACTATCTAGATAGTTGATTACAATTTGAGATCATGATTTGTGGACTTCAAAAGTTGATGTGATCAAACTTTTCCTTTAGTTGAGTTCTCCTAAAATTTTATCATTTAATAAACTATGAATAGGACTACATATGTAGTACTCTATTAGAATAGATGAAGAATGCGAACATTTTAGGATGATTTTGGTGAGAATAAGATATTTTTACCAAAAATTGTTAACGAAATGGTAAAAAACTCCAAGAACATATAGAAATAAATTAGGCATTTACATATTCAATAAATGAGATGTGCTGGCAATAAATAATGATAATTATATCATTTAGGATGGTGATATGGTGATCATACACATTTCTACATGTAATAAATTTATGATATTTGGGACCATTGTAACACAATATCTTGATTTCATTTAACAATTTTATGTTTTCAATAACACTAGAGTTGTGACCAATATATTATAACTCCCACCAACCCTTTCTCATATACAAAAGTAATATGACAATTAAGAATGATAAACATGGTCAATAGAACTGTAACAAAAACTATATAAATGTAAAATAATATTTAATCATAATATTAAATAAGAATATGAAATATTTTTTTTCACGATATGTGATGAACCCAAACCGGATATAGTCTCAAACATATACCCAACATGAATTGCAATAAACATGAAGGGAATTCCCTATCCCCATAGGCTGAGGACCATTACCAATGAAAAAACTAGAGGGTCAGTTTTCCAAAATAGAACCAATGAAATTTCATATATATATTTATATAAACAAACAAAATTTAGGGAATACGTGTAAGATAACATATTCAATAACTAAAAAGATAGTGAAATTATAAAATACAAAAGAAGTATGAAAATCCAAAATTACACATCAAATATAGAAGGAATACAAAAGAAAAAAATTAACTAATAAATTTGATAGTATGGAAAAATCACATGGTATCACTACAAGATACCCAGATCCAATTGATATAAACATCAATGCCTCACTACGACACTATCACATTACATGCATGAAAATATTTAAAGTGATCTACATCCAACTGATGTTTGGTGTGGGTTTTGGGATAACATGAAATGTAAGATATTAACTTGGTGTTCCATAACAAGTATCTTTATAATAATATAAACATTATCAACATTATTTAAAACAAGGAATGATAGATTTTTTAATTGTTTTTATATAAAAATAATAAATGACATTTATTTTTCCCTTCTTCAACATTTCTATATAATGTTTGGTAAAATAGATTCATAAAAATTTATTTACATAAAATTAGTAAAATTTAGTCAAATAATTCATCATATATAGTATAAAATCCAATAAAAATATAAATAATGGATAACATAAAGATATGTATCACTATAGGGAAGGCTAAAAGACTTATCATACCATAGTTTATTACATGTGCAAAAATCTATACTTAAAACACAGTCCAATGAAAGGACAAACACCCCATGATTTAATCCACTAACAATGTCAATATTAATTCCATAGAACAATATGCCAATGGAATGTAGGAACACCCATTGAGAGAACCCCTAGATAATACATGTGAAATTGACAAAATATAAACCTTTCACTTTAGTTCTAGAGGATCCACAAGGGATACATTTTAAAAACAATTTCATCAAAAGTCATTCCATTTTAAAAAAAATTAATCCATTTGATAATTCATTGAACAACCCCCATATATATTATAAATACATGTTGAAAACATTTTTTATCAAAATCGCATTACACATAGATATTTATCATTCAATCATTTCATATATTTTTTAAAACTATTATGAAAAACTGAGTTATATATTTAATACAACACACCATAGTTATGGAACTACAAACCATAAACTCAAGCCACCAATTCACACAATGTGATCAACCGAAAAGAAATTACACGATGATTATGCTTGAGGCCCTAGAATCAATATACATATATTATAATTGATTCAACAATAAAAATGGTCAATGAAGAGGAAAAAAATACATACCTCAAGAAACTCACATAACTCACCATGTTGAATGAAGGGGTTATCATCTTGGGTAAATATGATGACATATCTAGAAGAAAAAAGGATGAATTAGAAAATTTATTAAAATATCCTTAAGTGAAATCAAATAGCTCTACTGTGATTGAAGGAAATAAAGAAAACAATAGGATTAATCACCTAGAAAAAATCACCAAAACCAAAATGAAGATCAATCACAGAATGTTAAAATTTGGAAGGAGAAGAATTGTCTAAAATATAATGGGATATGTCACATGTCAATGGGTATGGGATGAATGAAAATGAAAAAAAAATCACTTTTAAGATGCGGTAAACCATTAATCATGATCATTAAAGGGTGTGAAACCCATTTTCACAATCTGTAATATATGAAACTATAGTACAAAAAAATCAAGTTAATTTTTATTAAAAAAACCTATATTCCTATTAAATGGTATGAAATATATTTTCATTATCTGAAATTTTAACTCTTTGTACCAGTTCAGGGAATTTTTCTAATACCCATTTCATTGTATGAAAATATATTATAGTACTTGTAAATATCACACACCATGTTAGTACACGAATTTTTACTATATATTGTTACGAAACATATAAAACCTTTACATGAGTGTATTTTCCTTGAAGATGGTGAAAACCCCATGTTCAACTCCAAAATCCCCAAAAAAAACTACATTGTTTCAAATACATAGGTAGAACCCCAAAAATCATTTAAAATATTAAAAAACAAACTCCATTAATTCAAAAAAACAAAAATATATGAATATTAGGTCCTTTAACCCATAAAAGATGATCTACAAACTTTGGAGTTTGGACACCCACCGAAATAATGTGTGTAATGACATGGAAGATGAATAATACATGAACGTAGTAAGGGAATGTTACAAACTCTCAACCATAAGACATTCTATAACTTCAAATCCACGTAGTGGAATGTTTTTTGGAAAATAGGTGAGACCAATGGTCCATCATCAGTGACTCATTCATCCAAGTGTCATTAAAATCTAATTAATTTTAAAATAACATTGTGAACAAATGAATTGACATTCCTCACATGAATTTCACCAGTGTATCCACTTTAATATCTCCAACATAAACTTCTATTTCCGAGTCAATATCTTTGGAACTGAGAATTTTAATTGGATAAAGATGGTATTTCATGATATGTCATATGTGGAAATCATCATGAACTCATTTTAAATAATATATAAATTCAAATAGATAGAAGAAATTTTCTAATCCACCTAGTATCCTCAAAATGTCCATCCCTTTTTGCAGCCAAGATTCCTTTACTTCCAACCCAATAGTAACCCAACTGAGCAAAAAAAAATCACATATGGAAAACTATAAATCATGACATTTCTGATCATCATATGATTTTTCCCAACACTAAGTTGTAACAAGATATTAATTTATATATCAAATCCTTTCAAACATCATGAACGAGACACTATCGCACAAACGAGGCTTCCCCCACCTCTTCCCAATATAATGGAAACCTTCATAGGTGAATATAAATATCCTAAAGAGGATCTATTCTAATGGATAACTGATAAAATTTTATAGAAGTAATATGAATAAGTTTTATATGGATATCCCATATTACACTAAACTGCATGAGGTATGCATATAACATATCCTCTAATATATGAATTGAATTCTCCATCTGACTGTCTATTGATGAGTGGAAAGATGTAATCAACCAAATCTATGTCCATGTCACCTCTTAGAGACTCCTCCAAACCATGAATTAATCATAGGATCCCTATATAAGATTACAATCAATGTAACCCCATGTAACTTCACAATCTCCTAATGATTCATCTTACCTAGACCTTAAAAAAAATTATATCCCTAATCGGAATGATTTTTTTTTATTTTTCATCCAATCAATAACCACCAATATATAATTTCTCCCTTGGTGGTTTCATGTTACTCAAAAAAAAAATACCCGTGGATAATGTATCCCATTTAAAATATGGCACCAAAATTTGATGTAGAAAAACATGGGTTTTTAGATTTTCTTTCTATATATATTGGAAGGTTTAATAGTGTGACATATAATATGCAATGTCATTCCATATAACTAACCTCTAGAGTCATCCTCTCATGTCATAATACATCATTGTAGTGTCCATATAAATGGTCCCTGATGAACAATGATAATTAAAAAACTGATCCACTCACTAATCTAGGGACAATAACCCAATCCCCAAAAAGAAAAATACTATATGAAAAGAGAGATTAATTAGAAACAGTCTCTCCACCATAAAGGGTGTCTAAAATTACTATAAACTCATCATCATACTATTGGACCTGTATAATAAACCCATGGTGAGTTGATGATATTTTAACACTGGTCAAAACCACACCGAAAATATCCTCATGAGTATGTAGGTTAAAATTGAAGAATATTCCAAAAATGTTTCACTCTTCCATTAATTCCAAAAGAATCTATAATGATAGTTTCCTTTTAAGTATTTTCTAACATTATTCCCCTTTTATATGGTGTTGTTGATGTCAAAGTCAAACATTTAAAGTATTCTATCAACCACCTCTATATGAGAGTTGATTATTTATTAGAAAATATATATAACCACATTTTCTACCAAATATTTAAATCTTTCTATGAAATTATGTACATTAAGCTCTTTTGATATGGATACTTAGTAATATTTTTGAAAAACAGATATTGTCACCAACGCATTAATGTATCAACCACTACCTCTAACTCGAGATCATGCATTGGGTAATTCAGCTCATGAGGCATCAACTATCATGACCCATTATCCATAAACTGATCACCATTCATCGACACTTCTCCAAGAAAAATACTCAATACATCAAAAAACACCATACGCACCTTCCATATATCAGGTGGGATCATTATTGGTGTAGTAGTTATCCACTTGTTCGACTCATGGAAAGAATTAAAATAGGCACCATACAAGTCAAATAGTATCCTCTACATAGTCAATCCCAAAAGTTGTGTTTCTAAGTGGAAAAATTCATAGATGATCATATGATAAAAGACCACTATACCCAGAATGATTTAGATTTCAAAACCATTATTGGGAAGCTCCAAATAACCCATTTCTAGAATTAGCTTTGTGCCCACTAATATAACATCTTATAAGAGGATGAGGCATAGGTAAAATACCTTGTTGATCAAGAATTTACACCTCAATATCTTGGATTATAGTCTATTCACTCTAAGTTTAGTCATGGTAATGTTGACATATTGGGAATAGTCATCAAGAGTCTTATAGAAAACCAATATTTAATCTATAAAAAACAACAAGTGATATTGGTATAGGTGGATAAATTAGTTCATCATGTCAATTAACCCATCCATTCCATTACTCAATTCGAATAGAATGATGATAAACTCATATAAGGAAAATCTGATTATGAATTTCTTTCAATTTGTTTCATATGGTATAACTCTCAACTGGTGATACCCAGATCTCATGTTAATCATAAAGTAATAAAAAGACCCTAGGAACTGGTAAATGATATTTTAAATCTATAGAAGAGGATACTGGTTCTTTTTTGTTATCTGGATCACCATCCAGTAATCAACACATATGAAAAACATCCCCCTGTATTATTAGAAAAAAACATGATAACCACAAGGTGATGTAGTTGGATTGATAAATACCTTATCCATAAACTCATCCTGTTGAGTCTCAATTTCTTGAAGCTACATTGATTCCTTTTTGTGAGGTGGAATTAAAACTGGCTCAACTCTAAGAGTGATCTCAATTTTAAACACTACATCCCTCTCAAAGAAAAAACTTTTTATTAAATATAATTTTTTAGGCTTAAACATTACATAATCTTTAGTTATGTTAAGAATTCACATTGAGGTGATTTTTAGGTTTAGTGCATTAGAGAATTAGGCCATACTTATTACATAACAAAAACATAGATGTCCAATGTGGACACATCCAATAGTATTTCTTTCTTCCCTTACATAAAAATCATTAAAATAAACATTGTTTTTTTCATGTTTAATCATCATAATTTTTCATTGACTCCATCCATGAATCTATTATCCCGTAGATCCTATGAAAACATTTAAAAACTCAGGATTATCACAAAATAACACAGTAAGGGATATAAGAATAAATAAAAACTATTAATGCAGTTAAAACCTGAATAACCATTAAATTTTCTTTGAGTGGATGAAACAAAACATTTTCACATGAATAACACTCATGTTTTCTACTCAATTAGAAACACATAAAACAAATCAATGTATTAAAAAACATGTTGGTGACTTAGATAATTTTATACATAAAACCCTTTCAATCATATTTGAAATAGAATAACCATATGTATGACTTCCAAATTGGAGGTCTATATTGGGGATCACCATTCAAATAATCTATAATAGGCTCACCTGTGAGCTATAATGGGGCTCAACCCTCCGTATAAGTGGTGTCGGACTCACATATGAGCTATAATGGGGCTCAACCCATCATATAAGCTATATCAAGATCACCCATTAGATATAATGGGGATGAAACCTTCATATAAGCATTATCGTCCTGACATGTTACATATAGAACTCATGTACCATTTCATGAATAATACATGTTCATAAAAAAACCCCTTTTGAATGATTCTTTTAATCCCATATGAATACAATTTCCATATAATAATAAAATTTTGATTTGAGAACCCATATTCAATACCATTATACCAACAAAAAGGAATAAGGGATTTTTTTTCATTTTAAAAGTCATTATGGCTTATAGAGGAATACAAATATCAAATAACGGTTATAACAGCAGAGAATTCATCATCATATATGTTAAAAACTATCCCTTTTTATTTTATAAAGAATGTAAAATTCTTCATATAAAAATATTCCTTTTGAAAACAATGAATAAAATAAATTATTGATATAAAATTTAATGTATATTCTTTTTATACCCATATAAATAAATATGTAATTTCATATCAAGAATAAAAATATTTGATAATTAAATCGTTAAATGTTCAAGGCTTCCCATACAAAATTGAACATCTAAATATTAATCTACATAATTTAATAAATAACATTATTATATATAAAATATTTATATTAAATTTTGTAGTTGTTGTATATACACCTTTTAAAAGAATAAAAGTTCATATTATTAAGAAATTCTACAATGAAATGAGATTGAGATGAAGTCTCTTACCTTGAGTCTGACTTTTCACATTCATTCTTTCATTTCCTGAATAATAAAATTATCATAACTTATACTTTATTTAGAACCATTTTAAATATTCTGATTAATTTTATATCAATTATTACCTTGTTTTATATGTTACTTACTTATTTGAGTTCACATCTGACGTTTTTTCAGTGTTCACAATTTGAGTAAAAAATAATGTTGTTTTGATAAAAATTATCCATGTGGACATAAGTGCATTATCTCTAGAATAATATTAAATATTGAAATATCATATATATCTAGTATATATTTATTTAGAATATACTATAACACTTGGAGATAAGAAATGAAATACACCATTTCTAGAGAAAGTAGGTCATACAAATGTATAAATGCTACTTTCATTTTATTTTCCTATTAAATGAATGAAAAATTAAATTATTAATAGGTATATAATAATTAAATTATAATATTTATGTCATATAATTTTCACAAGTTCATTAATTCCATCCTTTATACGTTCAATGTATGGCATGAATGAGTCACATCACTTTCAGTGGGCGGTAGTCAACACTTCCCCAAATAAATTTATCATATTTACACATTATGGAAAGAATAAAGGTATTTTGAAAATGAAAATTACAAATAATAGAGATAATATAAAATTGAACAATCATCGTTTTGGGAGGCAACAGTTCGCCGTGCATGTAAATAGTATGTTCGATATCCGTTAGATGGTTTTGTGTGTTTGTTTAGGTATATCCATTAGAATAAAAACATATCAGTATGTTTAGGACACTATATTGTTTATAAAATAATTGATTAATTATAGGATTTGGGGATGGGTGGGAAAACTAAATGAAAGGTGCCTGAGAGAAGATGTTAGCTATAAATTGTGTAACTCCTTTTGATTTTATCCAAAAGAAATATTGATTAGCATTATTCCCAAGGTAAGTAATCTATGAAGAGGGTATGGTTGTTTTTATCTTATTTGATAAGAATTTGGATGAGCCAATTTTCTTAAGAGGTGTGATTAAGTGGGTAGATGTGGTGGCCTTTAATAAGTGGGAGGATGGGTACTTTAGGAGAGTCTTGAAATATTAATTTATTATAAATAGATTTTATAATTATATTTGTTAAAAAATAATAAATTTATAGGATATGTTGTGGGTGTGATGAAATCCTCTCAAACAATATGTTTTAGACATGTTTATGGAAAAAAATTAACCTTAACTTTTACCCTACACTCTTAATTAAAAACATTAACTCTTATCATGTCAATGTATTTTCATAATACATGGTTACTATAGTTACAATAAAATTATAAGTGACCAACCAGTATATATGTAATGAAATATTTAACATTATATAATTTATGTTTCCAAATCCACTCTTTTTAAGACTATTATATCATTTAATAAAATATCATTTGTTTTAAAAACTCATTTATGACAAATTTGACAGTATTTATAATATGATTTTTGTTGAGGTAAAAAAACTTTATTCCTTCAATCCAAATGAATTAAATCATCCCTCACATGTCATTTTCATCCAAAATATTTCTTTATGTCATCAAAATATTAAAATAACATTATTTTAAAATTTATAATATCATTTATTGGAATATTTTATTAATAAAGTATTAGTTATATTATCATTATGTCATGATTATATTTATTTATATAAGGTATAAAATTATAAATAAACTTCCATGATGTAGAAAATATTTTTATCCTTCTAATTACTACTTATAGTCGAAGATTTAATTTTTATAAACCAAATTAAAATTATTTTAGTTAGGTTATACATGTTTGTGTTATATTTCCCTTTTCTTGGAATTTAATGTTGTAAATGGTCATTATCACACCCAAGTGGCTCCATGAGGCCCCAAATTAAACCCATGGATTCCCATGGTCGTCCATATCAAATCTAATATGATTATGACACGTTTTATTGTAGTTTTAATATATTATAGTATTTATTTTTAAACTTATTTACTTGATTTAACATTTAACCATGGTAAATAAACATAATTAGTGAACATATGGTTCATAATGTCCACAAATAAAAGATACCTATTTACACAATTTGTAACTTTTGAATCCAAATATGGAATCTATTTTTTCTAATTAATATCACATAATTTTTAAAAATTAATGTAAATTTAATTCCAAATGTCAAAACCAGAAAGGGGGTTTTATGAAGTAAATACTATTGAAAGATTGGCATGTGCTTATAGCCTATTTCAATGAGAAATTTTATCCAATGACCAATATTGGATTAAATTATAAAAAAATAATCAAATTAAATATTAATACCATTTAAAAGGATAATATATCTATTGAATATATATTATATGAAAATGATGTTTTGAATAAAAATGTAGTAATTTTCATTATTGATAAATATATTAATTTCATCAGAAAACACAAAAATTTCAACCAAAAAATGTTTTTTGACCTGATTCTAAAGAATAAGATCCTTTTATCAAAAAAAACTTCTAAAATTGAAAAAAATAGATTTAAAAAGGATTCACCATCAAAAGTTGGTAAAATGACATTTTCAAAATATTAGAGTATTTTATGCTTAAGTAGGATTCCATATCTTTTTAAGGCTATAAAATTCTTTTCATAAATGTAAAGACATTTAACATATATGTAAAATCATAATATAGTTAATTATGTTCATTCATTCCAATACAATGACTTGACATTAACTACCATTTAAAATAATAATATTATTGTTGTATTATTTTTCAGAATAACTAATTGTTGGGTGCAATGTAAAATTTTGGAGAAACCCATTACTACATGTTGGGTACACTATCATACATAGTTTCCCCATTAAAATAAAAGTTAATATGAAATTCAAAAATATCAATATATATGAAAATGTTTTATTCTATAAATACCTGGGATGTTACATCATTCCCCCCTTTTGGAAAGTTTGTCCTCACATTTTTAAAATTGGCCCCGGAAACATCATTGTAAATCCAAAATCATGAATGATTCAATAAAAATATCTCATTAAAATAAATATAAAGAAGTAAAATGTCACCATATATAACACATACTTGGATTCCATGTAGGAAAACATGGGTATGGAAGAAAAACTAAGTGTCATGTTTTTATGGAGAGTGATAGAAAACATGATTTGTAGTAGTTAACTACCAAAAAACCATAAACATGTAATGGGATGAATGGTATTTGATTTCATAGTAGGATAATGTAAATGGAAATTTTTTTGATTTGTGATCCACTTTATAAAATCCAGTAATTGTTTTACTACTTAAAATAATAACACATGTAAATATTCTTACTTGACATGTATAGTTTCATCCATTAATAAAATTCCACCACAAACATATCATTTATCCATTTCAATGGGCATTTAATATGTCTTGGTCACTTTTGAATATCTGGAATCAAATTCTATAGAATCCCATATTCCATAAAATATGAATAATATATTTACCTTTTTGATATGTATTAACCAAATAATATATGGTTAGTACAATATCATTAAATCCCCAAAAGGAATAATCCTTTATAAAAATAAATACTTCTTTTAATATCCAAAATTCGATAAAAAATACCCAATGTTCAACAAAGATGATTCCTTGAAAAATTATCCTTAAAATTATTCCAAATAATCCTAAATAAAATTGAAACCCTAAAATTTAAATATATTTGATCATATAGTCTTCCATGATAAATCTTAACATTTCTCTACAAATAACATTGACTACCCTTAATGACTCGTACACAAATGTAATTAACCTATTCGCATGTTCTCCATGATAGGTTAATAATTTCAGTAAATAAACCAAATATCTATAAGTCCAAAATAAAAACAAATATTCTTCCAAAATATAATTCAAATATTTCTCCTCAATTCATATCCAATAGGATTATATTTCCCTTATAACTGTGGTGTTCCAAAAAGAGCGAACCTCTTCCAAAATAACATTTATCACTTAATCACTAAATCATTTTACTATACTAAGGATAACCATATGATAAAACATATTTTCCCAAATTCACTATATTTGTGATCCAGAAAATGATTCAAATCCAAAAAATTATTCATACTAACTAGGGACTTCACGTAGTCCAGTTGTAGGAGATAAATCTTTGTCGCACTTCAGTTGTGGGTTCGACGACCACTGCTTAGTCCAATGCAAAGAGTTGTCTCATGGTCTACATGTTTTCATTTATAAAAAACTATATAATTCATATAACATTCTGAAAATATTATAAAGTACTCAAAAATAACCATAAAAAGTTTTAACCCCAAAGGTTATTTCGTACCTCAAACTTTTCATTCCAAAAACTAATAACCCATAATTTCTCTAAAAACACAATTAGTTACCTAAATATTTCAAATCAGAAATCCTAAAAAAGGGTTTCTAAGATATTGATATTACGATCAACCTTAATATTATAAACTCATGATTATATCCCTAACTCTCAACAGAACATCCTAATCTCTAATTTTGTCTAAACCGACCTATGATTCCAACTATAAGGGCCTTCCATAAACGTTACAGAATCTTGAATTAAGTCACAATACACATTGAGGATCTATTCCTGGTTAGATATTTATAGAATTGGGCCATAACTATAATATAAAAAAAATAGAAGTACAATTTAGACACTTTATACAATATATGTTTATTTCATGACATAAAATCATTTAAAAACAAACATGGTTTCTTTTCATGTTAAATCATCATAACTTTTCCTTGATTATATCCTTATCATAAAACAATTAAAAACTTGGGGTGAGCACAAAAATATCAGTAAGGATAAAAAAATAAATAAAAACTATTAGCCTATTTAAAACATGGTAACCATTCAATGTTATTTGAGCAGATAAAACTAAACATTTTCACTTGAATAACCCTCATATTTTTTCTCAATGAGAAATAATAAAACAAATATCATGAAATTAAAACTCCTTTAGCTAAATTAGAGCATCAAATACATTAAACCCTTTCAAACAACATATAAATATAATAAACATATGTTTTACTTCATTGTTAGAGATCTATAATGGGAATCACCACTGTATAAGCTATATCGGGCTCACCCATGAGCTGTAATGGGGCTCAACCAATTGTATAATAAGTGTTAGGCTCACCGATTATCTATAATGGGGCTCAACCCTTTATATAAGCTATACCGGGATCACCAATTAGCTATAATGGGTCTCAACCCTTTGTATAATATATTTCAGGCTCACCTATTACATATAATGATCAAGTACTGTTTCATGAGTAAAACATGTTCTTCCTGAAACGCCTTTTTTGAATACTTCTGCTAAGCCCATATTAAAAAAAATAAGTATAAAAATTCCATTTTATTTTAAGATCACATTTTAAATACCAATATACCAAAATAATATAACAAGAGATTCATTTTCATTTTAAAATACAATAATTCTTATAGAGGAATCCAAATATCGAATAACAATTACGGCGGAGGAGAAGTCATTAGTGTCGTATACGTTAAAAACATTCATTTTACCATTTTGTAATGAAAATAAAATGCATCATTTAAAAAGGATACGTTTGAAACCATTGAATGAAATTAAATATTTACATAAAGTTTCCAGTATATTCCTTTTATACCCATATAAGTAAATATGTAATTTAATATCATGAATAAAATGATTTGATAATTGAATCATTAAATGTTCAACGTGACCTATACTACTTAGAGAATTTAAATATTTATCTATGTAATTTAATAAATAACATTAGTATAGATAAAATATGAATATAAAATATCACATTGGCTGTATATACACCTTATAAAAAAAATAATGGTGTATATTATCAAAAACTGGATCAACAGAAGGAGATTCAGGCAATGTTCCTTACCTTGTGTGCGACTTGCATCATTCATTTTTTAATTTCTTGAATAATAGTCTTAGGTTAATTTATACTTTATTTTGAACCTATTTAATGTTTATTATTCATTTTATATCACTTATTAACGTATTATAGCTAGTAGATAACTATTTGAGTTCATATCTGACATTTTTTCAATGTTCATTATTTGAGTCAAAAAATGAACATGTTTTGATGAAAATTATTCATGAGGTTATAAGCCCATTATCTCGATAATATCATTCACTATTTAAATAGAATATATATCTATTTTATATGTATTTATAATCTTCGATAACATTTAGAGATAAAAAATTAAAATAACAGTTCATTGGATGGTAGGTCGTATGTAAGCATGAGCGCTACTTTTATTTATTTTTCATATTAAACGAAGAAAACAATAAATGATACATTGGTATATTAAAATTAAAATAGAATATATATGTTACATATGTTAAATTATTTCACTAATTTCATCCTTTATACATTAAATTGAGGCAATAAATGTGTCATATCACTTTGAGTGGGTGGTATTCCATAGTTTCTCAAATGAAAGTATCGTATCTACCCATTTTGGAATGCATAAAGGTATGTTGGAAATAAAAATAACAGAATAATATAGAAAATATAAATATAGTATATATAATATATATATAAATATATTGACATCACAATGGACACAATATTAGGTGGTATAAAAAAATTTGAACAATCATCGTTTTGTAAGGAAGTAGTTCCCTGTACACAGAAAATGTATATTCTATATCCATTAGATTGATGTGTGTGTAAGTGTATGTAAAACCCCTATCATAACATAATCATAGTATATTTAGGATACTGTTTTTGTTATAAAATAGTATAATTGATATAGTTTTGGGGCTGGATGAGGAAAATAAATGAAAGGATCTTGAGAGAAGAAATTACCTCTATATCAGGTAACTCCTTTAGATTTTAGCCAGAAGGCATTCTTGAATTTCCATCAGCCAAATGTAAGGATTTCAGAAAGAGGGGAGGGATGTGGGGAGATTATTTTTGTGTAGTTTAGACGAGACAAGGATCTTGAGAGTTGGTAGAAAGTGTGTGTAGATAGTTTTCTTTTATAAGATGAAGGAGGGGCAGTTTAGGAAAGTCTTGAAATATTATTTTATTATAAATTTATATTAGAATTATAATAGTAAAAATTTAATAAATGTCATGAATAATATTATTATGGGTCTACATACTCTCAAAAAATATATTTTAGATAAGTTTAGCTCACACAACTAACCCTATCCTCTACCATTTACCCTAAGTTAAAAACATTAACTCTTACCATGTCATCTTGTAATTTCATTATATATGGTTACAATAGTTATTATAAAATGCCAAAAAACACACAAGTAGATCATTAATGACATTTTTAACATTAAATAAGATATTTTTCTATATCATATATTTGTATTACTATTATATCATCTAATGAAAATTTATTTGTTTTAAAAACTCATTTATGTAAATTTTGACACTTTTTAGAAATTGATTTTTTTAATGTAATACAAACATGATTACTTCAAAAAAAGGAATTAAATCATACAAAACATGTCAATTTCATCCAAAAAATATTTTCAAACATCAATGTTCTAAAATTACATTTATTTAAATATTTATAATATCATTTATATAAATATTTCATTAATAAAGTAATCGATGTACCATCATTGTGTCATAAAAATATTTATTTATTTAATGTTAAAAATTATAAATTAAATACCATGAAGTATGAAATCATTTTTTATTTTTATTGAAAATATAATTTTGAATATATAATTTATCTAAATGAAATTTAAATTGTTTTAGCTCGGATATACATGTTTATGTTATATTTCCCTTTTTTTTAAATTAAATATTATAAAAGGCCATTATCACACCCAAGTGGATCCATGGGGTCCTAGATTCAACCCAAGGATTCCCATGGACAATAATATATAATTAAATAGGATTATTACACCGTTTTATGGTGTGTTATATTATTATAATATTATTTTTTAAACTTATTTTCCAGATTTTCCCTCTATCCATGGAAAATAAAAATAATGGATGAAATTACTATACATAATGTCCAAAACGTAAATCAAAATATTTAAAAAATTAGAACCTTTTTATTAAAAGTATAGAATCCATTTTTTCAAATTCATAATAGTGAACTTGTTGAAAATAATTCAAAATTAATACTCGTTGTCCAAACACGAAAGAGGTTTTTTAAGAAATAAAAACTATTAAAAGAGTGACATGTGATTATGTCCAATTTCAATTTTAAATTGCTTATAGTGACCAATATCAAATTAAATGAAAAAAATATTTATATTACACATTAATACTAATTAAAAAGTAAATATAACTATTTAAATAAAGTAGTTTAAATGATTGTTTGGAATTAAAATGCAGTATTTTCCCTATTAATAAAAAATATGGATTTTACAATAAAATTTTAAAAATTTCAACCAAAGATAATTTTGTTTCCCCAATTATAATGAAGAAGTTCATTTTATCAAATATAACTTATAAAAGTGACAAAAAATATATTTAAAAAGTGTACACCATCAAAAGGATATAAAATAACCTTTTAAATTTGTAAGAGTATTTTACAATTAAAATTGGATTCATTATCCTTTTAGGCCTCTAAAATTCATTGGATAAATTTAATAAAATTTAAAAAATATTTAAAATCATAATATAGTCAATTATGTTCATTCCTAACAGTAAAAATGCTAGGGGTTAACATCAATTTATATTAATATCATTATTATTGTATTATTTTCTAGTATAACATAGTATTGTATGCGACATATGATTTTGGAGAAACCAGTAGTTGTGTTTCTGGTAAGCTATCATACATAGTTTTCCCTTTAAACTAAAAAATAATATTTAATTAAAAAATTATTAATACATATAAAAATATATTATTTTATAAATACCTTGTATTTTAATTATGAATATGTTTTTTCCTATAATCAAAATTGTGTGTCGATCATCGAAACGCCACTCACAACCTCCACTAGAAAACATGAACCATTTAAAAGTTTATAATATATAAAAGAATGTGGGGATCAGGTATAATATAAGGGATTAAAATGTATAGAAGATTTAATAATAGAACCTATAACATTTGATGTCCCAGCCTTGCTATCCACAAGTATAGTATGTACTGGATGAAACTGTCCTGTACCTATTCTCTGAATGGAAATATTATTTCTCTTGGCTGTACCACTCTACCGATATTGTCCATGTTTACCAGAACTACCACATCCACTACATCAACGTCCATATCTAGTAAAAATACAACTACTAGACTTATATGTGGTAGTAGACCCCCTCTCAGTGTTCTATGATGGCACAGATCCTTTTTTAATACCTTTAAGCCAATGTTTTTTTTCAATAACTCAGATATTTACCTATCCCACCACATGCTTGACACAACAATGGTGGTTATAGAAACTGGGTGAAAATGGGTCTTAACCTACCACATTTGTTATTGTATGTTAATTTAGTGATTTATACAACCATTACTTGTCCTTGGTCACTCTGTTTTCTAGAATCCTAACATGAATTCATAATGTGGAACTTCATAATCTTGAATTATTTACTTATTGGTCATCTAGATGAACCCATATACATTCTTAGGGAATCATCTTTATGGTTACCATCAGAAAAAAGATCCTTATTCATAACATCAGAAAACTTTTTTTTCTGAAAGATATTATCCTGATATATAATCTCTTATTTAGTACCATCTTGAAATTCCCTTCATTCTGTATCTTTATCTCTTGAAAATCCTGAAACAAAGTTCTAATAATCAGTAAAGTGATCAGAATTTTCTATCCCTGGTATACTCCATTTGGATAACCACATAAAATCAACACCCCTCTTCTTCCTAAGAATTTTTTGAAAAATTTTCTTAAATTACATATCCTGGAAGACCTTCCACTCAATATTCTCATGTTTTCCATCCCGAGTCAGAATGTCCCACCCATTGTTCACCTTATCATGTAAAATATAATCCGTGAGATTTACTCAATTCTATAAACAAATCTATTAGTGATAAAAAGTAATCTATATCAACTCAATACATAACTAAACTACCTCATGTACACTATATCCAGTTAAAGTATGAGGGTGATGAACCCTGAAAACCCATATCAAGTTAGAAATATTCTTTAAAAAAAACTTGGGTCACATTCCATTCATATTATAAAGTGATAAAACATATCAATGAACTTCTCCCCACATACCTCACTCGGCACTAATAGTTTATCCAGTTCCACCGCTAGATGATCATCTCCATCCATATCCACTTGTCATCCTATCAATAAGTGTCGTCGTAGATGAATATCTATACAATTCCGAGAATGCATCATAGGATGAATAACACCATAATAACACATTAAAATAAGAGATTTCACCATTATTGCATAACATGTCATCCCATATACCCCTCCACAATATAAAAAATTGTGGCACTTTCACTACACTAATCCATCCCTTATATAGGTCATTGCTAACATAGGGTATAACATTTACATATATAAAGGTCTCCCATTATTCACACATTTATGCATTTAAAATTTCTACATTTCATAGTTGGAACATTTATCATTTATATTATTCAATAAAGGAAATGAATTTCATTTAACAACACACGCAAAAACATCTTCTCCTTCTGTTCCTTAATTGATACATATCACAATAAATACTATGTGCCTACATTTATTCATGTAAACGAAACATTCCTGAAATACTGGTCCATGGAAAAAAATCAGTGAAAATAATAATATAAAAAAAACGCCTCAACCAAGGATAAATAACATAAAGTATAATAGTTAACATTAATGACAATAATCTAACCCTGGGATCTAGGGTTTTCCTCCATAAATGGGTTACCTACTCCGATAAAAGAGGTCATGACCATGCCTAGAATCATCCAAGTATCCTAACAATCTTTCTAAAATAGTAAAACAATAAAATATAAAATAATACCCCTCTAATACACATTTTTAACATCCAAACCCGGGTTCCAGATATTGATTCCCTATACCAATTGCTGACATGACCTTAGGCACACCTCCACGTACTATTGAGGATGTTGACTATCAGTGAGGGTCCAATGGATATATCTTAGGAATAATATAAAAACACAATCAAAGAAGAATAATATCATAAATAAATATCCAATATACAAAAGAAAATAAATAATAACAATAATAACATCTCAACCAATATAGACCACAATAATAGGTAAACTCAAAATAGGAAAACAATATCCAAACCAAAGCATTTTATAAGGCCCCAGCCTTAAACCTTACTTAATATTGAATTAGATGAGTAATTCACATTGAGGATCTTTTCAGGTTTAGAGTTTTAGAGAATTACGACATAACTATTACATCTCAAAAGATTACAAAGTAGTCTCTTCTACTAAATTTCCATAAAATAAAAACTCTTAAAAAGAAATATGTCTAGTTCCCTTTTTTAGGTAGCATGACTTTCCCTTGATCCCATCCTTGACCCTATTCCACGCTATGTCCTGTGAAAAACATTTCAAAAACTTGGGATGAGCATAAAAAGCTCGGTAAGGGATACACAAAGAATGAAAACTGTTAGTTTTTCAAAACAAAAAGTAAACCATGTATACTTTATCAAAGTAATACTTTTCACCTTTTCGAAGTAGTGAAAACTCTTCGCTGAATAAAAGTTCATTACTTACCTTTCTGTAACCAAAAGATTACCATAAAACCCATATAAAGATCACATAACATATAAAGGTAACTTGGGACATAAACATACTTAAGTGGAATAACCACACGGTAAACTTCCACACATATCACTTAATGGAATATCCATTCACCCAACTTCCATACATACTTAATTTAATAGCCATACGGCCGACTTCAATACCCAATGCATTGGAGGTTATAACGTAACCACTCGTCCTGGTATTCACGACACCACCCGTCATATAGTTTATCACGTAACCACCCGTAAAATGTCCAAGTACCATCATTACACATAAAATATTTAAAATATAAACATTTTAATAACAACATTTCATTTGCAATCACAATAAGTAATTCCTGGATATTGAATTAATCAATCCATTTTCAAAAACCATTTAAAGGAGATTTTTGATTCAAAGTGTCCCATACCACTTTGAAGCTTTTAATGGAATTATAATTTTAAAAAATTAATGTACATATAAATAAATACAAAAAACCATTTTGAAAACATGGACATTAAAGATAAATATTTAGAGTAATAAATCATTAAATCATTTAAAACGATATTTTTGTTAAATAGTTTTTAACAAAATGAGAGACTCTTGAATACAAATAATAGCAGAATAACATTTAATACGAACTTTATAATATCATGAGAATAAAGGGATTCATGATATAATATGTCAAAGGACAGTATACACACTATATAAGAGTGAATTGGTGCATAACAACAATGAAGTCTCAAAACAAATGTAAAATGATATGAAATCCATTATAAAGAAGGTATCCTTAAATTAAGGATAAATCAATCTCATAATTATGTGTGAAAAATATAAATACACCCAATATAAGTGGATATTAAGTGTGAAAACAATAAAAGGTCATTCACACATATTCAATCGATGACATATTCAATAACTACATGTTGAACCCAAAGAAATCGAAATTGGGTTAAGAAGTTCCCTTGGTAAAATTCGACAGCCTAACGACGTCTCATAAAATTTTACAAAAAGGGTTGATGAGGGAGATAAAGGGTATCTCATCACTTGGACATAAAATTTACATAAATAAGGATATAGAAGAACATATCCCAACATAATAATATGTGAATTAAAAGACCCAACAAAAGAAGTCTTTTAAAAATAGGAGGGTGAAAGGTTCCCTTACCGACTTGGGTATCTTTCGAAACATACACCCCATGAAAGAAAGACAATACATCATTGATGTAAATAATCATAAACGAAAGTATATTACACAAAGAGTAGAATAATGGGAAGTACATACACCACTCAGAGGAAAATATGGCAAATGTAGCATAAATCTCATGAGAATAAAAGTGAGATGAAAAATCCCTTACGAAAACTCGGCAGCCTAACGGCGCCACTTAAAACTTCCAAAATGGATTGATGAGAGAAAGTAGGATCTCTCATCATATTTACATAATGTTTACAGAAAGAGGAATATAAAAGAACATCCCCCAACATAACAAAGAGGATCTTAAAATAAGTGACAAAAATGAGGGTACTTAAAAAGAAAGAGAGAGGTTAGATCTCTTATAAAAATTCGGCAGCCTAACGGCGCCACCCAAAACATCCAAAATGGATTGATGAGAGAGAATAGGGTCTCTCATCATATGAACAATAAAAATTACTGTAATAGTAATATAAAATAACATCCCAATAACAAGCAATATGAGCTTTAAAAGGAATGAAATAAAAGAGCGTACTTAAAAAGAAAGAGAGGAGTATGATCCCTTACCTCGGGTCTGACTTGACTCGATCGTTCTTTAACGTCCTGAATAATAAACTTGAGTTAATTTATAATTTCTTAAGAACCTTTTCCAAGTTCATTATTCCTTTTATATCACTTATTCCCATGTTATAAACATTATGTAATCATTTAAGTTAATAGTGTTTGTTTTGTTGATATTTGGTTCTTATGTCGAAAGTGGACTTCTTACAATTACATGTTGTTCGTGTGGTCAAAGGTTCTTTATATACAGAATGACATTACTGATTTGGATATCATATATATCATATATATCTATAATATACATGTATTTATAATATCACATAATCATTTAGGGGTAATAAATGAAATGCACCGTTCATGGAGATGGTAAGTCGTACGTACGCATGAACGCTACTTTCATTTCTTTGTCATATTAATGGAATTAAATCTAAATGAGAGGTATGTATGTTTTAATTCCAGAATTATATTCATAATTTAGATGTATCATTCATCATATATATCCATTATATATATTTACTTATAATAGTACATTACATTTGGGGATAAGAAATGAAATGCACCGTTCATGGAGACGGTAAGCCGTACGTACGAATGAACGCTACTTTCATTTCTATCTCATACTTTAATGGAAAGAAATAATAATTATATAGATGTATATTATAATTACAGTATAACATCATATATAATAACATTAAATCCATCCTTTATACGTCTCACGTATGACATTAATGAATCACATCACTTTGAGGGGGTGGTAGTCCGCACTTCCTAAAATGAAGAAATCGCGTATACCCATAATGGAATCCATAAAGGTAAGCCACAAATGAAAAATACAGAAGATTAAGTAAAACATAAACATATTATATATCATATATAAATATAGTTACATCTTAATGGCCACCTTTGAAGGTGTTATATGAGTGTTGAACAATCATTGTTTCGTGAGGCAGAAATTCTCCATCCACGGAAACAATATGTTCTTTAACCATTAAATGTAGGTGTGTGTAAGTGTAGCTCGAATCCTTCTTATAAAAACATCCTAGTAAATTTAATATACTTTAGTTGTTACAAAAGAAATTAAAAAAAAGAGTTTAGGGGGTTGGAGAGGCAAAATAAAACAAAAGGACTCAAGTGAAGACATTACCTTAAAATCGAGTAACTCCCTTTGGTTTGAGCTCAAAAGCTTCCTTGGGAAGAATTCTGCCCAATGTGAGGCTTCAAGGAGTAAGATAGGGAAGTGGAGAGACAAAATGGGCAGGGTTTGGCCGAGCCAAAGGCTTTGGGAGTGTGGGTAAGGAGGTAGAGGTGGGGGCCTTTTATAGGAGGAGAGGAGGGGCACTCTTGAAATGTAAAGAAAAGTCACTTTATTTTAAAATGATATTCGGATTTAAGAGGTCCCACATTGATATAATTAGAGTATAAGGTGATAAGGGTTCTAAATCCACTCATCCAATAGGTTTTTTACATGTGTAGGTCTTAGATATTACATTATCTTTCCATTTTATTTAAATAATTAAATAATGAGGTCATCGCTGCACCATCATGATGTTATAAATAATTGAATTTATTTAACGTCTAAAAATTATAAAAAAAATACTATTATGTATGTAATCTTTCTATCTTTCCAATGACTATTTATAGTCAAAAATCTGACTTGTATAACCCCAGTTAAGAATTTGTTTAGTAAAACATCTCATGTTTGTGTCATTTTTACTTTAACATTAAATAAAAAGGTATTTATGTCATCTTCCAACCAAAGTGGTTCCATGGGGTCCCCAAGTTGACCCATGGATTTTCTTGGTCGTCCATGACACATACAATGATGGTAGGACATGTGTCTAGGTCATTTCATTTTATTAAAACATTATTCTTACCTTAAACTACACTAATTACTTCAAATCGCGATTAAGAACTTAAAAGTTACTATTCACCAAAAAATTATTTTAATCTCATTGAACCACGTTTTACTTCTTAATGAAAACCATGTATGTTGGATTTTTGAAATTCAAAACATAGAAGTGGAAAAATTTCATTTAAACAAAAAATCAGTTTTTATAAGTACCACTTAGTGGTTTCACTATTCATCAAAAATTGAAGTTTTTCAGAAGAATCCCAAAAATTCACCCTAAGCTATACTTGATATTCCGAATTCAAAAAACGAAGTCTATTTTACAAAATTAAAAACATATAAGTCACATTAATTAATTTAATAATTAATTCCCGCGGTCAGAGCAAATAGCGTGTTTTTATGAAACAATAAGTATCAAAAGATTGACACTAGTTTAAGTCTGATTTCAAAGTAAAATTAATTCCAATGACCACTATTGGATTTAATGGTAAAAATATATTCTAATATCACTTTAAAACCAATTCAAAAGATAATATAATCATATAAATAAATTAGATTAAAAAGAGGTTTTGAATTAAAATACAACATTTTTCACTATTCATTAAAAATTGAACTTTTTCGAAAAAATACCAAAAATTTACACAAAGTAAATTTTGATGTCCCGATTCTAAAGGAGAATTTTATTTTGTCAAATATGACACATAAAATTGTCAAAAAGTGGATTTAAAAGAGGTTCTCCATCAAAAGGCGGTTAATCGACCTTTTAAAGAATATTGGAATGTTTACGCTTAAAATTGGATTCATTTGCATTTTTAATCCTATAACATTTAGTGCAAAGAGTAAAAATATTTGACAAACATATATAATCATTTTGTAGTTAGTTCTGTTATTTCCCGCCATTACAACGGCTAGGCGTTAACTACCATTTAAAATAATATTATTTTATTATTAGAGTGCAACGTAAGATTCCAAAGAAACTCGTTGTTGCATGTTGGTTACGCCATCGAGCATAACATCCCCTTTAAACTCATATTAATATTTTATTCACAAATATGGATAAATGTGAAAATTTCATATTCTTTATTTACCTGGTGTGTTACATCCTTCCCCCCTTTTGGAAATTCCGTCCTCGCAATTTTAAAATTAGGCTTGGAAACTTCATTGAAAATCCCACATCGGAACAAGAGTCAGTAAAACAATCACTTTAAAATAAAGAATGAGAAGTACAGAGGTCACCCGAGTTAACCCATACTAGGATTCCAAGTATTAAAATATGGACATGGAGGAAAAAACAAATTGTCATGTTCTGATGGAGAGTGATAGTAAACATGTCTAGGAGAAAGTCAACCATAAGAAAATCACAAACTTGTGATGGGTTAAACGGTATTCGATTCCCCGGTAGGAAAAGTTAACAGACAACACTTTTGTTTTAAGTTACTCTTCATTGATGAATTTATTCATAAGGAAACATAATCACTTATCATTTTGACTTTCAACTTTTATTAGATTCCTTACACAAACTCATATTTTCTCCAAAAGACAAGTATTTAGGAATACTTTTTCACATTAAGAGTATTATAATCAACTTCTAGAGAATCACCTAATCCACAAAAGAGAACTATATACTTCCCATGTCTTTATACTTTAACCAAAACCAAAACCAAAAAGTTTAGTACAAGATCAGATAATCTAGGAAAGGATAACCTTTTATAACAAGAAAATATATTCTTAATCTCCAAAATTTGTCCAACAAAACACAAAGTTCATTGAGAACCATTCGATAAACAATTTGTGCATAAAATTCTTCAAAGTAAACCAAACTAATATTGAAACCCAAATATTTGAAGGATTTAATCACATAGTCTTCCAAGGTACAAATTAACTTTTATCTCCAAATAACATCAGTTGCTCTTAAATTCTCATATTGAAAAGTAATTAACCTAATCACATATCCTCCATGATAGGTTAATAATTTCCATAGATAACCCAAAATAAACATACTCTTGATTCCTAAAATCATCTAACTAAAAAGAATCAATCAAAATAACCAGGGACTTCACGTAGTCCAGTGGTAGGTGATAAATACTAGTCGCACTTTGGTTGTGGGTTCGATTCCCACAGCTTTGTCCGATGCGACGGGTTGTCACACGGTCTGCGTGTTGTCCTTTTTCCAAAACTATATAAATCTTAATACATTCCCCAAAATGAGATAAAATCTTCAAAAAAATCATAACATATTATAACCTCAAGTTTATCTCATGCCTTTCATTTTCCATCATATCATAGAGTAACCCATAATTACCCCAAAAGTAAGGATCATATAAACTCTAATGGTTACCTTTATAATTATTACCTGAACTTCCACATTGATTGGTCATCTCGTACATGATGCATTACAGAATGTACCAAGGTTCAAGTGGTTGATCATGACTCCTTGATAGTTGGTTTAGAAAAACCACGAGTTTCCTCATTGAATCCTCCGTTTTATCTAGTATCTTAATCAGAGAACCACCACAGTTTCCTTCAAACCTGTTGTCTCTTTGGTGCCTGCTAGATCCATCCATTCACTAAAACAGAAATGTCAGTGTGAGTATATCAAAAAAACCATCATGTACTAATGAGGAAGGTAAACACTAAGATATACTTACTAATTCACTTTGTCTAAAAACTATGACTCTTTCTGAAATCCTAACCATTATGGTAATGTCACTTATGCTTAAAGAATACCCTAACCTCTAAAGTTATCTAAACCGACCTCTGATACCAACTACAAGGCCCCATCCTTAAACCTTACTTAATATTGAATTAGATAAGTAATTCACATTGAGGATCTTTTCAGGTTTATAGTTTTAGAGAATTAGGACATAACTATTACATCTCAAAAGATTACAAAGTATTCGCTTCTACCAAATTTCCATAAAATAAAAACTCTTAAAAAGAAACATGTCTAGTTCCATTTTTTAGGTAGCATGACTTTCCCTTGATCCCATCCTTGACCCTATTCCACGCTTTGTCCTCTGAAAAACATTTCAAAAACATGAGATGAGCATAAAAAGCTCAGTAAGGGATACACAAAGAATGAAAACTGTTAGTTTTTCCAAACAACAAGTAAACCATGTATACTTTATCAAAGTAATACTTTTCACATTTTCTAAGTAGTAAAAACTCTTCGCTGAATAAAAGTTCATTACTTACCCTTCTATAACCAAAAGATTACCATAAAACCCATATAAAGATCACATAACATATAAAGGTAACTTGGGACATAAACATACTTAAGTGGAATAACCATACGGTCGACTTCCACACATATCACTTAATGGAATAGCCATTCGGCCAACTTCCATACATACTTAATGGAATAGCCATACGACCGACTTCTATACCCAATGCATTGGAGGTTATAACGTAACCACCCGTCCTGGTATTCACGGCACCACCCGTCATATGGTTTATCATGTAACCACCCGTAAAATGTCCAAGTACCATCATTACACATAAAATATTGAAAATATAAACATTTAAATAACAACATTTCATTTGCAATCACAATAAGTAACTCCCAGATATTGAATTAATCAATCAATTTTCAAAAACCATTTAAAAGAGATTTTTGAATCAAAGTGTCCCACACCACTTTGAAGCTTTTAATGGAATTATAATTTTAAAACATTAATGTCCATATAAATAAATACTTCAAACAATTTTGAAAACATGGACATTAAAGATAAATATTTAGAGTAATAAATCTTTAAATCATTTAAAATGATATTTTTGTTAAATAGTTTTTAACAAAATGAGAGACTCTTGAATACAAATAATAGAGGAATAACATTTAATACGAAATTTATAATATCATGAGAATAAATGGATTCATGATATAATATTTCAAAGGACAGTATACACACCATATAAGAGTGAATTGGTGCATAACAACAATGAAGTCTCAAAAGAAATGTAAAATGAGATGAAATCCATTATAAAGAAGGTATCCATAAATTAAAGATAAATCAATCTCATAATTATGTGTGAAAAATATAAATACACCCAATATAATTGGATATTAAGTGTAAAACAATCAAAGTTCATTCACACATATTCAATAGATGACATATTCAATAACTACATGTTGAACCCAAAGAAATCGAAATTGGGTTAAGAAGTTCCCTTGGTAAAATTCGACAGCCTAACGGCGTGACATAAAATTTTACAAAAAGGGTTGATGAGAGAGATAAAGGGTATCTAATCACTTGGACATAAAATTTACATAAATAAGGATATAGATGAACATATCCCAACATAATAATATGTGAATTAAAAGACCCAACAAAAGAAGTCTTTTAAAAAGAGGAGGGTGAAAGGTTCCCTTACCGACTTGGGTATCTTTCGAAACATACACCCCATGAAAGAAAGACAATAAATCATGGATGTAAATACTCATAAACGAAATTAGATTACACAAAGAGTAGAATAATTGGAAGTACATACACCACTAAAAGGAAATTGTGGCAAATGTAGCATAAATCTCACGGGAAAGTGAGATGAAAAATCCCTTACGAAAACTCGGCAGCCTAACAACACCACTTAAAACTTCCAAAATGGATTGATGAGAGAAAGTAGGGTCTCTCATAATATTAAAATAAAGTTTAAATAAATATCAATATAAAAGAACATCCCCCAACATAACAAAGAGGATCTTAAAATAAGTGACAAAAAGGAGGGTACTTAAAAAGAAAGAGAGAGGTTAGATCTCTTATGAAAATTCGGCAGCCTAACGGCGCCACCCAAAACTTCCAAAATGGATTGATGAGAGAGAATAGGGTATCTCATCATATGAACAATAAAAATTACAGTAAGAGTAATATAAAATAACATCCCAATAACAAGCAATATGAGCTTTAAAAGGAATGACATAAAAGAGCGTACTTAAAAAGAAAGAGAGGAGTAGGATCCCTTACCTCGGGTCTGACTTGACTCGATCGTTCTTTAACGTCCTGAATAATAAACTTGAGTTAATTTATATTTGCTTAAGAACCTTTTTCAAGTTCATTATTCCTTTTATATCACTTATTTCCATGTTATAAACATTATGTAATCATTTAAGTTAATAATGTTTGTTTTGTCGATATTTGGTTCTTAAGTCGAAAGTGGACTTCTTACAATTACATGTTGTTCATGTGGTCAAAGGTTCATTATATCCAGAATGAAATTCATGATTTTGATATCATATATATCATATATATCTAGAATATACATGTATTTATAATATCTCATAATCATTTAGAGGTAAGAAATGAAATGCACCGTTCATGGAGACGGTAAGCCGTACGTACGCATGAACGCTACATTCATTTCATTGTCATATTAATGGAATTAAAACTAAATTAGAGGTATTTATATTTTAATTCCAGAATAATATTAATCATTTAGATGTATCATTAATAATATATATCCATTATATACATTTACATATAATAGTACATTACATTTGGGGATAAGAAATGAAATGCACCGTTCATGGAGACGGTAAGCCGTACGTATGCATGAACGCTACTTTCATTTCTATCTCATACTTTAATGGAAAGAAATAATAATTATATAGAGGTAAATTATAATTCCAGTATAAAATCATATATAATAACATTAAATCCATCCTTTATACGTCCCACGTATGGCATTAACGAATCACAACACTTTGAGGGGGCGGTAGTCCGCACTTCCTAAAATGAAGATATCGCTTATACCCATAATGGAAGCCATAAAAGTAAGCCACAAATGAAAAATATCTAAGATTAAGTAAAACATAAACATATTATATATCATATATAAATATAATGACATCTTAATGGCCATGTTTGAAGGTGTTATATGAGTGTTGAACAATCATCGTTTCGTGAGGCAGAAATTCGCCATCCACGGAAACAGTATGTTCTTTAACCATTAGATGTAGGTGTGTGTAAGTGTAGCTCGAATATTTCTTAAAAAAAATCCTAGTATATTGAATATACTGAAGTTGTTACAAAAGAAATTAATAAATAGAGTTTAGGGGGTTGGAGAGGCAAAATAAAACAAAAGGACTCAAGTGAAGACATTACCTTAAAATCGGGTAACTCCCTTTGGTTTGAGCTCAAAGGCTTCCTTGGGAAGACTTCGTCCCAAAGTTAGGCTTCAAGGAGTAATATAGGGAAGTGTAGAGACAAAATGGTCAGTGTTTGGCTGAGCCAAAGGCTTAGGGAGTGTGGGTAAGGAGGTAGAGGTGTGGGCCTTTTATAAGAGGAGAGGAGGGGCACTCTTGGAAAGTAAAGAAAAGTCACTTTATTTTAAAATGATATTCGGATTTAAGAGGTCCCACATTGATATAATTCAAGGATAAGGTGATAAGGGTTCGAAATCCACTCATCCAATAGGTTTTGTACATGTTTAGTTCTTATATATTACATTATCTTTCCATTTTATTTAAATCGTTAAATAATGAGGTCATCGCTCCATCATCATGATGTCATAAATAATTTAATTTATTTAACGTCTAAAAATTATAAAAAAATACTATGATGTAGGGAATATTTTTATCTTTCCACTGACTATTTATAGTTAAAACTCTTACTTGTATAACTCCATGTAAAAATTGTTTTAGTAAAACATCTCATGTTTGTGTCATTTTTTACTTTAACATAAAATAAAAAGGTATTTATGTCATTTTCCAACTAAAGTGGCTCCATGGGGTCCCCAAGTTGTCCCATGGATTTTCTTGGTCGGACATGACACATCCAATGAGGGTAGGACATGTTTCTAGGTCATTTCATTTTATAAAAACATTATTCTTACCTTAAACAACACTAATTACTTCTAATCGCGATTAAGATCTTAAAAGTTACTATTCACCAAAAAATTATTTTAATCTAATTGAACCACATTTTACTTCTTAATGACAACCATTTATGTCGGATTTTTGAAATTCAAAACACAGAAGTGGTAAAATTTCATTTAAATGAAAAATTAGTTTTTACAAGTACCACTTAGTGGTTTCACTATTCATTAAAAATTGAAGTTTTTCAGAAGAATCCAAAAAATTCACCCTAAGCTATTTTGATATTCCGAATTAAAAAATGAATTCTATTTTAAAAAATTAAAAACATATAAGTCACATTAATTAATTTAATAATTAATTCCCATGGTCAGAGCAAATAACATGTTTTTATGAAACAATAAGTATCAAAAGATTGACACTAGTTTAAGTTTGATTTCAAAGTGAAATTAATTCCAACGACCACTATTGGATTTAATGGTAAAAATATATTCTAATTTCACTTTAAAACCAATTAAAAATATAATCTAATCATATAAATAAATTATATTAAAAAGAGGTTTTGAATTAAAATACAACATTTTTCACTATTCATTAAAAATTGAACTTTTTCGGAAAAATACCAAAAATTTACACAAAGAAAATTTTGATGTCCCGATTATAAAGGAGAATTTTATTTTGTCAAATATAACACATAAAATTGTCAAAAAGTTTATTTAAAATAGGTTCTCCATCAAAAGGCAGTTAATCAACCTTTTAAAGAATATTGGAATGTTTACGTTTAAAATTGGATTCATTCGCTTTTCTAATCCTATAACATTTATTGTAAAGAGTAAAAATATTTGACAAACATATATAATCATTTTGTAGTTAGTTCTTTTCATTCCCGCCATTACAACGGCTAGGCGTTAACTACCATTTAAAATAATATTATTTTATTATTAGAGTGCAACGTAAGATGCCAAAGAAACTCGTTGTTGCGTGTTGGGTACGCCATCGAGCATAACATCCCATTTAAAGTCATATTAATATTTTATTCACAAATATGGATAAATGTGAAAATGTCATATTCTTTATTTACCTGGGGTGTTACACATTTGGTAAGTCACTTTATATCTATGTCAATTATAAAATTAAAAGCTAAAATATAGAAAAATTATGAATTCCAAAGTGGGTCCCGACATCATGTTTGATTCCATTATCAATAATCCATCCCAAAATGATCCATATAACATTGAAATCGTGACCTTATCCTTTCATAGAAACATGAACTCTACTCCTAAACCAATCCGGTATCCTGATTAGGGTGTGAGTACAACTCAGTAGGCCACCACCAACAACATCTAAAATAATATCCTATATATAACAATGTATGATGTTGTATAAATAATAATTTATATTAAATAAAATAAAAAAATTTCTAATTAAATTATTCTTTAATTAACCACATAATTCCTAGGGTTCATGATGACACCCAAAATATCAATATCTAATTCCGCTCATACCTCATTCTGAACCATCCACAAAGGGGTTACACATTTCATTCAATCATTGCATTTGATTAATCAAATAATTCCAAATTTATATTCAAATAATTATTCCAAGAGTATGAATATAACAAATGGTGTGTATTTTTAATAGTAATCAGAATCCCACAACTTAGTGAGAAAATATATTATATAAATATAATAAGGGCCTAGAGTAGTAGACTTGCACCTCATGAGAATTTGGAGTAGTTTACCCATTACCAATAATAATCCACTAATATCACATCATGTGGACCCATATTTCCAACAATTTATCATCAATTTCCATAATCCAATATTTAACCCTTTCACAAAATGAGTTATCAATCATTCTTAATTTATAAATCATTTCAACACACTCCATGGGTCACTATAAATTCCAATATTATTAGTACACCCTCTTGGTCACTCTAAATTTTATTAACCATGAATCAATAAATAACATAATCTCATTTTTTAAAAAATAATTATTAAATAATAAACTATTTTCAGTATCACATGGGAAATTTAATTAATTAATTCAGTTTGGAACACATTTTCCTAATATAGAAATTTCATTCGTACAATTATATACACAAAATTACAATCAAGTCTATGGTATTTTAAATATAAAACACCAACCTCAAAATCGTCAATAGACGTATGCCAATTTAAAATGCATAATATAATCTGAAGGACTGAAATCACAATAGAAGAAAAGATATAGGGCCAATTATTATGATGAATATATGATGGATTAAGATCTATGAAAACATAGATCTAAACCATTTATATTTGGGGGAAACTTATCCCCCTTAATCAATACAGCGATATGAGGGATGGAAGAAACCAAATATGGAAGAAATGCCATATCATGGAGAAGACGATCATTCAATCCTATCATTGACTCATCAAGAAATAGGTTCAAGGAGACAGGGAATCATCCCATGAGCCTCCAAAAATGAAAAAAAGTGTCTAGGGTTTATCATATATGATTAGGGGTTAAAACCGGGGGGGGGGGGGTTAGGGGATTATTTAAATAAATTATGAGGAATTAAAACCTATATGAATATTTTCCTAGGAATGGGAGCATGATTTAAGAAACTATTTTCTAAAAAAATGTAACATGGTTCATAAAAATCATAAGAAATCACTATGAAAGTTGGGATCCAATATATATTTCCATGGTTTGATGTGCTACACTTGGAAGGGCATGGATTGTAATTGTTTGAGATAGGGTTTCTATTAAAAAGGTGTAGGGTTTTTATTTCATTATTTTTTTTGTCTTACATGTTATATAATAATTTGATGAATAATTTATTATTTAGAATCTATTTAATATTTTAAATTTTTAAACATTCAATGTAATGTGAATGGATTCAATTTTATCAAACGTTTACATGTATTTATGAGACTATAACTGTCTATGTCTTTGAAATTATATTATTTTATTATTATTTTCAAACAATTATAATTTTAACGAATTTAATATATTTAATTTCTATGTTTTAAAATTAAATTTTTTTTTTGTTGTTTTTATTTTATATCATTTCAGTGTAACATTCTTAAAACATAATATGTTATATTTCAATATGAATATATTAGTTTAGAAGATATTAAAATAATATAAAAATATAATTCTTATAATATAAGATTGTTCTATTTTTTTTTCAAACATAGAAATATATATTTTAGAATATAAAATATACTAAAAAATGATAAACTATTTAGATTATTATAATAAAATAACATAACTATTTAACGTTTAATGTGTTATGTTAAATGGTATGAATCATGTTATGTCTCAAGAAGATAACTTTGAAAGAATATATAATATAATGTATAAATATAATCAAAATAAAATTTAAAACTAAAATATAATTTATAAAAAACTAACTGAATGAAAAGTAATTCTATAAAAATATTAAACAACAAAATAATTTTAAAAGTTAGAAAACATTATTGATTGAACACATAATTATAAAATTTTAATTTTTCTTCAACATACACTTTTTAATGATTAAATTTTATTGTGATAAATTATTAAAAATTTAAACAATAATTTATTTATACATAAATATTAAAAAAGACTATATAACATATAATTAAAATAAGATTTATCAAAGAATTGAAGTATAGAAATTAATTTTTTTATCATTGAATTGTATTGATATTTTATAACTATAAAATGGACTCAATTCCACCTCTAATGGACCATTGTGATTATCTTCATTGGTTTGTTTACTAGTAATCTTTGAAATGAGGGAGGACCTTTTTTTCTGGTTTAATCCTCCCCTAATACTTTTTTTTAATTTCTAAAAAAATATCATTTACACTAGCTTGTCATGGTTAATTTAATTACATATTAATTGTTATTATTACTAATTATATTTATATCCTTGGAATTGGAAAACTATGTGTATGTAAATAATAAACCCTCATTATAGATATAACCCTTAAAGTTGGGGTTGATTATATTCATGTCATAGTTGCGGTGAATCATATTTTATTGACTTTTCTATTTATTGATCATTTTTTCGAGGAAGATAATGGTTGGTGTCCCTAGTTAAGCATACTATCATGTCTGATGCATCAATTCCATGTTTGACATTTAATATTAATTTAATACATGGTATTTGGATTTAAGGACCTATCATATTCTTTTTAAAATATTATTAATTATTATGATTGAAATTTATTATTTATTAAAATGTTATTAAACTTTTTTTCTTGTTAATTATTAATAATATATTTTAATTTTACTATTAAAGAGATTAATAATTATTTTATTTTTAACTATTATTAATAATTAGTAATTACATTGCTAATTATTATTCATTATTTTATTATTATTATTATTATTATTATTATTATTCTATTTGTGGAAATTTGATAAGGCTACTAAACAAATGGCTCAAGACATCTAGGATTATTAATATGAATTTTCAATTACATTATTGATGGTTATTTTTTTTAGAATATGGTTCAAACTTTAAAGACTATAAATAAATGAAATTACTATTTAGATGATCAAATTTTTTTACTTTTTTAAAATGATTTTTAAATTACATTATTAATCACATGATTATTATTAAATATCAATAATTATTATTAATTAAATATTAAGTATTTATTATCACTTATTATGTTGGATATTTTTTAAATTCATTATTAATTTTTATTAAAGGAATCGTTGGAAATATTTAATATAAATTACATCATTAAGTATTTCATTATTATTTAATTAATAATTGAACTATTTTAGTTAGATATTTGTATTTATCATTAACCTCATAATTACTATTAATAATTTGTATCTAAATTATTATGTATTATTTATATTTATAACATTTAATACATTAAGAAATATTTTTTATTATTAAGTATTATTATTAATTACAATATTAATTTTAAAGTAACATATGTTATAAATTAAACTAATAATATTTTATTTTATTTTTAATTCATGGTTTATTAATATAACTTAAATTATTCATTATTATTAATTACATAATTGATTACATATTAATTTCATTAATAATATATAATTTCTTATTTAATATTTTATTTAATTTCTAATTTCATTTTAAATTTATAATTATTAAATTTTTAGGTATTATTAAATAATGTATTGATTAATTTTTAATTTCATTATTAATATTTATAATGATAATTATTAAATATATTGTTGATTAATATTTATTGTGTTCTTTTATAACCCCATAACATTTTATAAACACTATCTTTTATTAAATATATATTATATCATTTTAAATGAACATATACTACCTTACACAAACTCATGCCAGTGGACTGTAGAGGAATAGTGCCTTTGGAAACATTAAAAACAACAAATTTGTTCATTAGAGAACTACAAAATAAGGTATTGTATTATTTATAAATATCACCCTTCATATAAATATCATACACAATACATTTTTTCATATTCTTGTAAAGGAGAGTGAAGAAATTGCTAGCTCTGATACTCATAAAAGGTCCATAAGTGATAAAAATAAGAAAAACAAGAACATAAAGATATGATAACATGTGAACATTATTTAAAAACTAGACCATGCTTATAAAAGATCAATGCCATGAGTCATGAATAAATACTTGATGTTCATATGATATAAATAATTAAGGAATCAGAGAACATGAGCTATGACATCATAACATTAGAATACGGCGTATTTTTGTTGCATGGATATAAGTATATTAAATCATTTCCATAGTTCTTATTCCCTTCTACTAGGGCTATAATAGTTGAATGGGTTCACCCCACAAACCACTAATCTAGTCAAGGTTTACTCCAAATACCATTAATAAAACAATATCATTTATTGAACTGGGTCCACTACCCATTCACATCATATATATCATGAGAAATAAATAATTACACAATGAATTGGATAGATATATAGGTCCCACACTTTATATAATTAAAATCATATGTTTTTATCGAACATGATCATAAAACATTCACCATATAAAAATATTGAGATAATACGGGTTTCAAAAAAAATTATTCGTATCATAACATGTTAAAAAGTGACATGTTTTGTAATCAATTAATCATTTCATATATACCATAACCAGTTGAAAGAGAAGACGGTTTCCTAAGAAAATTATCTTCGTATTACCTGTGGATGTGAAATAGTATTAAAAATATATATTTTCATCATAAATCCTTCTTATAATGAATAATTATGTTTTATTTGGATCATATTACCTGTAAAAAATAAGTAACAACAATGGATTTCATCTCGTATGGACCATAATTTTGAAATATAAATCACGTGAAAAGTTTAATGAAGAGTATATATTTATTTAAAAGTCACTTTTCATGAAAAAATGTTCCTAAGGTATTTTGGAAATCAATTTCATTGAAAATAAACTTGATAAAATATAATGAAATATTATAAAATTATGAAGTCATAATGTACAAAAATAAGGTACAATTCGTATAAGTTAAAATAATGATTCCTTTCACATTTTTGGTAAAAGAAAAATGGTATTCATTTGGAAAATGAAATAAAGATTACATTAAAAATATTTTCAAGGATGATGATGAGGGGAGGTCCTCAAAAATACTATTGTGATTAGCGTTATATTGAGTCCACTATTCCTTGATGCTCTCTGACCTCTTCAATCAAGTATTTTTTTTCATTAGATCATCAAAGTAAGATGAAAAAAGGAGGGTTTCAGACATAGGTATGGTGGTTCTTGTGAATCCACCTAGGATAGGACTTTTGGGGAATCATGTTTCAGATCTGGTTGTTTAACTTCCAGTTGACCTGTTGAAATCAATTTGGTTGTTTTCCTCAAATATGGGAATTCCAGATCATGTATTTTCTATTCTATCTTAGTTGTCAAAGACATTGTGGCCCATTACCTTAGATCTAGTAATTTTAGTTCTAGTTTCATCTCTTTCGATAGAGAAGTTGAATGACGAATTGTGGTTTATTGACATGGACCTAGATGTTTCTTCAATGTCATAGATTGCTCTCATTGATACCCTGAATATGTCAGATCCATCTATCTCTAGAGGTCCTATAGATTATTTCAATCCAGTTGATCTTCAACCATTGATTGATGATCGAAAGAGGGTTGTGATCCAAGATAATCTATTTTGGGATCATCTTTTAAGGGTTCATTTTTCCTTTTGCAACAAGATAAATTGTAATCGTATTTTCACAAATTTTAGGTGTTCCTCTTCCAAGGTCATGAAAAATAGTTTTTATGAAATTTTTGAATCCAATAAAAATTTTAATGCATAAAGACTCAATATTTTTAAGAAGTTTATTGTTTCAAGGATGAATTTTCATGGTCAGGTTAATCCATGGAAGATTGAATGTCTGAATAAGAAGTTTTTCCAAATCTAGGTCTTTAGTGGATAGAGGATCACCTTAATTGGTAAGGGGTTCTTTAATATTGTGTTACTATAGGACGAAGTAAAATCTAGAGCATGAGGATTAGATTGTATTTCTCGTAAACCAGTAATTTTAAGGATAAAATATTGGGATACCATATTTAGTACTTCAATGATTAAAAACTCTATAACCTGGACATGGATATGAAATCACAATCTACCATGGTTTCTTTGGAATTATCAATTAATGTAGGATATTTCCTCTGTTGTTGCACCCCCAAAAGTATTTGACAAATAACCAAATATTTTATACTTGTATAATTTTTCTTGAGTACTTGTGGAAGATTATCAATGTAAAACTCTAATTGATTTGGTTCTATGTATTTTGGTTGATCAATTATTAGAAAACTTAATTGAGTTTGAGAATAATCTTTCCTTTTCTAATATTTGTCTAAATAAAGGGCTCTTGACTATATTAAAAATGGTCACTCTATTGTAGATTGTAAATTTACTATTCCATTCTATTAGAAGATGAACGATGGGGAAGGAATTAATCCCCTGATGGAGGATATTACTAGTTAGGTAGTGGCTAGTGATGTTCAACCAATGGGTAAACTTACTGTTGAAAAATGAAATTAGAATAATTATGGGCTTGATGATGTAATTTTCACATATGGTGTCATAAAAATTCATGATGAAAAATTACTCCAGTTAATGCCTATATACTGAGCTCCGGCAAGCAAATATTTTTTTATATATTCTTTCCAAGAGAACGTCTTCACATGATGAGGGCCAGAATGTTGTGGTTGAAGGTATAGGTAAACATTACCTGGAGAATTCAATAAATGTATCCCTATCGAATGCTCCTGATGATACAATGGGTTGATGGGATTCATATTGGACCCTTAGAGAGAATGCAGAAATGCAAAAGGTTACCATTATTCTGCTGACAAAAAATGACATCCCCCATTGTGATGTAGGGTATGTTGAAAAAATAAAAATTATGGATGATAAAATTGCTAAATTTGGTGGGGGGTGATTTATAAGGGACATGGAAGATTCTAAGGACATGGAAATGGGTTTTTCATCAAATATCACATGGCCAATGATGTGTTTGAGATTATTGGGCTGCAATATGGGGACATGAACCTTTTATGAGACAAATCACTATGGACCAACAATATCTTAGGGATAATTATTTTATGCTCATCAATAAAAATAATTCACTGTCATAGTGGGAATATGATGATGATGATTCATATCATAATTATGGGGATTCCTTATTTTCTTTCATTAAAATTTTTTTATGTATGAGGTCTTGTCTCTATTTTACCTCATCCTTGTTTCCTTTTTCATCTTAATTTTTGAATAAATTTTTTAAGAGTAGACTGACCTATCTCCAAGACCATTTGAGCAATAAAATATGAAAATTTATAACATGGGTAAAAAATATTTAATTAATCATTTTAATAATGTTATAAAAAATCTTAAACCCATTGAAAAAACCTAATATTGGAAGGAAAAAGAGTTATAGACCTTTGATAGAAATAAACAAAACTTTTCTTTCAAAACATTCTTAATAAATCATTATTACATAAAGTTTGGAAAATTAATTGGAAACATGAATTTTCATGAGATAATGATATAAAATTATATATCATCATTTTATTTAGAATGGATCATAATATTTTACCATATGAAAAATAATAAAAAACAATCATGAGAAACGATGATATTGTAATATAAAACTCTTACCACTTTGGTATCATTGAGTCATAATTCCCATAGAAGAATAAAATTTATAAAAAGTAAAATATAACGAGAATAAATATATTAATTATATTAAATTTAAAATGTGTTTTATTTACACATAAAAAAATTTATATGTGAACAAAATACGATATGTCTCATGGAATGAATATTGAGAGACAATTCCCATACCCGATGTTTTTAAATATTTTATACACATTAAAACATACTATATAATAAATATAGTATTATTATTAATATTTTAAGAAAACAAATTATATATATCATACCATATATTAATTTCTTTTGACATTTTATAAAAATTTTATTATAAATTCCATGTTAATGACATGTTTTAAGCAATAAAGGCTTTTTTCTATGTATGTTTTGATTTTGTATTTGTATTTATCTTACTATGATCATTATTAGATCATAGAAATAATTATAAAAATGATTTAAATATCACAAATATTCATTATATATGTTTCTATATTAATTCATATGATTTTTAGATAGAAAATGAAATACACCATTCAGGGAGACGGTAGTTCATACGTGCTCATGAATGTTGTTTCTATTTTCTGTATAGATTGAAGGGAATTTTTTTAAAAATATTTTACCATTACTAAATAAATTTTTCATATATATATATCATATTTTAATTAGAAACATATTTATTATATTACATGTATACTGTGAATAAATCTCATCACGTCGTGAGATGGATGATCACCATACACACGAGCAATGTTATCGTATTCCCACCGAATGGAATGTATAAAGTTATATGTAATAAAATATTATATATTTTAAATAATATAATATATATATATATATATATATTATATTTAACTAATCATTATATCCATTCATGACATGTAGCGATGGGAAGCGAATAACATTGGTTAGTGAGGCGGTTGTCCTCCATACATAGAAATTAAGATTTTGTATAACATTTAATAGAAGAGGATAGTTTTTTGTCATTAGCCTAAATAAAAAAAATTATGCATGTGGGAGATAATGACTCTATTAAGTCAACATGGTTTAATAAATGTTTATTAATGTGGGGTAGAAATAAAATAAAATTCTCAGTTAGGGGTGTTATATATTCTTTAGACTAATTATTTTGGTTTGCCCAAAAAGGATTCTCATGATGGATATATAAAAAATGTTTGGATAATAATAGATGAGGGATGTTGGGAATTGATATGTGATGGGCTTTTTGGAAGTAAAGGGTTTTGAATGTGTGAAAATGAGAGGAGTATGGGTGTATTTTTATAAGATGGGTGTCAGACTTGTAATTTTTAAAAGGAAAATGTGTACCCTTGTTTTTATTGTACCAAAGGCTTCCAAATGGTTTATTCATGAGATTATAATATTTATAGTTAAAATAGGACAAAATGGGTTTTGGATATCTATTTTTTAATTTTAACCCTTATCATTATTATTTAACGCCCTGCTAAACCCATTGTTTCATTAACCATAGTAAATAATTTTTGTTGATTTTACTATTCATTATGGTAAACAATTATGTTTTCGTTATTATATAAAATAAATTATTATTATTAAAAATATAAAATCCAATTTTTCAACATCCATTAACACAAGTTAAAATTTTTAATTTAAAATTTGTCTCATAGAGGCGTTGATAATTCCACTTTTTAAAGATAAAATGATCAAATGTGTAAAATATTTTTTTACAATAATTAAATATAAAAATTATTTTAATTATTTTAATAGTATTAATAGATATATAGTTTCTCTATTTTTACATTTAAATAAATTTTAAAATAAAATTTTACATCATATAAAATTTAAATGAAAATGGAGATTTCAATAATTACCAGTATTTTTCACTAATCACTAAAAGAGTTCTTTTTAGAAAACTCCTATAAATTCAACTTAATATAATTTTAACATGATTTTTTTTAAAAATGTTTTTTATTTTATAAAATTAAATTTCTTTGGGAGCTAAATTAATTTTATTATTTTTTATATTGTGAAATAACATACATTTAGAGAAATTGAAACATATATTGACTATATTAAAAATAAATATTTTTAATCAATATTTTTTGTTTATATAAAAAAATTAAACTAAATTTTAGAATGTAGTTATTAATATATTTATTTCTTCATTTAATTTCTGTGTTATAACTACATTATTTAAATAATGATATTAATTATTTTTTATGGTTCATTAAAAATAATTGGAGCGTGTAACAAAATCTAAAGTCTGTTTTATATATAAAACAAGAAATCAGTGAAATTTAATTTATTTGATGATAATAAAATCAAAAAATATATTTGTGTAAAATCATACCCCTTTTAAAATTAATTTTTCCCAAAAAAAATCACCCAAATATAATCAAAAGTGGAATATTCTTCCCTATAATTTCTACAATATCCCATATAGCTTCATTAACAAGGTAGTTTCTCCACAAAACATTTACCATGTTATTGGTATTTGTTTATTGTATAATCTATGTATGATCTAGAATCTCCACTACTTATTACAGTTAATAAATATCTACTACATTGGTATTACATTTTAGTCGAATATATTTGAAGGATTGTGTATGTAATTCCAAATAGGAGATACATGGAACATGTCATGAAAGTGAGATTGGTTTGGTAGAACTAACAAACAATAATATACCATCCTAATACAACCACTAATTTCAAAGGGAATGATATATCGTGGTATTATTATTCCATTATTTCCCAATCTCATTACCTTCTTCCATGAAGAAATTCTTGGATATATAGTTTTACAAACTTCAAACTCTAGATCACAACATCAATTAAAAGAATATCTTTTCTGTTGACTGTTATATTCCTTGATGTTCTTTTGAATGAATCTAACCACTTGTATAATTTATTCAGTCATCATATTCCCCACTATCTTTCATTATCTAGTTTATTTTGGGAACATTATGCCTCTAAACATCATTCTATAATTGGATTCAAAAGAAGTCATCTAAATGATCGAATAAAATCTATTGTTGTATGAAAACTGGACTAGAGGAAGATTTGGAAACCAATAACCATTTAATGACATATAAAATGATAAAATAATATCCTAGAGGGTTTGAATTGTTCTCTTAAACTGACCATTTGAATGAGGATGATTTTTAGTAATGAAACAAAACTATATCAATATCCAATTGAATGATTTTCCAACACATCGAGGTAAAACTCATATCCTGATTAGAAATAATGGAACGGTGTACTATAGTAAACTATACCACATCATTAACATATATTATGTAAATATTATTATGATATAAGTATACACAGGTTTTTATTAAGTGTGTTATCTTTTGAAGAAAATCAACAATAACCCGTATTGAATTTTTTCGATTAGATGTGTTGTATAGCCTAATGAAAATGTCCAGAGAAACATTTTAGCGTTTCCATTATAGTATGGGTATTGGATATCACATTCACTATGAAATTTTTTTTCTCATCCCTAACTTTCAGAAATTCCATGCACTTAGATAAAATCTCTGGGATATCTATCTTTATACCATCCGACCAAAATTTCTTTTTAAATATCTATAAATCTTTATATAGCTATGGTGAATAGATAATTAATAACTATTAGCATCCAATATAAACCCCCTCTTAAAATGTAGAATATATATAAGAAATATATGGTTCTAGGACCATATAATTCCATTATAATCATGGTTAAACTCAAGAACATTTATAACATCGTTTTGATGCTCTATATATTCCTTACATACCTATTTAATCATTAAAGGGATATTTGGGGGAACATTCAATTGAGAAAGATAAAATTTCTCCCCAACATTCCAGATATCCAAATAATTCCATTCAACATATAGAAATATTGGATCTTATATGATCCTCATCCTGGATAAGCTGACATGATTCTTTCAAAACAAGGTAGCATCCACATTTTTCGCATTCCCATACTGATAATGTATTGAGTATTCATAATCATTAATCAACTCTAAGCATCATTGATAGTGTACATTAAAATCCTTTTTTGTGAATATTTACATTAAGAATTTTTCATTAGTATATATATTTCAAACATCTCATAATTAAAATAACCCCTGTATATATTTAATGAAAAAATTACCATAGCTAAAATCAAATATTGAGTTGGTTAATTTTTCACTTGAACATTCAATTTTCATGAGGTATAATCTATAATAATTTTTTTACTTATAGGAACAAAAAATACCTAATTGAATTTAATGCTAATTATTACAAATCCCTATTAGCTCTATGGTAATGTATTCATGGGTGACCAAACTAATATTTTTTAGTTCCATGAAATTTTTCTCACATTCAACTATATAGATGAATGATGATCCCATAGGAGTTTACATGGTAGGTATAATAGGTATTAATAATTAATTCCCCAAAACCATAAATAATATCAATATAAACCATGAATAATATCGATCATAGTCACCATGGTTTTTCTGGACCAACATATAATTGCCCATGTCTTCAATCTGTTGATTGATATACACTCACTTGATATTATATTACCCAAAATGAATCCTTTTGTATCCAAAATATATTTTTTGTACATTTTTCATATATTTTCTCCTTCCTTAGGTCTATAATTACTATCCTCGTGTGATCTTAATTCTATTCCATTATATTTGATTAGATAATAATATTCTCTATAAATACAACCAATAATGATTAGGGTAATCACTAAAGACTATATTCATTAAATCAATAATGATATTGGGGGCATTAGAAATACCAGATGACATCACTATATTTTAAAAATGGGAAAACATTTACATAATTTTATGAGGTTAATATCCTTATTCATAACCCTAAATTGATGATATCTAAAATAAAGTTCAATAAAAGAAAATAATTTTTCATCCTACGGTTCATCAAATTGGTCATCAATATGGCGTAGAGGATAATTGTTCTTGATTCTGATCTTGTTTATATCCTAAAAATCATTGAATAATTTCATTGATCAATATTTCATTAAAAAATAGTTTTAACCCACGGAGACATAGTTGGGAATATGAATACCATGATAAGGTTCTCTTGGATTTTATTTTTTCAAATCCTTTAATTCAACTAGGGAAATTCTAAATAGAGTATTCAGAATTCAAGTTCTAGTAAGTATGAGTTATATTGGGAATTCAAAATTACATTTAGGTTAAAGGATAGAATAAATTGCTATAAATACATTAAAAACCCCTTCACAATAGAAGAATCATCGATTTTGTGTGTCTATATATTTATATAACATAAACACCCCACATAAAAAATGAATCAAAACCCATTCAATAGATTTGATTTACATTATAAGTTAATACTAAATGTCACACATATTTATAATTATATATTATTTTTTAATATCAAATGATACTTTCCTTCTTCTGAAATTTCATATAATTTAGGTTGATGAATCCAATATGTGCCTAAGACAACATAAAATTCATCAATAGGAAGAGTTGCTAGGTTTAAAGGAAGAACATCCTTACAAACATCAAAGGGATAAGAAATATACAGTTAATAGGTGATCATCGTACGATTAGGGGTGTTCACTAGTAATTATACATCAAATTGATTTAGGGTCAACATAACAAATTTATAAATTTTTTCCATTATAAAAGAATGGGTAGATCTACATTAAAATAAAATATTAGTAGTTCTATATTTCATGGTTAGAATACCTTTAACAACATCATTATTATGCCTCTCATTAGAAATAGTGATCATATGTGATTCCCTTTTTTATTTCCTTAATAGGTTTTAGATGTTGATCATCGTCATTGAAATTAGATTTTGTTAAATTTTTATCATAATCCGTATACTAATTTTATTTCAATCATTCGATTTTGTGTGGTCTATTCTGTTGATATTTCTCTCTATTTTTTTCATTAGTTTACTTGTTCCCTTAAAATCATTAATCTATTTCCCGATGACAATAACTATCACACATAAATAATTTACTAGCACCATTAAGACAATTTCTTCTTTGTTTCATCCAACACATTGATCATAATTGAAATATCATATTATTCTATCCATGTTATATATATTTTCCATATAATTTAATTATTCATATTTATATAAAAACCAAGGACCCGAAAGGTAATAGTGTCTCCATTTCCAAATTAATAGAATATAAATCAGTTTCTTTATAAAGTATGGTGTATCTTATCACTATCCCAATTATAATAATTAGTTTTTAGACACTCAAAAATAAATCTTCCTTACCTTTTGGTTAAAGGATAATAACAATATAATACCTATCATGTCTAGTTAAATTCTCTTCATATGTGGAAATGTACTCATCATTATTTTTTATTAGATCATGGAACTCCTCCTCCATCTTTATGAAAATAATATAAGTAATGACCTTATTGGAATCATGTTACTGAAAACACTTCAATCTATGGAATATATTTCATCATGATAACTTTTATTTTCGATGATATCTCACCATTGATCCACTTAACCTTCTAAACAATTGAAAAACAATTTTTATTTTACATTTTCGAAATATTACGTAATTAAATATTTGTATTTTGTGGTTTCGATCTATTACTCCTAAACTAGTGAATCAATAGTTAAATTGAATGAAGGTTGATTTTTTGACATGATGGACTCAAAAAAATATTGTCATATTTATTGATCATTTGTGTGTTCAGTATGATTCATGTCTTGGGAATGTTGTATGATTATAGGAATGAGATATTTCATTCTGGATCATAAAATTCTTAGAATCTTAGGAGTTCAACCCTTTAATTTGTTTGTCACACTCATAATCGACATGGTATTTTTAGGTTCCATCCATTCACTAATACCAAAAAAATGTGTATTAAACTATAATAATACTGGGTAACAATATTATAATGAAAATTAAGTCCTAGGATGTATAAATTATGAAACCATATATTTAATATGTTCCAAATTTTGATTTTATTTGGCAATTAATAGTTATCATATATTTATATACTTCCTGATTGATCATATATACTCTATAAAATTTAAAGAATATCCCATATATGTGTCATACCATGTTTTCAGCTGGGCCCTTGACCATGCAGCAGGTGATGATCAAGTATATTTAAATACACCATTTTTTGGATTTATTACCCCTATGTACCTATATGAGATATCCCAATAAACTTTTCAGTATCTAGCTTTAGATATAATTTATTATAAAACCATTTATCTATCCATTACTAATATTAGAAAATAATTCCTATAGTTTATATCATCCTTAGTCTTATACTTATATATGTACATAGGGATCTCACTAATGATTCTTCATCCTAGATTCCAATTCATTACTAAACATATATTCTGATACCAAATTTATAAAATTATGATTTTCATAAATTGACTTCATATGTTTCATAGATGAAATTTTATTATATTACACAAGCACGCCCTATAGGATATTAAAGTCCTAAAGACATTGGAAACATAAAAACACAAACTACAGGTTCAAAGGAGAACTAAATCATCTCACACTGTGTTTTTTATAGCTAGATCACATAATATATATATCATAAAATAAACATTTCATCCTAAATGGAAAAATGAAACATAAGAAAGTGTGATCTTAAATTCCCAGTAAGGGTGAAAACCATATATATATAAGCATAACACGAACATTTGGGTATGAGAACATGATAATAACACATGAAAACCAAAACTTCCATATCAAAGATCATAATCATGAGTCACAAAAAAAATATTGGATGTTAATATTTCATGAATATTATGGTAATGAACGAACATGAGACTTGTGATATTAACATTGGTAGAAGACATAGATATTTGGAATACACATAAGTATATAAAATAATTTCTATGTTAGTTGTAGATTAATACCTTGGATATAATAGTGGAAATGAACCACTCCCCAAACCATCATTGTAGTCAAGGTTCACTCCCAAAAATAGCATAGCATACAAACTCCCTTATATAAATGGGTTCACTCCTTATTATAATCATTTCCATCTAATGAGATATAAATCATTTCACATTTCATTGGAGGGAGATATAGGTCCCACCCAACACATAATGAAAATCTTATGTATGTTTACTAGAATATCCTAAAAAATTCACTCTATAATAACCCATGAAATGAAATTGGTTTCATAAAAATTTGTTCATATCATAACCTTTGGAAATGAGACATGTTTAATAAAAATTTCATAGTTTTATCGTATTATAACCCATGTCGAAAGAATCAGGATTCATAAGAATATTATTATTGTATAAACTATGGAAGATAAGCGTGTTTCATAAACAACTTTTCATCATTAACCATACATATAAATAATGAGAATGGTACACATGGATCTTATACCCATTAAATTATATGTAAAATTAAATGATGTTATCTTATATGGAAAATGATTTTGAATGATAAAACATGTGTAACTTTTATTGGTGAAGATAACATTTCATTAAAAATGACATTTTAAAACAAAAAATTCATAACATAATAATGATGTTACTTTAATTGAAAAATTAAAGTATTATTTAAAAAATTATGGGTTTATGAATCCGATAAATTCTATATATTCTGTACATGTTAAAAGAAATATATATCTGGCGTTGTCTATAAAATCCTTACGGGAATTGATTATAAATTTAAATAAATATTCCTTTAAAAACATTTTGTAAAAAATATAAAACATATATAAATTATTTTAATAAAATCATTTAGAGATTTTTAAATAAATTTTTCCTCACTTTTAGAAAACATGGATTTGGAATGAGAACGGTAGGTCGACTGAAGATAGAAATAAATTTTAGTTTTCTGAATAACATTATTATCAACACATTAGTAAATAAAGGTTGAAAAATATATTAAAATGTTATTCTAATGAAATAAAAAGATAATAGTAACACTCATGAGTTTATTGATAGAGGTTTTATAATATTTTATCATCAGAAACATAATCATAAAATATCTCAATAAATGATGACATTGTAATATAAAATTTACCACTTTTGTACATCTAAATCATAATATCAATAAATAAAAATAAATAAATGAAATAATAAATATATTGGGAATATATAAATTCATGATATAAAATTTTAAATGTTTTGTAAACAAACCTCATAGAAGAAATATAATTACATAATATAAAATATGTCTTAAGGGATAAAAGTGGATAAAACATCCCTTACACTCAGTATTGACGACCTTCATACACATTCAATTATCTTATATATTAAATATAAGTCCATTATATATCTATCAAAAAAGAAATTATATATATATATATATATATATATATATTATATATCGTTTTTATGAACTTTTATTTCAGGTATATTTATAATTTCATGACAATGTCATGGTTTGGACAATAACTGCTTTATTTTTTCTGTGTGTTTTAATTTTTTAGTTTTGGTCCTCATAATTTGATCATAGTAACATAATCAAAAATATATATACCATGATATAAATATAATTTATATTTATTATATATATTTTTATATTAATCTATAATATTTGAATATAGAAAATGAAATACAATATTTGTAGATACGGTAGAGCATACGCACACAATAACCTTTTATACATTTTATTGAAATATTTGACATTGATAAATAGTATATTACCATTCAAAAATAATTATTATGTCATATATATAACATATTTTTTTATAGCTATATTTTTACCTTCTGTGTCAAGCATGAATGGATCACATCACTTCATTAGGTGGTAGTTCACTATACACACAAATAACGTTATTGAATACTGAAAAAATCAAAATAATTATATTATAAGTGATATGAAAATTAAATATTTATAATAAAATAAAAAATATAATAAATAAAAATTTAAAATATTAATATATCTAGTATTAGGATTTGTTGACTTGAAACAAACAACATCTGTTCATGAGGTGGTAGTTTCATATTCACAAGAATGATGATTTCATATCCCATTTACTGGAATATTAATTTTATTTAGCTCATGATATTAAAACCAAAACATATTCTTATATAGGATATAATAATTATATTATATCACCATGGATTAATAAAAATTCAAGGTGGTAAAGGAGAAAATAAAAAATAATTTTTGGATAGTGGTGTGGCATCTTCTTCAAACAACATCTATTGGTTTACACCAAAAGGAATATTAGGTTGGATTTATGTAAAAATAAAGATTCTAGACTGATATGAGACATGTAAGTACTTTAATTGGATATTTAGTTTCTAATCCAAAATGGGTTTCAAGTATGAGGTAGAGAGGACGAGGGGTAGCATTTTATAAGTGCGGGTAGTGAAGTGCTTATAATATTTGAAAATAAATTGGTTTACCCACAATTTTCTCTTACCAAATGGCACAAAAATGATACATTATAGATATTTTTAGAGATACGTTTTATATATAGACATCCAATGGGAATTGAAAGTCTTTTGGGATTTATTAATCATTATAATTTTATTTTACCCTTATTAAACACATTTTTTTCCCATACAATATTATATAATTTATAATTTTTTAACTAAATATTATTATGAAAAAAATAAGATGACCATTCCCAATTATATAAATTATTATTATTCAAAATATAGATTATATTATTCCCAATTATATTCACTAACCTATATAAATTTATTTCGAAATTAATCTCAATTACTTGATAAAAAATTTTGTTTTATAAAGAGATCATTATCAAATGATTGAATTATTTTTATTTTAAAACTCAAATGAAAATGAAACTAGTGAAATATATTTTATTAATAGAAATAAAATTTAAGTAATTTTACTTTTCAAATGATTTTAAATAAAAAATTAACAATGTAAATTATTTATGTTATATGAATATTTTAAATTATGACCAATATTATTCACTACTCATTGAAAAATTTATATTTTTAGAAAAATTCAAAAAAATAATAATAAGATAATTTTTAAATTATTCTATAATTAAAAAAGTTTATTTTCTCTAATTGATTTTCAGAAAATGAAAAATTAATTATATTGTTGTTCGTATAAATATATAATAAAACATTTTTTTACAAAATAGTTTTTTGAAAACATATAATGGAATTATCAAAAATTAACCACCTTTTTATCAATATGATTTATATGTAAAAATATTTTATAATTAATATTTAAGAATTATTCATATCCAATTATATTTATACATTTAAATTTTAGTTTATAATGATCCTACTAAAATAATAATATACAATGTTTATCATGGTTTGTTAAAACTTGGTGTTACATGTAAAAAAATCTATACTTAGTGTTTCTGGTAACAAAATATATCAATGAATTTTAATTTATTCAAAAAAAAACTAAATTTATAAAAACATGGGGCTTTACAATATTTCAATTTTATTTTTATTTTTTCAATTAAGAAAACATTTCAAGCCCTCTAGAATCTTCCCTTTACCTTTTAAAAAAATAATTATTAATGTAATAATTATTATTTATTGTGATTATTTATTTAAATACTATTAATTTGTTATTTATAAAAATATGTTTCTATTTTTAAAACATTAATAGAGTAATATAAATATCCAATAATAAATTTTCAAAGTATGGTAAAGAGATATACCTTAAAAAAGGGACTCGTAGGAGGAGTTTGATATAATATTTTCATAATTCTTTATTAAATGAAATATTGAATAAATTAATAGGTAAATACTGTATAATATTATATATTTAAAGATATATATATATATAACATTATTATTCATAGTTTTTTCTATGAAGATTCTCTCCATGTAGAAACATTGAATTTTTTTTATAATATAATATCATTGGAGGTATAGGAACTTTTTTTCTAAACTATACTTGATTGGGAAATAATTTGACCATGCCCCATTTATTTTATTATCTATTTAAGATAATAAATAACAGAAAATTGCAAGATTTAATTATTCAAGGATTTAGTTAAATGTTATTAAAATTGACAGAGAAATTATGCATTATGATGGGGGGAATTAGTGTCAAAAATATCATGAAAATTTTCCTTTATGATAAAATTAAAAAAAAATTATTCAATATATATTCTCTCCCAAAAAATAACCAAATGTAGGGTTATTTTGGTGATGTATATTGAAAGGATTCCCAAAAATAATCTTCTTTGAAAAAACATCAATGAAGTTAAATTTCATATAAAATTATATTAATGATTTTTTAAAAATACAATCTTACAATACAATTCCATCATTAGAAAATTTAAAAGGAATACTCAGTTTGATTTTTCAAGTTCAATTTATTTAATTAAAATATTTTTTTCTTTAATATTTTTTTGTAAAATATAATTTAATACAATTTAAAACTAATTTTATACAATAAAAAAATCATTACATTATTTAAAAAAAATGAAAAACTTAGAACCTCATTATTACTCCCTTTTGTATAAGAGTTGTCATTTCCTACCATTATATATTTTCACCATGGTATTCGGACTCTGGATTTTCATAAAATTAATAAAACAATAAAATAGTTTTAATTACCGATTAAAAATAATGATTATAAATAGATATTTATTGAAAATAATAATAAAGCTAATTGTTCAATAATTAATCACTTAATAATGTTGTTAATAGTGATTAACAATTTAATTACTAATAATTAACTATTATTAATATTTACATAATTATAACTTCTGATGTATTAATAAAAATAATTCTAATTATTAATTATTAATTATTACTTTAATTAATAATAATATTAACATTTTAATTAGTATTATTAACATAATTAAATTTGTAAATTAATTACAAATTTAATTTTTAATTATATTATTAATTTTTAATATATTTTTACATAATATTATAAATTTATTTTTAAATTTTTATATTAATATAATTAATATTAATATTATAAATATATTTATTTTTATTCGGTTGATGGGATTAGAAAACATAGATACACACATTTACCCCAAGACACTTGAATAGATGAAGCATCATCCCACAAATCATTGATTGTTTGACACTAAATGGAAAATTATTTTACAGAAATTGTCTGAAGTTCATCATATTGGTGGCCCATCATCCCATAGCCAAAATACCAATTAAACTACTTTAACTACTAGATTTTTCTTACAATTACACATTGACTATTTCCTAACATATCTATCATATCGTGCTTTCATCAACAATATTGTGCCCCACCCTTCTTCTACTGTGACCAAAAACATTCTACTCATAAATAACCTATAAATTATCCCTAAATGAGGATGATAGGATTTGATCCACTATTAGATACTGAATTATATGGTGAATTTAAAACATATATAATCCAATAACATTATATTAATAATTTATTAATTATTAAAAAAATAATTAGTAATACGTATTTAATTACAAATAATTAGTAATGTAGATATCATGTTGACAGTTCTACAAAGAGGGGCTGAATTAGTGGATCATTTTAACATTTCTTATTTTAATATTCAAAATTCATGGATGATTAAAACATGATCCTTTGTCTCTATATTATTTCAACCCCACCCAATTATAGTTTAAAATATAGATAATGTGAATATAAGGGTTCAATGTAAAATCCAATTATTTGATTTTTTTTAATTACCCTAATCATCGATTGTACAATATATGTTCAAGTAGATACCCCAAGGAACATTCATCACCGATTAGATTATATTCCCACTAAGAACAATTTCATGGCCTTCAAACTACCCCAATACAATGTTATGAGCCAATTGTTCTTTTTCTCCTCAATAATTATAATACACTATCTATTTTATATCTCCCACCACCAAATAAATACTGGATCACCTAGTTTTCCCATGTATAATATTAGTATGATCTTAAATAACTAATGAATATATCTTCTAATATCATACAATTTTTCCAAATAAGTTATTATCTTGTTCCTCTATGTTTTCAAAATACCCAAGAATGATTTATTTCATCTACTACCAAAGAACACATAACTGTGGAATCTTCTTCTCTCTATGATACTATTGTGTATCAGTTTCTAAGAAATTATATTCTCGCCAACTACTTATATAATGTTGAATAATTCATAATTTTATAAGGATTGTTCATTTTCAATTCATTTTCTACATATTATACTCTAACCTTTTAATTATTCATCGACTATTTTGTGAATTTTTTTAAAAAAATTAATTTTTAAAATCCTCAAAGCTAAAAAAAACATTTAAACATCATTTTAATCTAAAATGTAATACCAATTTTAAATATCAATTATATATAAGTTTAATCCATATTCTAGATTCTTATTTCAATAATATTATGACTTATGTGTTTCCTTAACCATGTTTTATTTTAATATCATATTTTAATTCCCCACACAATCCTATACAATAAATTCTCTTGAATCCTTATCCATGTGTTCATAGTATCATACATTTTTTACTTTTATGAATGGATTTTGTGGTTGAAATCCTCTTAACTATAGAAAAACCATTTCTCCTCTACAAGCATCTCATTTGGTTTGACATTTCATACAATTCCAAGATAAAATTTGGCTTAGATATCATCTTTATGTTTGATTCTAGTTATGATATAATCATGAATTATTTGAATTGATTCATAATTCATCAAATTATTTAATTTCAAGGACTCCCAACATGTTCTCAAAGTCCATTTATTCTATATGATGGTATTTTTTTAACCTTACAGGTGCTTAATCAACTAAATATTACACTTTTTGTGTGACTTTTATTTTTTGTAAATGGATATCAATTGTTTCCAATTATTACCAATTAAATTGAATGATTTCCTTGATTTCAATAAGTTTATGATGTTAAAAACAATATGTTTCTAAAAGGATTGGATGCACCATTAATTCTTGGTAATGAAGTGAATATATCCAACATGACTAGGAGAATAATATTGACAAAACTCAAATAATATTATCTTAAAGAATTTATTTTGAAGACACTGAGTGTAATTGTAATGTTTATTTAATTGGGTCAAATGTCAAACAAGTGTGTCAATTAATCTTATTGTGACACTTTTTTAATACATTTATAAAAGGACGTGTTAATAATATGTATAAAAAATTTCATTAAAATCATTATTACATGTGGATATTATTAAAAGGATGTTTAAATCCTTAGTACATGAGTATGTTATTTAAAGAACATAAACAACTATATCAATTTTATGAGGAATTTATGACTAATTTGATAGAGTGAATAATAATTAATAGTGTCTTGGAGTTCTAAATAATATTCTTACAAGTATTATATTAATATATTTTTAGTGGAAATTACATATATTATAAAAAAACGTGATATTTAAATAAATCACATTGGATATATTGATAATCATTAATTTTGTACCATGCTTAAGCAAATGGGATTGCTATCATGTGAAATTATTCACAATGTAATAAGTGATTTTTTGGGTGTAGTAATGTGGACACATAGTTCCCATAAGTGAAGAAACACTTTACAGTAAAGAATATTACTAGTTCTACAAAAAAGGTGTGGCACATCCTGATCAGGGTGACTATGTAATATGTATCCATGTGGAAAACCTGGTGTGAGCAAATGTTGTTGAAAAGATATTGTTAGATTTAATTCCAGGGTATACAAACAAATTTCAAATGTGGGGCTCCTATAGATGGATAATGTCCAATAATTTAAAGACATGCATAATAAGGATGGCCAATATATCGATTTATTTTGAGTTTTTTTTTTCATAACTACGTGTCTACCATAATACTAAATAAGGTTTTCCTCCACAATACATCAACATCATTCCTTAACACAACCTAATTTGGGTTATCACTAATATGATTAATCCTGGACCACTTCATAGATCAAACAAAATCTATTTAGACATGCTCGATCAGCCAAATACATGACGGTAATATTTATCATCCATTCATGATATAATTTGGATAATGATATTTGGATGAATATAAGTGATAATTCAAGAAGTCCATTTATGAATCTGATATCATGAATGTGATCAACTAAAGGTGATACATGCTGTTATCATCACATTCATGTGATAATCTAATCACCAAATAAAATAAACCATATTTTCGATGGAATATAATGTTTGAGGAATATTTTGGAATCAAGTGATCTTTTAGATGTTAAAATAAGGTAAGAAGAGAAATATTTTCGGTGGAATTTTATTTGGTTAATAAATGTTGTAGTGGTGGTGAACCTCTCCTATCAATATTGTACCCCAAGGTAAGGATACAAGGCTTCCATTCATGGATTTATCATAGAGATATCAATTTTAGAAAATATATTAACTCCTTGAATTATATTATAAAATGATATAGAGAGTTCTATGTGCCACTCAACTATGTGAATAATTGAGTTATGTGAACAACTATTCTGAATTGAGGAACCAACTATGAGCCATAAATGGCTATGTAATGGAGAAGGAAAAATCAATACATCTATTTACATGATGATTAAAACCTTATGTATACTATAAGAGATCTTCAAGTCCAGTTATACATAATGGTGTTTGAGACATTCTATAATTAAAAACATATTTAAGGAAAAATAATAACTTGTACACTTAAAATTGTTATTTTCAAAATGAAGAAGTTCTATGTAACTTGTTTTTGTTATGTGAAAAAGATTTTCTATAAACATGGTCTAGCATATTTGAAGAGTATGGTTGGACTTTTGAGCATCAAATAATCATCTATATTTGTGAATGATTCATGAAATAATATTCATGGAATTATATTCATATAAGAAGAAAAACTTTTTTGGATGAACAAATTATAACATGTGAGTTCCCAAGTGCATATACCTGATCCAAGTGTAGATAACTAAATGAAAAATTCAATTTTTCCATCATCACATGAATGTGATTAAAAATACATTCATGATCTTGGCCACATGAAAACATATATAACCCAATAAATTAAACAATACATATAATAAATACATAGTGTGAGGGCATAAAATATTACTAATAATATTTTCATGTCATATGGTTTGGAATAATTGAGTTGATATTTATACAAATAAGATGAATTATAGTTGTGTATTTTTTAATGAATTTATGTTATGTAATAATATTCTAGTATGAAGAGAGAGATAGAGTATTTATCATCTAGGATAGATTTTTTAAATTATAAGAATACAATGAAGTTGGGGATAACTAATGGAGTGTAAGAAGCAACTGGAGAAAGACAAGATTAACCAAAGTAATGAATAAAGAATCTACGAAATGACCAATAAATATTCTTCATCAGTTGAAAACAAAAAAAATCAATAAGGATCATATATAAAACTACTATACTAAGAAGATTTTATCAAATGATGTAGTGGTACATGAAAAATAGGTAACAGATGATCAAAAAGAAAAAGAAGGGTCTATATAGATGCTTTAAAGAGCTTTCTAATCATTTTCTATTAACTAATGATGGTGAAGAACAAAAAATTGATAAACTATATTAGGATGAATTATCATTGGATAAACATTATTATAAGGTTAGATTATATATAATGATAAAATATATGATTATGTGAAAAGGTTTTGAATAAAGGAAATAAAATTAGAGTTTATTGGAATTAACTATTCGTGCAAAAAGCTGAAGAATAAGGAAGTAGATAATAAAGATATATTGTGAAATCCAACATGTGTATCAATAGTTAGGGTGCATTTTTGGTGTTATAAATTACCTTAAAAATAAGATGGAGAATGTATTTAATGGAAGTATTATGAAACATTGAGGACTCACAGGTTATACTAGGTTATCGTCGGTCTAGGGAAGAAGGATTTCTTCCCCCATACCCCCCAACATCAGTGTAGATAATAACACATTGTTTATTGATTATCTTCTCTCAACAGAATTTTATTTTTATCACATTATATTATTGAATTCATTTACTAGACACCACCACATTAAGTTAGGACTTGAACTTCTTATTAAGTAGTGAACCATGTAAAAATATTATGTTCCATATTTTATGATAGTTCATATATTTTACCATGGTTTATAAATGAGAATATGAGAATTAAGATCCTAATAGGTCTAAGAGGTAAAATATAGGCAAATTATAAATGGCTAAAAATTACTTGATCTGGTTTACTACCCCTCTATGTGTAATTATATGTTGAAGTGGTCCTATTAATTGGTATCAAAGGGTGGTTAAACTATATTGGACTCTATACATTATAATTATTGAAATTTGATGATTTCAATTTCATTATTTTTTTAATAATTAAGTTTATTTTTGTTGTATATTCGATTATATTTTGAAAAAAATCCTTTATCTACTAAGACTATATTGAATATTGGAATGAATGAAAAAATAATACTGAATATTTCATCACGCATTTATAATTAATTGGATGTAATTGCTTCCCTATTCCATGGTAACAAATAAAGAAGACTAAGATTCGAAACTGATTAAAAGGTGGATATTTTTTTCACCTAGGAGTGGGAAAAAAATTCCTACCTTGTTTGAATAATAAAATTTTGCTGATCGTGATGTATGTGAAAATTCTTGTATAATTTCAAATTTAGGAGAATATTATTTCATATTCGGTGGTGATAATACATCAACAAATTCTTAAGATATATCAGATTTTAAATTGAGATATATTATGTATTTTTTCCTAAATAAATAGTTTATCATTGATTGGATTCATTCCAACATACAGGAAATGTCACCCAACTATAATAAAATTAATATAATAATGTGAATTATATTCAATGAAATTTTCTAATATTCATATATCACTATAAGAATGTTGGAGCATTTAGTGTATTAATAATGGATATTGAAAAAAACTCCTCAAAGTTTGAATTCTTGTGGATGAATAAAAATGAAATGAATGATGGATTCATGAATAATCTAGAATATAATATCCCTGCACTTGAATAATATTTTAAAAATAGAATTGATTTCAGGGACATTGGATTAGAAGTGAAATCCAAGAAAATCAATGAACATGACATTTTGGTAGAAAATATTATTAAGAAACAAGAATATGACACTATAATAATTAATAATTATTATGATGAAATTGGTATTATGATTTATAGTCCTAAGATAATACTCAATACATAATGTCAATAATTGGAATCTATTTTAGAAATTATTCAGAAAATCAAAATTGATACTACCCAAAAATATGAAAAATTTGTTTATGTGACTCAATGCATAGTGGAGGATTCAATGGATGTAATTACAACAATATTCAATAATAAAATAATGAATTCATTTGATGTTAAATCAATAGATGTTTTATAGAAAATGTTATGATCTATAACACCTTGTAATAAATATTCAATAAATATTTTTATGAATAGTGAAATATTGATAGTAAATATATACATGTATAGATATAGAGGGAAGAAAAGAGGCCAACCACCATGGGTATAATGGAATAGGAAATGAGTTTGGAATATAGATCCCCATGAAGATCCAAACAGGGTTAGAATATGACTCAAAAACATTTTACATATGAAAAAATAAGATGATGGTGTCTGGGTCAACATTGGTGTTATAATGGATTCTGAAATTTTCCATTATATTTTTTATACAATCACCCATATTCTAAATCAAAAACTAATCCCACATGAATAGATATTAACCAATCTATTAATATGTAATATCAATAATGTATGAAATCTATTAAAACATCAAATAGATTTCTATACATTGAATATAATATTTATTTTAGAAAGAATAGTTATCATAGGATTAACATATTCTCATGTCAATATATATCTGTATTCGAAAGGAAAAAAAATACATATAATTTATCCTTTAAATATGCAGCATCCTTTGGATGAAAACATAATAATGTTTCTAAAAAATCTATTATGAAGATTTCAAGTAATAAAATGATAATTCCTTGGATTCAAAATATGAGAATTCGATGAAAAATACCGCATTGAAAATAATAATTAAGAATTATTTTTCATAAAATAACCCATGATGAAAATAAAAACATTCTATAAATGTTCGTAATGATATTACAGTTATCTAGATAGAGGATTGGAAAAATATGGGAAATAAAATAAGATTGTGTAAATCATAAAGTTAAAGGAAAAAAGAAAATATTCAACATAATGGTATAGATGTCTTTTGTGTTTGGTGGAACAAGTTTGAGAGTACTCTTGGAAATTGATATTCAATAATTCCTATATAAGAAAATTATTTAGAGAAGATGAAAGTTATACTAGGTAGTAAAATTGAATAAAATTATATTTATAAGAGAAATTGCACAAACAAAAAAATTGAAAACATGATATGATCCATACATCTTATATTAGAATTGATATTGACATGTAAATGTGTGAATAATGGATGAAATTTGGGTAATGGGTTATGAAAACTATTATTGTTCTCATTAACAAGCAAGGAAGAGCATCCTTATTCTCTAATCATTTGTGTTATTATGGTTTTATTTAAAAATATTAAATTGAATTAAAGGAGAATTATGACGGATAAAACCTTAGATAAGATATGGTTTACAAATGTGGTTATCCAAAAAAGGATGTCTGCATCCAACAATGTTTCTTATAATAGTTCACTAAATATTTTATTAATGGGGAATCCATTGTGATAATGTGACACTTGTAAAATTTAATGATAACCATATAAGAATGATTTTTTATACATTCACAACATAAAGACTATAAAATATCAATTGAAGATATTCATCATTATGAATATTTTCATCAATGTCTCGCTGAGCGGAATATAAGTACATATTGACGACGTTCCTCATAGAATTAGTTTCTCCTCAAATTCAAATTATTTATGAATTTTCCTTATGTAATTTATTTATAAAAGGTATATTAATTTTTATTTTATCCCAAATTTCTACTCAATATAAAAAAATTTACATAGTGGGGGAGAAATTTAATTATTCAATGATATAATAAAAATTTAAGTGCTCCATGACTACTTTCCTACTTTTAGAAATTGAATGTTTTTATCCATTTATTAAAATTAGAAAATTAGTTTTAACTTAATCAATACTAAAAAAATTCACATATCATTTAAACATCATAATATTGGAATAAAAGTGGATCACATTGAATATTTATGTATGATTTCTCATTTTATTAGGAATCATTATACAACAGAAAAGAAGATATATTTTTTCTAAATAAAATTATCTTACTGCCTATATTAATAATTAATCATCTAAACTAAGTGTGAACTTATGGACAAAACATATATTTAGAATGACCTCATTACAATTTCTAATAAAATTAATATTTAATTTAAATAGGATTAATAAAATGCTAACTAAATGTTTAAAAATATAATATTGAGATTTTTTACATATTGAAATATTTATGAAAGGGAAATTTTAAGGTACATCCAAAAAATATAATGGGGGAGATTGAAGACTCCACTTTAAGTGTGAGTTGTATTTTTTGTCCATGGATGTTATTTTATGTCAATGTTGGTCAATAAAATAGAATGGATTTATTGATGTAAGTATGTTTTTGATGTTTTGAAGGATAATATGAAAATATAATGTAACACACCCTATTTTTATGAAATATTATTTTGAATAAATTTTATTTTCCATGATATAATTCGTTATACATAAAAATTACTTTTAATGAACTAAAATACTATTAATAATATTTTTTAAATATCATTGGTATTAATTTTTCATTAATATTTATAACATGAATAAAAATCAAAAAAATTAAAAAATTATATATAAATGTTTTATATAAATAATCATATTAATAAAACAATAATTTTCATTAAATAATATATATGTTTTTAGAATACTTTTTTCTCAAAACAAAACATTTGTTTCATTTTGTGAACCAATAATAAAAGTACTCCTTCAAAAAAAATAGAAAATATAATTGAAAAATTAATTTTATTTCTTTATAATAAATTTCATACTAATCATATGGTAATTTCTTTTGATTTTTCTAAAAAGTTTATTTTTTCTATGAAAAGAAAAAAATACTAGTATTTATTAAAAACAATAATTTTAGTTAAATTATGTATAAGGTTTATTTTGTTTTAAAGTTGTTTTAAAATTAAAATATGTTCAAATATATATTTATTTATACAATTTAGGTCATTGAAATCATTTTAATATTAACTTTTTTTATATATTTTTAAATATTTTGGAGATTTTCTCTTGGAAAAACATATTTCTCATCACATTTTTTAGTTTAAATTTAAATTTATATTTTCAAATTATGTAATTGGGATTTAGAAAAATGGATTCTATTTTTTTAATTTGAATAAATTTTTTTATACATTAAAGATAAAATAATTTTTTTGAATAATGAAATGTGAAAATAGTGAAAACTAATTATCATGGTTAAAGATAAAATCGTTTACCAGTAGATATACTTAAAATATAAGGTGTTAAAATTCCTAAAAATATACCAAATGATTAGTGGGTGTAAATATTTCAACCATATCCCCTCTATGGATTTATAATGGGACAATATTTTTTTTATTATAATTTGAAAAATGTTGTTACACTATATTCTTTTCAAAAATTCTTTTAATTTCATCCACCCTAGTTATTAAAGGACACCCACTCTCCTTTCAACATCAAAATTCCTAAAAAATGTTTTAATAAATTCCTACCCAAATATCCTTATTTAATCTTCCAAAAAATATTATATTTTATTTACATATTATATTCCTAGTCAATGAACTTATTAGGGTAATTATAAAGTTGTTATTTAATAAGAGTTATTGATTTTAACTACTTGTTTTTTTCACATCAATATCTATCTCACTAAAAAAATATTAAATATTTTTGATATAATAACAATAGTATATTCAATATAGATAGATGTTGTTTTTAAAATTTTTATAAAAAACAATTTCGTTCTCTTCCATAAAATGGGAAATGAAATTGTCGGTCACATGTACAGCGGACTACTATCTCGCCAATCGATGATATTCACTTTCCTTTAAAACTTTTCACGACATGATATAATGAAAAATAGAATTTTTATATATAAAATTTATAATATTGATACACCTCATTGATTTTAATAACACATTTAACTTCTTACCTCCTAACCTATTGGAAAATAATATCATGGCTAGTGTGTATTGTGTACTGTCGGCTCATAAACCATTGTGATGTGTTTTTATATCTATTTTACATTGATAGTAATAAGGATATATTAGAAACATAAAAATACTATTTTTAAAAATATTATAATTTTTAATTATTATATAATATATATCCTCTTATTTTCTTTCTATGTGGATATAATAACCTCATTCAAGTGTACGGAGGACTACAAACTCAAAATGTAAAGTGATTAATTTTTTGAATAATAGTTTTCATAGAAGGTTATAAGTTAAATTTTAATAAATATTTTTGATATATATGAGATAAAAATGAGTATATAATGTTTATATATTATTTAACTTTCTTTTTTTATCTATTGAGAAAATTTAATTATTGTTTATGAGTACATAAAACCTACCATCTCTATGAACATTATATATCATTTTCAATATCAAAAACTTATAAACTACACTTAATACATATATAATAAATATATAATATATTTATATAAGGGTTAACATTATAGATATAATTTAATCATTATCAAAGTAAGTGGATAAAAATAATAAATCAAATCATTCACAAAAATCAATGTTTTTACCCATGATGTGATTTCAACTGAGAATTGTTTAAAAATGGGTAATAGATGGTCCTAATAAAATAATATATGGTGTTATAATTATATGTATAGTATTTTAATATATATATATATAACAATATTATACTTATTATACTATTTTTCAAACTTTTATGAAGGAATTAGAGAGTTATGGAGAGGTATTGTTGTTACAAATTGTATTTAAGGGGACATAGGTTATGTATTGCACCAACCATTGTTAAGTCACATGCCTTATTTTGACTTTAATTTATTTTGTTTTGGAAATCATAAATCCTTTTATACTCTTCTCAAATCAATTATTTTCATTGAATATGGTTTTATATCTATTGTACTAACTCTTTCTACCATACTGACTCTATAAATCAACAGAATCTGTCTATCGTACTGACTCTGTCAATCGTACTGACTCTATCAACCGTACTAACTCTTTCAATCTTACTAACTCTATCTATCATACAAACCCTTTCAATCATACTAACTCTATCTACCGTACTGACTATGTTCATCATACCCACATTGTTCATCGTTCTCACTTTTCATTATATTAATACATTTCACTAAGTAATATCAATCATAATCATGTTTTACTTTTATCTAATGTATTATTTTATTCTTTTTTTTCAAAAAATCTTGTTCCATATCAATTTTATTAATTCTATCATTTTTATATATCATTTGTTTTTAACCAAAACAATTACATGGAGTAAGTTATAATCTAATCAGAACAATGTCGCGTTTTTAACCAAAATGATGTCATAAAAGAAAATATGATCGTTGGAACCGATGTCCTATAAATATGAGGTTATTTTTAAACATAGGGGGGAATTTTTGATTAACTTTTTCTTCTATCATGTTCTATTGATAGACTCTATTACATCTCTCTTTATTTATGTTAAATCCTTGGATTTACAAAATGTGATCGGCTCGTTCTTAGCTTTTGCATTCTAGAAAGTGCTTTGTTTTGCCATATGGAAACGATTAGGTTATAATTATCGAGAGATTCTAGGGACAATAAGACATGATGTCAATCATCTTATCAAGGGACTTTATTTTCTTGAAGGACAGAGGTGTTTATTACCTTCTTAATTGAGGACTTTCGGGGATAGGAAGTCAGTTGTACTGATCTTCCTATTGAGGGCCTACCAAGGTGTCGGTAAGACATACCATCTATCATTGGTGAAAGGAAACCCTTATTTTTGTGTTAAAATAATTTTAATACTTTTAATGTTATTCTATGATTTGTATTAAAAACGGAATTGTATTGTTTCTTATTTCTTTTATTTTTCAATTCAATAGTAATTGTTTTAATTACGATTATTTTGATTCATATTGTATTAATATATTATATAAGCTATATGGTAGAATCTTTATTACTTGTATTAATCTGATAATTGTATTAAATTAGAATATGATTGTTATAAATTACTTATAGTATTACATCATATCATATCAATTAGATCTAATACCATTGTGGTAAATTGTATTGTTTGTGAATTTTATTACTTTAAGAAATCTTTAGTGTTTAAATACAATATTTTTTAAACATAAATTTCACCCCATTTTTTGTTGTGAAATATAATATACTTATACATATATATTACAATCCAAAAATTGGTATTAGAGGAGGATTACACAGTCTAGTATTACTTTCTATATTTCAGGATTCAAAACAATTGTATTTATTTTACAAATCCTTTGTTTATAACTACATACTACACAAACGTGTGGTGTGAAAAAGTACAGTTTTACAAGATATAAAGAATTAATATTGGATAAATTGACAACCTAAATCCTACTAGACAACCTATTTTTAATGGGAATGATTATGAGTACTTGATAAATCAAATTAAGACCTTTTTTATTAATACTAGAGTAGACAACTTTATCATGCTTACTGGAGGTTAAAAAATCCCAGACAAAGAAGTCAGTACTTTCACCAATCAAGAGAAGCAAGAATATCAAATGAATAAAAGGTAATAAATACTTTGTTATGTTCTATGACCAGGAATATATATAGTTAGATACCATCATGTGAAGTATCCAATTGTATTTTGAGTAAATTTCATGTCATACATTTTGGTAAATCTAAAGTCATAGAAATAAGAAGAAAAATGCTTCGAGAAGAATTTCATGGGATAATTTTTCCTTATGGAGAACTAGTATGTAAGGTGAAACATAGATTTATGAAAATAGTCAATAGTTTAAACTCTATGGGTGAAAAGGGACTTGATTATGAATAAGTTTTGTACAAGATAATTAATATAATTTCAAATTAATTGGAATCAAAAAGGATAACTATTGATTGAAACAGAAAATTTACTCAAATAACTCTTGATGAGTTATTTGGAACTCTTATTCAGCACAAAACAATAATTAAAAGAGTTTACGATTTCAATATGAAGAATAATGGTAATGGAAGTGTATCTTTTCCTTCTACAACCATAGCTAAGATACTAGAACGAGTGACAAGATCCAAATCCATGAAATCTATTATTAAATTTAAATCAAGAAATAGTGAATAGTCTAAGAATGAGTTGGCCAATCTTGCTCTAAGTATGAACATGATTGTGGGAAATAATGACTTTCAATATAGATTAAAAAAGAAATATAGTAAGTATATAAAAGGATTATAATTAACAAGTTATGACTGCAAAAGAGTAGGTCATATTAGGTCAGATTATCCTTTTTCTTAATAGAAAAGAAAAGAAGGATGCATATTTTAATAGAAACAAGAAAAAGTATTACAAGTCAAAGACAAAGAAAGTATTTAAGTAAAATGATAATTGGAGTGGATGTGGTGGCAATTCATCAGATAATTATTTAGAATATGAATCTTCCGGACAAAGGAATATTAAACATATTGCCAGACTACCTATTGAAAATCATTGTTTCATGTATAAGGTACACAATGCTAAACCTCTTACAAATTTTTCATTAAATTCATGTTAACTTGGTGATAAACATAATTACTATTCATATGAAGTGTCTTCCTCAACTGAAGAAAATTTAACGTCTTTTGAAGAAGTATCCCAATTTTCCAAATTAATTGAGAATGAAAATTTCAAACTCAATAAAAAGATTGATAAGGAAATTTCAATAATAACTATTCTTATAAAATAAATAACAGATCTTTTAGAGGATCTTCATTAAAAATTGATTTTTAAAATATTTCAAGAAATATTATGGATGAAAATTCTAATAAGAATAAAAATTTTAAGGATTATGAACAACCAGTTTTAATGAAAAAGGATTTAAAAACAAAAAAATAGCAATGCAATTTCTTGTGAGAATGTAAATTTTGTCATTAGACTAAAATATGAAATATTTTCTCTTAAGAAACTTTTTTCATAATTCTCCTTTGGAAGAAAAGAATTTAATAAAATGTATTCTCTAATTCATCCTCTTAAAAAAAGTTCTGGAATTGGTTACACTCAGTCGTATCTATTTTTTATAACTATTTTGTTCCTGAAAGTTCTCTATTTCATACATAATGTTAATGTGGTGGACATTGGGAAAGAAATTTTCTCTTAATAGAACTCAATATTTAGGTTTTCTTAAATCTAATTTTTCTAAAAAAATGTGAATATCCAAAATTCTTTTATCTAACATTTCTGGATCCAAACAAGTTTGGGTTCCGAAAAACTAATTGTTTCATTTTAAGGAAAATAAAAAGCGTACTAACAACAAGAATATTTGGTATATGGATAGTGGTTTTTCTCCAAATATGACTAGAAACAATTATTTCTTTGAAAATATTACTAAATCAAAAAGTAAAAAAGATTCTTTCAGAGACAATGCTCAAGGAAAGACTATTTGTATAGTAAATATTGGTTTTTTCAATAAAGATTGAATTACAATTTTTTTTTATCAAAGGTGTTAAGCACAACCTTATTGGTATAAGTCAATTATTTGATGAAGGATACCTTGTGAATTTTATGAATGGTAAGTAATTTGTTAACAATTCCAAGTATTAATTCATTTTTTCTTCCCATAGGAATGATAATGTATACAAAATTAACATAGAAGAACTTATGAGCCATGACATACCCTGATTAAGTTAAATGGAAGACCAATCATGGTTATGTAATAGAAGGTTAGGACACTGTTACATTAGAATCCTTTCTAAACATTTAAGGAAATGAATTTTTAAGGATCTACTAAGCTTAGGTACTATTCTTTAAAAGTTTATGATCCTTTTCATCATGGAAAGAAACATAAAACTAGATTTTAATCAATCAATGATGTTTCAAAATTTAATGCAATACAATTAGTGAACACGGATAATTTCATTCCTAACAAAATTTGATGCATTAGTGGAAAATGATATTTAGTTGTTTTAGTTGATGACTACACTAGATTTACATGGGTATATTTTATAGAAAATAAATCAAATGAATTTTTATATTTCAAAACATTCAGAGCCCAAATTATAAATGAGAAAATCCTTTTGCTGATAACAATTCATAGTGACCATGGTGGTGAATTTTAAAATTATGATTTTCAAACTTTTTTGTAGTAAGAAATGTATTACTCTAAACTTTTCATCTCTATGAACACCTCAGTAAAATGGTGTTAAAGAAAGATAAATCGTATTCTTCAGGAAATTTTAGGAACCATGTTGAGTGAATACTTAATTTCTACGATTTTATGGGCTGAAGCTGTTAATACTACATGATATAATAAATCATGGTTTAATTAGACCGTTTCATAATAAAACACCACATGAATAATGGACTGGCCGAAAACCTAATGTTTCATACTTCAGAGTATTTGGATGAAAAGTATTAATATTGAATACAAATGATAATTTACCTAAATTTTCACTCAAATATGATGAAGTAATGATTCTAGTTTATTCCAAAACTTCAAAGGATTATAGAGTGTTTTAAAAAAACTCTCATACTATTGAAGAAACGGTGCATGTTAAATTTGATGAAATTAGCCCCTTTGTTTTTAAACAAGCCTTACCTATATCAACTGATGTATTTTCACAAACTTATTATCAACCTACATTTGAAAACCCTTCTAATAAGGGAAATAATAAAGAAAGTTTTTCTAGAATATTTACCCCAGAATACATTCTATCTTGTGTTGATGAACATGTTTTAAAAAACACAAATCTATTGACTCATATAAGTCATCCTAGTGATAACATTAATGGTGACGTAAATAAACCTATAAATACCATAAATTCCCTGAGAAAGGAAATAAAACATCTTTCTTTTCTATCTCAATTTGAACTAAAAATATATGTGAGGCCTTATGTTATTAAAATTAGAATAAATAAATGCAAGATGAACTAAATTAATTTCAAATGAATCAATTCTTGACTTTGGTTGATAGACCTAAAGAAACAACTATAATTGGTGTAAAATGGGTTTTTATAAGAAAATGTGATGAAAATGCACCCATTGTAGGAAACAAAGTTAGACTTGTTGCTAAGGGATATAATCAACCAAAGGTAATAGAATATTAATAAACCTATTCTCCGATATCTAGAATTTAATTTATTCATATTATATAAGCCTTTGCATCATAGTTCAATTTCAAACTATTTTAAATGGATATAAAATGTTCTTTTCTTAATAGTTTTGTACAAGAAGAAGTTTTTGTATAAAAACCTCCTAGTTTTCATGATCCAATACATCCTAATCATGTTTTTAAACATACCAAAGAATTATATGGCCTTAAAAAAGCCACTAGAGCATGGTACAATACACTCACGTGATTTATTTTGTAAAAAAATTATGAAAAAGCTAGTGCTGACACAACACCTTGTATAAAAATAGAAAACAAATATGTTTTAATTGGTCAAATATATATTGATGACATTATATTCATCACAACTCAACAATCCTTAAATGATTTTTTGTGAATGTAATGAAATCTGAGTTTGAAATGAGTATGATAGGTGAGTTAACATTCTTTTTAGGTTTTCAAATCTCTCAAAAACTATAAGGATCCTATATATCTCAACATAATTTTATTAAATACATACTTAAAAAGTATTGATATTACAACAATAAAAGTGTTATCACTCTAATAACTACCTCAAATACACATGATCTTGATAGACCTGGGATACTAGTGGATTAGACACATTTTAGAGGTATTATAAGACGTTTTTATAGATGACAGCAAGTCATCTAGGCTTAATGTTTTTTATACTTATGTGCAAGATATCAATAAAATCCCAAATAATCAAATTAAAAATCTGTGAAAAATATTTTCCGGTATTTGAAAGTAACATTGGGTAAAGGATTTTTTTTATTCTTCTTGAAATGACTATGTTTTGAAATGTTTTTCCGATGCTGACTTTTGTTCTTGTAGAAAGAATGGAAATAGTACATCGTGAACATTTCATTTCATAGGAGATTATTTATATTCTTGGTCATCTATGAAACAACACTCAGTATCACTCTCCACTACTGAAGTTAAATATATTACCGCTAGAAGTTATTGTGCTCAAGTTTTGTGGATGAAAAACACACTCACTGACTATGGAATTAATTTTTACAAAACTCAAATACTATGTGATAATACTAATTCTGTAGCTCTTATTAAAAACCCAGCACATCACAGACTTTCAAAACACATATATATTATCCATCACATTCATAGAGATCACACAAAAAAAGAAGATATTATTTTATATTTCATCGGAATTCATGAAAACATTTCTTATATTTTTACAAAACCATTACCTTCAAATACATTTGAATTTATTAATCAGAATCTAGGAATGATTACACTAAAATTATCAATCAAATATACCTTCTGTTTTTACATTCCTTATTACATTAAAACACGCCTTTTCCATGAGAAGAACATTTTTTTCTCTTTGTTTTAACTATTTTATATTATTTTGTTTCATATTTTATATTTTATTCTATCTTAATTATTTAAGATTATTTATATTTGTTTTATTTTTTCTTTTGTAATGTCATTTGGATTTATTTTCATTTTCGCATCCTGTATGTTGTTTATTATTTTTATAGAATTCATTTTTTTTCATTCTATTTTTTATTTATCATTTTGAAATTCAATTTTTTTCTCATTTTGACATTCTGTGAATCGGTCTGACAAAGTCTTTTCCATTGGATTTACAACCAATGTTAATGACTTTTTCTTCCATTGGCATAACAACCTATGATAATGAATATGTTTTCTATTGTCTTAACAACCTATGGTAATGAATTTGTTTTCTATTGGCTCGATAACCTATGATAATGAATTTGTTTTCCAGCGGATTAACAATCAATGATAATGATTTTTTTACATCGACATGACAACCAATGGTAAGGAATTTATTTTCCATTTCCATGATAAACTATGGTAATGATTTTATTTCATCTGTTTGTCAAATTATGGAAATGACTTTATTTTCCATCAGCTTGACAGCCTATGGTAACGACTTTGTTTTCCATCAGTCTAACAATCGATTATATTCACTTTCTTTTTCATCAGTTTGTTGTTTGATTGTATTCTCTTTTAAATATTTCAACTATTTACTTTATTTTATAATTTAATTACATTAATAATACAATGAAACAACTAATATACATGAAATCTTGGATTGGTAAATTCTCATTTCTTTTAGTTTTTTATTTCTTTTGTGTTATTGTTTCTCAGTTTTTTATAAAACATTTCTCTTTTATTCTCTACCAATGAATTCTTTTTTTCTAATCTCAACCATATAAGACCAACAATCCTCAAAATTTTCCTACAAATAAGGGACCTCCTACTCAAAAGAACATCGGTTTTCTTGATTTCTTGATGAAGCTCTGGCTCTCCTCCTTAAGACTCAGTAAGATTTTCTCTTTCTTCAATAATCTTTATTTCTTAGTCTTCTGCCAACACTCCTTCTAAAATATCTTCAAAGTCTTTTTCAGATAATGATTTCATTAGATAAAGGATGGTTTTTAGAGATTTTTTTGACAGTTATGACTCAATAATCAAGGGGATTATTTTATTTCAAGGATGGGAGCATCGTTGGGTTGGGAAACCCATATCTCAATACCTGATTCTAGTTGAAGATGATAGACAATTCTACAATATGGTGTCTTTTGATAAGAATATGTTGATTATATTTTTTGTGTATGATATAAAATTTTCAATTTCTATAAAACAAGAACCAAATTTCCTCAATTTCCTTATGGAAGGTGACTCTTTTTGTCCTTACCATAAACAACCAAATGATGTTGGTACATTTAATAAAGAAAGTGATGAAAAATCATCATTTCTTATAAATGAGGAGAAAAGGAAAGTGACTCATTTACCAATAGACAACTGGTTTCTTGTCCTTTGGATTCAAGGAGTTCAAATACTAAGAAAAAGGGATATATAAACTCTTATGGACACTGACATATTAATCTTTTATTATCTTATAAACATGGGAAAGGTAAACCTCATGGGTTACATTTTAGAAACTATCATGAATGTGAATTCTGGAGCTATCAAGTCTCATCTTATTATGTATCCATCTATTCTCAGAAAGTTCATTCATGAATGTTTGATGTTTTATAATATTCCTCTAAAAGGATAATTGAAAGAGCTAAATCTTTATTGTATTTGTAAGAATACATTGAAGTAATTGTATGTTCTATTTTGATGAAGAATCAAAACTCTTCATCAAATATGATGAAGAAAAATCAAAACCAAATATATCGGCACAAAATCTAATAGAATCAGCTCCAATTATTGTTGCTTCTCAAATTTCAGATCCTAAAATCAGTTCAAAGACAAAGAATAAAACCAAATATAGTAAAGAGGTTATAGCCAAGTGGAGAAAGGAAAAAATAACAATGAAAATAAGGTTATCCTATATTTGATCTTGATCTAGGTGAATCTCTATCTGATAAGTTAAGGGTAGAAGATACTCTATAGGCTTAGAAGAAAAAAAGTCTCTTTTAAAAATAAAAGCTTAGGATTTTTATGTTTCTAAATTCATAAAAGGTGTTGAGATGGAATGTTCTCAACTAAAAGAAGATTTTCAATAAGAACCGATCGTACATAATTCTTCAGATAAAGAGAAAGGAAAACAAATAGTGGTAGAAGTTCAAGAAGGTGAAGAAGAGGAAGAATACTTTCTTTTAGAATATCTTCAAAGTTCTATGATGAGTAGAGAAGAATATTCTCATCAACATCACTGTGAAGGAATAAAACTGAATTCTCATGATGATCAAACACCAGTTCAAACCTTAGAAACTCAATCGGAAAGGATTCATTTTCCAGTTAAGATAATGTAAAAAGTTCTCATACCGATAAATTAATTGTTATCAGTGAAAAAGTGGAAGAAGAAAGAGAATAAGAAGTAGTAGAAAGAGTTGATAAATAAAAATAGAAATTAAAAGGAAAATATCATGTTGAAGACTCGAGCTGATAAAATGAAATTGAATAATATGATGATAATACTGATTCCGAACATTCATTTTTGTTGAAGAAAAGAGATTACATTGTTCAGGATTTAAGAAAAATTGAGAAGACTATTCAATATTTTTCCCAGAATTTAATGAAACCTTAATATTATTACAGACAATCGAAGGATGATATTCGGTTTAGTAAGAGAGCTTAGAAAGAGAGTAATATCAATAGAAGTTAATTTAATTTTTTGGAGAGAAAATTCTATTGTTCATAAGAAGACTTAAAATAAGATGACTAAGTTGTAATAAAAAAAAATAGAAAGCTCAGTAAATTAACACGACCAATCAATTGAAGACATTAGGAGGTTCCCAAATACTCTTGGTATTGCTTTTAATAAGCTTGATAAGGAAACAATAGACATGTTGAATCAGATTCCAAAATATCATGGTAATGATGCTCTTTCATTGAAATAATTAAAAGATTGATTCATTGCTTTATAGTCATAATTCTCGATGGTTTCATATTTAAAATATGAAATAATTTTGTTAAAGAAACAAAATACTATGTTGGCTGAAGAAAATAAGAATCTACAAAACAGAATCGATAATCATGAAGAAGTTACCTGGGTGAAAGAAGACACTATCAAAAACTATGTTCAAGTTTTTGTATTCAAACAAGATCTTCCCAAATCTCAGGCTGATTCTATCATAGATGAATAGAAATATATAAATAAGATGAAAAATTTTATTCATGAGTTTATCAAGAAAGAAAAATAAATTGAAAAAAATGATTCTTTTGTTGAATCATTCATTCTTTATTGATATTTGAATTTCTCTAAACTTTTGGAAGTTTAATGTATTGTATGTTCTCATTTTCATTGTTTTTTATTTTATTTCTCTAAATCTTTCAAGAAACTCAACATTATATCATTATTTTTTTAAATCACAATGGGGGAGAATGTTTTATAAATGGAAATAAATTTTTACAAAGGGGTATTATTCATAAAAGTCTTACCCAAATGTATACACCTAAATCACGGAATATCTAAAAATTCAATCCTTAAAAATTTATATAACAAAATGGGAGTTAGTTGTACTATTTTTTGTATTTAGAAGAGTTTTTATAAATCAAGGGGAGATAATTTTTTCTTTTCTAGTTTTTATTTGTGTTTTTTGATTACCAAAAAGATGGTGATTTTTAATTCAAAAGTCTTATTTTGACTTTTTTGTCCTTTGTTTTGGAAATAAAAAATCTTTTTATACACTTCTCAAATAAATCATTTTCATTGAATATGGTTTTTTATATATCGTATTGACTCTGTCTATCATACTAACTCCATCGATCATACTGAATTTGTCTATCGTACTAACCCTATCAATCATACTGACTCTGTCAATTGTACTGATTCTATCAGTCATACTAACTTTGTCTATTGTAATGACTATGTCAATTGTGCTGACTCTGTCTACTATAATGACTATGCTCATCATACCCACATTGTGTATCATACTCACTTTTCATCATATTAATACAGTTTACTAAGTAATATTAATCCTACTCATGTTTGGTTTTATCTCATGTTTACGTTTATTATTTTTATCAAACCCCATGTTCCATATCAATCGTACTCAAGTTATAATTTTTATATATATTTTGTTTTTAACCAAAATTATGTCATGGATTTAGTTATAAACTAATCAAAATGTTGTCATGTTTTTTGTTTCAATATGACAGTTACAATTCCAGGTGTCCTAGTTCCTCTGAGTTTTTGGAGAAATATGACCATTGGAACCTGAGGCCTATGAATAAGTGGTCATTTGAAATAGATGGTGGAATTTTTAATCAACTTTTTCTTCTATCAAGTTCTAGAGAGAGACTTTGTGACTTCTCATTTCTTTATGCGAAATTCATGGAAGGGAAAAAAACATGAACAACTGATTCTTATCTTTTGTAATACAGCAAGTGCTTTATTATGCCTTGTGTGAACAATCAGGTGATAACGATTGAGGGTTTCTAGAGATAAGAAGATGTTCTGTTGATCATCATGTCAAGGGCCATACATTTCTTGATGTACATAGGTACTGAATACCTTCATAACAAATAAATTCTAGAGATAAGAAGATTTTTGTACCAATAATCATATTGAGTGATTACCAAGGAGTTGGTAAAACATACGTTATATCCTAGGTGAAAGGATACCCTTCTCTTTGTGTTAAATGAATTGTAATAATTTTCATTTCCACTATTATTTGTATTAGAAATGGAATTGTATTGTTTTATATTTCTTTTATTTTTCAATTTAGTTTTAATTGTTTAAATTTTGATTCATTTGATACAAATTGTATTAATAGATTCTATACATTTTAAAGTATAATGTTTTTACATGTATTACTCTAGACATTGTATTCAACTAGAATATTATTATCATATATTACATATTTTATTACATCATATCATTTCTATTCGATCCAAGACCATTGTGGTAAATTTTATTGCCTATGAATTTTATTTTATTAAGACATCATAATCTATGTTATTTCTTATGTGTTTAAATACAATGTTTTTTAAACATGTAGTTCACCCCCCTCTAGTATTGTGCGATCCAATATATATATAAATTTACATTATAATCCATCATCCTTAAGTTATTAGGTAATTATATTCCCCATTTCCATGTTATAACATAGATATATTTATTCTCTATATATTTTTTATTCAATAAATTATATTATTTCATGGGGTTTGAGATTCAAATTTACCAAAGTCATAAGGTTTCTATGATACAATATCAACATTTATCAAGATTTTTGATAAAAAAATTTATTATCGTAATATATTATGATATCTATCTCATGTAAATTTTTATTGTTCTTCAAATAATGTTTTCTCTTAATAAAAAATCTGTTATCTTTGTTTAATATTGTTTATGTACTTAATATTTCAAAATAACTACTCTATTTAAAACTAATTTTTTTTTCTTTTCCATCAAAAAACTTTTTAATCCATATCAATGTTTTCTTAAAAAATATTTTTAAAAATATTTTAAAATTATCCAAAATATTTATTGAGCACTATATTTAAAAGGTTTTATATTTTACAAACTGTTTATATAAATTAATGTTAATTTTGTTTTCCAAACCACGCCATTTTGATTTATTCAAAAAATATATACATAATATTTTTTTAATGTGGATGGCATGAACAAAATTTCTCAAAATAAATATAGTTATTTTATTTAAAGAATAATTTATAGGTTTCCAATGTTATTTTAAAATAAAATCATTTTTAACATGTTTTATGCTCTAAAATTTGTTTTTCAAAGTGGAAAGAGTATTTTCCAAATTAAGTATTCCAAGGGAATTTATGAAATATTTTTCCATTTAATGTGAAATCCTTTTATTTTTATATTATTTAATTAGGATATGATCAAATGATACTATATTTATTATTTCTTTAAATGGTTTATGATTATGATGAAAATATGTTTATGAAACCCATTTCTTTCTTCAAGTTATAATGTATTGAAATTTTTATGAAACCAATCCCCTTTTAAATGGTTATTATTTGATGAATATTTTATGATCATGTAGTACATAAATGTATGGATTATGTGATGGGGGGACATATATATTCCTCAAATTAATTGGGTAATTATTTAAATATTAGGAGTAAATATATTATGACTAAACCACATTATTTTTTACAATGTTATATAATAATCAAATCACATGTTCTCCATTGGTTGCATGAACATGATTACATATTCATAAGGTTTTTCGATAACAATACTAAATGTTCAAACATTGTTATATAGAAACCTGATTTCATGCTCATTGTGTTATTCAAGGGCCTATATTTGAATCCCATAATGTTATGCATCAACCTCATTCCATTTCTATAAATTTATATAAGGTTACGATTTCTTGTATTTAACTTAATGAGTAAACCTGTTTCTATTTATATTTGTAAAAAATGTTATTTATTTTTGTGTATGAAAAAAATCTATGTTTTAAGCCAATTTTATGTTATCATAACTTATGTTTTTTTCTATTATGATTCATTACTTATTATTAGAAATTATTTAGGACATGAATCAAAGTTATGATCTATGATATGGTGGATATAGTTTTCATATTTAAATTTCATGTTCTCATACCATTATACTAAAGATATGTTTATATCTCTGATGATAATATTTACTTAAATTTGATGTCATCCATTCTTATATTTAATTTCACATGGTTATGATGAATGTTATTATATTTGAAATTTCTTTATAGGGTGATAGTTATTAAGAATATAGTGGGAGATGCTGTAAATCACTTTTGAACATGTTTTTTATTTTTCTATGTTTCCAAAGTCACCTGAAATAAATTATTTTGGTAAGGATTATTATGTTATGTAATAAATATTCATATATTAAGATGTATAACTTATATTTGATAATTATAGACCATTACAATTGATATTAAAGAGTAGTTTAGTTATCTTTTGTAATCATGGATGACAAAACATCCTTAAGATCCTTGATTATATGTCTAAGGGTATGTCTATGTATAATTATATGAATAGGAAAATTTCATGGAATATTTGTTAAGAGGTATCCAATAAATCACATCCTTATCTAAATATAATATATTGATGTTGTTTTATCACATATATATAGGGTAAATAACTATGGAAAAAGGAACATCGGGCATGGCTTGAGAATTACTGAATATATGACAACATGCCATTTGGCATATCTGGTTTTCCACTCTTGATGGGTATGCATTAGAGATGCATAGAATAATTATGATACATCATGATGTATTTGAATAAAGAACAGGAATGAACAAGGATAATCATACGGTGTCATATATTGAAAATAAGGTGTCATTGTTCAGACATTCAATAAGTAATATTTTCATTATAATGTGGTTTCCCTCAATGATTATTGTTTCTTACACTATGAATTTAGGTTTTTTTTTCAATGTATTGAACCCAAAGGGACCATGTAAACAATTATTTTTATTGATAATTATATTATTTTCCTCATATTCACTCAAAATATATGGGAGTTGGAATGAAAAATATTATTTTAAATAACACACAAGTATCTCTTGATATGAACAATGTTGATCTTCCAAATAATCAAGAGAGGGAACATTTTTCTTTTCAGTATTTTATATAGCAAATTCACACATATTATAGTGTTTTAGATGATCCATAATTTTTTAATAAATTCATATTTACTACTAAAGAAATAATTTCCAGTCATTATTGTTTATTGAATAAAAAATTATTTTTTCTCTATCATTTAAAAGGTGATTTAGATCGATAGAGGACTCTTATTTCGAGTACAAGGAAATGAGATGAAGTAGACTATATGAAGTGGGATGAGTTTATGGGGTTTTTTTGAATATAAAATTTCCACTTATTTTTGATTCGAAAATGGATAATGAATTCTTTATGATTACGTTCAAGTATGTTAAATCTATTAGTACATATGAATAAAATTTTAGAAGACTTATGAGGTACTCTTCTAGTATTTTATTTTAAATTAAGATTGATCCATTATTCAATATCTTAAAACCAAATATTTTAAGGGGTTTATCTATAATAGAATTTTAATTCTATGAATAAATAATTAAATATTCCCTAAAAGTGTAAATGGAATCTAAAAACTCTTTTGGTTCTAGTGTAAAATAAAGAATGATAGATGGGTTTCCATTGATGCTCCAATGATATTTTATATGGAAGGGAGGAAATGTTTGAATCTCCTAGACATGAATTTTTTTGGAATAATTATTTATGTGAGTAGCTTAGAATAACATGAAATTGTTTCAAGAGTAGGATTCTTGTAAATCGGGAAAAATGAGGGTAGAAGTTATGTGAAAGAAAATTGAGAATGAAATAAATGGTGAGATAGCACAACTTAATTCAGCACCCACACTCTTGTGATTAATCTTTAAGGAGTATGGTAATTATGATTTCTTGTTATAAAATATGATGTTTAATGGTTGTGCTAGTTTTTTTCAAACTCTTTTTCTGATAGAAAATGGGAAACATAACACTATCATTATTTATTATGTGGTTTTTGAAGATTATATTTTAAACGGTATACTCATAATCAACTATGGAATTATTAATGTGTTCTTTAACTATATATGTACATATTCTTATATTAATTAATAATTCTATAAGGGTATAAAGATTCCATACTAAAATTTACTTAATGAATTATTAGTTAATACCCCATATTGTATGATTATTACATCTCAAGTATTGGATTGTTATCATATTGAATTTTGTTATAATTTTATTAATGGAAATATTTTCCTTCTTCCTCTGGTACTATTTTATGTTATCTTTGGAATGGATAGGATTTATCTATTTCAATGTCGTATTAATTGTTGAGGAAGGGAAGACACATTTTTTCTTATACCAACCTATTTTAAACTATCAATGTAATGATAGATATGATCATTTTATGGAAATCACAACCATTGTATGGGTTATGATTCCTATTAAAAAGGGATGTTTATCTAAAATTTTTGGGGAGAAAATCATTATTGATGTTATTCCTATTTTATAGGAGTTTCTTGATGTTATTACATTATATTTCCATAATCATAGATAGAATAATGATTTTTAGTTATTTTTAAAACACATATCTGGTGCCACAAGTATTTCATACACACCAGAGAGAATGGACTTCATTATGTGACAAGAATTGAAAAATAAACTCTATCAGAACCTTGACAAGGGATTCATCTTCCCAATTGCATCACCTTGGGTTGGAACTGTTTGATATGTTAAAAATAATGATGGATCGATGTGACTGTAGATTTATTATCAAGATTTTAATAAGATCAATATCAAGAACAAGTATCTTCTACCATTTATTGATAACCTATTTGATAAATTTTTCCGACCGTAATAATTTTCCGTGATTGACTATAGTTCTATATGTTGTCAATTGAGGTTCATAAAGGATGATATAGCAAAAAGGTATTTCCATAAAATTTATGGACACTATGAGTATATAGTTATTATATTTGGTTTTAAAAATTGATATGCAGTCTTCATGTATTTAATGCTTATAGTATTTAGAGAGTACCTTGATCATTTTTTGGTATTCATTATAGATGAATTTTTTATTTATTCAATGAAAATGAATGGAATTAATATCAATTGGTAATTTTAATAATGAATCTATGAGAGGAGAAAATATATTAATGAAACTAAAAATTGTGAATTCTAGCTACAAATGGCTTCATTTTTGTGTCCTATAATCTCACATGAGGTTATATCGGTGGATCAATAAATGAAATAAGTTATTTAATATTGGACCATACAAACCATGGTCACCGAGAATTTTATTTTTATTGGTTTATCTGGATATTATTTATGGTTTTTAGATATGTTATCTTGACTATCTATTTCAATCACATACATATCTTGGAAGGGATCCATGTTCCCCTTTACAAAAGGAATATGATGGGAATTTTAATGAAATTAAGAGGGGATTATTTAGGTCACCTATTCAAAATATACCCTATAATGGATAATGGCTTGTAATCTATAGTGATTCATCCAAAAATTGATTATGATATGCTCTTATGATTAATGACATGGTTATATATTATTCCTCATGAAAATTGAAGGTACATTATAAAAATTATCCAACTCGTTGTTTGGATTTAGGGATTTTAATTTTTCAATTAAATACATAGAGGAATTATAATTATGGAAAATGTAGTTATATATATACTATTAAAAACATATTATAGTATATATTCAAAGATGAGAAGATAAATATGTTCTATAGAATAACATAAGATATCTTTAATGATTATGATTTTTTATACATTAAAACACTTGGAATGTAAACAAGGTGAATGATTCAATCTGTTAAGAATATCATGATAGTTTATCCAATATGTAGATAAAAAAGATCCAATATTTATGGATTTTAACAGGATTGATCTAGAAATATTGAAGGAAGTGAATAAATATTATTTTTATCAATTTAATGATAAAAAATATATCTACGTGAATAATAAATATTTTTAGATAGAAGACATATCAATGAAAAAGAAGGACATAAATGTTTGAATGATTAAAAAAGATCATACTTTAATGATACGGTTTATGAAATATGTATGTTTTTCATCCCTACAAGATTTGAAAAATGAGTTTATAGTTGAAATTCATTTTTCATAATTCCCTTTTCTTCCATGATTTATGAAGATATATATTGATTAGAAATATTATTTATGGTGGGATGTTGTAAAAATATATATCATAGAGTTTGTATATCGGAGCTTGGTATATCAAAAATTTAAGGATGAGAGAAAAAAGTTTAAGGGGGTGTGGAATCTATTTCACATACTCCGAAATGAAATGGGAAAATATCACCGCGGTTTTTTTGTCGGACATCCCAAAATGACTAAAGGGAATAATGTTATATGGATCGTAGTTTATAACCATAAAATATCAGTATACTTCATTAATATCAGATAATACTTCTATCAAGAGTAACTTTCCATGATATACATTAAGTAAGAGGTAAGGTTTCATGGAGTGTCGCATTCCATTGTGTTTGATCTGGTTATATGGTTTACCATAATGTCCTAGAGAAGTCTCCAAAACCATAATGATATAGTGTTGAGTTTTATCACTATATATCACACTGAGGAAGATGGTCAACCCGAGAGAACAATTCAAACCCTATAAGTGTGTTGAGATCTCATTCTCTGGATTTCAAATGTTATTGGTATCAACACCTAACACTGTTTTAAATTTCATAAATCTATAACTTGCACTAAAAAATTTAGATGGAACATCATGAATATATATTTGGAATAAATTTTAGAAATCCAACATATTGGGGATAAGATGGAGAATGAAATATTTTGGGACATTATATAGTAGAATAAATGGTAGAGGTGGTTGTATCCATTAAATAATAACTAAGGGTGGAACAAAGTCAACAAAATGGATAGGTTGAAAACATTTGATATTATATATAATTAGAAGATGGTGAAATGTGTTTTTAATAAGTAATAAATGTAATAATATTAAATAATAAAATGAAGATATTCTATATTTATATTTATCACATTTAAATTCTGCATTGTATCATGATGTTATTATATTTGTTAATTCTTTCACCGAACCACTCTCATGTTCACGATGTCTTCCATATATCTCTCATGAGGAAGTAAAAATATAATCCATCACATATTCCGAACTCATAGTTCATGCCTCTCTATTACAGTAATTTTATTTAAGAACAATACATAAGGATTTTGGATCATATAGAAAAACTTATATGAAACAATATCGCTCACCTGGTTAATTTTTTTTGTGAAACCATCAGACTGTGGATATTATGTGAGATTATGAAGAAGTAATGAGAAAAATTATCCTCATAATTTTATACCAATGTTATTAAATTATTCAGGTTAAATTCATTAAGATGTATAATTTAATGCCCTTATATTTTAGGAAATATTTTTCTAATAAATTTAATTTATTATGTAGCTTGTGTTACTTGTAACAACGAGTTTTAAGAATCCAGGAAAAACTATTAAAATTATTATTTAAACAAGGAAATGAATAAATATACAATAAAACATATAGAATGAATATGAAGAATCATTTATAGTTATAATGAATAATGGTTTTATATAACTAAAAAAATTATAAAAAATTAATTAAATTTCGGTTAGGTCTTTATATGTCATAAAATTACAATTTCCTCTAAATAATGTTTTTTATTGAATTTTATTAAAAAATAAATAATAAAAATGTTTTTGAAACTATTATAAATGTTATTTTATTAAAATGAATTTTTTTTAAAATATTAATTTGAAAATTATCTTTGGCTGATGTTTATAGATTTTTTTAAAAAGATTAATTTTTATGTTGAATAATAAAAAAAATTATTCTTATTAAAAAATTATTCTTTATTTAATTAATATTTAAGGTTAATTTTTCTTAAAATGGTTCTAAAAAAATATAAATTATATTATATATTTTTAATCTAATTTATCTCCTTATAATCAATTTCATTTTTAATTTTGAAATTTTATATCATTGGATCATTTTTTTATTGGAAAAATACTTTCTCATCTCATCTATAGGTTGGATTTTATATTAGAATTTTTCAATTCTATGTATTCAATTTAAGAAACATAGTTCCATATTTATAATTTTAAAAATTCATATTATATAATAAATTCAACTTAATTTGATTTCAAATTGAATATTAAATATATAACATTATAATTACCATAGTTATTTTTAAAATGGGATTATCGGGGAAATTAAAGTAAAATGATATGGTGTAAAATGAACTATAGACATGTAAAAAATTCACTTTATAGAAATATTTAGCCCCTTTATCCAATATTGTTTTCTAATGGACCATTTTTATCTTTTTTCCTTTGAACAACATGGGTACACTTTATTATTTTCAAAAAATCCAGGTCTTTTCACACCCTGACTTATCAAAAGAGCCCACTATCCTGTGTTATAAACCAATCAAAAACCATTTATATCAGAAATTATCTGACCAAATACCATACATAAATATCTCCACACATAATAGATAGCATTATGATATCATTAATTCAATATAGGATGGTTTTATGTTAAAACAAATGTTCTTTAAGGAAGAAATGATACTTTTTTAGGAATGCATTTTCATTTAACATATTCTTTTATCTCATTAAAATATTATTCAAATATTATAAAATAAAAATCCATTATATCTAATATACATATATGTTTTCATATTAGTTACAAAACCTATATCCAACACCTATTTCATTAAATGGAATATGAAATTGTCAATCATGTGTATAGTAGACTATCACCTCACGAACTCTTGCTATTCATTTCCCATCACAACCTCTCATAGATGGTTACTATTATAGACAAAAATTTAATATAATATATTTATGTTATTATTATAATTATTTATTTGTAACACTATATCTATCATACTATCTCCCAGCATTTTGGAAAACAATAATTTCCTCCTTCTATACGGTGGGCTACCACTTCATGAAATGAAGTGACATTATTTTATTTTATATATTAAATTTTTGGTAATAAATATAAATTATTTGTATTTAAATTATATTTTTAGAATAATTATAAATCTAGAACTATGATATTACATATACCATTTTATGTTCAATTTTGCTGTGCATACGTAAATATCGTTCGTGAGTATTGTAGACTACCACCATATGAAGAGATGTGATTCATTTTTCACTAAAATTTTACATGGAAGGTTTTATGTATAATGTTAAAAAATATATTTGATATATATTTAAAAAATATTTTTTAGGTAATACATTATTTAACTTTCTATCTTTTAATCGCTCGAGAAAATTGAAATAACTTTCAAGAATATGTATGACTTACCATCTTCATGAATAGGGTATTTCATTTTATATATCTAACAAATATAGATTTATATAAATAAATATATATTAAAATATAAGATAGAAATATCAAGGTAAAAGTTTTTGTGATCAAATAACAATGATTAATGCCAGAGAACCAAAAATAAAAATCAGAACATATATGAAAAAAGAAGTTATTACCTATAACATCAATTTAATATTGAATTTTAAATTAATATGGAAGATAAGTAATAAGTAAATCATATATTTTATGACATATATAATATTATGGTTATTTAATATATTTAATATAAACATATAATTTTTATCTATGTGGCTAGAACGTGTACGAAAGAAGTCGAGACCTAAGGAAATGGATTTTTGTCTAAATTTGTAATTTTTTTGTCAAACTTTACTTTATAAACCAACCTTCTTTTATGATGTGTATATACATATTTTCCATATGTAATATCATGAATTTATTTATTCTCATTATATTTTATGTTTTAATTAATGATATTTTTTTACTAAGGTTATGATTCGAATTACCAATGTGGTAACAGTTTCATGATACAATATCATCATTTATCAAGAATATTTATGTTTATGATTATAATTATAAAATATTTTGATCTATATATCAATAAACTCTTGATATTTTTTCTATTAGGGTTATTTATTATTATTATATATTTTCCTTCATTTTCCTCTCTTTATGTTCTTATGTTTCCAAAATAATGTTTAAAAAAACAAATTTATTTCAATTTTTAATTAAAAACACTTTTCATAAATATACAATTTTTTAAAAAAAATTAAGAAATGATATAAAATTCACCGTAGTATTTATTAAATAAATTCATTGACGATTTTTAATTTTTGAAAAAATCAATTAAATGGAATCTTCATGTCCTTTTTCAGACATTTCACGTTTTTATCTTACTGAAAATGTTAAATAATCCATGAATTAACATGTAATACATGAATGGAATTTTGTACCAATATGAAAATTATTTAAATTTAAGGATCCATTATATGATATGAAGTTTATTTTTAATGATTTTATTTTAAAAATGTTTTATATTTTGAAAAAATAAATCACATTGGAATGAAAGTTTCACCCAATAAATGTATCAAAGTGATTTGTCAATATCATTTTCAATATAAGATTACATAATATGATTTTACTTATGATTTACATGGGATATATTCTAATTATTACTTATTTTATTATTTCTCTAAATGGGTTAAAATTATGATGAAACTATTTTTATGAACCATGTTTCTTTACATGGATTATACTATAATTAATGGTTTATAAAACCTATCCCCATTACATGGGTTATGATATGTGTAATGTTTTATGGCCTTTTGGGAAATAGATTTATTAATTATATAATTGGTGGGAACTATGTAAATCTCTAATTTATTGGGTAAATATGTATAACTCATGAGTAAAAATGTTTTTTTTGAACCCGATTAGATGTTCACAATGTTATTCATGAACATGATTACATGATCACAAAGATTAGTGTGAAAACTGAATACATGGTCACAATGTTATGCAAGAATCTAATTACATGTTCATAGTGTTATGTATCATCTGATATTTTATCTACATAATGTTATGTGTGGGTCTGGTTGTATTTCTATAAGTTTACATGATGTCCTAATTTCATGTCCTTAACATAATGAGTGAACATTTATTTATTTATAATTGCCCATAATTTTATAGGATTTTTTGGATCACCAAAATATATGTGTTATTCCAATGTTATTTTCTGAAGGATCATGGTATTTTATTACATTATTGTTAATATCTTATGAACTATAATGATTAATTTCCTAAATTATGTTTATTATATATTATTTTCAGGGTATGTTTTTTAAATATTATTCAAATATTATTATACCCTTGAGCTATTGATACGTTTTTATCTCAATTTTTTACCAATTCTGAGATTCTAATATCACTTTCTCATATGTTTCCTTTACCTAGGATATGATGAAATTAATTATGTATGATATTTCTAAAAGTTTTCTAGTTATGACAATCTTAGTGGGAGATAATATATCTCACTTATGGACCAGTTTTTTATATTTATAGTTTTCCAAATACACTATACTTAAAAGATTATATCATGGGTCATTATGTTTTATGCTTAATATTTCTCTCTGAAGATGTAACATTTATGTGTTAATTTATTTTTCATTAAAAATATCAGCTAAAGAATCCAATCATGGAAATAATGTGAATGTGGCATGGATGAGCATATGGGGGGGGGGGTAATGGAAGTACTCAAGTTTTAATATCATAAATAACTTCTTTTAATAATATTGAGTGTTTTAAAATGATTTAAACCTAAAACTAATTTCAATGAAATGTTTTAATTATAATAATGGTTACAAATTTTTTATAACATTTTATAAAAATTTAAGAAGAAAAATTATTAAATAAGTCGATGAGAATTTTATTGAATGAGGTTCATATTTGGTGTCATTGAAAATTGAAATGGATTTTTTAAAGAATTGAATAATAATTCAATGGTGAGAATCAAAATTTTGACTGTATTGGTGTTTTTAAATTGAATAATTATAATTATTCGGAGTATTATTTTTTACTATCACTTTCCATTAATATAAAAAATCTTCCAACCCTACGAGCCACATGGGAAATCTCGATATACCTTAATATGGTAGAAAGATCAACCACCAATGACACTAATTCAATGAAATCCTATATTTCAATATGGGTGTGTAGATTCTAGTTGGAGAGAGTATGAGTATAATGTGTATGGAAAACAGGATGGTGCTTGGGTGGGAAACACTGGTGTGGTAAGGCCTCGTGAGGGTGTGTGAGAAAATTATAATGGGGTGATGAACTCTTTTCCAACTCAAGAAGTAAATGGAATGGATTTGGATATTCATTAGAGTGTGGATAAATTAAATTATTTTATGGGAGGTATATTTTAGGATATTTTTACCCATTTTAAAAACAAAAAAAAATAATGAGGCCCACACAATCACTTCAATAAGTAATTTCTAATCATATCCTTGTCTTTTAAGTTAAAATCTTCTAGGTTTTACTCTACAAGACATCTACTCCATTTCTCATGGAAACCAACATCTTCTATCTCTAATATTTAGTATCATGACAATATTAATATATTAATCTAAAGTAAAGTAGATATGGTCGATCACATAAATCTATGATTGTAATATCTTTCTTACATGAATAAGAAAATTTGATGAAAGAGCTTTATCAAAATGAATTAAATAATTTATGAAATCTATTTGAGTATCTGATAGCATTTATTAAATCAAGTTAAGGTATAATATTTTATCATCATCATATGTTTGTGATAATTTCATCATGTAAAAAGATTCATTGTATATTTCTATCGAATATATATCCATGTGGTGATTTTTCAATGGGGTGAACATTTTTTATTTATAATTTTAACTGAGATAACATATATTCAAGGAAGTTTATGTTAATGATAGTAAGAGGAATAAGAAAAGATCTGTTCCTATAAAGAGAGAATCCCTAAGAGGAATATCTTTTGTTTTTATTAATGTTTTTCTTCCAGATCTATATGTTTTAGAAAATAAAGTATCTATATTATTTCTTTTATGAGATTTTGTAGAGAGCTACATGAGTCACTCAGCTATGTTAAAAAGAGAGTTCTACACACTACCCATATATGACAAATAACCTTCCACAAGCTTTAGTCACTATCATTAATGGGAGGAGAACCCATGATTCTATTTTAATGATGAATAAAATCCCACTTATGATGCATGTAATATTCACATAAATTCTTTCAAAAAGTAAGTAAAGATATTCAAAATACAACAAAATAATTCATGAAGTCGAATAAACCATGAATATAATATCATTAATTGTGTGGAGGATAGGTTTTGTGTAACTATTTTTTTTAGGAAGAAGATTGTCGGTGTACCTCTTCCAGTGTATGTGAAGAGACAAATATTATCAAGAATCATCCATAAATTAACTATATTAGAATTGGATTCAATAAATATTTTTCATCAAACAAATTTCATACATGAAGATAGTATTTTATTTAGTCGAAGATGATATAACATGTGAGACCTCATGTTCATATACCTAATTCACATTAAGTGAAACAGATGCATATTGGTAGTTTATCAGAATCACTTTAACATGAAGAAGAATAAATTCAGGATCTCATGCACCTGAAAATATTTGAATCAAAAAAAATATTAAAATTAATAAATACCTTTATTGGGATCAAAATATAATATGGAAATCATTTTAATGTTCAACGTTTCAGTGTAATTAATATTTGATTTATATAAATGTAATGAATTGTAGTTTTAGGTTATGTTAAATAATTGAAGTGTTTTAAGAATTCGATGGTCATTAATTAAGACAATATTTTTCATCTCTGACAGTGTTCAAAAAAATAATGACTGGATGAATCATGGGGTACTGAAAGGATCATAAGCACTAGACATATCAACAATGCCTCCACTGAACTAAGGAAGAAATGATGGGTCAAACATATGATGTACTTTCCAATTAAATTGGAGATAAATAGGGATTATGGATGAAATTATCATATGTATAGGTAATTTAATTGTAAAAATATATCAAATGAAGTAGTAGTACGAGAATTTCTTGTACTAGATGATCAACATGAATAAGAAGGGTTTAACCAGATACCATGTAAATATTTTTTATCATTTGGTATTGAAACAAAAATGTGAATAATAAGGAATATATTAATTTTAATTAATCATATCATAATTATATGGATATTATTTATTAGAAAAATCATATATATAGATTAGATAAAGGATCAGATGAATTGGTTCCTAACAAAAATATGAGAACAAGGGTTTCATTCCCACATCTATAAAAGTAAAAAACTTTGGATTAATAAAGTTATACAGAATTAATAAATATGATACCAAATAGAAGTATCAACAAGTGGAATACATTATTGGTTTTACAATCTACCTTTATAAATAAGTTGTTGAATATCATTAGTGGAACTGTAAATAACCAATGAGAAGTAGCATGTTGGGATAGGTAGTCACAAGTCATCAAAAAGAGGATTTTTTAAAATACCCTCCAAACGTGTATGGATTGATACTTTTTATAAGGTTTAATTTCTAGTCACCACACTATATTTGGTATCACATTATATCAATAAATCTATTAATTGGTTATTACCTTACTTTTAAAGAACACACAACTCTTCTTGAGTACTGAACCATGTAAAAGTATTTTATCACATCATTTACCAATAGTAATATAACATCACAAGAAAATAAAAATAAAATATGATAATCAATATCGCAACATGTATATAACATAAAATTGGTAAATGTAATAACATTTTAAAACATACCAATACTAATTCACCCCCATCTCATTGTTGAGTATATCATGATTGGTCCAACTATTGACTTGAAAAATACATTGTATCATCTTATATGAAATAATATTAAAAAATATATATATTTTTCCATTTAATATAAACCTTACAGCCACACCATTTAACCTTACAAAAAAAACATGATTCATTTTTATAACCATTATTTATCATTTTATAATTACTAGAATCAAACTTACAATTCATTTGTTCAAAGCTTATGACTACTCTATCCCAACCTTTCCACTATATTTATATAAACCTTAGATAATTTACACATATCCATCTTTCTAAAATATCATCATACCTTTATGATATGTAAATTACACAACTTATAAGGCCTTATCAAACATTCATTACACATTATTTAACAAAATTATTGCAAAGCATAACATCCAACCCTAACCTATAATAATTTTTTTCAATTCACATCTTGAAATAATTTTTTAAATAAATGATTAATTATTCTAATCTCTCCATTTGAAAATATAACTAATATGTTGATATAATATGTTGTGTGGTGTTCTCAAAACCATTAAAATCCCTCTCTTACTTGAATAAAACTCAAAAAGAATCATTTTTTTATTTTCATTATCATTAATCTTTCCAAGATAAATTCCAAATTCATACACAATAATATCAAACACAAAACTCCATTTCAATTAATAATTTCAACAAAATTATCACTTAAACACATTTTTACATCTCTTATATCAATAAAATATAATATTTAAAATAAATTAAACACATTTAATTGGAATTAAAATCATCCCCTTCATATATGTTTTTAAAACACATGTCAATTATCATTTCATTTTTTTGGGATTTTATTTCCTTCTTCTTATTATAAATAAGTATAATTGAAATGTGTGAAATCATATCAGTTCATCAACAAAATACTTCTATCATTAAATGTTTGAATTATATTTTTATTCACTCTTGAGAGAATAATGATTCTACATGGTTTTCTTATTGAATAGATTTTAGTTACTCAAATCTAGGTCTATGAAGGATAACACAATTTAAAAAGCATGAGTCGTTTAACAATGAATATCAACATTTCCTATAAAATATATTAATATTTGACATTATAATCACTTTAATATTTTTGGGGTTTCATGAAGTTTATTTATTTATAAAATAAATAACCTAGATATTTCCATATCCCCTGGTAAAGTTTTTGATAAAGTCAAAAGAATACCCCCTATTAATGATCATTTTCATTATGTAACACTCCCACATTAAAAATATTTATTATAAAATCAAATAATAAAAGAAAAAACTGTGATTTTAACTCCTCGTTCTCTTATTTTATGTATCTTACAATAAATTAATTATTTGTATATAATATTTATATTGATATCCATTTCCTTAATCATTCTCTCCAAAAAGGGATTAATACTTTTTACATTATCATAGCAGTTTGATTACACCTTGATTTAAAACCCATATGCTTGATGTTCTAATATGTGGAAAAAATAAGGATCCTGAATTGTGATGAGAGGAAGTTGAATCATGTGGGGATATCTGAACCCCACAGGAAATCACCCCACCATTCCAGATAATTTTAATTCATTTTCACTCTATTTAATACTTTCACATTGTTTTTTCTGGTGAAGAGATGGTGAGAATTCATTTTCTAGTTTATTTTTCTCTATAATGAGATCGAATATGTCATGATGGATCATGTATATGGTATCAAAGATGAACCCAAGTTATATACTAGATTTCCTAACCATTAGGTCTTATTTTGGGAATCCATGAAAGCTTAAATTGGTGTCGAACTAGGTGTGGTTATAGAAAATTATATAACCCTAGCCAATGATCCCACAATATTGAAGTGAGGAGTCAGTACGTGGGATTGAAGAAAAATCTATAATGAAGATGAACACCCTCTCACTTTTTCGATTTCACCCTCACAGTTTTTCATTATAGTATTTCCTCATAGAATCCATCCTTTAATAATCACCAACTCTAGCTTCTCATGAAGACAATTTGACATTCCTATAATTCTTCTAAAATTAATATCACCCTCCTCTAAATATCTTTCCATTATACTCCAAGATTCATTGTGATTTTTTCCATTAGAACAGAAATCATAAATTAATGAAGCTAGTATCTTTTCAATTCAAGAGATGAAACATTTTGGATCCTTAATATCTAAAACGGTATACATTTGGATGGAGGAGAGAATCTATAAACTTGAGAAAATTTATCTTCAAAAAATATAATTTTTTTTTTACAATTCATGATTTTTCTAGTAATTTTATATTAAATCATATCACTGTGATGAACACACAGTTAGATAAAGGAGATCATGGTGGAAATATATTCAATAGAAATATTTCTTCAATGTTTGTTAAAAATGTTCTCACAAGAATTGACATGCCTTTCCGATAATTGGTTAGAAATTATGAAGGAAGATAAAGTATTCAATTCTAATTTGTTTAATAAAATTTCTGATCTAACTACTGGAACATGTACAACAATGTTGAGGTGGTCATCCAAATTAATAAATCATGTTAATTTATATTAAGATTATAATATTTTTCTTCTCTAAATGGGATTATGATTACACAAATACACGAAGGAGATGAAATCCTTAAATGAATCAAATGAATGGAAATAAGTAATTAATGAGGATATTGAATTATTTTTGAAAAAATTATAATTGTTTGATTTAACAAAATGTAAACAGAACTCAACAAAAATTGGTTTACCTGATAAATAAAGTGGTTTTTTGGGAATAAATTGTTCATAGACAACTGATGGTGAATGGGTTGCAATAGAAATAATGTGTTGACTTAATGTAATTTTTTTTACAATTAGGTAAGAATTACAACATCGGAACAATTCTAAGCATTGTTACGTAAATTGATCATTTCCTCAAATTGAAGGTTGTATATACCATATTTCATTATCGTGATTTGGGGAGGAGATCTACATGAAAGAAATTATAGTTTTCCAATTGATTGGAAAATTATTTTTGATGGTAACTAATGAAAAGTTTCTAATTTATGATGTGATCAACTAAAAAATGTAATTCTAATCATGTTTCACTAATTTTTGATAAAATGTTTTTCTAAGTGTATTGTAAGTCATTTCTATTATGTAATTAAGTGGTTATATGGGACATTTATCATACTATGTTTATATATGTAAACTATCTTCCTAGTTATACTAGATGGTGAGTTAATCAAAAAGTTCAAGTGTACCATTCCAAGAAGAAGTAAGAGAAAATATCAAGGAAAATAATGAATGGTTTTGGGGATTAATATAGAGATATATAATAATGTTAGAACATTTTTATTATCTTAGAGAGGATATATCCAAAATATCATCAAAAGATTTAGTACAGATGGATGTAAGCCAGTCAGTATCCCTATTATGTATTACATAAAATTATCTATGAAATAGTAAACAATAATGGAATTTGTGAATTAGTAAATGGATAAAGTGTTGTATTTTTTAGTGGTATGATGTTTGATTTATGTTGTTATTTTTATGTGTCAAGACATTTCCCATGAACTATCTATTATTTTTTGGTATATAAAAAAGTTGGGTAAAGTACACTAGGTGATTTTGAAGTATTTCATAATTTATTCTATTTGAATTTAAGATAAAATATTTTTCATTGGAACCAATGAACCATTGAAAGGTTTTCCATGATATAGACTTTGTAGGTAAATAAATAAAATGAAATGAACACATGTATTTTGTAGACTTTTATAGAAAATAATATCATTTATTCATCAATGGTAGAGTGGTTCATTTTCTTTATTCAATTTAAAATTATTATATATAAGAAATAGATTAGGGGAAATATATAGTATGATTATTACATTATTGAGGGATCTCATTAGTATCCATGAAGAAGAAATGTTTTTTATAAAATCTAATGTATAATCCACAAGAATGAAAATGGCATTCCATGATTGGAAACATAATATATAACTGATGTATTATTTTATTAGAAACTTTCATGAGGAAAATGATATAGGTATACATAATATAGTGGTAACTCAAAATATGAATTATATTTTTACCAAAGTGATATATCAATAATTTCTAGGGCAACATCATGCCTCTATTGAGCCTAGGTGGATGGAAGAAGAATAGTAGAGTATGATGGTAAATGATAAGTCATAGATGATTTTTAGGTTTTCTTGATACAAGTATTTAGGTGGGTTATTATATACAGAAGAAATATATTTTAATTTACTATAATTTAATCTATAGAAATTAAATTCCCTAGAATCTTATGTACTAAATGAGGAGCTATGAAAGAGGTGCTGACACTGGTTGGAAAATTTATCCATCTATAGCAGGACTATATAATGTCGATCTCTATTGATGATGTTGTAGTGAAGCATAGATGACATCAATCTTATCTAATATTGGAGTGTCATCGGTTTGGAAGGTGAAATAAAGAAATCATAACTCATAAAACAAGACAATTGGGGAGTATGTTTATCTGGTTTCAATGGATAAATATAGAATATAAGAAGTGGAACCACCAGTGTTACGTGGTTAGAGTTGAAACATTAAAATAATTACAAATTTAGTAATTTAGTAATATTTATTTATGAATTTATAATCCTTTTTTTTCATTTTTATCTACAATTTATTTGAAATAAAGTAGTATTGGGTTTCTCCCATGCATGTAGGACACATCATATAAAAACATTAAACATATGTATTTTTTATTAAATTTTTTGTTACTAATTTATGTATTTCCATTGATTGAATTTATGGTGCCCTGAATGTTTTGTATTTTTCATAGAAATTTCATTTTTCATACTTAAGTGAGTATTGTGAATCAAATTCCTACATAAAATACACTATTCTCAATTGAGGTTTTTCAATAGGTAGCATGACCTTATACAAGTTGTTAAACTTCCACCTTACAAGATACCTAATAGTATGAATTACTAGTGGTCTTGAAGGGATTATAGATATCCCCATAAGGTCCCTCCAATCAATTATTTATGAATTAAAAATATTAAATCGACCTATTTAAAGGTCAAAGTCCAAATTCACAAACTGATAGAATGTTTATTCTAATTCAATACAACAAAACATTTTTACATGAGTTTACCTACTAGCCATAAGAGAACATTGATTGTTACATATTATTTACATTATGACACACCTAAGTAAATATAAGAATCTCAATATACTATTATGAGTTCCCCAATAAATATCATAACCCTTAATACCATATAGTGAATATTTCCACTACTCTTGGATTTTAAATTTCACTCTTCCATCCCTCTTCATCTTTCCATTATTAAAGTATCATTCATGTTATATATCAAAAAATATTATTCTTTGTGCCATATATTAATTGATAACTTAATGCACATGTATTATTTCAATAATATTCATTTCACCTTTTTATATAAATTATCACATTTGTATCCCTTATCTAACATCATAGAGTATAATTACTAATTATTTCCATTATAAATGCATTATACCTTCCAATAATAAATAATTAGTAATGTTTTCAAGAAACATGTATCTATACATTATCTGATAATGATATTAAACCCTCACATTGAAATGTAACATCACCTTTAATTAATAAATATATTAATTAATCCATTTTTCATTTACATATCCTCTAAATTTTTTTATTTTCTAATTAATTAGGAAATTTATTTATATATAATGCAAAATAATAACTACTAGGATTGATGTTCTAATTTACTAGAGACAACCAAATTTTAAAATCATTGAGTATTGACCTTTGGTTGATCCCCAGTGTAGTGGCCCAGACCCTCCTGGTCCATTACTCTCCAAAATTCTTAGTGTTGGGGTGTCTTGGACTCACTGATCAGTTCTACCCATCTGTCTCACATATCAGTTTCACTGATCAGCTTCACAGAGTAGCTTAATTGATCATCTTCACAGATCAACTTCACCCGATCAGGTCCACCGATCGGTTTCACCTATCAGTCTCACCCATCGGCCACCTAGGGGTGTCGGGGTTCCCTTCCCCATTTTTCACGTAACACCAAATTTTTGTTTTTAACCTTTTTTTAATGTGGTTCAAAGCCATTTTAGTGCCATAAACAATGTTTTAAATCCCCTAGGAGTGGGGAGACCCTCAACAGACCTGTTTTCCCCTATTTAAATGAATTCATTTAGCACACAGCTATTATGGACACCCCTATGATATCAATTATTAAATAATAATTATTCATATAGTGTGTAATCATCCAACCTCGTGATGAGACCACCATCCACCTTTAAAATCACTCAATATTTTTCATATTCCATAACTACAGGATCTCACCATTTTTATCGCACAATAAATCATTCCTCCTTCTTCTTGGCTAGTTTCATTCATTCCTTAGTGTGTTTGGTGTCCCCTTTCACGAGGCTAATAGTTCACCTTTGTCAGAGCCTTTCATGCTCATTCGTGAAGTCCTCCAATTTCTTCCCCTGCAAGTCGCGCATCCCCAGTTGTTGATGTTTGGAGAAGAACATCAATCATTGATTATCCGAGTAGGATTTTCCATCGTATCTCTTTACTATGCCTCATGCGGGGTGGGTATGATAATGTTTCCTATGGGGATGGATGAAACCAAACATTAACAAAGATAATAAATGGATTTAAATAATTAAACAGTGTATTTTATGATGATGCGGTACTCTTTTATCTCTTATTATATGTTTTGAATTGAATGGGATTATGTCCACTAAAAATCATGGTTGTTGGTGGTCCCTTCTTGCACACAAATGTAACTTTGTTTTCCAGATATTTATTTAATTGAATGGATTTAACATTGAAACTGGATAATCATGTAAACTCAGTTGATTAAATAGATCCCCAATGAAAAAGAATCCTAGTGTGGTTATCCTGGTTAACCAGACAGAAAGACGAAACAAAATGAATGGAATTTTAAAATTTGAAAACTCCCTTTATTTTAGTGATGTTAATGGTTGATGCTTGTGAGGTGATGTGGATGGGTATGGGATACCCTATTGTGCAGTTGTTGGTTTGAGGGCCTAAGGTCATGTGGGGACAAATGTTGGGGCTTGGTTTGGTTCCAGTACTTTGAGGGATCTCATGGATCCCTTTGGTCATTGTGACTTTACAAGAGAACTGGGTGTGAATGCTTAAATTTCTGCTTGGATGTTTTCCCATACTTGACTTGAGTCTATGACATTTAGTTGGTTGGTAGTAAAGAATTTCCTAATTGGAATCACTTGAATATGAAATAATAATGGGTTCAAAGGGAAACTATTTTCCGAGAATGAGTTGAGACATGGTTGTGGCTGGGGTACTTCTTATGAATGAATAGTAATGAGGGTGTTTGTATGATGGCTGGTTTTGGAACCCCTATGATGGGATGAGTTCTTGTTATCAATATGTAAAATTTAGTTTTTATGTTTTTTATTCACGCCCAATACAAGTTGATCACTTGGTACTTAAAATCCCCATTTCATGGGGGAGGGTGTTTTTCCCAACACTCCTATGAGTAGATGGTTATTATCTCCTTTTAATCTCTCTTTCTCGAGTATGCCAAGATTCTTCGAGCAGGCTATGATAGCTTGAACTTTATTATAGCCAAATATTATTCAGGTGAGGAACATTGTGGTGGTTGGCCCAGGTGTGTGCGGGCAGGTGGTTTGCCATGTTCTTTTGGGATGAGGCCCAGGTGTCTTCGGGCATGGTGGTAGTTCTTCTGACCCAAGTGTTTGTGTGGGTGGTTACATGTGGTTGTTTTGGCCTAGGTGTTTGCGGGCGGGATGTGTGTTTGTGGTATCTCAGGTGTGTTTGGGCAGGGGATGGCAGTGGGACTGCAGTGAGAATGGCGGGAGAGGTTTGACACATAGGATGTCTTCAATAACCGAGGGAAAGTGGCATGGGGTAACCAAACATCCATGTGTTTTACTATTACTTTACATGACTTGTGTTATTTGGGGAGTGTGCCTTGGTGAGTTTTGGGTGGATAGTTTCCTTACTAGGAGCTTTGATATCTATTTTTTTCATAGGGCATTAGTATGCTTCCCCACTTGTGCATGAGAGATTTTGGTTTTCCATACTGAGTATTCCTGTATACTCACCCAACATAAGTAAAACTACTTTCAAGTTTCCTAGAGGACATTGAGGACCATGTCGGACCCTACTAGTTCAGACTTTGGGGAAATCTCTGTAGTTATTTTTCATTTCTTTGTTACTTTCCTCTGGTGTTTTCTTGTACTTTTGTAGCACTTACTTTTGGAACACGCATTTGGGAACTGTTTCTTTTGGCTTTACCTATAACCCCAGTTTTGGTGTTGTTTGGGATTTACTATCTTATCTCCCGATTATACTAAATAAAAAGGGTAATTCCTTCTATTTCGTGTCTGATTTGATACCCTTGGTTCTATTCGCCACTCTAGGACCTATTGAAGAAGGGTTTTAGGGGTCATTATCTCTCATTGAACTTGTTCAAGGAAGGGTCTGGTAATCCATTATCCCTTCCCTTATAATGGTGAAGGCGGGTCGTGACAGAATGGTATTAGAGAAGGGTTGAGAGATAGGATAGAGATTAGGGTTAGTTACAGTGAGGATTTCATGGGATGGTAGGGCAACAAAGTTAAGAAATCATGGTGTACGAAATAGGCCATGGAAGACCAGACAACATATGGGATTTTAGGGCCCCCATGATCCGATGCAATGACTCCGCACCTACCAAATGACCAAGTGAGGCTACACTGATTGCAGGGTATAGACCCTTGGAAATGTACATGCATCATAATGACTTGTGTTCTTGTCTATTCTGTGTGTTCTAGGAATTTAAATAAATAAAAAATTTATGAAAAATTTTAAAGTAATATTTTACACTACACGGGCTTAGGAATTCCTTTTTTACCTTGTAGCTATGGCACCCGAATGATTACCATGAGTAGTGTAGGAAATCGAGAACCAAGGGGCTGATTTGGATGATCAGTAGAGGGATGATCAAGAGGAGGATGACGACCAGTGGTAGAGGATACTTTATGCCTTTCAGCAGAAGTCCCTTGGAAATTACGAGGGTTGTGTCTCAGACATGGAGACAGAAAGCTAGATCGAGGAGCTGGTGATAGCTTTCAGCTTGATCCAGGCTCTGACAGAGTATTGGGTTCCTATGGTTGTTTTCTAGATGTGGGGAGTGGTACGTCAATGGTGGATGCTCTATCTTTGGGAGAAGAGGGAGGATGAAGTTTCATGGGCTAACTTTAAGAGGGAATTCCATGAGGAAGTCCTCTCTTCCACGATAGAGGCAGAGAAGAGGCATGAGCTACTCTACCTTAAACATAGAAAAATGTTAGTGAGGGAGCTGGGAATCAAGTTCAAGGATATCCATCATCTTTCTCCGAACCTTTTTCTGGATGAGGAGTCATGGGTGAGACATTTAGAGGAGGTACTCCGACCTTATCTTTAGTGTATTGTTACTCCCTTCACCCTACAGACATACTAAGTGGTCCAGAAGAAGGATGATGTTGTAGAAAGGAAGCACATGCTGGGTGGTGGGCTACGAGAGGGGTCCAGTTGGGCTCGTCAAAGGGTAAGGCCTTCTGCAGCAGGCCTCCAACATCAGGGCCTTCTAGGTTTCGACCAGTGGGGAGCAAACCTCAGCAGTTCTAGTTTTGATCTCCAAGTTCACAAACTTTCCTTGTGGGTCCAAGACCAAGATGCTTTATCTGTTAAAGTTGTCGGCACATTTAGAATCAGTGTCCGGACTGAGTGCAGTACAGTTGGGGTCTGCAGGTTCAGCACCAACCTCAGCAGTAACAGTTTCTAGCCAGGCCCTTTCAATAGTAGCTACAGGGACAGCGAGTTCCCACACCTCCAAGAGCTGATATGGTAGGAGGAGGCCTACCCCAGGCTGCTCTTCAAGGACCTCATCTAGGGCATGGTTGGGGAGGTGGCCGACAACCAAGAGGCAGAAGAGATGGGTGTGGGTAGTTGCACGCCGCATAGGCAGTATTTTTAGCAGGGCCAAAAGTTGTTTGAGGTATGATCAGCTCGTTTAGCACTCTTTATTATTCCTTTCTTGATTCAAGAGCTTCACACTCCTTTGTTACACCTGGTCTATCACATTAGTTGGGCCTAGAAATAGAGACACTCTTTAGGTCCCTTGTGATTGGTATGCCAATTGGGGGTCATACCATCCTGTTTAATGTTTTTTGAGGATGAAGACTGATGTTGAGGTCGCATCAGTCTAGTGGGTATCTTCTTCTACTACAAATGTAGCCTTATGATGTCATCCAAGGCATCGACTGGTTGTTTTCTATGCATGCTGTTATCGACTGCTTTTGAAGAAGAGTCATTTTATCTGATGAGGATGGACAACATGTTGTTTTTGTTGGGGAACAGAGTTGTTAGGTGGGGAGGGGTGTGTGGAACCCCTTTTTCTATGTTGGATGAGATTTTAGAAGAATCAGTGGATGTGGAGATGATAGATGTTCTAGATGTTTTCAAAGATTTCCAATATGTTTTTCCTGAGGAGGTTGTGACTCTACCAACTCGACGTGACATTGATTCAGGGATAGACTCACAACCCGGTGTGCATCTGATTTCCATGGATCCTTATTAGATAGCGCCTTCTGAGTTGTGGTATTTTCAAATTCATTTTGATGATCTGATGGAGAAGGGTTTTTTCTAACCCAGCGTGTCGCCATGGGGTGATCCATTCTTGTTCGCGAATAAGGCAGATAGTGTTCTTAGGTTGTGTATAGTCTACCAGAGACTGAATCAGGTAATGGTCATTTACCGTTACCCTCTCCCGAGGATAGATGTTCTCTTTGAATAGCTGGGGGAGTAGGTTGGTTATTTAAGAACAATCTATGGTCTTGGTATCACCAGTTATGGGTGAAGGATGGTTATATTTTGGAGACTGCTTCCAGGTGTAGGTATAGGAACTTTGAATTCATAGTCATGTCATTAGGTGTTATGAACACACCTTCTGTGTTCATGGGGCTCATGAACTCTATTTTCTATGAGTTTCTAGACTGCTTCATCATTGTGTTCATCGAAGACATTTTGATCTACTCATGGTCAGAGGAGGAACATACTAAGCACCTAAAGATGGTCTTGGAGGTCCTTCGACATCACAAGATATAAGTGATGTTGTCCAAGTGCAAGTTCTTGACACGAAAAGTGCATTTTCATGGACACGTGGTGTCTTAGAAAGGGGTAGCAGTTGATCTGTCAAAGTTTTAAGCAGTTGTTTCTTGGAAAGAACCTAAGAATGTGGCATATTTTTGTAGTTATCTAGGACTTATAGGCTATTATTAAAGGTTTAGTACCCGAATTCTCTCGATTTGCAACTCCGTTGACAGTTTTGACCAGAAAGGCCGAGGCCTTGGTATGGAGTGAGTATTATCGGGCAACATTCTGCTATTTGAAAGAATGGTTGGTCAGTGCTCCAGTGCTCAGGTTTCTATTGGAAGGGGTGTTGTATGAGGTATTATGTGATGCTTCTGGACTTGTCATGGAGTGTGTACTGATGCAGCAATGAAGAGGGATTTCTTATGGGTATAGGAAGTTATGTCCTATTGAGTGTAACTATGCCACTCATGACCTAGATCTTGCAGCAGTAGTGTTCTCTTGGATGTTTTGTCGGCATTACCCCATCAGTGAGAACTTTTTGGTATTAACAGATTACCAGAGTTTGAGGCATATCTTCACTCAGAAGGACCTCAACATGTGATAACGAAGGTGGGGGAGTTTCTTTAGGACTACAACTTCAAGATATCTTACACTGATGGTAAAGGGAATATTGTGGTTGATGTATTGAGTAGGAAGTCACGAAGGGATGTTGTTTAGGAATCTGTGGATGCTTGGAAGGAAATTGAGGAGTTGGCTGCCCTACACCTGGATTCAAGTGTGGATGGTGGTAGAGTTTGTCTGTTTCTGACAAAAATGAAGTCCTCTCTATTGTGGCAGGTGGAGGAGTCTCAGTGGAGAGACTTAGAGAGCGAAGTGATTTGCGATCGGGTTAACCAAGGCAATTCTCTGAAAAGGTGGTTGGAGGATGATTAGAATCAGATGCTTTTATGATGGATGTTTTTTCTTGAGATGATTTGCAAGGGAGTTATCCATGAGTTCCATAAATAACTCATAGAGGTACACCCTAAAGATTCCAAGATGTACCAAGGTCTGAGGGAATAGTTTTGTCGGGCTGGGGTAAAATGGGCAGTCGTGGAGTTCGTGGAAAGGTTCCTGGTGTGTTAGTTGGTGAAGGATGAACACCGTATCCCATAAGGTTTGTTGTATCCATTAGATGTCTCTGAGTAGAAGTGGGATGACATCTCAATGGATTTAGTCACACGACTACCCAGTGTTCAAGGAGGTTGTGATGCTATCAGGGTATTGGTAGACCAGTCGATGAAATCAGCTCACTTCATGGCGAACAAGGATTCAAGTGTGGTGGATGCCTTAAAATAGAGATATTTGGATAAGGTGGTGCGTTATCATGGAGTTCTGGGGTCCATAGTCTCATATATGGATGAATGGTTTACCTCATGAGTCTGTAGGGGATTGCAGCATGCTTTGGGCACTTAGCTATGTCTTAGCCCTGCTTTCCACCCCTTCACAGATGGGCAGAAAGAGCGAACCATCCAGACATTGGAGGATAAGATAAGGGAATGTGTTTCGGTATTTGGGGGATCATGAGAATGACATTTTCCTTTAGAAGAGTTTTCGTGCAATAATATCCATCACTATACTATATGAATGGTACCATTTAAATTCTTGTATGGGAGAGTGTTTCGTTCACCCTTGTGCTAGACCGAGGTTTGGGAGGCAGGTGTTCTTGGACCATAGGTAGTTCAGAGCACAACAGAGAAGGTTTATCTTGTTCATGAGAAGATGAAGGTAGCCCCAGAATGGTAGAATTCATATGTTGATTGTAGCAGTAGGCCCTTGAAGTTCGAGGATGGAGACCATGTGTTCTTGAAGGTTTCCCCTCAATGTGGGCAGAGAAGGTTTGGAAAGGGTAGAAAGATCTCTCCTAGGTTCATCGGGCCTTTCGAAGTGTTGAAGTGAGTCGGGGAGGTGGCATATCAGCTGGCATTCCCACCTTAGTTGGAAAAGATCCACGACATTTTCCACGTCTCCCAGCTTCATCGATATCTACGTGATGACTCCCATATCATTTACTATGGATATTTGGATATAAGGAATGATTCTACATTCGTGGATGACCAGTGAGGATCTAAGATCAAAAGGAGAAAGTGAATTGTGGATGAACCATCCCTTTGGTTCGTGTGTTGTGGAGGCAAGGTGGAATCGAGGAGAGTACTTGGGAGTGAGAAGATCAAATGTGTGCCCATTACCCAAATCTGATTTTAGTTGTTGTTCCAAGTCTTCCTTGTTGTTCTTTTTTATTGTGACCTGTAGTGATGTAATGCTGGCCTTATTTTTTTTGAGAAAATTTTTCCCTACCTTGTGAATGTTTAGGAAAATTCTTGATATATGGGAAAGGGAGAACCTGATTCCTAATCAAGACACATCAGTGTGGAAGTGATTAAACCCATGCGGGTGAGTCAGTTCCACAAAAAGTGGATAGTGTCTAGACATTGAGGAAGGAACTCCACGGTCCATCTATTGGGACAATTTAGTCCATGGGTTTCATATGGATGTTTGGGATGGTTTGTCCCTGAGAGGTATCTTCTGGAGTGGATGTTCAGGTTACTCTTGTATTCTCAAGGGAGATAATAATTTTGAGAGGTATATGATGTAAGGCACAGTCTCTCCAGGTCTATTACATTTCCAAATTATAAGTTTTGGGGTGTCCTGGGCTCACTGATCAGTACCTCCCAACTATTTCATAGATCAGTTTCCATGATCAACTTCACAGATCTGCTTCACTTGATCGGCTCCACCAATCGGTTTCACCTTTCAGTCTCACCAATTAGTCATAGAGGGGTGTCTGGGTTACCTTCCCCATTTTTTTGTAACACCAATTTTATGTCTTTTAACCTTCTTAAAGTGGTTCAAATCTATTTCAGCACCATAAACAACATTTTAAATCCCCTAGGAGTGGGGAGAACATCAACATATCTATTTTCCTCCCTTTAAATGAAATCCTTTTGCACATAGTTGTTATGGCCACCCATCTGATGTAAATTATTAAATAATAATTAATCCATTTGTTTGAAATTGTCCCACCTCATTGGGAAACCATGATCCTCCTTTAATGCTGGTCAAGACTTTTCAAATTTTGTAACTCCATGATCTCACCTTTTTATCAAACTAGAATTCTTTTCTTCTTCTTCTTGGCTGGTTTCCTTATTTTTATGGGGCGTTTGGTGTCCCCTTTCCCAAGGCTAGTGGTGCGCCTATGTCAAAGCCTTTACTTCTCATTCTTGGAGTCCTCCGAGTTCCTCCCCTCCAAGTCGTGCATCCCCAGTTGATGGCGCCTGGAGAAAAACTTCAATCGTTGATCATCAAAGTAGGGTTTTTCCTTTGTCTCTCTTTATTGTGCATCACGCGGGGTGGGTATCACAATGGTTCCTATTAGGATGGATAAAACCAAACCTTAAAAAAGATAATAAATGGATTTAAAGAGTGAAGGGGTGTGTTTGATGTTATTGTTGTAGTCTTTTATCTCTTCATATATGTTGTGAATGGAATGTTCTTATGTCCACTGAAAATTGTGGTCGTTGGTGGTCCATTCTTGTGAACTAATGAACCTATATTTTCTAGATATTTATTTAATTGAATGGTTGTAACATAGAAACTGGTAAATCACATAAACTTGATTGATTAAATGGATGCCCAATGTATAAGAATCTTGTGTGGTCACCCCAGTTAACCAGACAGAAAGACGGAAATAAATGAATGCCATATTTAAATTTAAAAACTCACTTGCTCTATTCTGGTGATGTTTATAGTTGACTATTATGAGGTGAAGTGGATGGGGATGGGATCCCCTATTGTGTAGTTGTTGGTTTGTCGACCAAATTCTATCTGGGGCAGTATGTTGTGGCTCGGTTTTGTTCGAATACATTGAGGGATTTCACAGATCCCATTGGTTGTTGTGACTTTACATGTGAACTAGGTGTCAATGCTTAAATTGATGCTTGTCTATTTTTCCTTCCTTGATATGTGGAAATGCCTTTTAGATTCCCATTAGTGAAGAATTATCTAATTGGAATCTCTTGAATAGGAAAACAATAATGGGTTAAAAATGGAATTGTTTTTTGGGAATGATTTGTGGAATGTTTGTGGCAGTGGTGATTCTTATGAATTAATAGTAACGATGGTGTTTGAATATGGTTTGGTTATGGGACCCCTATGATGGGATGATTTCTTGTTACCTATATATATAATTTAGTTTTTATGTTACTTATTCTCACCCCATCCAAGTTGTGCACTTCATGCCTAACATCCCCAATTTCATGGGGGAGGGTGTTTTTCCCAACACTCATGAGAGTGGATGGTTCTTAGCTACTTTTTTTCTCCCTTTCCCGAGTAGCACAATATTCTTTGGGTAGGCTCTAATGGATTGAAGTCCATTATTTCCCAGGATTCTTTGGGCGGGGTACACTGTGTTGGTTGGCCTAAGTGTGTGTGGGAAGGTGGTTTCCTAAGTGCCTTCGGGATGAGGCCTATGAGTCTTCGTGCATGGTGGTAGTTGTTTTGGCCTCGGTTTTTGTGGGCATGGTTATATGTGGTTTTTTTAGCCCAGGTGTTTGTGGGTGGGATGTCTGGCTGTGGTAGCCCAGGTGTGTGTGGGCTGGCAGTGAGAATGGTGGGAGAGGTTTGACACGTAGCATGTATTCAATAACTAGAAGGGAAGTGGCGTGGGGTACCCAAACATCGATGTGTTTTACTATTACATTACATGACTTGCATTATTTAGGGAGTGTACCTTAGTGAGGTTTGGGTGGATATTTTTCGATTATAGGTTATTTGATATCTCTTTTTTCACAGGTCATTATTATTCCTCCCCACTTTTGCATGATTTCTTTTAGTTTTCCCTATAGAGTATAAGTGTATAATCACCCTACGTATATAAAACTACTTTCAGGTTTCCAAGAGGACTTTGAAGACCATGTCGGGCCCTACTAGTTCAGTCATTGGGGTAGTTGTTTTTGTTGTTTTTATTTTCATTGGTACTTTATTTTGGAGTTTTCATGTACTTTTGTAGAACTTAATTTTGGAAAATTCATATGGGAATGGCTTGTTTTTTCTTCACCTCTACCCCCATTTTTGGTGTTGTTTTGGATTTACTATCTTATCCCCCAATTCAACTGAATAAAAAGGGTAATGCCTTCCATTTTATGTGTGATTATATACCCTTAGTGTTAGTTGCCACTCTGGGACCTATTGAAGGTAGGTTTCAGGGGGACATTATCTCTCCTTCAACTTGAGGAACGAAGGGTCTAGTAATTTGAAGTTCATTCCATCGTATTGGGGAAGGTGGTTCATGACACCCAGTGCCTATTATTATTACTATAATATTTTCAGATAATTTAACATCTCATTCAAACCTCCATAAAATTTCATTATATATTATTCTTATTATTATTCATAAATAATATATATATATAAGTTATCCAAGAGAATTACAATGTCCTAGTTAAGCTATACACACCACATTCGGTTCTTCTACCTCATTTAGTAGTATCATGACGACTTGAAATAGTGAAATCTACAACCACTTCATTTAATAAAAGTATAATTATTATTATTTCAATAATAATTAATTTCATAATATTTCCCACATGAATAACCATATTCATTTACCATAAGGTATCCAAATGACCCAAACCAAGTTTCACTGGATCAAGGATCTTTTAAGGTATCCAACATAATTTTTAATGCAAAAACCTCACACTAACCATTTCCAAGAATGCACTTATAAGAATGTTTCTAACTAGGGGTTCCATGTTCCACCCCACACACCCTTCAAATGTAGTACAATGGTTTTAATCTTCAATATGAATCCTCTCATATAATCTTCTGGTCACTATATTTTTCACTTTTTTATGGAGTATGTTTCCACAGTCCTACCATGTTTAATAGGAGCTATTCGATCACACGATCAAATAGTTGGGAAATGTGTGTAAAAAGCTTAAAATCAATCTTCCTATGGAGATTCATGGTTGTTATTACACTATTTGATCAAAATAATTGAATGACCAACCCATGATAAACCCATAAATGTGTCCCACATCACTATGAATGACATGATAGATGATTCTCTACCTGATCTCTTTGTCATATTTTTTAAGTTATAGTAGAATTGGATTTTATCAGGAACATGTATCAAATTCCCTATTATTGAATTGTTGTGATAAAGAAAATAAAATTAAAACTTTGACGGAAATAACATCCAAGTAAATCTCCACTAGTGCTCCATCATCAAACATCACATATAAAAACCCATAATTGAATTCTAATGAGAGAAATTGTATATTCAATAAATTGATTTATTAAAATCTATATCTCAATCTGTACATAATAGTAAAAAATAATTATAGTTGAATCATTTTTAGGAACCTAAATAATAGAGCGAGATATATAGAATGGAATTAACATATCTATATGATACCATTCAGTCTGTCCGTTTGATTTTCACTAAACTTGTCTCATTATAGTTGATTAAGAAATAAATATTCATAGGTATATGGTGTAGTGCCCAAAACATTTTATATTATGTTTATTAATCACTGAGTTACATTCTATTCATCACTATGTTCCTTTTAAACAACACTAGATTATTTATGATATACATAAAACCTATCCATTAAACATAAATTTCTCACTTCTATGTTTTGAATTTCAAAAAATGGTCATCTAGAGTTGTGTTCAGTAAGTCATTTGGAGTCTGATAAAACAAACTAGATTTTTGGTGAATAGTAACATACCCATATGAATAGTAATATTAATAGTAATATGACTCATATTAATAGTAAATAATAATATTATTTTATTTTCTTAAGGCAATAAGATAATGAGATATTAATTAGTTTTTCAATGAGAAAAAAAACTAGTTGCACTTTAAGATTGTTATTTTTCGAATTAACTAGAACCTTATTTAGAAATTAAATTAATAATACATAGAAAATTATATTTGAAAAATGGATTTCACTTTTGAAATATACACGTCGATAAATGGTTATGGAGAATTTTGGGAATTTTTCTTAAACAGTTGATTTTTCAGTGAATAGTAAAAAATACAGATTTTAGTTTCACTGTGTTAATGACATCATTAATTATATAATAATGAAGTCATAAATCTGGTAGAATTGTGTATAGATAAATAATATGTGATTTTTCTGAAGTGTCTTATACCATGGGAAAATACCATGGGCAAGCCCATGGTTTTGTAAAAACCACTCATGAGGTGTCCCTTGAAATTTATTAAAATAATCCCTCACTTTTCCTATAAATACCTACTCTTTCCTTCATTGAATTCATTCCCATTTCTCTATAGACGAATTTATGGCCTCCTTACCTCCATATTAGTCCTCCCAAGGTTTCCACAAGTTCCCAAGGTCCCAACCTTCATGTTCTAATGGTTCCTCCACAAGGTAAGAAAATTCTCAATTTCTTTCGTTTTCCTTTCAAGTTCTCTTTTTTTTGTGGTATATCTTTCATGTTTCCATACCATGTTCTTATTTTTCTTCTTATTCATGATCTAATATATATTATGATTCATTTATGGGTAGGTGACCTTTTTCACCTCTCTTATTAATATTTTCTAACACCATGTTGCGTAGCCGTTAGGCTACAGAATTTTTGTAAGCGGTTTCAAAATTATTCTTTTATCTTGGGTACTTTATTTATTCTTTATTCATCTCTTATTACCCAGGAGGAATGAAATCTCTATAATATTTTATATTTGGGATGTTCTAATGTTCATGAGAAATTCATCATCAATCTTCCTCTTTCCCCCACTTGTACACGGAATTAAAAACATTGTCTGTGACGTGTCGAATTACCGACATCGTAGATGATGTGATTTCAATTCGCATTAATTATTTCAAGTCTGGTAACGAAACCATTTATATGGTTGAACTAGGATATAAAATTTGTATTATTATTTTCCCATGGCTCTGTAATTATTTGGTACTCATGGTTGTAATTTATAAAACAAAATGAGGTTGTTATTATCAAAGAACCACTAAAACGATCTAAACAAACATCCTTGATGTTTTAACTAATGAATCATCATCATGGTATATAACCCAAAATAATTATAAGATCATTTATATCTCTATAATTTCATTAATAATATTTATTAAAAATTCTGGATGTTTAACCATGTTTCAAATGAACTTCCATTCTTGGAAACAATTAAACGAACAATGAAAACCAAGGAAGAAAATGCTTCCAAATCATGAAAATTGAACCAATTGAACCCATATAAAGGGCCATGAATGAACCTAATAAGGTTATAATAATTAAATTATATGTATATTAGGTTCATGAAATATTAATTAATGATGCTAAATTTTATTATTCAGGTCATTAAAACAAACTAAGAACACACTCGAGCATAAGGTAAGGGGTTTCTCATCTCACTTTCATTTCTGTGAGATTTTCATTGTTCACAACTTATTTCTTATAAGTGATATATGTGTACTTCCATTTGATATATAATAATATGATTCTATTTATATTCATGTTATTCAATTATTCACTTGATGTTCATTATGTTCTGGTCATTTGATTCGACTGATTACATTGTGGTAAGGGACTTTGTCTCAACTACATTTGTGGTGTAACAAACTTTGTATTGTGCACCTCATAATCCTTATGTGGTGTACCTACTTCCAATTTGAGATAAATTTTCTTTTGAAATTATATTTATATTAAATATCCATAATCTCATGTCATGGATATGTTTATTTTCTAAACTGTATACCATTTTACATATGTTGTTTATTTGGAAAGATATTTTAATTATGCATATGTTGATGAATCTGTATAATCTACTCTATATGGATATTTCAAAGGCATATTTCCCTTCTATTGAATAAATTTATAAATAATTCTTTGGACATGGAGTGGCGGGTGGGGCCCTCTATAACCCCTCGATGCATCGGTAGGTCTCATGAGACAAAACAGATTGGAGACAAACACTTCGAGTTTGTTTCCAAAAATCAGATGGGTTTCTACCTATAGAACTAAACCGTTTTTACAGTATTATGGTTTCATGTGCCAGATACATGACATCCAATTAATAAGATTTTTTTTATTCATTATCAGTTATTATTATCTATGAGGTTTTCACTGTGACAAAATCAATAGATGCAGATTCATTTTCAGTTTATTAATGGCATTAGTTATTCATTTATTCACGATGCCATATTGATTATGTCAGCTTGATTATGATTCAATTATTATTGTACTAATGCATCTGATTTTTGTAACCCTTATTGAGCATTTGAGCTCACCCCTTTCATTGTTTACCTTCAACAGGTGATGAAGAGAATGTCTTTTAATGAGTTCGTGTGGATGCAGTTTTTAGTTTTGTTATGTGTTGTATCTTGGAACCTTTTTCAATGTAATTTTTGTTATATCTATGTATCTAGTTTCTTTAAGACTACTAAACTGATCATGCCTTTGGGATTTTCATTCCTTCTAACAATGCCAATATCAAAAGTAATGCACCGGCTCCGGTCAAGTGGGGTTTGGGTGTTACAGTTGGTATCAGAGGAAGTTTATTAGAAAACATGGAAACTAGAGTAGGAAATGTATAGTAGGGAACAAATCCATAAGGTAGTATCTGAGGATTAACATACAATAACGTCCTAGTATTTTAGTAAGTAATTGATTATGTGGATATTTTATACAATACGTCCCCGTTTGGATACGAGCTGGTAGTGGCGGCTCTGGCACAGATGTATATAGGGGTAAAATCCGAAAAGACCGCTTTAAGCTATACTCGAACGAGAACTGGTGCATGAAAACGGGCCTTGTTGCACTCTTGGTTGCGACACTCCTGATGGATATGCTTAGGAAAATTCATGTTTTCTTTACAATCCATTATGAAGGAGTTAATGAAAATTTTTCCATTGAAAATCCATGTTTATAAGATTAGCTATGTATAGAATTTCAAACTATGTTGACTGCTTTTCTATTTGAGATTCATAAACTAATCTAGTGTATCCCATTATTTAGAAATGGTGTCTAATGGAAGAAGTCGAATCAATACTCATGGGAAAGGATGGGATCTCCATACTAAGCAAGTCAACACAGTAAACGTTGGAGCAGATTAGATCATGAACATATTGGGAAAACTTACTCAAGCTGTAATGAATAACCATTCCACACTTGTGTTGGATCATTTCATGCTGCATAAGCCCCCATATTTCAACGGGACTACTAATCGAGTGGTAGGTGAGAAATGGATCAAGTCCCTTGAAAAGTTATTCATGGAGTTAACATGCAATGAAAATGAAAATGTAGTACTGGCAGTATATTTTCTCAAGGGAGACGTTGATCAATGGTGGTCCCTAATTCAAAATACCACAGAGGAAGAAGAAATAGAAGATATGGAATGAAGAACTTTTAAAGAAATATTTTACGAAAAATATTTCCCTCATGAGCAACGAACTGAAATGAAGAGGAAATTCCTTGGTTTCAAGCAAAGGTAAGAAGACAGTGTTGCAGAGTATGAGGCTACCTTTACAAGGCTAGATAGGTATGCAGTGGATTACGTTCGTGACTCGGCAGACAAGATTGATGATTTCTTTGAAGGTCCTAATCCAACTCTTTGAAGGGAATTGTCTTCTCAATCATTTTCATAATATGATGAAATTGTATCAAGGGGAAGAAACAATTCAAGGATGTTCAATGCTACAATTGTAGAGAGATGGGACACTATGAAAATGAGTGTCCTAAGCACTAAGGAAACATGGCTCATAAAAATCCAATAGATCAAGGGAGAGCCTATGTGATTACAACCGCATAGGTTGATGTTCCTAGTGACGTGGTGGCAGGTACTTTAATTGTTTCCTCAAACTTAGCCAACACTTTATTTGATTCTGGATCATCGCATTCACTTATATCCTCTCATTTTTTCAAGAAAATTAGATATGTCCAATTTGATTTAAGAAAAGATTTTTCAGTCAAAACACCCATGGGATGTATCATTGAAACAAAGGCATGTCGACTAGTCCCCCTCCAAACACCAAAACATACTTCAGTTGTTAGCCTGATCATCATACCCATAATTGAATTTTATATAATTCTCGGTATGGATTGGCTATCAAATTATGATGCGAGGATCTATTTCAAGAAAAAGGAAGTTACAATTTTTTAAAATGGTGTAGAATCTCTTATCTTTAGAGAGGAGACTTCACCATCTGATTCTTATCTAGACCCACACCCAGTAGCCCTATTGAATGCCATTCTTGGAGAGGAAGAGAACCCAATATCTATTGGTGAGGAAATAAATATTCTAATTTTAGATGTGAATATAGTGAATGAATACATTGATGTGTTTCCAGAGGATTTACCTGGACATAACTCTAAGCGGGAAATTGAGTTTTCCATTGACTTAATTCCTGGTGCAAGACCTATATCAAAGACCACATATAGAATGGACACTTTGGAGTTAGTAGATATGAAGAAACAACTAGAAGAGTTGAGTGACAAAGGATTTATTCGACCTAGTGTTTCTCTATGGGGATCCCCGGTCTTGTTTGTAAAGAAGAAAGATGGATCCATGAGGCTATGATTTTATTTCAGAAAAATCAATGCTATTACAATAAAGAACAAATATCCTCTACCCGAGATTGATGATTTATTTGACCAACTTCATGGAGCTCAATACTTTTCAAAGATATACCTTCGATCCAGATATCATCAACTGAGTGTGAGGAGGAAGATATTCCGAAGACGACATTTTGAACCAGGTATGGGCATTACGAGTTTACAGTGATGTCTTTTGGACTGATGAATGCACCATCTATTTTCTTGAATTTAATGAATAGATTTTTTAAGGAATATTTTGATAAATTTTTTGTGATATTCATCAAGGATATCCTCATATATTCAAAAATATATGAATACCATGAGAATCACTTGCAAGTTATTATGGAAACTCTTAGATGAAATGAATAATATGGTATGTTTAAAAAGTGTGAATTATGGCTTCAATCAGTTTCTTTTATGGGCCACATTGTCTCTAAGGATAGAATCCTAGTTGATCATGCGAAGACAAAGGAAATCCAAGATTGTCCCACACAAACAAATATAACTGAGGTACGCATTTTTATTGGCTTAGCAGGTTATTATTGATGATTCGTTCAGAATTTTGTCTGCCTGTCTAATCCGCTATCCAAGCTCATACATAAAGGGGTTAAAATTGTTTGGACAAAAGATTGTGAAGAATGTTTCAAAGAAATGAAGAGAATATTAGTCAATGCTCGTATATTGACTCTACCATTGGGTAATTATGGGTTTGTTATTTATAGTGATGCTTCAAAGAAAGGACTTGGATGTGTCCTTATGCAAAATGATAAGGTTAGTTTTTATTCATCACGACAGCTAAAAGTTCATGAGATAAACTATCCTACTCATGATCTTGAGTTTTTTTCTGTAATCTTTGCTTTGAAGATATGGATACATTATCTCTATGGTGAAAATTGTGAGATTTATACTGATCACAAGAGTTTGAAATATATTTTCTCACAAGAAGAACTCAACATGAGGCAAAGTAGATGGCTTGAACTACTCAAGGATTATGATTGCACAATGAACTACCACCAAGGGAAGGAAAATAAGGTGGAAGATGCTTTGATTAGAAAGGATCATGGATTTTTGAACAAGATGAGAGTTTAAAGGGATCCTATTTTCATGGATCTCGTAAAGATGGAAATGGGAATAACCACGGAATGTGAAACATCAATGATTTTTCAAATGGTTTCCAAACCATATTTACTAGAAAGGATAAAAAGTTCTCAAGCTGGTGATGTGGAGTTTCAAAAAAATAAAAAAGTTGTGAATGAGGGGATATTGAGTGACTTCGTATTTGAAGATGGAATTTTGAAATATGGGAAGAGACTTTGTGTTCCCAATATACCTGATCTAAAAATGGAATTATTGGATGATGATCACAGTTCCAATTTCTCTATACACCCTGGTAGCACTAAGATGTATAGAGATTTGAAGGAGCATTTTTGGTGGGACAACATGAAGAGGGAGATTGGTGATTTGGTGTCAAGATGTATGGTTTGTCAACAAGTGAAAGCTGGACTGAAAAAGCCTAGATGAGTATTGGAACCTCTTCCCATACCTGAGTGGAAATAGGATAATATCACTATGGACTTTTTCATGGGACTACCAAATAATCCTATAAGGAACGATGTAATATGGGTCATTGTTGATCGTCTTACCAAGTCATCACATTTTCATGATATAAGAGAAGATCTACCACTTGAACGTCTAGCAAGACATTATATTAATGAATTGGTGAGACTTCAAGGAGTACCCATATCGATTGTTTCTGATCATGATCGACATTTGACATCCAGATTCTGGAAAAGTCTTCAAAAGGCCCTAGATACTGATCTTCGATTGTGTACAGCCTACCACCCACAAACTGATGGAAAATCAGAACGGACTATTCAAACATTGGAAGACATGTTGAATTCTTGTTCACATGATTTTCAAGGCATGTGGGATCATTATTTTCCTCTTGTGGAAGTTTACTACAACAACAGCTTCCATTCAAGTATTAATATGTCACCATATGAAGCATTATACGGGAAGAGATTTCGTACACCAACTTTCTGAGATGAAGTTGGTGAAAGAAAACTCGTGGGCCTAGAACTTGTTGAAGAAAAAATGTAAAAGGTGAAGATTATATAGAACCATATCAAAATATCTCAAAGTAGGCAAAAGAGCTATGCAGATAACTGAAGGAAGTATTTGGAGTTTTAAGAAGTTGATCACATTTTCATAAATGTGTCTCCATGGAATGGTATTATACGATTCGGTAAGATGTGAAAGTTACATCCCAGGTACATCAAACCTTTTGATAATCTGGACCGAATTGGAGTCGTATCTTACCATTTGGAAATGCCGCCAAGTCTCTCCAAGGTTCACAATGTGTTCCACATGTCAATGTTAAGAAATTACATGCCAGACCCAACACATGTACTCACTTATGAAGAAGTATAACTTGAGCCAGATCTATCTTATTGTGAAGAGCCGATCAATATTCTTAATACTAGAGAATAAGTTTTAAAAAATAGGATGAATTTTCTGGTAAATGATCTATGGAGGAACCATAAGATGGATGAAGAAACATGGGAGCCTGAGGATCTTATGTTAAAAACATACCCGAATCCTTTTATGTAATATTTTGTAAATTTCGAGGACAAAATTTTCCGAAGGAGGGAATAATGTAGTACCCCAAATATTTAATGTTATGTTTATTCATCACTGAGTTACATTCAATTCATCACATTATTCCTTTGAAACAACACTAGGTTATTTAGGTGATAGTTAAAACCTAGCCATTGAACATAAATTTCTCACTTCTATGTTTTGAATTTCGAAAAATGGTCATCTAGAGTTATGTTCAATAAGTCATTTGGAGTCTGATAGAACAAAATTGATTTTTGGTAAATAGTAACATGCCCATTATGAATAGTAAAAAATATTATTTTTTTATTTTCTTAAGGCAAAACGATAATGAGATCTTAATTAGTTTTTCAATGAGAAATAAAACTAGTTGCACTTTAAGATTGTAATTTATCGAATTAACTATGACCATATGTAAAAATTAAATTAATAATATTTAGAAAATTATTTTTGAAAATTTTATTTCACTTTTGAAATCTACACGTCGATAAATAGTTATGGTGAATTTTGGGGATTTTTCTGAAACAGTTGATTTTTAAGTGAATAGTAAAAAAATACAGTTTTTAGTTTTGTTGTGTTGATGACATCATTAATGATATAGTAATGATGTCATAAATATGGTTGACTTGTTTATAGTCAAATAATATGTGAGGTGTCCTAGGTGGCTTATACCATGGGAAAATACCATGGGCAAGCCCATGGTTTTGCAAAAACTACTAATGAGGTGTCCATTGAAAATTATTAAAATAATCCCTCACTTTTCCTATAAATACCAACTATTCCCTTCATTTAATTCATTCCCAATTCTCTATAAACAAATTTCTGGTCAAAATACCTCTATATTAGTCCTCCCAAGGTTTCCTCAAGTTCCCAAGGTCCCAACTGTCTTGTTCTAAGGGTTATTCTACAAGGTAAGAAAATTCTGAATTTCATTCTTTTTCCTTTCATGTTCTCTTTTTTGTGGTATATCATTCAATATTCCATAACATGTTCTTATTTATCTTATTATTATTGTTCTAATAAATATTATGAATCAATTCTGGATAGGTGACCCTTGTCCCCAATCTTTTTAATATTTTCTAAAACCATGTTGCGTAGCTGTTAGGCTGCCGAATTTTTGTAAGCGATTTCAAAATTATTCTTTTATCTTGAGATCTTTATTTATTATTTCTTCATCTCTTCTTACCCAAGAATAATTAAATATATATAATCTTGTATATTCTGTATGTTTTAATTTTAATGAGAAATTAATCATCAATCTTCTTCTTTCCCCCACTTTTTCAAGGAATTAAAAACATTTTCCATGACGTGTCGAATTACCGACATCATAGACGATGTGATTTCAATTCGCATTAATTCTTTCAAGTTTGGTCATGAAACCATTTGTATTGTTGAACCATTATATAATATTTTTTTATGATAAACTCATGGTTCTATAATTCTTTGGTACTCATGGTTCTAATTTAGAAAACAAAATGTGGTTGTTATTATCAAAGAACCACTAAAACGATCTAAACAAACATCCTTAATGTTTTATCTAATGAATTTTCATCATGGTTTATAACCCAAAATAATTATAAGATCATTTATATCTTTATAATTTTATTAATAAGATGTATTAACAATTATGGACGTTTAACCATGTTTCAAATGAACTTCCATTCATGGAAACAAGTAAACGAACCATGAAAACCAAGGAATAAAATGCTTCCAAAACATGAAAATTGAACCAATTGAACCCATAGAAAGGGCCACGAATGAACCTAATAAGGTTATACTAAATCAATTACATGTATATGAGGTTCTGGAAATATTAATTAATGAAGATAAATTTGATTATTCAGGTCATTAAAACAAATTAAGAACACACTCGAGCATAAGGTAAGGGGTTTCTCATCTCACTTTCATTTCTATGAGATTTTCATTGATCACAACTTATTTCTTGTATGTGGTATATGTGTACTTACATTTGATATATAATAACATTATTATCTTTATATTCATGCTATTCAATGATTCAATTGATGTTCATTAAGTTCTGGTCATTTGATTCGACTGATTACATTGTGGTAAGGGACTTTGTCTCAACTACCTTTTCGTTGTGACAAACTTTGTATTGTGCACCAAATAATCCCTATGTGGTGTACCTACTTCCCATTTGAGATAAATTTCCATTTTAAATTATATTTATATTAAATATCCATAATCTCATGTCATTGATATGTTTCTTTTCTAAACCATCTACCATTTTACATACAGTGTTTGTTTTGAAAGATATTTTAATTATGGAAAGGTTGATGAATCTATATACTCTACTATATACGAATATTTCTAAGGCATATTTCCCATGTATTGAATCAATGTCTAAGTAATTCTTAGGACATGCAATGGAGGGTGGGGACCTTTATAGCCCCTCGATGCATCGGTAGGTCTCATGAGACAAAATAGTTTGGCGACAAACAATTCGAGTTTGTTTCCAAAAATCATATGGGTTTCTACCCATAGAACTAAACCATTTTAGGGTATTATGGTTTCATGTGCCAGAAAAAGGATGTCCAATTAATAATAATTCTCTTTAATAATTATTAGTTATTATTATCCACGAGGTTTTCAATATGACAAAATCTATGGATGCAGATCCATTTTTAGTTTATTAATGGCATTCGTTACTCATTTATTCACTATGCCATATTGATTATGTCATCTTGATTATGATTCACTTATTATTGTACTCATGCTTCCACTTTTTTTAACCCTTACTATGCATTTGACCTCAACCCTTTCATTTTTTACCTTCAACAGGTGATGAAGAGAAGGTCTTTTATTGAGTTCATGTGGATGTAGTTTTTAGTTTTGTTATGTATTGTATCTTGTAACCTTTTTCAATGTAATTTTTGTTACATCTATGTATATAGTTTCTTCAAGACTACTAAACTGATCTTTCCTTCGGGATTTTAATTCCTTCTAACCATGCCAATATCACAATTAATGAGCTGGCTTCGGTTTAGAGGGGTCGGGGTATTAGATACGGTCAACTCACTAGTTATTTATACATTTTAGAGGATCGTGATATTAAAAAAATACTATTGTTTCATCTTGAAAACAAATTCTACAAATATAAATAAATATTTAAAAAATAATAATTTTTTTAAACATAAATAGATTTAAATTAACATTTTTGAATATTAATTTGGTATTTTATTCTTTTTTTACCCAAAATAGATTCATATTTTTGTAATCCAAAAATCGATATGTATTTTCTCAAAATCCATTCATTTTAATTCCACCAAACCACTGTCATAATTTTAATCAAGATTCCTTGATCAATATATATGATTTATCTCAAAATTTCTTGTTTAATTTTAGTAACAGCTCTGAGATATTTCATAGGATGTAAATTCATTAAAATAGTTATAATTTTTTTCCCATGCAACTTTCCTCTTTGATGGATATCAATCTCTTGTGAATAACTATTCTTTTACTATGAGTTTTCCTCAAAATAAACTCATTCAATAAAAATAAACCTCCTTCTAAATGATGAAAATATTAGAGGATGATTTGGGTTACATGGGATTTACATAATATCATCAATTTTTTATAACTATCACAAATTTTTCACAACCACTATGCTAAAACTCATCATCAACCAAAAAATACACCTTTCCCATTTCCTAGGTTAACATAGCATCCTAGATTTACTAGTGTAGTATATTTTAAAATTTTACACCTCAAAGAGTGTGAAATTATTTTATATTATTTTTAATCAAAAATTATTATTTTAGTGATAAACTAATAAAAGTGAAAACTTATTCCACACATGTACATTATTTAATTTATAATATGTTTTGATAAACTCAAAGAAACAAAATTTAGTTTAAATATCGAGTCAGAGGTAGTGGAATCTAGTTTTGAGAAACAAGATATTACATCATCCCACCTTAATAATTTTCTTCCTCAAAAGTAATTTTTTTTACAATTTGATCTACATTTAAATAAATATTCTACTTTTAGTGGATGATTCCTTCAAAAAATACTAAAAAAAATTAAATCAATGATCTTCTATGTATCCAAATAGAATAACCACCAATTATGGAAAGGTTTTACTTTTTGAGAAATTCTATTTCCACACCTAAATGAAATGATCACTGAATTTTAGAAATAATAATCAAAATGAGACGATATATCTCCCCTATTAATTATGTCAATAAATTTACACAAATGGATAATAATAAAGAATTATTAAAAGATGAAAATTGTGAGCCTTCATCAACACATTATTGTATACATTATTACAATTTTCCATTCACTAATTGAATTATTACAAAGATGTTTTCTAAAAAAAATATGAAATGTTTCATCCAAAAATAATACATATGATCTCAAATAATATATCTCTTAACTACTATTAGTAGGTGAATAATGAAATCATTGATATTGATAACCATAAATTACTATCTCAACACACTAACATAATATGAACTGATGAATAGAATTATTTTTTTATAAAATTAAAAAATCCCTGAAAACATTTATTCTCCTCTTAAAACTCAACACAATGGTTTCATATGTTTATAAAATTTTCTAAATGTATGGAAAAAGGATTTGAAACACCGTCCCAATGGAAAATATTACCAAGGTATTAAAAACCCATAGATCAGTTAATTTTAATTTGGGATTATTAATGATATAATCAAAGAAACTAAGAATTTGTATTTCTCCACTAACTCATTATTTAATTTATATACACACTATAACGTGTTTCATGAATTTTTACAATGAGAGAATCCATCCATATCACATTAACATCCATGAGATATCACAAAACTACAAAAATGGTTCCACCCAAACATGGATCACTCACCTACCAAAAAACTCATGTATATCACTAGAGTTTATAATATAGATGAATCTCATAGAACATACCGATCTTATTTAATCTACTCATTTCCATAAGATACCCAAGAAATGTGATCATACCATATATCATTATTACAATTAATTGAAAATATATTAAACAACCTTACCTTAATTATTTTCAAATAAAAAAATGATTCTATGATATGAGTACAACATTTTCAATTCACTTTTAGTAGATCTCATCTCGCACTATCCTAAGAAATTCATAATTTATAAATACTCAAATATTGGTTTGGTAATAATTTAATCATATAACTATGATAGAGTGTATTTTAGATGATTATTCCTTAAAAGTTATTGTAAATAATATTTTTAGCAACCCAACATCTCTATAGATTCATAATTAATATATATCCTTATCACCAATAAGAATAATCACAATAAATTAAAACATGGAGGTCCATTTGTTTAAGATGAGAAAAATGAAATAATAACTCATACTTAGTGTATTTAATATATATTTTAACCAGTATATATCCTACTATAGATATAATTCCTTTTTGGAAGCCACATCACCTCTAGCTCTTCCAACTCTAATTAAAATTCTGCAATATTACTCTGATCATGAATATCCTAAAAAATCAAAACAACATTTATTGGATCTAAAATTAGAGAAAAATTAATTTTAGATATCATAAATTAAGATAAATTTCTATAAAATCTAAAATATGAATTATAATTAATTAAAAATTAGAAATGAACACAAAGAGGAAGAGAGAGAAATTTAGAAAACAATGACGAATTTCTCAAATTTTCAGGGGGCCATTGCCAACTCATAGAAAGACTTAAATATGAGTCTACTCATTATATCTGAAATATTTATCTAGATATATCTCATAAAACATTATATATTATTCTCATATCATTTTTTATCAGTATCATTTTTTCACAATGAAACATACTAATGTTATAAATCCCTAACCATTATTTCCTAAACAAAATGTAAAGCTCAAACTCATGGAAAATGATGTGGATTTCAAAATATTTTCTTTGAGTCTATCTTAAATATAATATTAACTATTATAATAAAAAAATCAAAAGAAATTAAATTATTCCATATATATAATTCATGATACCCCCATTAAATTAATAATTCATTTAAATGGACACACTTATGATCAATAGATTTGGGTTATTATAATTAATATTTAAATTGTCATATCTAGTAAAAATTCATTTAATATGAATAGTTTTACTAATAATCCTTGGTAATAATCATATTAACTAAACAAAGAAAATATTATATATTCCAAACTCCATATTCCATCCTATCACTCCCAGGCCATTCTATAACATGTTGATTTATCTATATGTAAACTCATTAATCTCGCTTTAACTCTACTAGGGGATAATGACTATCAATATGGTATCCATGAAATTATATTATTAATTACCTCTATATTTATCTTTAACATTATTTGATAAAAAAATACACCACACAAGGATAAGGTATTAATTAAAAAAATAAATAACATGATAAAAAAATAACAAAAAAATACAATATATAATGTAATTGATAAAAAATAATTCTCATAGTATTAGGTGAACTAATATAATGTAATTAAAAAGTATAAGCTAAAATAAAAAATAAAAATGATAAATTATATCATTTGTAATCCTGAATGGTGATGGTATTAGAGTGTTCTCTATAATCTTCTCTACTTAATTAGATATCCTTGTATACCACTGTCTCTAGGATTGATGGTCATTGATCATTCACATTAGCAAAAAATTATGAAATTATGATGGAAAATGTGAATACACATATTCATGTGTGATTAAAAAAATAAATTATTTATTCATACCAAATTGTGGAATGTACTATAGAAAACAGCATGGTTCAATTTGAAAAAAATTCAACAAAGGTGTAGACATTTGACATGCATGATTTCATAAAATAAAAGAAGGTATAAATAATTAACAACCCATATCAAGATACATGTAACTCACTTCAATAGAAATATCCAAAATATAATTTATAGATATACAATGAATCTGATAATAGATACCAAATTACATGACCAATAATTTCTCAGACTAATAAATTTCAACTGATTAAGAGACAATGGTTGAATGATGAAACTCCCCTTATTTTAGAAGAACATGGTTAAATATTAATCACCATCTATATGATTTGAGATAGTGTAAATGGGAATTTAAAACTATAGAAAAAAAGAGTCCTTATATATATAACCACATGCATGACCAAAAATAATTAGATATATAAATATTTAATTCTCTATATTTATAATAATATACTGAAAATAATAAACATTACTTAGGATATTACTGAATATTTCGTACTCCCAATCCTTGGCCAGTGGTTATGGAATAGAGATGGAATTGGGTGAAACATAAAACACTGTGGTTCATGGACTATGTGAATGTTGTTGTTTTACCATACGAGTGAAATTTTGATGATGTATTCATATATGAAAGATAATAAAGCAATTTCAAGCCACTATTCATAATAACTACCATACTCATCAATCAAGGACACTGGATGAACTACACATCTATATCTATTTCATAGTTGAGATATTGGAGGAATTTGTCATTCCCAACTATTACCAATAGAAAACATTCATGTATCATACATTAGTTGTGGGTGATTATGTTGTAAATACCGAAAATATCATTAGTCTCTACCCAAATTAGTTATTGAGGTATGGTATAGTACATTATATCCCATTCTAACCAAAGAAGATAGATGGGTACTATGAATGTTCATCACCACATCTTTTTATTATTAAAATCCATCTATCAAAACTACTATACCGAAGATGATCTGAATATACACAATAAATATATCAATCAAGATCAAGTGATCCACATATCAGGCATATATGACTTCTAATAGATCAATCATTATATTACACTATTGAAAATTAATGCTATATCTAAAACCCATAAGATGTTAATAATAATTAAATTACTGAAAAAAAATTATTAAAGACCCCAAAACCCATAACTGCATGTTGAAGGTAATGATATCCTCATTATAATAAATTCATTAGTCCCTAAAAGAATCCCAATACAAATATATGAGTTTCTAAATAACAATCAAGCCACTTGAAAACTTTTCATGATTATTTATATCACTCAGTGTTATAATTTCCACACTATCATACCTCACCTTCTTTCAAATATTCATGGAACATTCATTATTAGTTTTCAAAATTATTCATCATTATTCAATTTATTAATTGGTCACTTAAAAAAAATTAATAAAATTATTTACATTTATAAATATTAATGATCAAATTTATATCACTATGCTAAACCTATAGAGATTCACTTTTTTACATACATATTCAACTATTAAAATAATAATTAAATAATACTTTATTATTCAAATTATTTACCCATAATTATTCAATATATATCAAAATTTGGGATAAACCTCTATCATAACAATGTCTACCATATTCATTAAATCAATTATTTTATAAATCCTTTCTACATGTAATCATCATCTAATAATTATTATTTCCTAATGACCATAATTTTCTATTTCAACATATTTTTAACAAGTCACAACTAGGATCAAGGGTATTTTTTACTTGAAACTAAAAATTTCCCCAATCATTATTCAACAAATAAGTCCAATCACCACATCATCTAGTTGTAACTATCATTTTTTTATAATTTAATTTTTTATTTATGTATAAACAGTACTTATTTATATATTTTAATGATTATTCTTAATTGATAGAATATAAACATAACAACCATCATAATTCCGCTATCTTAGTTAATAACTATACATCCCCATTGGGATTTTAACCTCATATATCTTTTATCGGATTATTAACAATAATTATGTATTAAAATACTTTTTAAAAATAAAAGTATAAATGTTAATATTTAATTAATTATATTTATCAAAAAATTTCAACTATTATTCAATAAATTTTTCTACCAAAGTTTCTCTAAGTGACCCAGGCCAATTTCCATGGGGTCTGTGATCAGTTTAGGAATTCTACTATATATTGTTTCTGCAAAATATACTCTAAAAACCCCATGTTCCCCTAGATCTATGTTTCTATCCATTGGATAAATGTGGCATGCCCATGAACCAAATGAACATAAGTCATAATTTATTATCCTCTATTTAAATACTTATAAGAATAACTATTTACTATTTTTACTAAATAGGAGTGTGTCGCCTCTCCCAGTAATACTCTCATATACTATAGGATACCTCAGATCTCATGATTGAACGACTGAGGATTGTATTACCCACATCCACAATCGATAAACTAGAATATCTACATAGACATAAAAATAATATTTAATCACAATTAATTAATTTCCCAAATATGCTCAGGCTAATAGTGTCACCATCATCTTAAGGGCTAATGAAATAGCTGATCAACCATCATGACCAGTAGATCAAGCACTTGTCTGTACAAACACCAGATCACCTACATGCTCATAACTAGTAGATTTTAACCAATACCCATGAATGATTTATATGGGGATAATGTTCATTTTCATCATCAAAAATAAAATTTATCATTGTCTAAATTCATATAACCCTGAAACATATGTTTTTATTCATGAATTGTTCATTTAGGTACCAAAATAAAATAGAGAAGTCTAAAAATGGAAAAATATATATATAAGAAAGCCATTATTTAATCTATTATATTAAACCCATTCCATCCCCATTATATTCATCTTGAAAATTCATATCTATTGTTATATGTTTTGATTACTGACTCTTCCTATATATTTTTACAAATTGATATTATCAAGAAACATCAATGTTTCATCAATCTAAAATCTTACTAAAAATTTGAATCTGAATTTAAAAATAACATGTCATTATAATCGGAATGGTATGTCTATTAACATAAAAAAATTTATAGGATGTGATTATGTGGATTTGTCCTTCAAAAACTATAATAGATTATATTATTCTAAACATTTCCCTATATTTTCATAAAATATGTTAATCATATTGAAACCAAAAAACTATAATAATATTGACCATCTTTCTAAAATTAACACATATAAAATATCAAATTAAAATTAATAATTTTAGTGCAATAATATAGAGAGCTTTAAAAATATTAAATTCATTAAAATGGTGATTTTTTTTAAATAACCATAAATATGTGTTATTTTTATCCCTGTCAATGATCCCCTCATTTAATATAATCCCTAATGTAAATTATGTTGTACCTCTCCTACCCCTTGTGGTTTAATTTTCATGATCAAAATCACCCTCTTATTTTATCTAATCTTGTTTTAAGTTTTTTTGGATGATAGGCATAAATTCAGGGTGCCAAGGAATTGGGCCAAGAAGGCCAAGAAGGCAAAAAGCCAAAAGTGGACTGGAATTCAGTCCACCGGCCAACCGGTGGCTTCACCACCGGCCAACCGATGGACCCTGGGCAGAAGGCTGAGCCACTGCCTCAGCACCGGCCAACCAGTGGCCTCAGCACCGGCCAGCCGGTGGCACCCAGACAGAAGGGGTAACTACTGCCTCCTCACCGGCCAACCGGTGGCCTCAGCACCGGCCAGCCGGTGGCACCCATCCAGAACAGTGTGAGCCACTGCCTCAGCACCGGCCAACCGGTGGCCACCTCACCGGACAACCAGTGGAACCTGAGCCCGAAGGCCTCTCCATTTTGCACACACCGGCCAACCGGTGGCTCTGTACCGGTCAGCCGGTGGAGCCAGTCAAACTAGCCGTTGGGCTTTTGACCAGCCTGTCCACTTGGCCTCCAACGGCTCCGAAAGCCTCTCCAACGGCTCCAAAGGCCTCCAACGGCCATATGAGGGTTCCCCCTCTATAAATAAAGGACCTTGATCCCCCGGAATCCTAAGAAAAATAGCTGGAACTATTGTGAAGCCAACGAACACATTTTCCATCATTTGGCGAACCTCCGACGGATTCCTCCAAGGGAACCCCACTTGCTCCAGCACACTTCCACATCCAAGGAGCACCTCCAAAGAAGCTTGGGAGCGCCCTTCATCAGCTCCATCAATCCATTGGCGCCCAAGACTTCCTAATTACGGTTTTTTATTGCTTTATTTATTTTGAGCATCAAATTGGGTTTGTGCCTACAAACCCCACCTCTTTCTCTCATCCTCTCTTTTGGGTTCTCACACCACCTTCAAGGTGTGAAGAGGTTAGTCAACCCTTACCTTTCAAAAGGCTTGAATCAAAGGTGAGCTAGCCTTCACCTGTAAGAAGGCTAGTGGGTTCTTGCTCAACCATTGAAAGCAAGTGGGTTCTTGCATAACCATCAAAAGCAAGCTGTAGTAGGTTCTAGACTACCTGTAAAGTCTAGTGGGTTTCTTGCTAAAACCATTGAAAAGCAAGCGGTAGTAAATCTCTCAACGGTTGAGTTGGGAGCGGAGACGTAGTCCGGGTTTTAGGCCGAACTCCGTTATCAATTCTTGTGTCTTGCCTCTTTATTTCCGCTGCACTTTCACTTTGATTTTTAATTTGTTAATTATTTTTTAAAAGGCAATTCACCCCCCCCCCCCTCTTGCCATCACTCCTTCTTTCTCCGCCCAAAAATTGGTATCAGAGGGAAATTTGAGTAATACCTTCACCGGTTTTAAATTTAAGATCCTTTTATGATGGCCTCAACCTCTTTCGCCCCCGAAGGCTATTCTTTGGGTCGCGCTCCATTTTTTGATGGAACCGACTATAATTATTGGAAAACCCGCATGACCACATTTCTTAGAAGTATAGGCTATCCCATTTATAAAATTGTCATGCATGGTTATTCTTTATCTACTCCCAATGAATCCAAATGGACTCAAGCCGACATTAAAAATTTCGAGCTTGATGGCAAAGCCATGAACGCTCTACATTGCCGCCTTGACCGAAATGAGTTCAATCGAGTTTCCACATGCACTACAGCACATGAAATCTGGAAAATATTGGAGGTTACCCATGAGGGGACCAACAAAGTAAAGGATACTCGATTAGATATGTTTCGTCAAGATTTTGAGTCATTCTCCATGCATCCAAATGAATCAATTTCTGAAATGTTTACACGTTTTACTGACGTTTTCAATGGTAGAAAATCTCTTGGAGATAATATTTCTGCAGAAACAATGGTCAAGAAGATCCTATGGATCCTACCAAGCACATGGGCTCCAAAAGTCACGGCAATCCAAGAAGCAAAGGACATAAAGAACATGCCGGTCGAAGAGCTCATCGGATCTCTCATGACCTATGAGATCACCATGAGGAGGCAAGCTGAAAAGGAAGGCAAACCGATCAAAGTTCCAAAGAACATCGCCTTCAAGGTACAAAAAGAAGAAAGCTCCTCCTCCTCATCTTCTTCCTCTTCAAGCGGCGATTCCGAAATGGAGAATGTCGCCCGCAAGATGCACAAATTCATGAAGAAGCACAAGAAGAAGAAATCCCGCAAGGCTCAACCCAACGAAAAATCCGAGACCAAGGTAAAATGTTACGGGTGTGGCGAGAAAGGCCATTACAAGCCCGATTGCCCACTAAACAAGAAAAAGGCCAAGCAAAAGGAGAAGAAGAAGGCTTTCAAGGCCACTTGGAGTGATAGCTCCACATCCTCCTCCTCATCCTCCTCGAGCGACAACGGTAACAAATGCCTAATGGCATTTCATGAGGTAACTTCTTCCGACTCCTCCTCCTCTAGTTCGTCAAATTCTTTTAATCATATGTCTTATGAGGATCTCCAACATGCAAGAGATCAATTGGAGGAAGGTTTTCACGAACTTTCTTCTAAATTTGTTGCATTAAAAAAGAATTTCAAAAAACTCTCTTCCGAAAAAGAACAACTTCTCAAAGAGAAGGAAGAGATGTCCCTCAAAATCCAAAATCTTCCCGATGTTGATTCCATGGAATCAACCATCAAAGATCTAAGGGAGACTCTAGCCAAGTTCACCCAAGGGGAACAAAATTTGAACAATTTGCTTGGTTCCCAACGTGTAACTAGAACCACCCAAGGGCTTGGCTATTCCAAGCAAGCTTCCTCTTCCCATGCACCTACTATTTTTGTAAGGGGGAGCTCTCAATTTAAATTTTGTAATTATTGCAAAAAACCCGGGCACATGATTTATGAATGTGATTGCAAAAATGCCCGGTATGGAAGGCCCAAAACTTTTTTCTTTAACGATGAATTTTATAGTAGAAGACCTTCCACAAGACAAGTGTGGATTGAAAAATCCCTCTTAGCGAGTCTCACCGGACCAAAATTTGTCTCGGTTCCAAAAACCTCTCCCCGGTGATTTGTTGTTTTTATTTAGGGGGAGTTAGGTTTGTTTAAGTATTTTTGTTTTATTCAACAATTTCTTTTCAAACTTTCAATTTCAACACTTGGTATCAATATTTTCATTTCAAAATTTTCAACTCTTGGTATCGAATTTTTCATTTCAAAACTTTCATTTCAAACTGTTATTCAATTTTCATTTCACAACTTTCAATTCAAAGTGTTATTCAATTTTCTTTTCAAAACTTTCAATTCAAACTGTTATTCAATTTTTCATTCAATACTTTCATTTCAATTTTTTGATTCAAAACTTTCAATTCAAATTTCAAAAATTTCAATTGGTTTAAAATCTCATTTCCCTCAATCAAGTTTTATGCCCCGTGCTATTTTGATAATCACAAAGGGGGATAAATTCTTGGTTGATTGGGGGAGAAACCCTTTAAAGCATTCTTTTCATCTCATTTTCTACATTGTTTGTTTTGGTGATTGTGATCATCAAAATAGGGGGAGATTGTTGTACCTCTCGTACCCCTCGTGGTTTAATTTTCATGATCACAATCACCCTCTTATTTTATCTAATCTTGTTTTAAGTGTTTTTGGATGATAGGCATAAATTCAGGGTGCCAAGGAATTGGTCCAAGAAGGGCAAGAAGGAAAAAAGCCAAAAGTGGACTGAAATTCAGTCCACCGGCCAACCGGTGGCTTCACCACCGGCCAGCCGATGGACCCTAGGCAGAAGGCTGAGCCACTGCCTCAGCACCGGCCAACCGGTGGCCTCAGCACCGGCCAGCCGGTGGCACCCAGCCAGAACAGTGTGAGCCACTGCCTCAGCACCGGCCAACCGGTGGCCACCTCACCGGCCAGCCGGTGGAACCTGAGCCCGAAGGCCTCTCCATTTTGCACACACCGGCCAACCGGTGGCTCTGTACCGGTCAGTCGGTGGAGCCAGTCAAACTAGCCGTTGGGCTTTTGACCAGCCTGTCCACTTGGCCTCCAACGGCTCCGAAAGCCTCTCCAACGGCTCCAAAGGCCTCCAACGGCCATATGAGGGTTCCCCCTCTATAAATAAAGGACCTTGATCCCCCGGAAGCCTAAGAAAAATAGCCGGAACTATTGTGAAGCCAACGAACACATTTTACATCATTTGGAGAATCTCCGGCGGATTCCTCCAAGGGAACCCCACTTGCTCCAGCACACTTCCACATCCAAGGAGCACCTCCAAAGAAGCTTGGGAGCGCCCTTCATCAGCTCCATCAATCCATTGGTGCCCAAGACTTCCTAATTACGGTTTTTTATTGCTTTATTTATTTTGAGCATCAAATTGGGTTTGTGCCTACAAACCCCACCTCTTTCTCTCATCCTCTCTTTTGGGTTCTCACACCACCTTCAAGGTGTGAAGAGGTTAGTCAAGCCTTACCTTTCAAAAGTCTTGAATCAAAGGTGAGCTAGCCTTCACCTGTAAGAAGGCTAGTGGGTTCTTGCTCAACCATTGAAAGCAAGTGGGTTCTTGCATAACCATCAAAAGAAAGCTGTAGTAGGTTCTAGACTACCTGTAAAGTCTTGTGGGTTTCTTGCTAAAACCATTGAAAAGCAAGCGGTAGTAAATCTCTCAACGGTTGAGTTGGGAGCGGAGACGTAGGCCGGGTTTTAGGCCGAACTCCGTTATCAATTCTTGTGTCTTGCCTCTTTATTTCCGCTGCACTTTCACTTTGATTTTTAATTTGTTAATTATTTTTTAAAAGGCAATTCACCCCCCCCCCCTCTTTCCATCACTCCTTCTTTATCCGCCCAACAAATTAAATCCATAGAAAATATATAACACCAATTGAAATATGAATATAACTAAACTAATTAAGTGTAACATGGGAAAACCCAAAATTATATATTTTTTATAATTACATAAAAATAATTTACACTGCTGTGTAACAACTCAGCATAACAAAAAAACAAAAAAGTCTACTATAGAGTAAAAAACATACTTTTAAACTCTATAGCATAATATATTTTATAATCTAACAAACCAAAAAAATTGATTAAAATGTTTTTCCTTCTTAATTTATATTTAATAAATTCATACAAAACTACTTATGGTGACAAATTAATATTTTCATATGAGTTGATGTTTGAGAATTTATCTCAACCTATTACCCCTTCTCCACCTATGAAATTGATTGTTTACAGTACAATGATGTATTTTAAGGTTAATATTTTCCTGCCCCTAGCTTCTTTAATGATCCCTCTAATGAAATATAAGGGGGTAGATTGTCATATTTTTATAAAGACATTTTTACATCTATTGGATGGTTGTGAATATATATATATATGAATAGATTTATTTTAAATGGGTAATCAAATAACAAAAATATCCTCTTATTGTTTCCTTTGATAGAGTGAGAACAATATATAAATCTCAATGGCCACTTGAAATTTTTCATATTTTTAATTATCATCAAGAGGTAAATGATTCTAGGACACCTTTCAAGGTTTTATAATGATATCATTAATCGTATGAAATGCAAGTGTTAATGACTTGATAACCAATAATTAATTGTTATCCCATTAATTATGTTACATTGAAACCTTCATGGATTTCATTATTGATACTAAATATTAAATAATTTATATTTAAGTATTTTATTCCATTTTTTATATCCAATTATTTTTTCCATGATAGTTCTACAAATAAGTCTACTTTTATCTGATGATAGTCCAATATCTTTATGGATTTGGTTGAGTTGTTTCCTCATAACCTCATGTATAATATAAAAATAAATACTCAATTTTAGTTTCTATAAATAGTTTATACCAAATTTATCTATATGAGTGGGAAGTATCTTTAATTTCTTCTCAAAATTAGATCTTAGTGACCTCTTATGGATTTTAGGGGATATTTTAAATAAATAATAGAACAGACTAAAAATATAGGGGTATGGATTCCTAAAAATGTAAATAGATGAATTAAAGATTTTCATATCTCAAAATGGTCTCATACCCCTTTGGTATAGTAGATAAAACATTACATGTAGTAATATTAAAAAGAAAACAAACTCATATTTATTATGTTATATAAATATATTACTAACATATAAGTGATTATAAAATTAGCTCGTACAAAGAAAATCCATATGATAGTGGATCACACAGATAATTCATGGATCTTAGTTCAGATACATGGTGTGAGTGATTATAGATGTTAATTATAATGTTTAATCTTGTGGATTAATTAATAGGATATCATGGATATGTTTCATTGATCATCCTAATATCCCAAGTTGAAGAAGACATTGGTATATTTATAAAACTAATTAAAGAGATTAAATGAATCTCTTTTTTCATGGAATAAAAATATGCTTAATCCCCAACACTACCTAGATGATTTTTAAATAAAAATAAAAAATCCCAATACATGATTGTACTACCATTACAATTATGATTATTTCATTCTTATGAATCCTAAAAAAATTATTTCAAATGGATAAACTCATAGTGGTATAAAATATGGCTAGAGAGAAATATCAGGTGTTATGGATAATGAAAGGGGACCAAATCATTGAGTTTTTTTTAATGTTTTTTCTAAATAAAAATATTTTTAGGAGACATGAATATTATTTTTGATAATTCCATTTATCTATGTGATGTGGATAAGGCTATAAATATTTATATTGTGAATTTTAAAACTTTTCTAACAGGTTTGTGGTGAGGTGTTGGGTATGTATTTCCAATGGTAGAGCCTGGGGTATCATTAACTAATATTTTGACATATGCATTGATCAGTATAATAATGGTGATATTTTATTCATTCTATGAGATAATTTTGTCATCAAAGTTATATGATCCCTTAACCATAACAGTTACCTTTTCCATTATTCAATCCCCAGATTATTCTATCTTTCCATGTGGTACATAATCAAATATGATATTATTATTATATTTCTATATATTTTTTGAGGAGAACTGATTCATAGATTCAAAATCATAACTAATTTAGTGATAGTTTTGAAGGATATGAAACTACACACATTCAAACCATACAAAATAGCCAATCTATGAAATTTCAATTATAAAAATGTTTCTGCCATTTTCAATAACTGTCTCATATATATTATTCCATGACATTTTTTTGATGGAGAATCTTGTTTTTTTACAACTGAGGTAATTTTCTGGAGCTATTAACATGGCTTGGGAAATGATTAAAGATAAAATATAAATGATGAAGGAATAATTTTTATGATAAAAATTGATATGAAAATATCCAATGATATTATCTAATATAATATTCTTTTCATGATTATTAATCATTTCAACTTACTATAATAGGAATGGGATCACTTCGTCCAAATAATTTTAAAATCATAGATCATGGAATCTATTATTTGAAAAATATCAATATAATATAAATATATGAGTGGTTATTATCAAATAGATCCCCATTATCATATTCACTTCACTTTAAGTCATGATGGTCTTAGTAAGAACATTGAAAATGGCCTTTATAAAAGTTATATCCACCCCACTTGTTGTATATAACACGTTACTATAAATTCTCACTTAATGTTTTCATGTGAAATATTACTTTTTATAAATGGTGGATATATGTATATTCATACATTTATCAATGTTTTAGTTATTTATAGATAGTTTAGTGGCCAAATAATCAATGTATGGAAAAGAAATGTATTTATCTCCAAGGAATGTACTCTTATCCATGATAAAAAAATTATAACATGGTTGTGCGTCATAAGAGGGAACATCTCTATGTAGTACTAAGGTTACCATATCTCAATGTTAAGAATTCAATTAACTTATTTGGATGGTATTTTCAATATGATAGTTACATTTATACTAAAATGGACTTCTAAATGTTTCTCCTTGAATGGAAAGAAATAAAATGGATAACAACGCACCATCATCGATTAATATATATACTCTATATTTTATGAATGTGTTAATGGTTGTTATTAGAAAAATTGAATCAGTGAAAAATGGTTTTATTTGGGACTCCTAGGTTGATATCACTGGGACAAGTGGGAGAGTATGGAAACACATATTGTGGAGGGTGGGGTAATTATGAGGATTCAGTATGTTACCATGAAATTTATAGAAGACAAGAAATAATTGGAGTTACTAGCTGAGCGTTCTTTGTGGGATGATTTCTAAAAAGAAGAGTATGAGTATCAAAACAATATATATTTTTTAAAAAAATTATACATCCACTATAATATAGAAAATATTGAAATGAAATAATTTTATTATTGATTATCACACATTTTGTATTGTAGGGTTCAATGATATTGGATTTTATACAAAAATATGTTTAGGGGTTCACTATTTCTATCAATGATTTCTAGGTTATGATATACCTTTATGGATACCTATCTATTATTCATATCATAAAAATGTAGATATCATATATGATTTCAAAACAAACTACTTAATATACAACTAGAGATATATAATGATAATAATATATTCAATACGTCATTTTTAAGGAGGTTTGATGTTTCTAATTCTTACAGTGTAGAGACCCGAAGCTTGACGTACATTGACATTACATTACATTAGCAGAATACTTAATACATAACAAAAACAGACACACAAGGACCGTAATAGTTTAGTGTCTTTGGAAACTTGGAACGTAATCTTCTAATCGGGGTGAAAGATCTTCAACATCTCCCATAAAGATCTTCCCTTTTTTTAACATAAAACCTTTCTTTATATCCTGGGGAAAAGAATACATAAAAGGGTGAGCTCAAATGCTCAGTAAGGGTAAAAAAAAGAAATATCAATCACATCATATTCATAAGAACATAACATTTTGGAAATCTTAACCTGCAAAAGAGAGCATAATTTCATAACATGGGATAAATCATAGTAGTGAAATGAAATCCCAATAATCATAAATTACAACATTAAACTTTGTGGAATATACACACAATCATAGAGAATCATTTCTTATTAGTCAAGACCCATTTCCAAGACTATCTTAGTGGACAAAGTCCATTTCTGAACCGAGTTACCCTCGTTTCAGCCTTGTTTCACTGAACCAGTATAACCTACCGTTCCAGCCATGTCTATCTCATGAGATATAAAATCTTTACCCAATGCATTGGAGGGAGATATAGGTCCCACCCATCTCATAATGATACCATTCTTATGTGTGCCACAAAATCATAAATCATACATCATTTCATAACCCATGTAATAAAAATGGGAATCTTAAACATTGTGACATCATAAAACAATTCATATAAGATAAAGGAATTATTAAAAATATAATTTCAATCACAACATAATCAAATCAATGTAATAATAGTGATAAAAACAGAACCCTTTATTATCTTAGATGGAAAATAATTTTGATAAAACACTTGAACTCCATTCTTGAGGAAAATATCCTTTCTGCTTCAAAAACAGTTTTCCTTTCTTAACATGGCGTACAATTATAAACTAAAAGAAGTTTATTAAAAATAAACTTGAAAACTTGTAAAGGAATATTCTTGGAAATAATGTTTTAAAAATCCATTCATGCCGTATAAGTTAAAAAAACATTCTTCTCGTACTTTTGTCGGAAAAGTCAAAAAGCACCTCGTACGAAAAATGACAAAAGATTCCTTTCATATCTTTTACTAAAAACTCACCGAAGGGTAAAATTGGATATTAACTATAGTAGAAGTATATTAATATCACATATTGAGGAAACATGGATGTGGATGATAAAATACACCCCAGTAAATACCAAAGTACAAACAATCTCAGATAAAAATGAGATTGTGATATTTCCCTTACCTTATGTCTGATATGATTTGTACGTATCTGAACCTCCTGTATAATGATTTAAATAATGTCATTAACTTATTACAGAATAATATTCATTTTTATGATATCATATATGGTTCACTTATGACTTTATATTACCCGTTCTTTTGTAAATTCCATGTTAAAGAAGCTTTTTGGGTAAAATCGTTTCATTTATCGTAGGTGTTTGGACTAGTTGTTCTTGACATTATTATTACTTATATCATGATTTAAATACTTCCAGAATATAAAATATGATTTATATATCATATATATTCAGTATATATATATAATAGATAGATAAATGAAATGAAACACACCGTTCATGGAGACGGTAGTCCGTACGTACGCATGAACGCTGTTTTCCTTTCCTTATTGTCTTGAATGGAATTAAGTAGATGAAATATATATATACATAAATCCAGTATATTTACCATGTAATATATTTCATTATTATTCATTATATATACTTTATAATGATTCTTGAATGGTTAACATGGATAATGAATCTCATCGCGTCGTGGAGACGGTAGTCCGTACGTACGCACAAGCGATGATATCGTTCCCATGGTCGTGGAATTGTGTTGAAGTGTATGTATACTATTTCAGTATCAATATAACTTTATAATAATCATATATAGTTAATCATTACACCATTATATCCATCCGATTAAGGTGGTGGCAGAAAATAGATTACACCACGGCGTGGAGACGGTATTCCGTACGTACGCACGCGCGGTGATTTCGTTTTCCGTAGGATGGATAGATGATGAAATAGGTTTGTTTCATACTTATAATAACATATCAGTATATGATTGATACTGATGTTATTACTTCATAATGAAACAACATAAGAAGAAGAAGTGGAAGAATAAATAAAGTTGAAAGAATCGGTAACGGACATTACCTCTTCTTTGAAGCACCTCTTTGAGATCTCCTTTTAGGGCATTAAATTGGTCTTTGAGGAAGACCAGAACCTCTGGGATGTTGTTATAGAAGTTTAGAAGATAATTTTTCAGGGTTTGGCCGAGATTGAAGGCTCAAAGTGGTGTGAGGAAGAGGGGGAGGAGGTTCCCTATTATAAGGGAGGAGAGGGGTACCTTTGGAATAACTAAAACTATTATTTTATTATAAAGTCAAATTCGGTTTTAAATAGCTCCAAATTGATTTATTTCTAATATAAGGTGGGGATGGGTCTAAATAATCTCATGCAATAGGATTTAGACAAGTTTAGGTTATTATTTTAACCTTATCAATTAGATTTAACTCTAAGTTAAATAATTAAACTTTTACCATGTCTTTTTCTTTCTTACACTATATGGTAAATAAACATGCCATAACAAGACAAACGAACCCAAAGTTGTTTATTATTAATATATCTATCCTTATCTAAGTCATTTGGCCGAACCTTATATTTTTAGGAATTAAATAACAATTAATAATATAATAGTTTTTTTAAAAACTATTTTATGTCAATTTTGACACTATTTGGTACATGATTTTTATGAAATTCATAACAGAATGATAAGTTCTAAAAAAGTTACTTATATCAACAATAACATGTCATATTAACCTAGAAAATTAATTTAAGTCATAAAAAGTCTCAAATTACATTTATTTGGGAATTTATAACATCAATTATGTCAATATTTCATTAATAAGACAATTACTGCATCATCTTTGTGTCATAATAAATGATAATTATTTAATCCTTAAAAATTCTAAATAAATTCCTATGATGTAGATAAGTGTATTATATTTCTGGATACTATTCATGTTCGAAGTTTCATGATTTTTATCACTAAATTAAAATTATTATACTTATAATATTTAAGAAAGTGACATGTTGTCACATTCTTTGGTTTTAATAATAATTAAATTATTTTCATGGAACAAAGTCCATAAAATGAATCTAATCCAACCCTTAGGTTATATGGCTCTACATTTATCCATCCAATAGGATTTTTTCACGTGTTATGGTAATTTTATAATCTTATTTTTACCCTTAATTACCCAATTTACCTTTTACTATAGTAAATAAAATTTACCGTAGTTACTATTCAAAATGCCAAAAAATAAAAAAGTAGCTTATTAACATAATTTGGACCCACTGATTCCAAATATGGAATCCATTTTTCCAAATTCAATACAGAAAAGATGCATAAATTAAATTAAAATTAATCCTGTTGTCGAAAGAAAACGGGTTTTTCTTTAAAACATTGGAAAAGATTGAATTGATTTAACCTACGAATTCAAGGTAAAATCAATGCTAATGACATACATTATATTAAATGGTAAAAATATATTATATTTATACTTTAAAACCATTCAATATTATAATTTAACCACATAAGATATTACGATGAAAAAAGTTGTTTTTAATTAAAATGTAGCGTGTTTTTACTATTCATTAAAATATGAAAGTTATCGGAAAAATATCAAAAATTTTCTAATGTAAATTTTTATATCCTGATTCAAAAGAAAAATTTTATTTTTTCAAATTTAACTTATAAACATGTCAAAAACTAGATTTAAAGTGGGTGTGCCATCAAAAGGCGGGAAAACTGCATTTTTTGAAAAATACTTATTTTACCTGAAAAATTTATTTTGTTCTTATACGATGTTCTAGAAATGTGTAAGATGAATAATAATGTTATAAAATTCAAAATTTAGTTAAAACTATTCATAACGGCTAGTTCATAACAATATTATAATAATATATATTTGTTTAGTAAAACCCGGTATTGCGTACAACACACACTATCGAGGAAGGTCGCGATTGTGTGTAATGCAAGCCAAGTCAAGGTTGCGTGTAGTACACAACTCCTTTGTTGTTGCGTATAACAGAATCCAACCATATTTTATTTATACATTGAATATATATATATATATACACTCAATGTTGCGTAGAATAACTTCTATCAAACAAACTTGAATTTGTGTGTAACAAGAGCCAAGAAAAGTGTTGCGTATACTGCAAGCTAATACGGTGTTGCGTATAGTGCAAGGTAATCTTGGTGTAGCATAAAACACAAGACATTAATGAAATTAAAAGAATATTTTTCATAAAATCTCGGGGTGTTACATTCTACCCCCCTTAAAATGAATTTCTCCCTCAAAATTCGTCGGGGTTATAAATGGTTTACTATTCGAAAGTTTCTTTAATAGAAACCCACATCGTAAAAAGGAATACCAAAACCAATATTTAAAAACAAAAGTATGAAACGTAACGGTTACCCAAACAAACTAATCACTGGGTTTCCACATAGGTGAAAATATGGATATGAAAGAGAAATATAACCATCATGTTCTGATGGAGAGTGGTAGAGAACATGGCTATGGAAGAGCCAGCAATCACAAAGCCATAAATTTGTGACGATCTAAGGTACCATCTGATTCATCAGATATAAGAGCACTAGGACAACATTTTTGGTTTTCAAGATCATTTCCCTAAAGTTGATGAAATTGGAATTAGAAGAAATGCTTTTGTGATTTCGGTATAGTCTCACCGTTGGTCGTTCTTTGGAGAATTTCCACTTCATCTCTTAAAGAAATGAAGTTGAATTTGTCATTCGTGATGTGTTAGTAGATCATGTGATAGAATGATGGGTCATTCCATCTGACTTAAACAAAAGGTTAGAAAAGTTATCAAAAAATACATAAGTCCATCTATAGTGAGATTAATTATATATGGTTCCAAAAATGGACTTATACTTCATATATCATACTACTTAATATAATAAAACTAGTTTCTAGTAAACAGGGACTTCCTGTAGGCCAGTGGTAGGCGATAAAGGCCAGTCGCACTTCGGTTGTGGGATCGATTCCCACGGCCTTGTCCGACGCGATGGGTTGTCGCCCTTCCTGCAGGTTGTCCTTTTTCTAAAACTATATAATATCAAAAGTTCTATCCTTAAACAATACTGACTTATGTCCAACATAATCCATTCTAATCTTTAGGAAATACTTCGGTCCAAGCTCATAATATAAAGAAAATGATTACTTGAAATGTCATCAACCAAGCATGTGAATACCATCATTTATCCCCCATATATCTTGTTGGTAACCTTCCAATCATGTGAATACCTTAATCATGTATTCTCTTGAAAAATGAATACCCATTAAACCTTAGTGAAAACATGAATGCTGTCAAAAGTTAACTCTTTCCACATACCAAAATCCAAAAATTCTATATACTCAATCCATTACATAACCTTCTCCTTATATCAGTCATGAGCTCATGAATACTATCAAACATTTAATTTTCTCCTTATCCCTTCATTATGCGCATATCATCTACATTCCAAAAATATCTGAATAACCTTTCATAAATATTGGTACCATTAATCATACACTTTCAAAACTCAAGGAAAGGTAATAGTGTAACAATCCTTAGATGTCTCTTTATTCCATAGTATCATGATATTACTTATACAACATTACATATGATAAACATGTAATCATTCCACTACATTCTTAAACCATTAACCGAGCTTCAACAATTCTTTCATCTCACATATCATTTGTAGTCTCTTCATCATCATCAACATAAATACTACCCATACGACCATACTGATTCTCTTCAGGAGAATTTCCCTTAGGGCATTGGTTTGCACAATTTCTGTACATTCCACATTTAAAACATTTAACCATTGTTGATGTTGTAGCAATACCATTATCCTCATCCCTGGTGTTAACTGAACCTTTTCCTTTGCACTTACTGGCTTTGTGTCCTTCTTTTCCACACCCAAAGCATCTTCCAGTTCCTTTGAAACATTATCCTTGATGCCTCTTCCCACATGATTTGCATAGGGGAAATTTAACTTTCTTTCCTCTATGATCATCATGAAACTCCATCTTTTTCTTATTAGCTGAGTCAGGAAACTTACCAAATTTTACTTTATTGATAATATTATGAGATTGATGATTCGGCATAATAATGATGTTTGGACTTCCAAATCTCATTTCATTTGGTTTCTCATCATTCCATTGTCCATCATATCCTCCATTATCGTGAATCGTCTTGTTTCCAGCCATTTTCTAAAACCCAAAAAGAATACTGTGAGAGGCAAAAATCATAATAAAGTGGGAGTAACTTCAATATCTAACATCTTTGGTTTAATCTAATATCGTTGACATAGTTCTAGGACTATATCCTATACGTATACTTATCCTTAGGGACATCCCTAAACATACCTTAGAAATATCTCTAGAGATCTCACTAACGTTCACGCATCCTAGTTTCCAAAGGTTGACTAAACCTTTCCTCTGATACCAACTGTAAAGACCCGAAGCTTGACATACATTGACATTACATTACTTTAGTAGAATACTTAATACATAACAAAAACAGACACACATGGACCGTAATAGTTTAGTGTCTTTGGAAACTTAGAACGTAATCTTCTAATCGGGGTGAAAGATCTTCAACATCTCCCATAAAGATCTTCCCCTTTTTTAACCTAAAACCTTTCTTTATATCTTGGGGAAAAGAAAACATAAAAGGGTGAGCTCAAATTCTCAGTAAGGGTAAACAAAAGAAATATCAATCACATCATATTCATAAGAACATAACATTTTGGAAATCTTAACCTGCAAAAGAGAGCATAATTTCATAACATGGGATAAATCATAGTAGTGAAATGAAATCCCAATAATCATAAAATACAACATGAAACTTTGTGTCATACACACACAATCATAGAGAATCATTTCTTATTAGTCAAGACTCATTTCCAAGAATATCTTAGTGGACAAAGTCCATTTCTGAACCGAGTTACCCTCGTTTCAGTCCTGTTTCACTGAACCAGTATAACCTACCGTTCCATCCATGTCTATCTCATGAGATATAAAATCTTCACCCAATGCATTGTAGGGAGATATAGGTCCCACCCATCTCATAATGATACCATTCTTATGTGTGACACAAAATCATAAATCATACATCATTTCATAACCCATGTAATAAAAATGGGAATCTTAAACATCGTGACATCATAAAACAATTCATATAAGATAAAGGAATTAATAAAAATATAATTTCCATCACAAAATAATCAAATCAATGTAATAATAGGGATAAAAACAGAACCCTTTATTATCATAGATGGAAAATAATTTTGATAAAACACTTGAACTCCATTCTTGAGGAAAATATCCTTTCTGCTTCAAAAACACTTTTCCTTTCTTAACATGTCGTACAATTATAAACTAAAAGAAGTTGATTAAAAATAAACTTGAAAACTTGTAAAGTAAGATTCTTGGAAATAATGTTTTAAAAATCCATTCATGCCGTATAAGTTAAAAAAACATTCTTCTCGTACTTTTATCGGACAAGTCAAAAAGTAACTCGTACGAAAAACGACAAAAGATTCCTTTCATATCTTTTACTAAAAACTCAACGAAGGGTAAAATTGGATATTAACTATATTAGAAGTATATTAATATAACATATTGAGGAAACATGGATGTGGATGATAAAATACACCCCAGTAAATACCAAAGTACAAACAATCTCGGATAAAAATGAGATTGTGATATTTCCCTTACCTTATGTCTGATATGCTTTGTACGTATTTGAACCTCCTGTATAATGATTTAAATAATGTCATTAACTTATTACAGAATCATATTAACTGTTATGATATCATATATGGTTCACTTATGACTTTATATTACCCGTTCTTTTGTAAATTCCATGTTAAAGAAGCGTTTTGGGTAAAATCGTTTCATTTATCGTAGGTGTTTGGACTAGTTGTTCTTGACATTATTATTAATTATATCATTATTTACTTACTTCCAGAATATAAAATATGATTTATATATCATATATATTCAGTATATATATATATATAATAGATAGATAAATGAAATGAAACACACCATTCATGGAGACGGTAGTCCGTACGTACGCATGAACGCTGTTTTCCTTTCCTTATTGTCTTGAATGGAAGTAAGTAGATTACATATATATATACATAAATCCAGTAGATTTACCATGTCATATATTTCATTATTATTCATTATATATACTTTATAATCATTCTGGAATGGTTAACATGGATAATGAATCTCATTGCGTCGTGGAGACGGTAGTCCGTACGTACGCACAAGCGATGATATCGTTCCCATGGTCGTGGAATTGTGTTAAAGTGTATGTATACTATTTAAATATAAATATCAAGTTATAATAATCATATATAGTTACTCATTACACCATTATAACCATCCAATTAAGGTGGTGGCGGAAAATAGTTTACACCACGGCGTGGAGACGGTATTCCGTACGTACGCACGCGCGGTGATTTCGTTTTCCGTAGGATGGATAAATGGTGAAATAGGGTTGTTTCATACTTATAATAACATATCAGTGTATTATTGATACTGATGTTATTACTTCATAATGAAACAACATAAGAAGAAGAAGTGTAAGAATAAATAAAGTTGAAAGAATCGGTAACGGACATTACCTCTTCTTTGAAGCACCTCATTGAGATCTCCTTTTAGGGCACTAAAATTGGTCTTTGAGGAAGAACAGAACCTCTAGGATGTTGCTATAGAAGTGGAGATGATAATTTTTCAGGGTTTTTCCGAGCTTGAAGGCTCAAAGTGGTGTGAGGAAGAGGGGGAGGAGGTGCCCTTTTATAAGGGAGGAGAGGGGTACCTTTGGAATAACTAAAACTATTATTTTATTATAAAGTCAAATTCGGTTTTAAATAGCTCCAAATTGATTTATTTCGAAGCTAAGGTGGGAATGGGTCTAAATCCTCTCATCCAATAGGATTTAGACAAGTTTAGGTTATTATTTTAACCTTATCAATTAGATTTAACTCTAAGTTAAATAATTTAACTTTTACCGTGTCTTTTTGTTTTCTTACACTATATGGTTAATAAACTTACCATAACAAGCCAAAAGAACCCCAAGTTGTTTATTATTAATATATCCATCCTTATCTAAGTAATTTGGCCGAACCTTAGATTTTTAGAAATTAAATAACAATTAATAATATAATATTTGTTTTAAAAACTATTTTATGTCAATTTTGACACTATTTGGTACATGATTTTTATGAAATTCATAACAGAATGATAAGTTAGAACCAAGTTACTTCTATCAAAAATAAAATGTCATGTTAACCTAGAAAATTAATTTAAGTCATAAAAAGTCTCAAATTACATTTATTTGGGCATTTATAACATCAATTATGTCAATATTTCATTAATAAGACAATTACAACATCATATTTGTGTCATAATAAATGATAATTATTTAATCCCTAAAAATTCTAAATAAAATACTATGATGTATATATTTGTATTATCTTTCTGGAGAATATTAATTTTCTAAGTTTCATGATGTTTATAAGTAAATTAAAATTATTATACTTATAAGATTTAAGAAAGTGACATGTTGTCACATTCTTTGGTTTTAATAATAATTAAATTATTTTCATGGACAATAGTCCATAAAATTAATCTAATCCGACCCTTAGGTTATATGGTTCTACATTTAGCCATAAAATAGGATATTTTCAAGTGTTAGGATAATTTTATAATCTTATATTTACCCTTACTTACTTGATTTACCTTTAACTATAGTAAATAAAATTTACCGTAGTTACTATTCAAAATGCCAAAAAATAAAAAAGTAGCTTATTAACATAATTTGGACCCACTGATTCCAAATATGGAATCCATTTTTCCAAATTCAATAATGAAAAGATGAAGAAATTAAATTAAAATTAATCCTGTTGTCGAAAGAAAACGGGGTTTTCTTTAAAACATTGCAAAAGATTGAATTGATTTAACCTACGAATTCAAGGTAAAATCAATGATAATGACATACATTATATTAAATGGTAAAAATATATTCTATTTATACTTTAAAACCATTCAATATTATAATTTAACCACATAAGATATTACAATGAAAAAAGATGTTTTTAATTAAAATGTAGCTGTTTTTACTATTCATTAAAATATGAAAGTTATCGGAAAAATATCAAAAATTTATCTAATGTAAATTTTTATATCCTGATTCAAAATAAGAATTTTATTTTTTTCAAATTGAACTTATAAACATGTCAAAAACTAGATTTAAAGTGGGTGCGCAATCAAAAGGCGGCAAAACTATATTTTTTGAAAAATACTTATTTTACCCGAAAACTTTATTTTGTTATTATAAGATGTTCTAGAAATGTGTAAGATGAATAATAATGTTATAAAATTCAAAATTTAGTTAAAACTATTCATAACGGCTAGTTCATAACAATATTATAATAATATATCGTTGTTTAGCAAAACCCGGTATTGCGTACAACACACGCTATCGAGGAAGGTCGTGATTGCGTGTAATGCAAGCCAAGTCAGGGTTGCATGTAGTGAACAACTACTTTGTTGTTGCGTATAACAGAATCCAACCATATTTTATTTATACATTGAATATATATATATACACACTCAATTTTGCGTAGAATAACTTCTATCAAACTAACTTGAAATTGTGTGTAACAAGATCCAAGAAAAGTGTTGCGTATACTGCAAGCTAATACGGTGTTACGTATAGCGCAAGGTAATCTTGGTGTAGCATAAAACACAATACATTAATGAAATTAAAAGAATATTTTTCATAAAATCTCGGGGTGTTACATGCAGACTCTTGTATCAATGTAAAATCATTGAATATTTGAATAGGAGGATCTCGTCTTATAAACCCAACCATGTTTAACATTCTAGTATGGAATCATTTTATTCATTAATTTCACACAGACTGTGGATTTTGGAGAATATAAATTCATCTATAATAAAATGTGACATTTTGGTGGATAGTAATTTTTAAACAATTCATTATTTATTTACATAAGGTTGTTCAGATCACAATAAATTACTTTTTATTGGATTCAACATCAGTTTCTATATATATTTTCAATCCATTGATTGTTTACCATCCTATAGGTTCTTTATTTATAAATTGATACCTAGTGAAACTATGTTTTATAGACATATATTGTTAGTTAATTTTTTGAATATTTTGGGAACCAATAATGCTTCCCATAATTATATAGGTATTAGTTATTGTTTTTTGTCATAGATTTAATGATTGTTTATCTATTGATAGAACATTTACATATAATATAAGGAGATCATCTCTCTGTATGTATCATAATAGTTCTTATTGACAAACCCCTAAACATAATTGTCAGTTTTGATAGATGATAGGGTCCCTTTAATAGATGGAATTCTACTTGATTTGGATGAAAATTAAACAAATATAGTTTATTTTATCATGGAATTATTTAGGACTATTATGGCTCTATGATGTTAGGTTTCAATGATTTTTTTATCCATTGAAATTCTTTTGGGATGGAATCATATGTTATAGATAACAATCTTAACTTTAATAAGATATATAATATAGACATCAATAAATTTAAAACTAAATAAAATTTGTTGGAATGTTTCTTCACATTGTATTATCCCACTAATAATTTTATAACATATTATATCAAGGACTGTAAAACAATGATTGGGTAATATGTGATTATTTTGGACACATTGAGTGAAGGAAATATAACACTAATTGTCACGCCTCCAAAAACATACCCAAACTTCCATTCTATGTTTTTCTTGTTTTCAATCCCCTACCTCTAATGTAAGGATATTGTTATTGGTGATTCCAAATGATTGAAATTTTATAAACCCCCTTGAAAAATGTTTTTCCATGAATTCTCATTAATAACATCTTTCTAATTTTCATTATTATTTTTTAATGTAATTACATTTTTAAATAAATAATAATAATTTTGTAATTATCATATTATTTAATATATTTAGTTATTTAGATTTATCAATAATTAAATATATTTTTTATTACATTATAAAAAAATGTATTTATTAATTATATATATTATTTATATGACTAATAAATTGTAATTATTATTAAGTTGTTATATATAATAAACTAATATTATTTTAATGTTGTGTAAATGGGGGGAATGAATCCCATATTGAAAATATAAAATCAATGGTATTGATAAATACATTTTAAAATGATCTATTATATGAGTTTTGATTTAGTGTTTAATTTTTAAAAAAGATATTTAATCTAATGTGAATGAAAAATTATTAAATTATATTTAATATTTTGTTTCACATTTATAGAAAGAAAAAATTAAAAAATTATAAAAGAAATATTATATGAATACAAATTAAAGTGAACATTGTTTTTAATATTTTTTAGGGGGGACTAGGGATGAAAATTCCTTCTGGTGAAATATTTTCATAGAATCTAGTTTCTTTGAATTCACATTCTCCAAAAAATCATTATATTGTGTGACTTCCATGTTTAATGTATTAGGTGTGATGGGTTAGTTTCTATTTGGGATATATAGGTTTTTACCTTAATTTTTTAATTTTGTGGGGGGTCATGAATGATACATGATAGAGGTTCATGGTCATGGGGACTATACATCATGACCATATAGAGAACATAGGGAGTTAGTAACTCATTATCACGACCATCCATCTTTAAGAAGAGGGAAGGTACAACATGATGTTGAGACCTTCCATCCCCAAGATAAAGGTGAGATAATGAACCCCGAGTAATTCCTCCAATAGGACCTAAGGAGGTGACTAGCACCATGGGTAAGTAAACATTTACACAAATAAAAGGCATTACCCCCTATTGTTTCTTAATGATAACTAGATCAAGAGATAAATTGTGTCATTCTCAAAAAACTCAATGAAACAAATATATATGGAGTCCAAAAACCATCATTCATGCATGTTTACAGTACAACATCCATAAATATAAGAAAAAATCAAATAATTATCGAAATAAAACTAAATAGTGACACAACAAACATCCCCAACGTCCGAGAAAGTAAGGCCCAACACAGTCTGTGTAATCTCTCTAGAAACCTGAGAACAGTTCTATATACAGAGGGTGAGCATACAAGTATACTCTATAGGGAAAACCCAAAGTCACCCATGCACAAGTGGGAGAACCATACTAATTCCTCTATGAGAAAATAGCATAAACCCAAAAAAATCCCACACTGTATACTATCCAACCCAACATCAGTAAGCAATGCTCACCAAATAACACAAGTCAAGAAATGTAAGGAACTGTATTAAGCACATCAATACTAGGGATCCTCCGACCACATCCCACCAACTAACAGATCATACCAAATGGTGAACATCATGACGCCACCATACTCATCCACAAGACCCATGGTAACAACCTAACCACACACAACTAGCCCAGAAACCACACACATCCCACCCACAAACACCTGGGTCACAACCACCACATGTCTCACCCAATAACACATGGGCCTCATCATAAATACATCTAGGAAATAGACCACCTTCCACAAACCAATATAAGAAATTCAGTAATTAACCTCAAACCATTACAACCTTCTTGACTATGTCTTGCATGATAAATTTTTAGAATTTGGAACAAAGAAAAGCCAATAATCGGTCATCCATCCTCCAACCAGAATGTGGTGAATGGACTCCCTTCCCTGTAATGACGGGGGTGTTTGGCATGTAGTTCTTATCATGGGTGAGGTTCATATACAAAACATAAGGAACTATAGGTCTATATAGATATATAAAGAACACTCACACCATCCTATGGGATTTCAAACATAAAACTAGGCCTCTCAAAAACCACCTCAACTACTTTACCTACATGTACAACCACACAACAGCCACAACCAAATCCTCAACCCAACCCTTACATTTAACCAATTATCATTTTGAATTATAATGTCATTCGTTAATTTAATACATCCCTACCTAGACAACTAATAAGAACAACATCTGCAACTATTTTAAGAAGGTTAAAAGACGCTAAACCCATTGAAACCAACCCACATTATTCTTTGGTACTTCCAAAATCAAAAAAGGAAATATGGACCAAGATAAATGATTTTCATTTTAATAATGAATCATAAAAACAAACAAAAAACAACCCACATGCAGTCCCATCACAACCCAAAACCACACCATGCACACCCATAAACATGAAATTAGGACAACCTAGTGTTGCAGCCTCACTTCCCAAACACTATCCAAATGCAGTCCCACTGCATAAAAAGTTCATCCATTCCAAAATCAATCAATCCCTCAACCTGAGATCCCATCACACCACTTACAACACCCCATATAGAAATCCAAAAACATTGACCACTAAAACATAGCCCCTCTGTACCCGCATACCACACCCTTCTCACAGAACCAACTCTTCTACTAAACCATATTTCCAAAACCATTCAACCAACAATACCACCACAAAATTCACATAATTAAAAAAACCAACAAAGCCCACATATCACATATCCACACAAATAAAATAGGGTCTGTTGAGATTTGGCTGACACTATTCTTTAAATTTCAGTTCGTTAAGTAGGGGTGATCACACAAGGGTTTTCATCTTGGGGAATCCATTGATTTATCCAAGTGTATATGATTAATAAGATTGATATATATAGAAAATATTCATTGGAAACAAACATAGTTATTAGGAATCACCCATGTGTAGGAAAAACCACCAGTGACCATGGTTTTCAAAATCCACAAGGCAACATCAAATGAAATCATCAATAAGGATAGAAATAATACAAGAGATCATCATCAATCTAATCACTGGCCTTTATCATGTTTTTATTAGAATTTATATTTTATAGAATTTTTATTTTGTAGTTTTCTCAAAATAACATTACTATGACCACCCTTCATGATAAACAAATAAAAGAGAGATGAAAGAAATCCCTTCGTGGAATAATAGGTGACCAATGATTCTTCCTAATGCCAAAATAGTGGGTGTTCGTGTAGTTGGAAAACTCTAAGGAAAATTGGAGAGGGGACATAGCATAGCCACACCACTCATCTTAAAATAAACATTATCTATACATCAAGAGAAAAAAGAAGACAGAACCTTGGATTTAGATACTGCAATATCTTATGTCAACAGAATGAGAAATGATTTCATGGCCTTCAAATTCAGTTCATGGAAAAGTCCACATGGTTGTATTATTTCAAATCCCTTATAGAATTAAGATATTTTTATATAATTAGTATCATTTTAAATGACTTTATAGATACACATGTAAGGCATTAAACTTTATTTACATCAAATAAAGGTAAGATGGGTAAATTTTGAAAATCATGGAAAAACATGGAAAAACTAGAAATAAGGAAAACTATTGGAAGTGACTCATAATTGGGTGAGTCACTGGTGTCACCATTCAGTGAGGCACCGCTCGGTGAGCCCCCATTCAGTGATCCATTATTCGGTGTTACCATTCGGTGAGCCATAGTTCAATGTCACCATTTAGTGAGACACTGTTCAGTGATCCTCCTTTCAGTGATCCACCATTCTATGACACCAATTGGTGAGACACTATTTGGTGATCCACCATTCTATGTCAACATTCATTGTCACCATTTGGTGAGCCATCGTTCGATTTCACCGTTACATTTATTTTTGGAAAACTATCAAATTAAGCCACTATTGCCTCCTAGAAAACCCCCAAACAGTAGATCCTAAAAAAAATTCCATGAAGGGGTCCAGGTAATTACATATGATACCTCTCAAACTATTATCATCCTTGAGAATTCATAACTAGACCTATAAGTATGAGGGGATAGAACAAGAACCCTATAAGATACTTCTCAATGATAAACTACCCTGTGTTGTTTGAAAGATGAAGTGATGAATCAACATCCAATAACACCTCCTCCCTCATCTTTTAACCCATAAATCCACAAGATACCCCACACATCAACTATCCAGCCCCAAAAATAAGGGAATTAATTCCACCATATCGAGATGCATTCCACATTAGGCTGTAATAACTCTTATGTATAGTTTTATTAATATCAATATTAATTAATATTGATTCATAATCTGGTTTCCCATTTCCACAAGTTAGGACATTATCACAGATTTAAGAATAAGGAAACAATCCATCTCATAGAAAACAAGGTCAATAATTACATCACATGTCAAAAACATAAAAAAAAACTTTGGGTACTAGGAACACATTTTTATCTATATCTTCCAAGTAATATCCTTCAGGCCACCATGCCTCTACAAGAAACAAACCAAGTTAATGGCCCACCCACACAAAACATGCTCTCAATGATCCTGATTCTCTATCAGCCTCTCTATAAACATTAATCAGCCTCAATATCCAACTCAATCTAATCAATGACATTTGATTTGTTTCTGAAACATTTGATAGGTTTCACGCATCCATATGTTCAAGGTCAAAGATGTTGTTTGTTTCCCCGCATTCCCGCATTCCAAATGCGGGCGGCATCAGTTCCTTGTTCAGGGACATTTTCTCCTTAATAGAAACGAGATTATGGGATTCCAGTTCTTCCTTCCATGGATTCCTCCATGGAACTCATCACCTAATCCAGGTCTCCCTTATAGATTAAGACGTTGTTCGTGAAAATCTTCCCAGTTCCATATCTTCATAGACACTAGTTAATTACACTACTCTATCAAGAAATTCCAAGGGGTCCTGTTAGGTCAGCAGCCTTCAGTAAGGGGAATAGTAACGTTGGACATCACTGGCATGTCAGGATGCTGGAACACTGGTGCATTTCGGATTCTTCCCCTTTTTATTGGTCTTCTCGAGGGTGCGGAAGCACGAGGCATCCCACATTTAAAGAGATGAATTATATTCCATCGGCATGTATCTGAGGTTCTCCTTAGCTTCCTATGTTTAACACATGTTATTTCGCAGGTTTAACATCTAGCGGAGATAGATCAGACTGATCGGAACACTGACTAGAGAGATCAGGTGAGTAAAACCCATAGAGGGAACACTGATGTTGGGGATAACGCATGGTTAGCTACCCGATTACTGTTAAAGTGAATGGGGAATGAGGTGGCATAATCCCACCTAGGTGTGGCGGCCCACGTAAATGGATGATGGATGGTTATGTGAAGTGGGTGGAGAATGAGATGGAGTCGACTCAAGGATGACGGTGATGTTGGGATTGAATGTCACATATCCCTCATATGTATCCTGGTGGTAGTGAATCAAAGTCCTTGTAGTTCACCTGACAACATTTTACCGTCGATTGGGGACATCAACGGCTTACCGCTGAATGAGATTGACAACGGCTTACTGCTGGATGGGGTCACAGTGGCTTATCGCTGGATGGGGTCACAATGGATTACCACTGGATTGGGTTACAATGTCTTACCCTTGGATGGGGTCACAATGGATTACCACTGGATGGGGTCACAATGGCTTACCGATGGATGGGGTCGCAACGACTTACCGCTGGATGGCGTCCAAATGGCTTAACGCTGGATGGGGTCCCAACGTCTTACCGCTGGATGGGGTAGCAAGGGCTTACCACTGGATGGGGTCCCAACGGCTTACCACTGGATGGGTTCTAACCTCAGGGAGGCTTCCTACGTAGCTTATCCTGGAGACAATGATGAATATCAATTTTGTTTAGGATGGAGTGGGAACTGATAGGAAGATGGATGGGACCGACGGGTGTTGGGATTGAACCTCAGGGATGCTTCCTACATTCCTTTCCTTAGAAAGGATAAAATTCCATGTAATTTGGGATGGTGGATTTAGTTTAACATCATGCAGGATGAAAAATGGGGCATGCAATTTAACTTCATGTGGGACGAAGGTGGTCCGACGTGGAGCGGGGACAAAAACAATGGTTGTTGGGATTAAACCTCAAGGAGGCCTCCTACATAACTTTCCATATAATGGATCAAATTCCATGTATTTAGGAAGGCGTGGGAACCGATATGATGTTGGTCGGGACCGATGGGTGTTGGGATTGAACCTCAGGGAGGCTTCCTATGTACCTTGCCTTGGAAATGATCAAAGTCCACATAGATCAAATGGGTGTCGGTGAGCCGACGTGAAGATTGTCAGGACCAATGGATGGTGGGCTTGAACCACATGGAGGCTTCCTACTTACCTTGCCTTGGCAAGGATTAAATACCACATAGTTCAGGTTGGTTTTGATAAGCCGACATGAATATTTTCGGGACCAATGGATGGTGAGGCTGGAACCTCAGGGAGGCTTCCTACGTACCTTGCCATGAAAAGTATCAATGTCCACATAGTTTAAGATGGTGTTTGGGAATTACACTCTAGGTTGACCAGTGAGGATTTAATGGTTTATGCTTACTCTAAGACCATGTGAGTCGTGCTCTGTATGAGAAACTAGAGGTAATAAGGACCTGGCGATCATGGCACAAAGGTGTGTCCTTGAAGGGTGGTGAATGTGGCTTACGTAAGGAAGCTTCCCGAGTGATGTTATGGAGCGGAAATAGTCAATGGGGCTCACGCAAGGGAGATGCCCAGGTGCCGCTATGGAGTAGCAATGGTGGATGGGCTTTCGATAAGTAGCTTCCCAGGTACTGCAATAGATAAGCAATGGTGAATGGGGCTTATACATGGATTATACCCAAGTGTGATGGAGATTGGTACATGCTCTAGGATGGAGGCCTGAGTGGTGACAAAGCCCATCAGGAGAGGGATTTGGCACTTAGGAATAGAGGAGAAGGGATGAAACCTCCAACAATAAAATCTAGGGCTTACACTAGGTTGGATTCCCTTTCCCTGCCGATAGACACTGCTCCTAAAAAGAGGATTTCATTACATTTGATGATTGATCCTACTCTCATGGAGAGCAGTGGGTGTAGAGAATGTCTGAGATGGGGCACCCTGTGTGTAAGCCATGGGGTGAGGTCTGTAAGAACCCAGTTCTTATTAATGATGTACATGCTTCTTATTTTCCTCTTTCCTTAAGAGTTATTGAGAAAAAAGGAAAATGGGGAAAATTCCCAAATTTTTTGGGTACACGTCATGTATGTTTCCACGTGCCCTGCACTTTTGCCGTGTGGGTTGAGTACACAGGGCTTGTAGGCCTTTCGAAGATGAAGGGTGTAAAAACTAACTACACGTTGTGTACTTAGTATTTACCTACCGTGTAATCAGTCGGTAGTTGAATAGTAAGGTGGTGAGAAGTAGACACCAGCGGAGTGACAATAGACACTGTGTATTCAGAAATACACACCGTGTACTCATGTCGACAGATGAATAGTGCTGTGGTGGAAAGAAGCTGTCGGAGAAACAGTTAAAAAATGAAAATTACACGCCATATACTTGAGAGTACACACCGTGTAGTATGTTTTTTTCACTTAAAACATACAGTAGCCAACTCATTTGGAAGAAGAGGCAGTGGGTTCATTCGAAGCATGGGAGAGATGGCCGGACCTTAGAGGATCTCCCGACCGCACACTGGGAACCCGATTCCTACACCGTCGATCTCTTTTGAACTGCCTAGGTAAGCCTTTCCTTCTCCTTGAGTAGTTATTACCAATTCTTTCCTAAGAGAATGTTATTTGATCTTGAATGAGTGAACTTTTATCCCTGATCTAAATCGTTTTTGGACGATTTAGGAGGCGTCGTTCACATATACCGATCAGAGACAATTGAGGTAGGTGGTCTAATGATTATTTTCAATTATTGTGTTGAACTTGTGTACTTTTGTGCTACACACCCATGGTTGGGGTGTCGTATGGATATGGAATTTTCTGAAAAGATATCTATAATTGCATATATAATCTAATGATAAGTTAAACCTCCTATTTGGTATCATTACTTGGATCCAGGACCACCCCAGGGGTGCGTTACTCTGTTTAGATGTTTGTCCAGGATACCCGAGGGTATGCCATAATTTAGAATGATTTGATTTTTCTTGAGAAAAACTGTATGTAATTGCTTGATATGTTTTGGGAAATTCCTGGTTACTTGTTTATCCTGGGGGTAGTTTTTTGTTTATCCTGATGGAAAGTGATTTGTTTAGCGTTAGGGAAAGTTTTTGTTTATCCTGAGGTCAAGTGTTTTATTTAGCCTGAGGGAAATGTTTTGTATGTCTGAGGGCAGTTTCTTCCATGGATGAGGTAATTATCTTGTATTCCTGAGGGAAATATTCGTTATGCCTGAGGGAAATCACCTGAGGGTTTCGATTCTAATTACCTGAGGGTACGGTTTTACATGTCTGAGGACTTGATTATTTATAATATTCACTGTGGTGATTTTCTATGATTTACCTTCCAAGACAAACCACAAGCTTGGAGGTGATATGTAATAATCAAAATGGAGATGAAACTGGTAGTGATAGTTACTTTGAGTACTTACTAGTTTACCGCATTTAATTTTGCACACTGCTATTGCACATTTTCCCTGACAGTTGGGAATGGGCCCTGGGTGGGTGCCTACTAGAATTTATTTCTCACACCCTATTTCGGTCATTTCTTCGGCCCAAAAAGAATATATTTCTATAGGTGTCAACATGGACAAGGGTCCCTATATAGGTACATGATTTTTGCATTAGAGTTGGAGAGCATGGGACCGAGCTTAGGCTTGCGATGCTGCTGTGTTCCGGTTACTTTGATTTGTTTCATTTGGTTGTAAATTGTACTTTGAGTTGTACTGTATTTTGTTGCAGTGTATCCTATTCTGGATGCTTTCATAGAATAGTGGGATGCTGCATCAATATATATATGACTGTTGGTTCTCTCTTACTTTAGTTTTCCATTTCAGTTTTATATTGTTTACTACTTCCACTGTTGTATGTTATTTATCTTATCTATTGTGCTACACTTTGACAAATGAGGGCATAGTTTCCCCACTATCAGACCTGGGCCCTTGCTGTTAGTCTGTAGCCTCTGGCATTTGGAAAATGCAGTTGAGGTCATGTGACAAATCGGGTTCGTGGAACCCGTTGAGTGGCTTCCGAATCCAAGACGTTAAAAAGTGGTATCAGAGGTAGGTTTTTTTCTTTGACTTACTATTTTGAGCCTATAGATAGAGATAGGATGGAATAGGTACATGGTAATAAGTTGTGCCCAGGAGTAGTAAACTCATGTATAGGGAAATCCTAACTACCTCGTTAATTGCAGGTTTTCTGATTTTGTAAATTTGACGGTTGATTTTATTTTCACCATTTGGTGATGCACTTGTGCTTGAGCTGTTTATATGTTATACATGGGTTCTATTTATTTACAACCCGATGAGATGAGGATATGCCACCTCATGAATCATTTAGGAACATTCTATAAATCACATGTCATGCATTCTTTCCATACCATGTCGGTGTATTAGAAATTTCTTGTTGTTGTGATTTTTTCTATGAAATAAAAGCATGATGTTTTGATAGTTGCTTTGATAAATACCTACAATTTGATAGGTTATTGTTGAGTGAGGTTGTTTCTAGATTGAATTCCAAACATTGGTTCATGAAAATTATGGGCCCGCAAGGACCAGAATTTGGTGGATCATTAACGTGTTTATTTTGTTATAACATGTATAAGATTCCAAGATTTTATTCACAGGGAATATAGGACCTCACAGATCATAATTTGGAATATAAGTGTTTGTTCCATGTTTTCTGGGTTTCAGAGTAGCTTTTGAGGCTTGCTATTCGGAAAACCCATCATAACCACCATGTAGTTCAATGGACACACTATGTAGTGTGACCTAGGGATCCGGCCGTGTAACTAACAAACATGGTTTGGTGATACCTCTTATTAAACGCGCCGTGTACCTAAGGGACATGTTGTGAAGTCTTGACCAGTGAGAGACCGTGTAGACATGACCATGTGTCTTGGAAAATGGGGTGGTGTACACACCGTGTGCGGGTGTAACATGTCGTGTAGAGACAACCGAGTAGCCGACTGTGTTACTAACAACACGTGTCGGTGAACGCATGTCAAGTACACAACGTGTACCTGTGGAACATACCATGTAGTTTTTTCTTGGGTGAGACATGGGGCTTAGCTGTGTAGAAGGACTCAGGCAGGGGAAGACAGTTCAAGTACACATCGTGTATTCAAAAGACACACCTTGTGTTTGGGGTGTTACATGACCAGTTTTAGCTGGAGTACACGCCCATGTGGATGGCATGTGAGAACAAGCCATGTAGTATTTTTTTACAGGCCGTGTAGTCATCTTCTTTGAATATTGAATGATTTCATTATCCTATTCCCTTATTGGTCTCATCGTTTTCATTCTTTAATAAATCTAGATATAAGGTGTGTGTTTGACTATGTAGAGTCATTCTGCCGAGACGACCAACATTTGTTCACTAGGAGAGTGGCAATGATTATACTCTAGAGACAATAGGCCACGTGCTACTAATGGATCCTCCAGCAGATCCAGATGTGGTGCCAACCGTTATACCGAACATAGGCGTGGAGGCGCAGTTCCGTGAAGGCTTCATGCAGTTTATACAGACCTTCTAGGGAGCACTACCAGCTGCCACATCTATGGAAGAGCTGAAACGTATCTTCTAGAAATAGAATCCCCCAACGTTTTCAGGGGATGTCGGACCACGGGCTGTAGAGTCATGGCAGGATTCGATGCAGATGATATTCAAGAATCTGGAGACGCATCTGGGGAGGAAGGTCAAGCTCGCTACATACAAGCTGCGTGATTCCGCCAAGAGGTGGTGGGATGTTACCACCTAGTCATAGAATCATCAAGACATGGCATGGGATGATTTTCAGGAAACCTTCTATGAATTCTTCTTTCTAGAGTTGTTGCAGGCATATTGATCTCGAGAGTTCATGAATCTATAGTAGGGTACCATGTGAGTGATGGATTATTCTACTCTCTTCACTAGAATTTTCATTTTGCACCCGTTCTAGTGGGTGATGAGACGTTGAGGGAAATAATGTTTTAGGATGGTCTTTGATATGACATATGAGCGCTAGTGAATGTTTTTAGGTCGCCTATAGTGCATGATATTGCGATCCAGGAACTGATTACTAAGCGGAACCTGCAGGAAGCTAGTGGTGTGGGACAGGGCGGTTCGACACTTATTTTGGGTACTATTTCTACTACCAAGAGGAAGAGGCAGATGTACTAGTCTCACAGTTTTAGTACTAGTCATAAGAAGACTTTTGGTGGCCCAGTGATGTGCTACCAGTGTGGTAGAGAGGGGCACAAGCGACCGTAGTGTCCACGTGACCCAGTGGAGTGCCGAGCTTGCAACAAGATTTCAGGGCGTTTCTACTAGTGACTAGTGAGAGGGGTTCTATGCAGACTCTGTGTGCTGCAGCAAGACTAGAAGCTTTTTACCAATCGGGAAACTGGAATACGTCAGGGCATGCAGGCATAGATGGTGGTCGTGGTCGTGTTAGATATACACTAGGATTTCAGAGACAACAGGGTGGGTTAGCTCATGGTAGCCTGGCTATGTAATAGGGCTGCGACACTAGGTAGGCATATGCAGTGCAACAGACCCAACAGAAGCAGGATCCCAGACCTCCCACTATCAGATGTACTATTCTAGTAGCTTCTGTTTTATCTTCAGTACTTTTTGATATAGGTGCTACACATAGCTTTATATCTGTGCCCATTGTGGAGTTCCTTTTCCTATGTGTTTCTTCTTCTTCTGATGTTATGATTATAGACACTATGTTGGGAACTATAACGGCTGGTGTGCATCAGTGCAGGGAGTGCCCCCTTGGGTTTTGGGGGTGTCACATTCTGTGGTACCTCTAGGTCTTATAGATGGTAGCTTATGATGTCATTCTCAAGGTGGATAGTTCGATACCCTTTTGCGCCTTTGTATATTTCTATTGTCACAGGGTGAGCTTTACGTCACCAGAGGGCAGAGAGTTTCTATACAAGGGTGAATGGGATGTCCAGGAGAGTTGAGCAAGACCCAAGCATTGTGGGTGAGGTGGAGTTACAACCCAGATTGCGATCTTATATCTGGATGACCAGGGAATGTGTCAGAAATATTTCCCTCCTGTAGTTGATCGTTTTAGGTATGTCTTCCCGGATGACATTTCAAGTCTACCTCTGGAGCGTGAGTTTGATTTCTCTATTGATCATGTGCCAAAAGTGGCATTGGTGTCCATTCCTCCTTATTAGAAGGCCACACCTGATTTTTAGGAGCTCAAGAGGCAGCTAGAGGAGTTGTTGGAAAATGGTTTCATCTGATCCAGTTCTTCTCCTTGGGGTTCGCTTGTCCTATTTTCTAAGAAAGTGGATGGTACCCTCAGACTTTGTGTGGATTATCAGAAGTTGAACCAGTTGAGAATAAAGAACCGATATCCCTTTACAAGGATTGAGGATTTTTTTATCATCTTCGGGGAGCACGAGTGTTCTCGAAGATTGACTTGAGGTCCAGATATCATCAGTTACGCATTAGACCATACGACATACCGCTTACTGCTTTTCAGAGTAGACACGGTCTATACGAGTACTTGGTCATGCTGTTAGGACTCACAAACATGCCAGCAATTTTCAGGGCTCTGATGAATCGTGTGTTCCACCCCTATCTGGATTCTTTTGTGGTAGTCTTCGTGAATGAAATCTTGGTGTACTCTCACTCTCGACATGTCCATGCTACCCATCTTGAAATCATATTGAGTACACTGAGAGAGCATTACCTATATGATAAGATTTCCAAGTGCCACTTCTGGATGGACCAGGTTCACTTCCTAGGTCATATTATCTCAGAGGCAGAAGTTTCAGTAGACCTAGAGAAGGTGAGAGTAGTAGTTTCCTGGAAGAATCTTAAGAACATGTTTAAGATATGAAGTTTCTTGGGGTTGGATGGTTACTACAGGAATTTTATACAAGAATTCTCCAACTTACCAGTGCCATTGACGGGTTTGACTAAGAAGGGTGTTAAGTTCATTTGGTCAGAATCTTATGAGATAGCCTTTCAGGAGATGAAGGGTAGGTTGACATCAGCACCAATACTGGTACTTCCAGAGCAAGGGAGGAGCTATACAGTTTACTGTGATGCATCAGGTGTTGGGCTGGGAGTAGTGTTGATGTAGGGAAACTGAGTTGTTGCATACAGGTCTCGGCAGTTGAGGCCACATGAGGGGAATTACCCGACGTATGACCTCCAGTTGGCTGTAGTGGTTCATGTGTTGCGATGTTGGAGACATTATCTCTTGGGAGATCATTTTGTGGTTTTCACCAACCACTAAAGTCTTAAATACATCTTTACTCAGTATGAATTGAACCTGAGATAGCAAAGGTGGGTCCAATACCTTCATTCATTCGACTTTGAGCATGCCTATATACCTGGTAAGGGTAATGAAGTAGCTGATGCACTGAGTAGGAAGACTCAGATACAGGCAGTGCAGGAGGACAATGATGAGTGGCAGGTTATGAATTTATTCTCTGAGATGCATTTTGAGGTGAATGACAGTCAGGGGAAAACCTATATTTCATCATTAGTTGTGACTTCTACCCTCCTGGATAGAGTGAGGATGAGATATCTATCAGATTCGGAAGGCCTAGTTCTATGGAAATCGGTGGCAAGTGAGTTCCCTCCTCCTGGTTGGAAGATAAAAAATGAAGAGGTATTTCATATCCATGGATGAGTATGGGTTCCAGGGTACATACGCGAGGAGTTGATGCGGGAGTTTCATTCTTCATCTTAGGTAGTACATCCCAGAGTTACCAAAATGTACCATGACTTAAGATGTCTGTATTGGTGGCTGGGTATGAAACGAGAGGCAGCTGGTTTTGATGCGAGATGTTCCACATCTTAGTAGGTAAAGGCAGAGCATCAGAGGCTAGCCGTATTGTTACAATAGTTACACATTTCGTAATGGAAATGGTAAGATATCACGATGTACTTTGTGACCGGGTTGCCGAGTTCACCTCAAGGCATTGATGTTGTGTGGGTTGTTGTGGATAGACTCACAAAGGTAGCTCACTTTTTTCCGATCAAGGAGACCTTCAGTGTTGATGATATTAGAAAATTGTACATCTGAGAGGTAGTACATCTTTATGGGGTTCCTTGTTCTATCATTTCCGATAGGGATGCATGCTTTAAATCTCATTTCTGGTAGAGTATTCAGAGGGCACTGGGTACACAGGTTCTTCTTAGCACTACTTACCACCCTCGGACCGATGGCCAGTCAGGGCATACTATACAGGTGCTATAGGACATGTTGTGTGCATGCATCCTGGAATTTGGGGGATCTTTGGATAATCATATACCCTTAGTCCAATTTTCCTATAATAATAGTTTTCATGAAACTATTGTTATGACACCTTACGAGGCTTTATATGGTAGATCATTCCGATCACCTTTATTCTGGATGGAGGTAGGTGAGGTAGATTTACTAGGACCACGTCTCATGCAAGATACTTCAGAGCCGGTCCAGTTGATACAGAAGCGGATGGCTACTGCACAGTCTCATCAGAAATCATACGTTGATCGCCGTAGATGACCCTTGGAGTTCGTGGTTAGGGATTAGGATTTCTTGTGTGTTTCTCCAAGGTTGGGACACAGGCTGATTATAATACAAGGTAAACATTCACTGAGGTATGTGGGGACATGTGAGATTCTAGAGAGAGTCTGGCCGGTTGCCTATCAGTTGCAGTTACCCCAACGGTACTGGGCCATGCACGACGTCTTCCATTTTTCTCAGCTACATCGTTATCATTCAGAACCATATCAGGTATTTCATCCCATAGAGGTTGATCTTCAGGTTGATGCATCCTTTGAGGAGCATCCGATTCGTATTATTGATAGGAGCACGAAGGTTCTCCAAGGATGGTCAGTTCCTATCATACGGGTGCTATGTTATCATAGTCAAGTCCAGGATGAAACCTAGGAGCGAGAGACCAACATACGTGCTTAGTGGCCAGAGTTATTCTGAGCCTTATCTCTCCACCCTTGGAAGGGAAATTAGGGGATGGATTTCTTTAGGGGGGAAGTTTGTAAGATCCTAGTTCTTATTACTAAGGTATGGGCTTCTTCTTTTCCTCTTTCCCTAAGTGTTTTTTATAAAACAAAGAAAATGGGGGAAAATTCCAATTTTTTTGGGAACATACCATGTTCTTTTACACACACCGTGTACCTTCGTCGTGTGGGAGGAGTACACAGGGTCTGTAGGCCTGTCGGTGATGAAGGGTGTAAAAAATAACTACTCATCGTGTACTTAGTATTTACACTCCGTGTAATCAGTCAGCAGGTGAATCGTAAGGCGGTGAGAATTAGCCGCCAGCGGAGCGACAATACATGTCGTGTATTCAGAAATACACACCCTGTACTCATGTTGACAAATGAACAGTGTTGGGGTGGAAAGAAGCCTTCAGAGGAATAGTTAAAAATGAAAAGTACACACTGTGTACTTGAGAGTACATGCCGTGTAGTCTATTTTTTCACTTAAAATGGGTAGTAGCCTCCTCATTTGAAAGAGGAGGCAGTGAGTTCCTTTGGAGCACATGAGAGATATCCATACCTTGAAGGATCTTCTGACCGCTCACTGGGAACCCGATTCCTATGTCGTCGATCTCCTTTGAACCACACGTGTATGACTTTCCATCTCCTTGAGTGGTTCTTACAAATTATTTTCTGAGGTAATGTTATTTGAGTTTGAATGAGTGAATGTTCATCCCATATCTACATCGTTTTTGGACGATTCGGGAGGCGTCGTTCACATATACCGATAAGATATGATCAAGGTAGGTGGTATGATGTTTATTTTCAACTATTATGTTGATATTGTGTATCGTTGTGCTATGCACCCATGGTTAGGGTTTCATAGGTGGAGGCCTTTTCTAAAAATATATTTAGAATTACATAGATAATCTAATGATAAGTAAAACCTGTTGTTTTGGATCATTACTTGGATCCAGGACCACCCCGGGGTGTGTTCCTCTGTTTATCCATTTGGATAGGATACCCGAGGGTATTCCGTAATTTAGCATGCTTTGAGTTTTCTTTAGAGAAACTATATGTAATTTCTTGCTATGTGTTGGGCTCGGTCCGGTTACTTTTTTAGCCAGAGGGTAGTTATTTGTTTAGCCTGAGGGCAAGTAATTTTTTTAGCATGAGGGTAAGTGTTTGTTTAACCTGAGGTCAAGTGTTTCATTTAGCCTAAGGGAAATTTTTTATAAGCCTAAGGGCATTTTATTCCATGCCTGAGGGAATTATCTTGTACACCTGAGAGAAATATTTGTTATGCCTGAGGGCAATCACCTGAGGGTTTTGATTCAGATTACTTGAGGGTAAGGTTTTACATGTCTGAGGACTTAGTTATTTAGATTATTCACTGTGGTGATTTTCTATGTTGTACATGCCAAGCCAGACCACAAGTTTGGAGGTTATATTTAATAATCAAAACGGAAATTAAATTGTTAGTGATAGTTACTTTGAGTACTTACTAGTTTACCGTATTTACTTTTTCACACAGTTGTTGCACATTTTCAGTGACAGTTGGGCATGGGCCTTTGGTGGGTTTCTACTGGCATTTATTTCACAAACCCTGTTTGGGTCATGTCTTCGTCACAAACAAAATATATTTCTAAAGGTTTCTATAGGGGAAATGGTCCCTATACTGTTACATGATTGTAGTAGAGGGGTAGAAGAGCATGGGACCGAGCTTAGGCTTGTGATGTCGTTGTGTTCTATTTACTCTGCTTTGTTTCATTTGGTTGCACCTTATACTTTGAGTTATATTGTTTTGTGTTGCAGTGTGTCTTGTTCTGGCTTCTTTCATATAATAGTGACATGCTTATTCTTTATATATATGACTACTGGTTCTCTCTTACTTTTTTTGTCTATTTCAGTTGTATATTGTTTACTTCTTCCACTGTTGTATGTTATTTATCTTATCTGTTGTGATAAACTTTGACAAATGGGTGCATAGTTTCCCCACTATCAGACCCGGGTCCTCGATGCTAGTCGAAATCCTCTGGAATTTTGGGAAATGTTCTTGAGGTCATGTGACCAACTGGGATTGGGTAACCTGTTGAGTGGCTTCCGGATCTGGGACATTACAAGGTCACATTTTAACATCATTTGCTGAGGACGACGGTGCTTATTAGTTTAATTCCCTTCAGCTTGGATGAGATGGGTTTTTTCCGTACCCCTAGGACTTATATAACTGATACTCGCCTTCCCTTGAGGGAAAGAAAGGAATAGGAAATACCTTGGTTGGGGGTTGTCTTGGAGTGACCCATTGGGGGGTCCACATTAGCATGGATATGTGAAGAAGCAATAGTAGTTAGCGTGCCTATGTTAATAAGCATGAGTCGAAGAAACACAATGGGTAGCACTGCCCAAGGGACCTTGAAATTTCTTTGTGAAAACCTGAAGGGCCACACGAGAAAAAGGAGTTGCAGAGAAAATGAGATCATATGTAGAAACCTTGTGAATCTCTGGTGCTCTGTGGAGTGAAGAGGATTTTGTTGAAACCATGGTCATATTTTCATGAATTAGAATATGGTTTGTGTTTGATGTCAATCCTCAGTGGAAGTTCAGAATGTGTACCAGTAAAGTGATCATAAAATTCAAACAGACAACAATATTGAAGGTTATTCCTTGTGTAGCTGGGGAAGATACAATATTTATATGATTGATATGAAAATTAATCCACATGTTATCATGTATGATATATGTATTCTTGATATGGATTTATTATAAACTTATGATTTCCTATGTTGAGCTAAAGAGAATATGTTTTACATTTTGAAAATGTTTTCATTCATGGACTAATGGTTCCTTTCATCATTTACATGTCCCTTTCAATGCTTTTGGTACTCATCCCTTGTTTTAAAAAGATTTTCACGGGTTTTAGGGATGCGTATCATAAAATAATAATCCATTCTATAATGTTTTGAATATTTTTCAGGAAAATATTTCATTTTTTTCAAAAACTATTATATTTTGGAAATAAATTGATATTATTTTAGTTGTATCAACTTTTTATACTTTTGGGTTGTTAGGTATGAGTTAAGAACTGATTTTATAAAATTATAAACCTAAAATTCGTTTGGAAAGAAATTGATATTATATTTCAAATTATCGTTGGAAACACTGTGATTTTTAAACTACATAAAATGTGACATTAGAATAATTCAACGATAATTGGAAAGATAATATCACATAGGGGAAAGTGTAACGTCGTGGATTTGGATTACTCCATAATCCAATACATAACATATAATTTGAAAACACATTACCTAAAGTGTTAATGAAATATCTAGGAACAACCATCATATCATGTACATGCTTATTTGTACCACAAAATTAATTCAATCATTAGAATTGTACGTGGAATTGAATGGGTTATAGATTCATGCCTCATATAATAATAAAAGAATTTTTCATAATGACATAAAATATAAGAATGAATTATATATTTTATATGTTAATATTTGATTTCATATTAATTGGTATCAAAATATAGTTTCATTATGAAAATATACATGAAAGAGTGTATAGAATTTGGTATAGAAATGAACTTTTAAAATAGTTTTTTACGAAATCTTTAAATACTTTTTGAGAAGGAATAATTATTGAATAATCAATGAAACCTAAAGGTAAAATTTAATGGTTATACTTAAAATATTTATTTATTTTCTTAATTTTTTAATGTTTTTGAAAACTATAATTTGAAATTACATATAATAATTAAGGTGTTGAAAAATTCCCCATTATCATACTTTTTTTAAGAACTGATTTGAAAAATAAACTTCTAGAATATATTATCCTATAAGAGGATTTTAGAGTAATATATGTAAATATATATAATAGAAATATAAATATTATTTATATGAATGCTTTAACATCATATAGATATTTTATGTGAGTTTCGTGGAGAATGGTTATAACGCAATGAAAACTGGTGGTTCGGAGAGAACCCAATCCTTCTCTTTCGAAATCAAGTTTACATGAAATTAATGTTTTTAATAATCAAATTATATTCATTAATTAAATAATTTAAAAACATTTATATATATCTTTTATTTAATATAATTTTTTTATGTTCTCGTCTATCTATTTTTATAATATATAATTGTTAATTTCATTTTTATGAGGGTGTTTATTTCATGGTTCCATTGTTGAATAACTTGTGTTTAATTAATTATTTTTTATAAAAAATATCAGAAATACTATAATTGTAATTAAATGGTTTTAATGTCACTCAAAATAAAATAAATGGTCATAAATAATTATATGTCTTCTATCACATGAGTGATTCTTTTAGAGAAAATGTTAATGTTATATTGTTAGATCATTTAAGTTATTTAACATAACATGGATGAATATATTTATTATAATTAAATAAGTTGTTATTAAGAAATAATAGAACATGAAATAAGTTATAATACAAATATTATAATCATATTTACCCAAAATATTATTTTTATTACCAACCATGAAGGTGGTTTATAAAAAAAAGTGTTTTTTATGGAGGTTGTGAACTAAAATTTTTTTAAAGAAATTTATAATTTATTATAATAATTTAGGGAGAAGATGAATATTAAAATATAATAAAAAAATATCATTATTTTATTTAAACTTATGTTATTATACTTAATTTGATGGAAAAAAATAATAAGGTGGTATAATAAAAATAAAATTGAAATAGTTTAGTCAAGAAGTTTACCTATTCATTTGGACTCTTCCTCTAAGGATACCCATTATGGAATATTGAAATGATATTTGAAGGAACCATAATAAATATAAAATGGGTAAGTGGATTGGTAAATCAATTTTTTGGAAATATATAATTTATTAAATATTAAAAAAATTAGGGTAAGGGGTTTTGAGATGTTCCATTTATAAAGTTGATGAGAGAATTTTTTTTGAATATTTATCTCCTTAGAAAATGATTTGGGTTCAAAAAAAATTATTAATTTTCTGGTCATATCCATTAAATTGTTCATTTTAGTTTGAACTAATTGGTGTTTACCTCGTCCATGACTAAAAAATTCATGTGTTTATTTATAATGTTAAATATCATATTTTTTTATATTTCACTATTCAATAGAAATTCTATTGTTTTTGAAAAATACCGTAAATTAACCATAGTCACTTTATGAATTTATTTTTAAAATAATGAAATACAATTAATGAAAATAATATTCCAAATATAATGAATATTATTTATAAATAAATTCATTATTTTTTAAAATATAAAATTATTTATATTATAATCAATTTTCAAACTATTTGAGAATAAAATTATGGAATTAGAAAATTTTATTTATATTAAAATAAAACATAATATTAATATAGAATCATTTTTTATGAAGATAAAATTTATTTTAAATCGCTATATTTATTATAAAACTGTTATTAAAACATTTATGTTTTAAAAAAATATATACATTTAATTTAACACTTTTGAAACACTTATTTACGTGCACAATAACTTTAATATATCATATATTTATTTTATAGTATTTCTAAATATTAATTTTTACTTCCATATATGAGGGTACTATTATAATGGTCATGTTTCTATTCAAAACAATCATATTACTATTCCAATGGTCATAATTCAATTCCAAATGATTGATTACTATTCCAACAACCATGTTTATACTGATCTTATAGGTTTCTAACATTCTTTAATTCCCTTAATTTCATTAAATAAAATTTTAATTATATTTTATCTAAATGATATATTTATTTTCATTTACATAACTTATATTACATTCGTAATATTCAGTTTTATTTTTACATTTTTTTGTGAGTAATATTTTTATGAACGATTGGGAAAATTGATTTTTTCATATTACAGTTATATTTTCTTTTATTTTTTTCACCCATTGTAAAATTTTAACTTTTTTTGGTCTTTTTCATTCTCTAAATGTAATGTTTAAATATCAAAATAAATTTATTTTGGTTTGTTATGTGATTCATGTGAATTATATGATATTATATTACCAAATTTGACACAATTATATTTTCATAAGGAAAATCCCATTGATAAAATCATAATTATTTACATTATTCACCCATTAAGAAATTTCCACCTCGAAATAATATTTTATATACAATAGAAAAAATAGGTAGTGGTACTTCTCCTTCATGGCACTCTCTGGTTATCATGCCCCTATTATGTACATAAAGGTTTTTTTTGAACTCAAACTATGTGAGTTTTCACGTTGTTCAAAACCTTTTTTTCTCTAGTCTAGGATCATCATTTACTACTACTCAAAAAATATATAATTATATTTCTATACCACCTCTGTAATAAATATGTGTGGGGGATTTGGTATATAAATTCTCAACTAGGATACATTGAATACATGATGTACATGAGAAAGGATTGGTGGGAGTTTTAGTTTATAGGCCACATGTTTAATACCATCGAGAATATAAAAATTATCAATTAACCTAGGATATATACTTCACTTCATAAAAATTATCATGACTCTCTTCATTATGGATATGTAGGGTAACATATTTTCTATAACCTCAAACTCTTGATCTTTTCGATGATTGTTATCATCACTCTTTTATTGACTTTGTATATATTTTTTATCTTGCTGAATTATCCGGACTTTTTGTACAATTTATATAACCATTTTAGGACCAAGAATCTTGTGTTCATTTACATCATCCTAATACAAAGATGTTCAACATATCATTAAATAATGGTATTTTTATAGATCCACTTCGATACTTGAGTGCATGAAACTATTTTACAAGAATGTGACCCAATGAATATATTGATCTAATCCTCCTTTGAAATCTATCAATATTGATCCCATTATATTAATACTATTATGGATATTTTACTGATATTGGATGTTAGTTTAGGTCCGATAAGATGTAATATAGTTAATATCAATTTTTAGAAAATTTGGGTATATTTCTAGAACATGGATTTAGATCTTGGATCTCAGTTTGATACAATCAATTGTGGTGTCCCATACAACCTCTCTCCTTAGATGATGTATATCCATTTATAATGATTGAATGATAATTTCTCTTCAATATTAATGAAATTGCTAGTGTTTATACGATGATCCTCCACAACCTATGTATAATTATTTCATCATGATTTCTCTAGAAGACCAGTGAAAAATTCTATGGTGATTGTTTCACATTTCTATGTTGGTATTGGTAAACAGTGAATTGTCACCTTGTAATTTTATTCATTTACCCTTGAACTACTATAATATTAAGAATCTTGATGTATATTTGACAACTTCCATCATATTTTTTTCAACAGTAGTTCTCTCAGGGATATCAATACATATTTGTGCTCCTAGGTTGAATGTAAAAGGATGATTTTGGTGCGTGATTCAATAGTTACATCATCTCATGATTTTATGGTACACACATTCATGACCAAAATCATATAACCACTTCATTATCAATTTTTTAATTTCAGTATTTCTCTTTTCTTTTCACTTACATCTTCTTCTTCATATCCACATCATCTCTTTATGAATGCTTTGTAATATCCATAAGTGATTATTTATGTATCATTTGTGAAATGAATGGTCAGGATCCTTTCTTTATAATCACTAATTACCTACATTTCACGTCTAATATGATTTTATTATTCTCAATTATAATTTTTGATAATGATTCTAGATCATCTCTTCTTAGAGAAACATCAACTTTTATTAGTTTCCTAGGATGGCAGTAGATTGTGTAGCCATAGTCCTTGATCATATCATACCATCTTCGTTAGTGTATATGAAGCACCATATATGTAAATTTATACATGAGTTTCTTATGATCCGATTATATTTCACACTTATCCCCATATATAAATTCTGATATATTTTTAATGCAATGGTCAATATAGAAAACTCTAGATCATACATTAGATAGTTTTTCTCATGTACGTTAAAAACCATGAGGTGTGGATATCACATTATCAATCAACATTAGTACACAACCGAAAACCTTTATTAAGGAATCATTTCATAACATAAAAAGATCCCCACACGAAGGAATCATAGAGAATGGTGTACTTAAACCTCTTTTTTTCAATTCCATGAATCTATTAATATATTAATTATTTAAGATAATCCTTACACCCGTTAAATTTATCATGGTTAACATGTTGGAAAACAGAGACATGTTTCTCAAAAATCATGGGTAATACCCTAATAGTCTGTAATGGCCCGGACCTCTCCGGTCGATTAATTTGTAAAAACGTTTTTTTGATGTGGTCAATGCGGCGAACATCAAAAATAATAATTATTATTAATAATAAATGGTGACGTGTTAATAAATTTTATTTGGGGTTTTGTTATAAGTGTTATACTAAATAATTATAATAATAATGTTGTTTTTTTTATAGATCTTGTAATAATGATTTAATGAGAATTATGTTTTGAATTAATTGCAATGAGATTTGAGATATAAGGATAAATAAGAGATGTTATTATTTATGATAATTGTGTTTAAAAAAATAATAATAATAATGATAAAGATTTAAAATAGGTGTGTGTCATGTGGGTTTTGATGGGAGGTGATCTTGCATGTTTTTTTAGGGAGATTCAATCATTATTATTGAAAATAATTATGATAAAAAGAATGGAACTAATGGTGTAAAATCAAGGGAGGCGCCACTTTGCTGGGGAGGAATGAGATTGAAGAGAGAAGATGAAAAATATATTAATAATGATATAAAATAAAAGATAAGATTAAATGAAAAAAAGAGAGAGAAGGAATACAAGGTGGGGCGTTTTGGGCATGGAATGAGGAAGAGAGAGGCGCCACTTTTTGTGGAAGAAGGTAAGAAGATTGGAGAGAGAAACATGATTAAAGGAAATAAAATTTATTGAAAAATAAATATAGGAGAGAGGCGCCAAGTGTAATCCACCTAAACAAATGACTTTGTGCGTGAATCTCAAGGAGATTGGAGAGAGAATGTGAGAATTTAAGAATTAAATTAAATAATATAATATAATAATGTAATTATTAATTTTGGATGGGAAAACTGAATTTTGACGGTATCTTCCTCATGCGACCTCGGTTTCACGAACCGTCAGCGGCAGTGTGACCCTGACTACGAGATGGAAATTATGAGTCCAATATTGGATGTCTTTTTCGGGTTTTCAGATTGGGTACCCGAAACGCTCATGAATTAATTGAACATGAGGTTTTCCTTTATTATAATAATAAAGATATTTGTATTATATATTTATTATGTTAATGAGGAGCATGTGGGTGAGGCGCTATACAAGGACCTCCCCATGTATATTATAATAATAAATCATATGGATTAAATGAGATAATAAATTAAAGTAAATAAATGGGGAGAATAAAGGGGGTGTATGATGAGGTTAAAGGAGGCGTAAGGGGTTTTTTTTTCTTCCCCTTAAATGAATAATATTCATAATAATATTATTATCATAATAGAATAAAAATAAAGGTTATTGATTGGTGGTGGAGATATTTGGGCGTGAAAGCAAAAGGGGACCCAATTTTTGAGTGTATAGAATTCAAGGAAAATAAATAAATAATAATATTATAAAATTTTATTATTATTTTTGGGTTTTATAATCTTAATTCGACCGTGACTTCTTCATATGGTGTCGGAATGACGAACCGTCAGCGGCAGTGTAATCCTGTAATTAAGAAGGTCATTTTAAGACCAGTGATGGATACCTTTTTATGAGTTATGTCTCGGGTCAACGAAACACACATATTAATAAAATTAACGTTTTTTATTAAAACGCGTGGAAACCGCGTGACGTGTTGTGTGTTAACCAATCAAAACACATGTAACGTATGTACGGTCACATCGTGTATTCATTAATGCACACTGAATACGGATTTACCTATTAGTTGCCTATATAAGAACGAGGTCATGTTTTATCTTCCATATCGATCGCTTCTTTGTCGCACGACGATGCTCTTGGACGATCGAGAAGTATTCCTCCTCTAACTTCTTTGTCCAAGCTCCGAATTACGATCCGTCAGCGGCCACAGGATCGTAGTGACGAGACGAAGCTTCTAAGCCTATACTTTTCACCTTTCCTTCCGGCCTTCCTTCTCCAGCTTCCATCCTAGGAGGCGTTTGTCGGGTTTGGCGAAGGCGGGGGACACCGAAGGACGTCGTCGGATGCGATGTGATCGGGACCTTTTGAGGTAGGGGTTTACCTTCGTCTCTCTATTTGGTGCAACATGTGGGGTGGGATATTTTTCTTTTGTTCCATGGGATGCAGTTGAACTTTAAATAAAGATAATAACCGGATAAAGAAGGGTTTGGGGTTTTGTGCTGTTTCTATTGCCTTCCAGTTTCTTTATCTTCTGATTGTGATTTTTGATTGAAAGGCCTTTGCCTACTGAAAATCAAGGTCATTGGTGGCCTTTGCGTGCGCAATTGATATCTTAATTTTTTGTGGTTGGTTTGTTAAAACATGGATAATGGATAAGCACGTAAAGACTGGCTGATTAAATGAGAATGAAAACCTTGTGTGATCACCCCGGTTAAACAAAATTGGAATAATGAACATGTTGGTGGTTTGGTTGTTTTGTGGGAAATGTTTTTTTTTCTGGAATGGTGTTGTGATGTGATGCTGGGCAGCGGGGCTGCGACGTTTGGGTGGTGATCTTATTGGAATGGTTGACGGTGGAGGTGTGAAATGTTTTGTAAACGATGGGGTTGAAACGGGAAGTGGTTGGTTGTGGAAAATGCCTTTATTTATGAAAAGTGTTTTGATTATGAAAAGTGTTTTGAAGTAAAAGGTGTTTTCAAATGCGGAAATTTTTTGTGTGTGGAAAGGGTTTTATGTGTGGAACTTTGAAATAAATGAATGATGGAATGTTGTATGGTTGTGATAATCTTTTGTAAATGAAATGGCATGTGGTTGCTTGCGTTTTACCTAACCTTGGTTGTGGATGGTAGGGATATGTTTGTGAAAGGTTTTGTCTGGATAATAGTTTCCCAGTAGTAATAATTTGTTAAACCATTGCATGAAACATGAAAACCTAAATAGGGTTGGGGGATGATTGTTTGGTTGTTGATGCATGCATCGTGGTAGCAGTGCCGAGGCACATGCTCATTTTCTCTTTTTAAGAAGCCATAGGTTGGGCTGTGTGTTTGGTATATGTATATATATAATTGTATCTTTGTGTTTTGTCGCACCACACCCATGTCAAGCACCTAGTGCCGAACACTCCCATTTTATGGGAGAGGGTGTTCCCCCTTAGTTACTAGCTCCTTCCTGCTCCTTCTTCTATAGGCTATGATGGCTTGAGGTGACCTTACACCCAAGACTCTTTGGGTAGGTCTCGGAGGCTGTGATGGCTTGAGGTGACCTTACACCCAAGACTCTTCGGGTAGGTCTCGGAGGCTGTGATGGCTTGAGGCGACCTTTAGACCAAGACTCTTCGGGAAGGCTTACCATTCCCAAGAACCTTCGGGATGAGGCCCAGGTGTCTGCGGGCGGGTTAGTGGTTGTGTCCCAGGTGTGTGCCGGCGAGATGCGTGGTTGTGAGGCTCAGGTGTGTGTGGGAGGGATGCGTGGTTTGTCCCAGGTGTGTGCGGGTGGGAAGAGTGTGGTAGCGTCAGGACGTTTTCCGTTAGGAAGAGAAACATCTAATTAAGTGGGAAATGGTGCGGGGTACCCAATAGTTTTGTTCTATATATATACTAAACTTGTTTGTGTTACTTGGTGAGTGTGACCAGTGAGACTGGGTGGATAGTTTTTTCCTTGTTAGTTTCTGGTTCTTCTGTTTTCTCACGGGACCTTAGGGTGTCTCCCCACTTGTGCACGAGAGCTTTAGGTTTCCCTACTGAGTATACTTGTATGCTCACCCTAAGTTTACTTTCAGGTTTCCAGGAGGACTACCAGGGCCGTGCGGGACCCTACTAGTCGGGCAGTTGGAGTTGTTGCAGTTGTTGTTCTCTTTTTTTCTTTGGCATTGTACTTTTGAGCTTCCTTGTACTTGTACCTTGTTATAAAAATTGTTTAAACATGCATGTGGGCTTGGTTTGGGTTTATTTATATACACTTGTTCTTTTCCCTTTTTGGTGGTTGACTTGTCCTATTTCCCGATCCAAAATAATAAAAAGGGTAATGCCTCCCATATTTGTGAAAACTCATACCCTTGGTGCTAGTAGCCAACCCGGGGCCTATTGGAGGCGGGTCTCGGGGGTCATTATCTCCTTTTCACCATTGCCAGCTCAGGAGGGGTATCTTTGGTGGGAGGGGGTCGTGACAGAATGGTATCAGAGGCTGATGGTTGAGAGATAGGATGGAGTTTGGAGTTAGGCACAGTGAGGATTGCATGGGATGGTAGGGCAACAATGTTCGTTAATCTTGGTGCATGACATAGGCCAGGGAAGACCGGCTAGGAGACGGGATTTTAGGGCCCCCCGTGATCCGATGTAAGGACTCTGAGCCTACCGAACGACCAAGTGAGACTATATTGATTGCAGGGTAGAGACCCTAGGGAAGGTACACGCATCATCATGTTTGTGTTTTACTTGATTTGGGTGTTATGGGAATGAAATTGAAATAAAATGATAATTAAAACTTTGAGTTTTTCCTTACTACTTAGGCTTAGGCGATCCTTGTTTACCATACATCTATGGCACTTGGACGTTAACAGAAATGCAGAGGAGTGGGACGCGGACAATTTCACGCAACAGAAGTGGCAACCCCAGCAAGGCGAAAGATTGAGAGAGATGTTTCATGTTTTACTTAAATGCTCTCGTTTATGTTTTGTTTAAATCCAGGAGCATCACACTCAATTTTTGAAACTCATTCTCGCCCATTCTTTGGGCCTGGACCTTGTTTTTCATGAGTCTATAATACTATGGTGTTTCCCTCTTTTCTTTAAATGTACATGAAGAGCCCTATCATGGGGCAGGGGAAGACCTAATCGCTAATCGAGACACATTAATGTGGATTCTATTTAACCCGTGCAGGCGAGTCAGTACTGCCTAAAGCGGATAATATCTCAACATGGGAGAAGGAATTCCTCAATCCATGTGTCCGGGCAGTGTGTGGGTTGTACGTTGTTGGGTGCAGTGTAAGTTGGAAAAAAAACCTAATATATGGGAAAGGAAAAACCTGATCCTTAATCAAGACGCATTAATGAGGATGCGATTAAACCCGTGCAGGCGAGTCAGTGCCGCCTAAAGAGGATAGTATCTTGACATAGGAGAGGGAATTCCTAACTCATAGAGTTGTTGGTTGGTTCCTTGTCATGACGAGAGCCCTAAGAGGTATCTTGTGGAGTGGTTCTTCAGATTCTTTCCTTCTTCTAGGTCAGTTTTTAATTCTCGAGGACGAGAATGTTTTGAGAGGTATCTAATGTAATGGCTCGGACCTCTCCGGTCGATTACTTTGTAAAAACATTTTTTTTATGTGGTCAATGCGGCGAACATCAAAAATAATAATAATTATTAATAATAAATGGTGACGTGTTAATAAATTTTATTTGGGGTTTTGTTATAAGTGTTATACTAAACAATTATAATAATAATGTTGTCTTTTTTTATAGATCTGGTAATAATGATTTAATGAGAATTATGTTTTGAATTAATTGCAATGAGATTTGAGATATAAGGATAAATAAGAGATGTTATTATTTATGATAATTGTGTTTAAAAAAAATAAAATAATAATAATAATGATAAAGATTTAAAATAGGTGTGTGTCATGTGGGTTTTGATGGGAAGTGATCTTGCATGTTTTTTTAGGGAGATTCAATCATTATTATTGAAAATAATTATGATAAAAAGAATGGAACTAATGGTGTAAAATCAAGGGAGGCGCCACTTTGTTGGGGAGGAATGAGATTGAAGAGAGAAGATGAAAAATATATTAATAATTATATAAAATAAAAGATAAGATTAAATGAAAAAATAGAGAGAAGGAATACAAGGTGGGGAGTTTTGGGCATGGAATGAGGAAGAGAGAGGCGCCACTTTTTGTGGAAGAAGGTAAGAAGATTGGAGAGAGAAACATGATTAAAGAAAATAAAATTTATTGAAAAATAAATATAGGAGAGAGGCGCCAAGTGTAATCCACCTAAAAAAATGACTTTGTGCGTGAATCTCAAGGAGATTGGAGAGAGAATGTGAGAATTTAAGAATTAAATTAAATAATATAATATAATAATGTAATTATTAATTTTGGATGGGAAAACTGAATTTTGACGGTATCTTCCTCATGCGACCTCAGTTTCACGAACCGTTAGCGGCAGTGTGACCCTGACTACGAGACGGAAATTATGAGTCCAATATTGGATGTCTTTTTCGGGTTTTCAGATTGGGTACCCGAAACGCTCATGAATTAATTGAACATGAGGTTTTCCTTTATTATAATAATAAAAATATTTGTATTATATATTTATTATGTTAATGAGGAGCATGTGGGTGAGGCGCTATACATGGACCTCCCCATGTATATTATAATAATAAATCATATGGATTAAATGAGATAATAAATTAAAGTAAATAAATGGGGAGAATAAAGGGGGTGTATGATGAGGTTAAAGGAGGCGTAAGGGGGTTTTTTTTCTTCCCCTTAAATGAATAATATTCATAATAATATTATTATCATAATAGAATAAAAATAAAGGTGATTGATTGGTGGTGGAGATATTTGGGCGTGAAAGCAAAAGGGGACCCAATTTTTGAGCGTATAAAATTCAAGGAAAATAAATAAATAATAATATTATAAAATTTTATTATTATTTTTGGGTTTTATAATCTTAATTCGACCGTAACTTCTTCATATGGTGTCGGAATGACGAACCGTCAGCGGCAATGTAATCCTGTAATTAAGATGGTCATTTTAAGACCAGTGATGGATACCTTTTTATGAGTTATGTCTCGGGTCAACGAAACACACATATTAATAAAATTAACGATTTTTATTAAAACGCGTGGAAACCGCGTGACGTGTTGTGTGTTAACCAATAAAAACATGTAACGTATGTACGATCACATCGTGTATTCATTAATTCACGCTGAATACGGATTTACCTATTCATTGCCTATATAAGAACGAGGTCATGTTTTATCTTCCATATCAATCGCTTCTTTGTCGCACGACGACGCTCTTGGACGATCGAGAAGTATTCCTCCTCTAACTTCTTTGTCCGAGCTCCGAATTACGATCCGTCAGCGGCCACAGGATCGTAGCGACGAGACTAAGCTTCTAAGCCTGGACTTGTCACCTTTCCTTTCGGCCTTCCTTCTCCAGCTTCCATTCTAGGAGGCGTTTGTCGGGTTTGGCGAAGGCGGAGGACACCGAAGGACGTCGTCGGATGCGATGTGATCGGGACCTTTTGAGGTAGGGGTTTACCTTCGTCTCTCTATTTGGTGCAACATGCGGGGTGGGATATTTTTCTTTTGTTCCATGGGATGAAGTTGAACTTTAAATAAAGATAATAACCGGATAAAGAAGGGTTTGGGGTTTTGTGCTGTTTCTATTGCCTTCCAGTTTCTTTATCTTCTGATTGTGATTTTGGATTGAAAGGCCTTTGCCTACTGAAAATCAAGGTCGTTGGTGGCCTTTGCGTGCGCAATTGATATCTGAATTGTTTGTGGTTGGTTTGTTAAAACATGGATAATGGATAAGCACGTAAAGACTGGCTGATTAAATGATAATGAAAACCTTGTGTGATCACCCCGATTGAACAAAATTGGAATAATGAACATGTTGGTGGTTTGGTTGTTTTGTGGGAAATGTTTTTTTTCTGGAATGGTGTTGTGATGTGATGCTGGGCAGCGGGGCTGCGATGTTTGGGTGGTGATCTTATTGGAATGGTTGACGGTGGAGGTGTGAAATGTTTTGTAAACGATGGGGTTGAAATGGGAAGTGGTTGGTTGTGGAAAATGCCTTTATTTATGAAAAGTGTTCTGATTATGAAAAGTGTTTTGAAGTAAAAGGTGTTTTCAAATGCGAAAATGTTTTGTGTGTGGAAAGGGTTTTATGTGTGGAACATTGAAATAAATGAATGATGGAATGTTGTATGGTTGTGATAATATTTTTTAAATGAAATGGCATGTGGTTGCTTGCATTTTACCTAACCTTGGTTGTGGATGGAAGGGATATGTTTGTTAAAGGTTTTGTCTGGATGATAGTTGCCCAGTAGTAATAATTTGTTAAACCATTTCATGAAACATGAAAACCTAAATGGGGTTGGGGGATGATTGTTTGGTTGTTGATGCATGCTTCGTGGTAGCAGTGCCGAGGCACATGCTCAGTTTCTCTTTTTAAGAAGACATAGGTTGGGCTGTGTGTTTGGTATATGTATATATATAATTGTATCTTTGTGTTTTGTCACACCACACCCATGTCAAGCACCTAGTGCCGAACACTCCCATTTTATGGGAGAGGGTGTTCCCCCTTAGTTACTAGCCCCTTCATGCTCCTTCTTCCATAGGCTATGATGGCTTGAGGTGACCTTACACCCAAGACTCTTCGGGTAGGTCTCGGAGGCTGTGATGGCTTGAGGTGACCTTACACACAAGACTCTTCGGGTAGGTCTCGGAGGCTGTGATGGCTTGAGGAGACCTTTAGCCCAAGACTCTTCGGGCAGGCTTACCATTCCCAAGAACCTTCGGGATGAGGCCCAGGTTTCTGCGGGCAGGTTAGTGGTTGTGGCCCAGGTGTGTGTGGGCGAGATGCGTGGTTGTGAGACCCAGGTGTGTGCGGGCGAGATGCGTGGTTTGGCCCAGGTGTGTGCGGGCGGGAAGAGTGTGGTAGCGTTAGGACGTTTTCCGTTAGGAAGAGAAGCATCTAATTAAGTGGGAAATAGTGCGGGGTACCCAATACTTTTGTTCTATATATATTCTAAACTTGTTTGTGTTACTTGGTGAGTGTGACCAGTGAGACTGGGTGGATAGTTTTTTCCTTGTTAGTTTCTGGTTCTTCTGTTTTCTCACGGGACCTTAGGGTGTCTCCCCACTTGTGCACGAGAGCTTTAGGTTTCCCTACTGATTATACTTGTATTCTCACCCTAAGTTTACTTTCAGGTTTCCAGGAGGACTACCAGGGCCGTGCGGGACCCTACTAGTCGGGCAGTTGGAGTTGTTGCAGTTTTTGTTCTCTTGTTTTCTTTGGCATTGTACTTTTGAGCTTCCTTGTACTTGTACCTTGTTATAAAAATTGTTTAAACATGCATGTGGGCTTGGTTTGGGTTTATTTATATACACTTTTTCTTTTCCCTTTTTGGTGGTTGACTTGTCCTATTTCCTGATCCAAAATAATAAAAAGGGTAATGCCTCCCATATTTGTGAAAACTCATACCCTTGGTGCTAGTAGCCAACACGGGGCCTACTGGAGGCAGGACTCGGGGGTCATTATCTCCCTTTCACCATTTCCAGCTCAGGAGGGGCATCTTTGGTGGGATGGGGTCGTGACATAGTCAAAGGAAAATATATATATCTATTATAGATTTCTGCCTAGGCCACTCATCAATTTCCATTACTTTTTAATCTTATATAGATATAACATTTATTATGATAAAATATCCCTATAATGATAATTCCTCCCACTAGAACTCATATTTAATATATATTATGTGTAGAACCAATTTTTTCAAATAATTTATCATGGTATTCAAATTCTCTCAGAGCTCATTATTTATTATAGTGTATATATGAATATCATCAATAAATACCACCACAATTGTTTGAGGTGATATCTAAAGACTCTTTTTATTAAGTACACAATGATTTTTAGAAAACTAATTATTTCAAAGGAATAAATATGATTTCATAGTGTCCATACATTATTTTAATGGGTTTTATGGGAATATTATCACTTATCACCGTTAATTAGTTTTATCTCAATCGAATAAACACATTAGATAAATATTGGTTCCTTATAATTGATTGAACAAGAATATATCAATTGTAGGGGATAATTTCTCTTATATTGTGATTTTTAGGTTTCATTATAATCTATGTAGAGGTGAATTGAATAATCCCCTCATTTTTAAATTTTATCTCCAACTAATTTTTTTTTATCTAAATCTCCCCTTAATTCACTCAATATTGGAAAGAAATTATTTAATAGTTTTAGATAGTTTTTTCCATTACAAAATATTTTGTTTTAAAGAACAATAAAAACTAATGGGTAATGTTTTCTAATATTTTTATTATAATAAATTTAAATAATTTTAATGAGTTATATATTATTTTTTTTAAATTGAGAAATAATGAATAGAAAAATTACAGGTCATTCCCACTAGATTTTGAGTCCTATAATACAAATTCAATAGACTTATTTATTATATCATAAATAAAATTTACATAATGTCATAAGGACACAGAAAAGTAATGTCTCACATAGATTGTTTATTTCATGACCCTTCAAAAAAATTAAATATGGATCACCACCTCTACCCCTATAACACTAAAGACCATTATCCCCAAGAGTATAATTTAAATACCCCTTTCCCATTTAACCAACCTCAACCACTGTTTATTTTTTATATTCTCTTTTTAGTTTTTATTATCTCCTCAACAACCCTGGTGATTTCATAATGTTACACATAAGATACATTGTTATATCATTCTTTTTCAGGTCATTGGAAAATCTAATGTTTAATATTATAATTTTATTGAAGTCCATGGAAGTCACTTATTTTTTAAATAAAGACCTATTAAAATAAGATTATGCTTGTTAAAGGTATCTTACTTGAAGATTAAAATGGAAATTAATTTCAAAGGATCTCAGTTTATAGAAATTAATTATTATTTTGGTTCATTCTTCTAAATACTATTTTTATTGGTTATTTACGATTATTTATTCATTTTAAACCCACTTTTACACCATTTAATTCCCATTTTAATTCCTACTATTACTATAGTGTCACTATTTTTTATTTGTAAAATTATATTAGTGATTATTTTTTGGGATTTAGATATACAATTGGTTTATTGTTTTATTTTTATATGATATATTACATTATGAATTTTTATATTTTTTAAGGGGTACTTATATATATATATATTGACTATCCATGTAGGGTGTCCATGCATAAATTTTTAATGTTTTTAACTACTTTCTTATCTAACCATGAATTATTAATAAATAGAAAGTCTATATATTTTCATGAGACATAATATTTTATAATTTTTCATATAACATATATTGTAAAATTTCAATAGCATGTCCCAAATATGATAAAAAGTTAAAAATAATAATAATTTTTTTTTTATTTGAACAGTTATTTACACTTAATTTCTATTTGAAAATCACTCATATATATTTTACAAAATTAAATTTTCAATAACCAATTTGTATGTTCTTATAAATCATAATTTCTATTATTGAGATTTTCTATATATAGCTTCATAGATGTGTTTACTATATTATATTTTATTTAATCATTCTTTGTCATTAATGTTTCTACAATCTTGGAGTTAGAGAACTCTCTTTGGATAGATTCAATACCAAGTGGATGATGAATAGGGTTTCCTAATTTCTCTGGTGGAAAGAACTAGTATTCTACTCTTCATCCTTATTTTACCCTTCTCCATATATGTTTCCCTACTCTACATTCAATCCTATTAATCGAGAGAGGCTTTCATTATTTTTTAAAAAAAGATCATTTGTGCATTAGATTCCTTCATTATTTAATCAAAGAAGATATTACTATTCATATTATTCCCTAGTTTATATTCATCTATATTTTTTATTTCATTTTATTTTTATCCTTTTATTTTTTTCTTTCATTGAATCAGGTTGAGGGTTTATAATTCTATGAATTTTTATTTCATTACACTCTTTCTTCTCAAAGAACTAGTTTCGACTAAGTTTGCTTTTGTTTCCATTGAAATGATTACTTTTTAATTTTTTTACACATCTTAACATTAGATGTTGAATTCCAACTATATTTTGGATCTTGTTTTTATCATTATTTTATATTATCTTGATGTTGTATATAGACAAAAATATTTTAGTTTCTTCATATTTACCAATTTATTTTTTCTTTTATAACGTATATCTCTTTATATAGGTTTTCTGGCCTTTATTATTTTTCATGTATGCATTCACTTCATATATTACCTCATTAAATGAATCAAACATATATATGATTAATATAAGATGAATGTGTGTGTAATTACCATTGTAAAAAATTTATAATTCATAATTAAAGGGTGATTCCAACCATCGAAATGTATATTTTGTTAAAATAGTTTTAATATATTTATTTTTACGGTATTACTGAGGTGCTGTAGTTTTAGATTTACTTTTTTCTATGCTAGTTTATGTTTTTTTTCGAGATCAATGTTGATAAAATTTTATAAAATTGAAAGGTGTTACCAACTACATTATAAGAACAAATAATTTTCATCCTAAAATTAAGACCAAATTTTCATCATTATTATTAATATAATCCCTTCATAATTTGTCTAGAATTACAGATTTTAGTTAGTCCAGGAAAATTAATTCTAATTTTTCAAATTTCATTGCTTTCGCTTACTATGGTTCATATATAAATAGTGGGTTATATGGTGTTCACCAGTAGTCTCATTAGTGTCACGTATACACATATCCAATTAAATTTCTGCAACATTCATTATTATCAACTATTCAATTTTATTTTTCTTAACCTGGGAAACATGATTGTTTCTTAAATAGTGTTACTATAATCACGTTTTTGAGTTAAAATTTGTGTTCAAATTTTATTATATAAATGTGATTCATACATACAATGAACATAATATTTTTAGGTCCCATAATGGATATGGAAGTAAAGAATATGGTGGGTGAATATTCAATCATAAAATAACTAGAGTAATAAAAATAAATATCCAAAATATAATTTACACCAATGATATGAAATTAAACTATAAAAAATAGATAAAAAAAATTTACATATAGTATGAATAAAAATAAAATGAGATAATTTAAGGGTTTTCTTGTAGATCAGATACAAATGGTCAAATTTATATTATTCACACACTTAATCCAAATAAATGGACATCCACTAGTTATATCATTTTTGAAGGTGATTGACTACTCTTTAAAATATAAATTTTCAACCAAGTGTCATATAACCTAGACCCTTTCGATTATGTCTAAATAAAAAAAATATTTACTAAAGTAGACCCAAACCAACCAACCAACCCATTTGCGTAATTTAACTGCTATATATGCATATATCTTTGTATATATATTAATATAATCCGGTGCAGTATTTAAATTCAAAAATCGTTGCTGGAGGGATTTGAAACCGCGAAATACAGATCTTGAACAGCAGACTTTACCAACCGAACTAAAGATTTTTGAGTTAATATATCTATATTATTTTAAATATATTAATCTTAACCGTCAAAAATGTCTTCCCCACTAATTTTTTTCATGTCCCGCCTAGTTTTAGTTTCCCGCCATAATGCGGGAAATCTATACCCACGGTTCTCCAGAACCGTGGGTATAGGTCCTAAAAACAAAACTACCAATACCTATGGTTTTGAAGAACCGTTAGTATAGGTCTTCATAAAATAACCTATACCCACGGTTTGGCGAAACCGTGGGTATAGGGTTTGAAAAAAAAACACATTTACCCACGGTTTTGAAAAACCGTGGGTATAGGTGTTCAAAATAAACCTATACCCACGGTTTGAAGTAAATATGTGGGTATATGTGACCTATACCCATGGTTTTGGCAAACCGTGGGTATAGGTCCCCATATTAACCCTATACCCACGGTTTTTTGTAAAACCGTGGGTATAGACCAATTTTCCAGTAGTGAATTTTCATTGGAACCTAGGGGACTCACTTTTTATAAAAAAATATTTAATCACTTTAGAAATTAAAACTCAACCGATAATTTCTTTTCCTGGAGTAAAATGGGAAAATGGGATCTCATGGTGAGTCTTTGAGACAAGGTTGAATGGGTGCATTTCTATTAATAAAAAATCCAACTTCACTTTCAATAATTTATATTCACATTGATATGTACAAGAAATATGGCTGGGAAGAACTAGAATAAAGTTCCCTTTTCAAAATTGAACTATTTTAGGTGAGGTTAATTTTGAAACCAAATAAAGAAGGGAACAATTTAATTAATTAAAAATAAATTGAGTTGAATAAATAATGTGATGAAATAACTAGACATCAATTTTTGGAACCGAGGATAAATTGATAATTGAAACTACCTTTTGTTGAGTTTTTTATTCCATTTAATTAAATGTGTCACCACTACATTAATTTAAACATGAATTGAAATTGATGTAGGAAAGTTAGTTATTTCATATAGGAGGCATGAAATTCATAAAATTGGATGAGTCTGGATTCCATTTTACTTGCATTCGGGTTTTGAAGATAGGCATGGACATCTTTTGAACACTTTCTTGATGAGATAGAATTTTATGGAGTTTTGTTCCCCTGTTCTCAAATTATTGACATGCATCATTTTATGAGCTCACAATAAAAATTTCTCTTCTATTTTATAAGTCAAAAGGAATGCATTTGTTTGCGGAAAAACAAAGTTTTATGTGTGGGTGAGTCTTATGTGGCTCATTTATAATTCAATTTTCCAATTATTTTATCATTTTTAGTGTACATTAAATTATAAATAGTTTATTTTAATTAATAATTACTTAATTTGGTTAATTATGTATATTACTGCCACACTTCCTACCCCTACCAGTGTGACCCTGAATCCCCCTATTCTTTCCCCACACTGCAAACCCATATCACTTATACCCCTTTCTAGAAGTTGTGACACCCGAACCTAACCAGATCCGCCCCCTGCCTCCCTCTACTCGGTCGACTGATGTTGCCACCCACTCCCCTTATTACACTTCCCTTTTCCTTGTTGTACCAGACCCCCCATTTCTATTCATATTTTTTATTTTTTATTATATGTTACTATAATATAATATATAAAAATAAAAATATATCAAATAATATATAATATAATATAACATAAGAATAATATATCTAATAACATATAATATAATATATATAAAAATAATTAACATAATTTACATAATATAATAAAAAAATTATTAATGGTTTTTTGTATATATTAGTTATAGAATATTATTCTTATTTATTTATGTAATAACATAATTATGTAATTGTTAATTTTAAATAATTAATATAACTAATTATTTTATTTATATATTTTCCAATTTTTAATAATAATATTTATATTTAAATAATATATATATAAAGTCTTTTGTTATTTAGTAACATGAATGTTTTCTGTTATAGGGGATATTGGGGTTATGGAGGGGACTTATTGTTCTGTAATAGAGCATGTACTACAATAAAATAGGAGGGGAAACAACATGAGGATGGTTTGAGGTGGAGGTTGGGGGAGGCATCTGTGATATTCTAAAGACATCCACTAATTGAGTATGGAGTATGACTAAGTATCACATTATCATTCTTCATATACATCCACTTCTAAATCATCCATCGTCTCCACTCATCATGGTGACTCCAGTGAGAAGCACCTAGAGAAATCACTTTAGTAAAGAGAAAATACCATTTTCCATTCTAGATTCCAAGAGTGTCAGATATAGAGAAATCCACATGACTACATATAAAAAAGGTAGAGCATAGCATGTCGGATGATTGAGAGCATCAGGAGATCCAACTAGGAGAGAGATTTCTTTTTTTTTCAGTTGATATGTTTTTCTATATTTTTCGTTCCGTATGAACTTCATTGTTCTTAAATCCTCATAAATGTTGAACTCATCTTTTCTTGGGTAATCTCCTTCGAGGAGGGGGGGATAAGATGGGGTGATTCTTAATAAAAATTTTCCATTCGTTCATGTAATTTCTAATACTAGAATGTCCCTCTCTATCTCTCTCACTCTCCATGAAATTTTATTTATTAATACGTCAAGAATCAGTGTAAAATGATCTTTATCAAATCTAAAATCAAAATTTCACTTAATATGAGTATTAACTGAAATTTAAATCATGCTTAAGAGATAGAGACCCAATATTATCAATAGATAAGATTAACTTGGTGAATTGTGATTTTTTTCAACTATTGATTGTGAGATTACTACTCTTGATAAATTATTGCATCCAAACAATCATAGATTCACAATATGAAAAACCTGGTTAGCCTATTTTAATCAGTTCTAGATGACTCAATTTAATGCATGAAAAATGGAATGTCAACTTAGGGATTGTCCAGCCAATTCCCCCTCCTCCATTATATACATTATTCACAATACATTGTCCCTATTTCTTGAGCCTACTATCTTTTGTTTTATAGTCTTATTGTAATAACTAACTCTCACATTCACAAACAATTTCACTCATTTTATAATTTCTTCCTCATCACCACAATTTTCTTGTGTTTTTTTTCATTAAGAACAAAATTAGTATTTTCCTGTGGTATTAACCTATCATACCACTATATTAGGTATTATGTTGATTTATAAATTCTTATTTTCTCATCCTCAATGACACATGGAATGAATATTTTGGTGTCGTTCCTGGGGAGGGCACATGTGATAAAAGATCAAAAATTTACATAAAAATTTAAAAACGCATAATACACAAAAATCAAAAAATATACTAAAAAAATGTGAAACTCATATTGCATGCTCACAATGTTCTAATTTGAGAATATAAAACCAGTATACCCTAAAATTTTGAATAATCTAGGACGTTTAAAAATAGAAAAGAGAAAATTGAAATGAATTTAGAGGCTGAGAATGGAAACATAAACAACCAACCACCTATAAATGTGAAACAAGCTAAAAATGTCAACCCAACATTCCATGAGTTAGTTGAGAGGTAAAATTTGAGATAGTTTCTATTTCATTGATTGTCCTTTTCCCCTTCATGCCTTTGGATCCCCCCAAGATCAAGAAAATATGGAATACCACATTCCATGATTTCCTAATTTCCAACCTTCAATGGGATTCATAATGAAGACTCTCTTGATTTTACGGGAGATTTATATTGTAGTATCTAGTATCTTCCAATGATATTTCTAAGAGAGGAAGATATGAAATTTATAATTTTCCCCTTATCCCTTATGGGAAATTCAAGGACATGGTTCCCACATTTAGAGGAAGAGATAGTGGTCATATGGGATCAAATATATAATGCTTTTACAATGAAAATATACCATATGAGTTTGACATATGATATTAGGCATAAGATCATTGGATTCCTACATGTTGATGGTTGGATGTTTCATAAAGCATTGGATAGGTTTAGGGGATTACATAGGTAGTTTCCAAACCACCAATTCACTCCCCAATTTCTCATGGACACATTCATTAATATCTGCATCCCATACCCCCAATCCTTGGTGGATAATTCCACTAGAGGGGAAATTAGTAATAGCACTGTTGGGAAGATCAAATAGATTTTTAACCCTCTGGAAAAAAACTCCCAGCACAAGTACTCTTGAAGATGAACCATTGTTAGGAAGGGGACCACCCATTCCCCTAAAGCTGAATCCCAAGGTACTAGGTTCTTCATTGATAACACTCACACCATCCTTAAGGAGCACTGTCATCATTATGGCATGTATGGTCACTCAATAAACATGTTGACCAAACATTTATATTCCCACTCAAACTCTTTAGAATGAGAAATTTTTTGAGAATGGTCAAAGGATGAAGCCTAGGGAAGATATATTTTCTTACACCTATAATAATTGGCATAGGAACCACCCTATCATTTCCTGGTGGGAGGAGGGATTCCTTTAATATACTGCCCCTCCTAGATTCCAGTAACCTCGTATAGATCAGTTCCAACCCTAACCCAAGGTTGAATCATTTAATTCAAAAGATAAAGTGTTTGATATGTTTTATCAGTTTATAGGGAGATTTGATGAATTAATGACTAAAAATTACTATGATAAAATTACAATGGATACAAGAATGAAAACATGGAAATATAAATGGGGAAGTTAGAAAGGGATTCTAACAATAATGAAAATGGTAGACTGACGTGCACTACTAAAACCAAACCCAAGGAAAATTCTATGAATTTTTCAACCAGAAGTGGTCTCCAAACCCACCCAAATCATAGGAATGAACATTTTCTAAAAATTAAAATCTAGATGAATCTGGATATTTGAATCTAGAAAAATTGAAATCAAGATAAATGGACAGCAGCACTGAGAACCCCCAGGTTCCTGTTGTTATAGATGAAAAACTAAGGGAAAATTTCATGAAAATAAAATAAAATAAAGGGATGAAAAATCATAAAGAGGAAGATGTAGGGATTCCCCCAATTATGTGAAATGTGTCCCTTGCAATCCCATTACCACAAAGAATAATAAAACCAACTCATAATTTTGATATGTCAAAATTTCTAAAATATCATAAAAATATAAATATTGAAATTTAATTCCTTAATTCTATCATTCATATCCCATCATACATAAAATCAATAAAGAAAATAGTTTCAAATAAAATAGCCCAAAATAGTTTTCAACATATAGATTGATTGAGTATTGTGTTGTTGTTTTTCAAAATGGGATACCTCTTAAGTATCAGGATCTAGGAATCTTTGACATCCCCTGTACTTTGGTGGATAGTGGGGTAAAATTAAATTTTATATTTTATTTGGGAATAAGAATCAATTTGATACCTCTCTCACTTTTCTAACACTTATGACTAGAAGGTCCCCATCCCACTGCTGTTTTTTACAGCTTTCTTAACGATTCATTACAATCCCATTGAGTAGGGTTGAGGATTTTTTAGTGGGAGTAGGTAAACACTTTTTCCCTATTGAAAATTTCATTCTTGATATGGATTGTGAATATGAGGTTCCTATCATCCTAGGTAGGCCTTTCATGACCACATGGAGAGCTGCGATAGATGTATCTAAGGGTAAAGTGATTGTCAACAAGGGTAAATAGAAAATAATAATTAAATATTTTATGAAAATTAATGAACACACACGCCAAATCATTCCCTAGGATGAACTGTTAGTTGGTGAGGGTGTTTTTGATGAGGAGGAAGAGGTGTTTCAATGGATGAAAGAAGATATCACTGGTGAACCTACGACTATACTACCACTTTCCTGGGGTTCATATCTTGTAATAATAGAGAGTATGTTAATGGGTATTAGGGAGAGTTTTTTGAGTACCTATATGAGGTTTTATTGGAACACATTATTCCCCTAAGAGAAGAGTTTGAGTGTGAGGAAACGTTTTTTGAATACAACATCGATGAGGTGGAATCCTTCTATACTTCGTTCTTTAAGAGCCGACATGAAGACCTTGGACCACCCATGACCTAGTGTCTTCCCTCAGTAAAATTAGCTCCTATTATAGAACTCAAACCTCTACCTACTCATCTAAAATATTCCATTCATGGGAATATTTTCACACTACTTATGATCATTTCATCCATGATGGAGGTAAGAAAATAAGATATTTTACTGAGTGTTTTAATGAAATTCAAGCCTATCATGGGCTATAATATTACTGATAAAAAGGGAATAATTACATCATTTTTATGAAACAAATTCCCATGGAAGCACAATGTAATCCTAGAGTGGCACCCCAAAGGTGACTAAACCCAAACTTGAAGTGGGTATAGAATAAGTGATCAGGCTACATGATGTTAGGATAATTTCTCCCATTTCTAATTTCCCTCAGAAATTTATATCCTAGTAGTCCCCCAAAATAAGTGGTGTGATAGTGGTGACCAATGAGAAAAATGAGAAAATCTAATAAAGGGAAGTGAACAAATGGAGGATCTATATAGAATATATGAATCTGAATTCTACCACAATAAAAGACCACATTCCAATTCCATTTTTGGTCCAAATGTTGGAAATGTTGGTAGACAATGAATATTTCTATATTCATGAGGGTTACTCGAGTTACAACTATTTTTCTATTTCTTTTGAGGATCAAAATAAGACCACCTTCAATTTTCTATTTGGGAAATTCACATACCGAATGTGTCCCTTTGGGTTTTGTGGTACTCCTACCATATTTTAGATGTGCATGGTTTCTATATTCTTAGTCACTATTGAAAGGATAATTTAATTCTTTATTAAATTTTTTCTATTATGGGATTTTATTTGGAGAACATCCTTAAAATTATTAAAACTATGTTTGAAAAGATTATAGAGATAAATTTGTTCTCAAACCCGGAAAAGTGTATATTCATGGCTATTGTGGGAATAGTCTGGGGATACAAGGTTTTTAAGAGGGTTCTAGAGGTCGAAAATTCCAAGAATGAGGTTATCTAAAATCTTCCTCACCTAAAAATGTCAAAAGAGTCTGAAGATTGTTGGGACATGTTGGGAATTACATAATGTTCATTAAGTATATTTCTAATATTACAAGACCCTTATGCTGAATTATATTTATGGAAACCACCTTTTTATCCATAGTGCAGTGATTCTTTTAACATTATCAACGAAAAGCTTACCACCACACTATTAATCACTACCCCAGACTAGAAAATCCCATTTGAGGTAATGTGCAAAGAAAGTGATTTCATAGTAGGTGCAATTTAGGTTTCAAGGAAGGATATTAAGCGACATTCCATTTACTATGCCATATTGTTTTTGGGTAATTCCCCAAAGAAATATTCCACAAATAATAAGGAATTATCCATTGTGATGTTTTCCCATGAAAAATTATGACAATACTTGATGGGGTCTAGAGAAATCCTTTTTACTGAACATGCTTCCATCTAGTACTTTCTTCCATAGAATGATTCTAAACCCAGGTTGATGAGGTAGACCATTTAGTAATACAAATTTTATTTGTTTACTATGGATAATAATAAGGCTGAAAATGTTGTAAAAGATTACTTGGCTAGGAAGAAAAATACACAAAGAGATGATCCAAAAGAGATTAACTCTTTATTCCCTGTTGAATAACAATTTGTTTCTTCTATGCAACAGTATGCTTGGTTTGCAGACAATGAAAAATTTCTTGCAGTATGTTTCATTCCCAAGGACCTCTCCCATAACCAATGAAAGACATTTAACTCTGAATTGAAATATTATTTTTGGGATGACTCTATTCGTTTTAGTAGGTGTTATGATGGTATATTGAGGTGATGTGTGGATGAGGATGAGATACTTCCCATACTTGAGATCTGCCGTTCATCGCCTTGGGGTGGTCACCATGTAGGAGAGAGGAATACCCAAAAGGATCTTCATGTTGGTTTCTACTATCCAACCTTGTTCAATGATGATAAAATATTTTTCATTGGCTGTGAAAAATTTTAGATGTTGGGAAATGTAAGAAGAAGGAAGGAGATGCCACAAAAATGAATTTTTGAAGTAGAAGTTTTTGATTTATGGAGATTGGACATTATTGGAACATTCCTATACTCTTATGGTAATTAGAACATTCTATTTTTTGTGGACTATGTGTCCAAATGGGATGAGGTTGTGGATCTTCCAAACAATTCTTCTTCTAGTGTGGTAAAAGTTTTCATGTAAAACATCTTCACAAGATTTGGTGTACCTAGAGAATTCATTATAAAAAATGGTACTCATTTCCAAAATTATACATACAATATTTTAATGGACAAATATAGTTGTTATCATTGGATAAATACCACCTATCACCCACAATGTAGTGAGCATGAAGAAGTTTCTAATAGGAAGCTTAAGAATATTTTATAGAATAAATTATCTATCTCCATGATGGATTGGTCAATAAAATTGGATGAGTCACTTTTTGCCTATAAAACAACCTATAAGAATATTATATGGATGTCACCATGGATTCTTATTTTTGGGAAGACAAGTCATTTACCTATTGAGTTATAGATAAACTTTTTATGGGTAGTCAAGGACATGAACATTGAATTAAAGGAAGCTGGTTGGAGAAGGTTGTTAGAACTGAGTGAGTTGGAGGAGATTAAGAGAAAGCCTTATGAGAATGTTGAAATTTATAAACAGAGAAAAAATAAAATTCATAATTCAATCATTCAAAATAGGAATTTTATGGTTGTGAGAGGGACGAACATATCAATTCTAGATAAAAACGATTTCCTAGTAAATATAAGACCATGTTGTGAGTACCATTAACCATTGAGAGTGTATTTTTAGTTGAGTAATGGTGCTAGTAAAAGAAAAGAAAAAACCTTACACAGTCTATGGACAATGGTTTAAAAAATTAATTGAGTGGAGCCAAAGGGATTAGCTATCATATTTATCCTTTAACAATGAGTCGTCTCATGTCTAACTGGGGTCATTAAACTCAGCGTGCCATGGGAATTAACCCATAGAATTTATGATTTTTTTTGTTTTATTTCTATTTTTAAATATAACTAACTCTTGCTTCTTGTTCTTCAGTGTGTTCCATTATCTTTATGAATGTTCCTCATGACCTGCTACTGCTTGAGAGTATTATTTATAATAGAAAATTGGTAAAGTAAAATCAATATAGGATCATAAAACATCTTATGGATAACATCCCTTCAACTCAATCCCTGTTTTGGTTTTTGGAGCTTTAAATTTTATATTCTTATCTTCACATTCTAAAATCATAGGTAATAGAGAGTACTAAACAATTAATGATGAAAAATAGGATCTTTTGAATGAATTTTAATAGAAAATATCCAATAGTTCTGGGGAGTGCTTTTTTTTTATTTTTTATGCTTCACTTTTCTACTAATGTTAACTTACTATTGCAATTTGTTATGTGTTGGGGAGTCCCCAAATTTATTATGAGAAAATCAAGAATCGGATCCTGTATAGGGTGTTAGATGCATCAATCTAGTGAGTCTTAAACATAGATGAACTGAACAGTGAAATTACATTTCACCATAATAGTCACTTGGATTATCTTGCAGTTGTATACACTATTCATTTCATGCTGCTATTGTGAATAAAAAAATCACCATTTTTATTTTTGTTGTGATTAATTTTTTTTATTTTCTTTTTGGTGTTGAAAACATTGATTTTGAACATTCATTCACCCATCATAATCTGTTATGAAACTAGTAATATTGAATCCCACATTAGGATTCAATATTGGGGACCATGTTCTGTTTTATGGGTGGGGGAGAGGCTTCATTCATGTCCCATAAAATTCCCCATTGTAATTTGTTAAAAAAATGTCCTTATTTTTTCATTGTTTTTAATAGTTTTTAACTCACCACCAAAGCTGACAGTGACTCCCATCACTTTCTATCAGACACCTATGGTTGTTTATATGACCCACTTCAGGCTTCTTACATTTACTATTTATTTTACCATCCTCACCTGGAGTTGTATCATTTCACACCTAAAACCCCCAATCTATTTAGGTATATATGGAACTTCAATTAGGTCCTACCTAGTTGATTACTATGTATAGTATGCTTTGGGTTTCACTTACCCTGAAGCTATTGTGGATGAGTGATTTCTAAATGGATCCATTCAATGTCTACTATACATTGTTTTTAGGAAATGACAAAATGAATGTGATAGGATAAATTTAACAAAATTAGGATCATAAGCTTTGGGAACTATAAATTTTCATTGAAACTAATGGTACTTAAATTTTATATTAAAAAAATTAATCACATTAGAATGCCAACTCAACTGATAATAATTTATGTTATTTGTAACTAGAGTAATATGGGAAAATTGGTTCTCACATTGAGTCTTTAAGACAAAGAGAAATATCATTCATTTCAATTAATAATTAAAGCTAATTTCACTTTAAATAAGTGTCATGCATAGTGCTCTACACAAGAAATATAGTTTGAAAAAATTAGAATAAACAACCCTTTTAAAAAATTAACTCATTTTGGTGAGGTGAATTTTGAACCCAGAAGATGAAGGGAGAAATTGACATAATTCAAAATCAGTTGAGTTAGATAAATAAAGTGAGTAAATATCTTGATGTTAATTTTTGGAACCTATGATGAAGTGAGTATTCAAAGTTCCTTTGGTTGATTTTCTATCCCATTAAATTTAACCTATCATCACTCCTAGAATTATAAAATGAATTGGAATTGAAATAAGACATTATGTGATTTCATATAGAAAGCATGACATTCCTAATAGTGGATGAGTCTGGGTTTCCTTTTACTTGTAGTTACTGTTTGAGGTTACGTATGTATATCTTTTGAACAAATTATTGTTGAGATGGACTTTCTTTGTGTTCTAATTATGTGTTCCTAAATTCTGGACATGCATCATTTTCTATGATCACTATAGAAATTTCTATTGTGTTTTACAAGTCAAATAGAAGGAATTTGATTAAGGACAAAAAATCTTTTATGTGTTGGGGAGTTGGATGTGGCTCATTTTTATTTCAATTTTCCACATCATTTGTTTTTTGAGTAAATTAAATTTCATAAAAAATATTTTAATTAATAATTAGTAGATGTTTATAATTATGTACATTTCTGATTAAAATAATCATTTGGTGTGAAATCATGTATTTTAGTGTTTAATTTTGTCATTTTTTATAATTTTAAAACAAATTATTTCATTATGTTCCAACTTCAATTCAATTCTTGTTTTGTGGTTAATTATTTAATAATTTCAAAAAAATTTAATCCTTTTGTTATTTCATTTATTTCATTTATTTTATTTTTTTTCAAAATAATTATTTTATTAATTCTATAATTGAATTAATTATTTTTTTTAAAAAAATGGATGTTTTGTAATAGATTTTTTTGAAAAAAAAAATTTATATTTAACAATTAAATTTGATTTTTTAATTATTCAAATACTTAATTTTAATTAAATTAATTAATTTCATTAATTCTTAATTTTTCGTTAAATTATTTATTAATTAATAACTGAAAATATATTTGATAATTATTTATTGTTAATTAGGAATAAACTTTTATCACCAATTAATTTCTTATTTAATATTAAATTTATTCTGCGAATTACATTTTTATAATTTAATTTTTATTTTATTTTAAATTTTACTTTAATTAATTATTTAATTTCTGTTGGAATAATTTTTTTGTTTTTATTTGTATTGTAGGTGTCGTTGTTGGTGAAGTGAAGAAATAACTCACTAAGTCACCACCAAAACCTCCCTGTGGTGAGTCAGAGTCACCATCCATCCCAAGTCAGCTTTCCCACACCCACTGCATCCCCATTTCACTACCACCGTTCTTCCAATAGTTACTTGGGAGGCACCATTCTCCCAATGGTGACTTTGGAATCACCATTAATTTTCACATTTTGTTTAACTACCACTTCCCCCTCCTCCTATCACCCACTCACTATCAATGATCCGTCATTCTGAACCTTCCAAATAGTGACTCAGAGTCACCATTCCATTACCTCTACTACCAATCCATAGTTATTGTCACTGCTATCCATCATCCAGACAATGCCACTACCCATATTCTCTTTCACATCCTTGTCTCATTGTCACTATTCCACCATCCCACCCACCATTATCCTACCACCATTTCCCTTATCCTTGTCATTGTTTCAGTCCCATTTCTCCAAACTAAATCATTGATACAACAACACCAGTCGCAAAACAAATGGAGCAATGCAGCATACCCGATTCAATAGCAAAATTGAACAATAGAACCAACATATCAGAACCACCGATGAAGAACAAAAAATCCAAACACACGGATATCAAATTTGATTTCCAAAAAAACTATATTCTTCTAGATATTGATGCCTGAAGCTGAGACACAACCACCTAAAACATCGACCTCCACTCATGTTGCTTCATTGAATATGTGACATGAGATCAAACCCTCGTCGACGCCCAATCTGTCACACCACCTACCCCTAACTGCGTGATCCTAAATCAAATAGTTCCTTCCCCTCACCACAACCCCAACCCCCTATTATCCCTTTCTGGAAGCCACACCACCAGCACCTCCCACAAGCCAACCCAACCCCCCTGGTTGGTCGAATACCTCTATGCCCCACTCCCCTTCTTCCCATTGTATTATCCCCGAAAAACTACCCCCCCTCTCCCCCAATTCTCTTATTATTTTTTATTTTTTATATGTGTTAATATAATATAATATATAAAAATAACAATATATCTAAGAATATTTATATATATATATTAATAATTAACATAATTTATATAATATAATGATAAAAAAATATTAATAGTTTTTTCTATATATTATGTATATAATATTAGTAATATTTATATACATAATAATTTAATTAAGTAATTGTTAATTTTATTTTTTTAAAATCATTAAGAATTATTTTTATACATTTATTAGTTTTTGGTAATATCAAATATTTTTAAGTAATAATAATAAATATATTTTAAAAATTTTATTATTTAATAACATGTATATTTTCTATTATAAGGTTGAGATCATGGTTCTAGCAGGGAATTTTCATTCTTTTACATAGAATCTTCTCTAGTGACATATGAGGGGCAATATCTTTATGAAGGAGTTAGTTCATGGTTGAGGGAGATATCTGTGATATTCTAGAGACTTAAACTCATGGATTAGAGAGTAAAACCTCATAGTATATTATCGTTCATCACAGACTTCCACTTACAGATCTCCCATTGACTTCACTCATCCCAGAGACTCCATCAAGCAGCCCCTGGAGAACTCACATAAGCATCGAGAGAATACCTGTTTCCATTCCAGATTCCCAAGGTGGGAGATCGGGATAACACTTCTTCATCACCATTATAATAGGGTAGAGCACTGTTGGTAATATTATTGAGTGCATCTGGAGATCAAACTAGGAGAGAGATTTATTTCATTTTCCATTACTCTATTTTATTGGAATTTTTCTTCTGAAATGAACTTCATTGTTCTTAATTATTATTATCTATTGAACTAAGTTATCCTTGGCTGATCTCATTTGGGTAGGATCAGTTGGGATGATTATTAATCTAAAATTTCCCTTCATTCATGTAATTTCTTATATTGGAATGTATCTGTCTCTCTCAAACCCTCTATGAAATTTTACATTTTAATATATCAAGAATCAGTGAGAAGTAATATTGATCAAATATAAAATAAAAATTGTCTTTAATATAAGGTTTAATTGAAAAGTGAATAAATACTAATAGATAGAGACACAATGAGTTCAACTGACAAGTTGAACTCACTGACTTCTGATTTTTTTTCAACTGATGAATATGAAATTACTACAGTTGATAAATAGTAAATGTTAGAAAATCATAGGTTCACCAGATGACAAACCTCATTATCCTCTTTTAATGAATTCCATGTGGCTAAATTTAATTCATGATAATGAGAAATTCATCTTAGGGATTATCTAGACAATTCTTCCTTCTCCATCATATTGATTATTCTCACTACATTGTCCCTACTTCTTGAGATTTCTATCTTTTGTTTTCTTATCTTCTTTTACTCACTCACTCTCACATTCATGCATAATTTCACTCACATCACAATTTATTCAACACTAACACTATTGTTTTGGGTGATTTTGTTATTTTTGTTATTTTTTATTATGTTTGGTCATTTAGAAAAATATTGGCCTCCCCTGTGGTTTGACCCTATCTTACTAATGTATTAGGTATTAAGTAGTAATACATGGTTGAAACATGGGGATGAACTAATTTTTTTATTAATGACCAAGAAAACAAAACAAACAAATAAATAAATAAACACACAAAAAAACAACAATGGTGGTGATGAATAATTTGTGAAGTGGGTGAAATTGTGCACGAACGTGAGTGTGAGTGACTACAAGTAGTCCTGAAAATAGAATATAGTAGGCTCAAGAAGCATGTACAATGCATTGATAATAATCAATTTTTTGGAGGAGGGGGAATTGGATAGCCAATCCTTAATATGAATTTCCCTCATTCATGTATTAAATTAACTAATTTGAAACAGATTAAAAGAGGCTAACCAAGACTGTCCTCTTCTGAACCTATGATTGTTTGAATGGTACACTTTATCAATTGTAGTAATCTCACAAATCACCAGTTGAAAAAAATAAGAATTCATTGAGTTCAACTTGTCTGTTGAACTCAGTGAGTCTCTCTTTGTTGGGATTTATTCACTTTTTAATTAATAATCAAATTGAATACAATTTTTATTTTATATTCAATCAATATCAGTTTTCACTGATTCTTGATTTATTAAAAATTAAAATTACCTTGAGAGTGTGTGTGAGAGGTAGACATTCTAGTAGAAGAAATTAAAAGAATGAAAGAAAAATTTAGATTAATAACAATTACACCTAATCCCTCCCCAAAAAAGATTATCAAAGAATAGTCAATTTAATTATATATTGAGAATTAAGAAAAAGGATTTTTGTACATGGTGATTTTTTTATAAAAATTATAAAATGAAAAATAATGAAATCTCTCTCCCAGTTCGATCTCCAGATTCTCTCAATAGTCTGACTAGTTGTGCTCTCTCCCTACCAAATGGTGGTGGAGTGGTGTTCTTCAAATATCCTACCCTGGGAATCTGGAATGGAAATGGGTCTGTTCTCATTTCTGAAGTGAGCTATCTAGGTTTCGTACACTAGAGTCTTCATGATGAGTGATATCGATGGTTGATTTGGAAATGGAAGTCCATGATGATTGATAATCTGTTACTTGGTCGTACTCCCTACTCTTTGAGTGGAAGTCTCTAGAATACCACAAATGTCTCCCCAAACCTCCACATAGCACATTAATAATACAATTTAACCACCTCTGCCACAAGAGAATATACCCTAAAATAAAATAATAGTCCCCGCTAGAACCATGATCTTTCCCAGTTACATAAAATATACATGTTATTAATCAATAAAAAAGTAACATCTATATGTTTTAAATATAATTAATATTAATAAAAATAGATAATTATGAAAATTTAAAACATTATTATATTAATTAATTAAAATTAACTATTACTTAATTAAATAATTACATGCATAAATAACACTAATATTATATACCAAATATATACAAAAAATATTTATATATTTATATATTATTATATTAAATAAGTTATGTTAATTATTATATATATTATATCACATATTATAAGATATATTATTACTATTATATATTATATTATAATAATATATAACGAAAATAAAAAATAAGTAGAGAATGAGGGGGTCTTGTTTGGTGATGATATATAACACCCCAAGATTTCATAGTACGTTATTTTTTCAAAATAATTCAATAAGTTTCACTACACGCAACATCGAGTTCCAGCGCATCACGACTTACCAAACTACTCGTTCAAAAGAAGTTATGAATAATGTTAACTAAATTTTGAACTTTATATAATACTTATAATTTTAGAATCCATATTATGAGTTTCATAGACATAATGTAAGAACTAATTCATTTTTTCCAAATAAAAGAAGTATTTTTCAAAAAATGCACTTTTACCACCTGTTAATCGTGACTGCTTCTTAAATTAAATATTTGGAACTTTAATATATTCAATATGACAAAATAAACTTCTTATTTAGAATCAGGACATAAAAATTTAGTTTCGATTAATTTTTTATGTGTTTCTGATAACTTTCATATTTTGATGAATAGTGAAAATTACCCAATTTTAATTAAAAACAACTTTTTGAATCGAAATAATTAATAGTGATAAATTATGAATTTGAGTGACTTTAAAGTATAATTAGATTATATTTTTACCATTTAATCCAATTTTGGTCATTGGACATAATTTCACACATAAACTAGACATAAGAAAGTGTGAATCTGTGGATAGTTATTATTTCTTAAAAACACGCTTTTTGTTTTGACAACATGAATAGATTTTAAATTAATTTTTTCCACTTCTTTATTTTGAATTTAGAAAAATGGATTCCATATTTATAATAAGGAGGTCCAAATTTTTTAAATATGTAACTTTTATTTTTAGACATTTTTAATAATTATTTCGGAAAATATTTTATTTACCATGGTTAAATTGTAAATCCGGTAAATAAGTGTAAAACATAATATTATAATAATATTAAATTACACTAAAACGTGTCCTAAAACTATTGCTTGATACATTTCCTACCATGTACATCTTTGGGTCAATTTTGGGACCTCATGGATCCACTTGTAAGTGATAATGACACTTTATATTAATTAAGTTAAAATAAATACAAAAATGACATATGCATATATATTTTTGAAAAAAAAAATTACATAGAGTTATATATGTTACATTTTAGAATATAAATATTCGTTAGAAAGTAAAAAATATTTCCTACACAATGTTATTTTATTTTTAATTTTTAGAAATTTAATAAATAAATTTATTTATAACACAATAACGATGCAGTATTTTCCTTATTAATGAACGAATCAAATAATTGGTATTATAAATGTTAGAATAAATATAATTTGAATGTTTTGATGACATCCACGAATTTTATTTTTTAATATGACATTTTATTATTTCTTAAATGTATTTTTTTTGAATTAATAAAGTTTTTAAGACTTAAAAAAATCAATTATTAAATAGTGTCAAAATTGACATAAAAGAGATTTTTTAAACAATATTATATTATTAATTGATATTATATTCCTAAAAATATAGGTCTTGGCCAAAGGACTTAAATAATGATATTTGTATCATTAAATGACCACTTGGGGGGTCTCTTGTAAGTATATAGTATGTTTATTAACTATATAATATAAAAATACAAAGAGACATGGTAAATGTCAAACTATTTAACTAAGAGTTAAATAAAAAAGATAATGATAATATAGTGACAAAAACCTGTCTAAAACCTATTGGTTGAGTGTTTTTAGACCTATACCCATATTAACCTTTAGATAATTCACTTTGGATACATTATAAACCGAATATGAATTTATTATAAAATAATATTTCTAGCTTTTCCTAAGGTTCCCTCACCCCTATTATAAAAGGGAACTCCCCCTTCTCTCTAATTCACACCATAAAAGCCTGTCGGCTCGGAAAACCCTTTCCCAAGTATCCTATAAACTTCCCTCACTACATCCTAGAGGTATTTATTTAGTCATAAATCCAACTTAAGGATCCCTTTTGAACAAATCTATAAGAAGAACCCGAAGAAGAGGTAATGATTTCACCACCCTCCTTCAAGTTCCTTTCTTCTTCCACGTCTTCTTTCTTTGTTATTTACATTCTAAAATATTAGATCCAGTATCTTCTATATAATGTGATGTTATTATAAATATGGTACAACTATATTCATTATTCTATCCATCCTTTGAATGACATGTCACTTTACGTGCGTACGTACAACTTACCTTCTCCACGTCGTGGTGTAATTGTTATTCAAAACATTATTATTTGTATGGGCATGATAATGATGTGTAATTGATGTAAATAATAAATATAATATGATAATGGTTCTGTATATATGATATACCATCAAATTATATATTATTTTAATATAAAAAAAAATTATATTGTCTCTCATACGTACGTACGGACTACCGTCTCCACGAACGCGATGAGATTCATTCCCCATCATATCCATTCAAGTCTAATTATCATTTGATGATTAAAAATAATGTTTAAGGACTTTATATCATTCTGGATATGAGTAAGATACAACATATCCATAACAAACACGTCTTATTTAACAAAACATATAAAAGAAAACGAGTAAGTTAACACCCGAAACGACAATAATACTAAGATATTATTAACAAAGAAATGTTAAAAGATCATATATGATATCATATTAATGTATATGATTATTTTATAATTTAATAAAAATTATTTTTCCATTATACAGGAGTTTAACCTTCCCTCGACCAATGAAAAGTATATGGTAAGGGGTTTTCATCTCACTCCTTATTCCCGTGACATTCATTCCATATTGCCAATATTACCTTTTGTGTGGTGTATGTACTTCCCATAATTGTATTATTTGTGTAATACAATTTAATTTATGTGTATTTACATATTTATTGTATGATACTTCTTTCATATGTGAATGTTTTGTTAGTTTCCAAATTGGTAAGGGAATTTGAAATTTCAATTTCCACTCATTCGTCTTTACGCATACTTCATTGATTATTTTACTCCAAGATTATGTGTGGAATCACTATTCATTTTCTTATGTCATAATATCCACTCCCCTTTCTATGGATATACTTTTGATACACATAATCACTCCATTGATAAATTCTCAAGTCGTCGATATGTACTTGATAAGAGTAATTTTAACTCAATCTTAATTTTTTGAATTAAACATCCAATTCATTGGTGTTTTTTTAAAAGAATATGTGTGAATGTCCACTAATTGATTCACACTGAATATCCAATAATATTGAGTGTATTTATATTTTTCACACATAATTATGTCTTTTATTTGTCCTTAACCTAAGTATACAGTCTTTATAAGAGATTTCATCTCAATTTACATTCCATTGTGACTTATTTGTTGCCATACGCAATATCACTTTTATATGGTGTATATGATTTACTTTCACATAGTATATCATGAATCCATTTATTCTCATGATTTTATAATGTTTTCACTACCTCAATTATTTTTATTCAAGTGTCTCTCTTTTGGTTAGGAACTCTAACAAAAAAATCATTTTAAATGTTTTAAAGATTTATTATTCTAAATCTTTCTCATTAATGTACATGTTTTAAAAAAAATTAATGATTTATTTATATGGACATTAATGTCTTAAAATTAAATTTCCATTTAAATGTTTCAAATTGGTATGGGACACTTTGATTCAAAAATATATTTTTAAATGGATTCTTGACAAACGTTATGACTTTTAAATGATTTCAACAAAAAGGGGGATATTTCTATCTAATAGTTTTGATGATTATTTTCATCTATGTAAATATCCTTCATTGTTCTCGATTGTGGTTAATCTGAAACCATACAATCTCCATATTGTATCAAATGAGTTATGTTTGATTATGGATGTGCTATTTTTATACCATTCATTGTTTGTGGATAATGTATTGACATTTCGTATGTTAGTTTAGATATGAATGTTTATGTTATGTTTCAAAAATTTCATATGAGTAATTAATTGGACTTATTAAGTGAGGGTTGGAGCCCGCTATAGCTCCTTGATGCATCGGTAGGTCTCATGAGACAAACTAGTGTCTTGGCACAAGGCCTTGACAAAATATTATTTGTAGTCCTGGCACAAGGCCTTGACTATGTGGTTATGATAGTCTAGAATTATGCATTCCATCATTATGAAAGTGGTTATTGATATTTCATGTGATTATTCAATTAGTATAATATGCATGTGAATAAGTAAATGGCATTATTTCATTTTATTTCTGCCATATTATTCTGAAGTTCAAGTTTAAAAGGCTATTGTTTTAGTTATACATTGCCTTAAATGTTTATGATTATTTATGAAAGTTTTCGCTATATTTTTATCCTTACTGAGCATCTGAGATCACCCCTTTCTATGTTTTATTTTTCTCAGGATGTGAAGAAGTATTTTATGAATGACTTGCAGGGATAGTATGAGGGGATATGAGTGCGGTATATGGAGACAAGATTTTGTTGTAGTTTTTCATTTTATGATGTAATGTGAAATTTTTGAATTTTACTAGTGATATTTTGGGATCATGGCAATGATACATAATAATGCACTGACTATAGGCTTCTGGGGTCGGGGCGTTATAGTTGGTATCATAGGAATTTTAGTACAATCCTTGGAAACTAGATTTAGATAAACTCGGATTAGAGCACATAAGACAAATATGGACATTGATGATTAGTATAGAAGAACTTTCTATAATTTTGGTATTGTAAAGATCTTCTGAGTTTTGCGATAAATACATCCATGTATGGATACGAGCAGGTAGAGGTGGCTCTAGCACAGATATACCAATGGGTAAAACTAGAAAACACCACTTTGAGCTAGACTTGAACGGGAACTGGTGCACGACAACAGGCCTTGCTGCACTCTTGGTTACAACACTCCTGGGGGATATGCTTAGGATAATTCTCATTTTCTTTAAAAATCATTATAAAGGGTTTATGACTGTATACTTCTTCAATGAAAACATATTTATGAATATAGATTATATCCATAAATTGTTCAATTTATGTTAGGTATTTTACAAGTTTGTAAATATTCATTGCAATTCATAAACTGACCTAGTTTATTCCATTGTATAGAAATGCCACCCAGTAGAAGGAATGTGAACTCCAGCAATATGTATGATCTAATGAATAAGAAGAATCATATCTTTCATTGTATTAATCCAACATTTATAAGGGAAATAGTCACCCATGTATTCTCAAAATATAATGAAATAGTATTATGTGTTAATAAGATAAGTAAATAATTATCTGAGTCCTATGGCTTTGAAGGGAAGAAAGAGAATAAAAGGATGGAAGAGAGAAAGATGGATAATGGGAAGAGGGAAAAGAATAATTTCCCCATATGTGATAATTGTGGAAAGAAACACCCTAGAACTTTCCTTAAGGGATTGGGAGGTTTTTATAAGTGTGGAGAAAAAGGACACCAAGTACGTGACTGTAAGATTTAGAAAAAGGTTTCAAATGTACAATGCTTCATCTGGAAGGAGGAGATGTGACACTACAAAAACCAATGTCCAAATCATCAGAGTATACCCCAAATGATTCTATTGGATAATAATCAAGTTATGATACTACCACAGATGGGTATGAATGATTAGGGTTATTATGTTGTTATTAAAGAAAAATGTCATTTGAGTGTTGTATTGACGATGTGTTGGTTAGAATAATTATGTTGTATACAAGGATTGTACTGTAGTACTATTTCATTAAGGACTTGAGATTGTGTGGAACCAAGAAAATAGAATCAATAGCATTTTAATTTTTTTTGAAAATTTATGGTTGAGAGAAAGATAAAACATAATATGGTTCTGATACCGAGGTAGTGATTTTGGAATAATACATGATTGATTTGGATAAATTATATTAGACATTCTTGACTACCTTGAAACTGATTAATTATTTGTATATTCCATCATTGTTGGAGTTTACATGATTTTTTGATAGAAGGAATATATCCAGTATTCTATAAAGAATAAGGGAGCATGAATGTGATCAATATGGTTTTATGGTAATTTAGGATGTCGCTGTGTTTTAAAATAATACATGATGAAGGTGTTCACTTGTTATTACGTGGAAAAAAGTATCTTTATTGTGTTTAAATACCTTATAAATTTTGGACTGTGAGTTTGGACAGAAGTATTTTGGATAAGTCTAGTTTGAGATTATTTTTGTATTTCCATTAAAAGGACAACCTGGAGGTTGGGCGACAACCCGTCATGTCTGGTAAGGACACAAGACATGAACCCGCAACCGAAGGGCGACAAGGACGTATCACCTACCACTAGCCCACGTGATGTCCTAGATTGAATAGTGTAGTTTTTTTTAAAAAAATCTGGTATATGAATTATAAATTAATTTTTTTTGAACCCTATACGAATAGGATAAATAGAATATATTTTTTTAAGTTCTATTATCTTTTAGAGTGAAAGATGATTTAGTGGCATAAATTAGTTAAAGGATGGAACTCTACTTGTGAAGTATATATTTTTCTTCTTCTCTTATTCTATGAAGAAATTAATTCTTAAACTTTAGTGAAGGGATCTTAAAACCAAAAATGTGTTATCCTAATACATTATGTTTTGTTGAACCGATGGTATTTTAAATCATCAAAGATTGATTAATTTAAGGCCCTCAATTTTACACTTATTTGTGATTGATGACCTTAATAACTAACTATAAATATTTACATTTTTCCTCCAATTATATGTCTCTAATTTCCACCAATGTTTTCCTAATCGAGATCATAATTTGGTGGTGACCCTTCCATTTTCCTTTTCCTCTTATTAAGACTAAATTTTATTATCCTAATTTCGAATGTGGGTTCTCCCAAAGGTATTTTCTATTTTCAACTTTTTATTTTAGAAGAAAAATTTCAAATTATGAGGACGCAATTTATTGAAGGAGGGAATAATTTAACACCCCAAGATTTCATAGTATGTTATTTTTTCAAAGTAATTCAATAAATTGCACTACACGCAACACTGAGTTCAAGCGCATCACGACTTACCAAACTAGTTGTTCCAAAGCAATTATGAATAGTGTTAACTGATTTTTGAACTTTATATAATCCTTATAATATTAGAATGCATATTATGAGTTTCTTAGACATAATTTAAGAACTAATTCATTTTTTCAGATAAAAGAAGTATTTTTCAAAAAATGCACTTTTACCACCTCTTAATGGCGAACCATTCTTAAATTCAATATTTGAAACTTTTATATATTCAATTTTAAAAAATAAATTTCTTATTTAGAATCAAGACATAAAACTTTAGTTTTGATGAATTTTAGATGTTTTTCTGATAACTTTCATATTTTGATGAATGGTGAAAATTACTAAATTTTAATTAAAAACAACTTTTTTAATCGAAATAATTAATAGTGATAAATTATGAATTTGAGTGATTTTAAAGTATAATTATATTATATTTTTACCACTTAATCCAATGTTTGTAATTGTACATAATTTCACAATTAAACTGGACATATGCAAGTGCCAATATTTTAATAGTTATTATTTCTAAAAAACACGCTTTTTGTTTTTACAATGGGAATTAATTTTAAATTAATTTCTTCCACTTCTGTGTTTTGAATTTAAAAAAATGTATTCCATATTTATAATCATGAGGTCTAGATTAGATAAATAGGTAAAAATTTTTATACATTTTGAAAAATTACTTCGGTAAATATTTTATTTACCATGGTTGAATTGTAAATCCGGTAAATAAGGGTAAAAACATAATATTATAATAATATTAAATTACCCTAAATGTTTTCTAACCCTATTGGTTGATACATATCTGACCATGGTAATATTTGGGTCTATTTTGGGACCCCATTGAGCAAATTGTAAGTGATAATGACACTTTGTATTAATTAAGTTAAAGTAAATACAAAAATGGTATAAGCATATATCTTTTAGAAAAAAAAAATTTACATAGGGTGATATATGTTATGTTTTCGACTATAAATATTCATTATAAATATAAAAATATTTCATACATAATTTTATTTTATTTATAATTTTTAGACATTGAATAATTAAATTTATTTATGACACAATAATGATGCAGTATTTTCCTTATTAATGAATGAATCAAATAATTGGTATTATAAATGTTAAAATAAATATAATTTGAATGTTTTGATGACATCCACGAATTTTATTGTTTAATATGACATGATATTATTTATTAAATGAATCTATTTAGAATTAATAATGTTTTTAAGACTTTAACAAAAATAAATTATTAAATATTGTCAAAATTGACATAAAAGAGTTTTTGAGGAAAATATTATATTATTAATTGATATTCTATTATTAAAAATCTAAGTCTCAGAAAAATGCATTATATAATGATATTTTTATCATTAATGTACCACTTGGGGGTCACTTGGAAGTATATAGTATGTTTATTAACTATATAATATAAAAATACAAAGAGACATGGTAAATGTCAAACTATTTATCTAATAGTTAAATAAAAAAGATAAAGTTAATATAGTGAACCAAACCTCTCTAAAAACCTATTGTTTTAGTGTTTTTTGACCTATATTGACCATAAAATTTAAATAATCCACTTTGGATCCATTATAAACCGAATATGAATTTATTATAAAACAATATTTCTAGCTTTTCCCAAGGTGCCCCTCACCCCTCTTATAAAAGGGCACTCCACCTTCTCTCTAATTCACACCTTTAAAACCTTTTGGATCAGCCAAACCCCATCCAATTATCCTATCAACTTCCCTCCCTTAATCTTAGAGGCCTTAATTTAGTGATAAATCCATTTTAAAGAGCCCTTTTGATCAAATCAAAAGGAGGAACAAGAAGTAGAGGTAATGATTTCACCACCCTCTTTCAAGTTCCTTTCTTCTTCCACTTCTTATTTCATTGTTATTTACATTATAAAATAATAACTCCAGTATCTTCTATATACTGTGATGTTATTATAAATATGTTACAACCATATTCAGTATTCTATCCATCCTTTGAATGACATGTCACCATACGTGCGTACGTACGGCTTACCATCTCCACGTCATGGTGTAATAGTTATTCAAAACATTATTATATGGATGGGTATGATAATGATGTGTCATTGATATAAATAATAAATATAATATGATAATGGTTCTGTATATATGATATACCATCCAATTATATATTATTATAATATTAAAAGAATGATATTTTCGCTCATGCGTACGTACAGACTACTATCTCCATGAACGCGATGAGATTCATTCCCCATCATATCCATTAAAGTATAATTATCATTTGATGATTAAAAATTATTTTTAAGGACTTTATGTCATTATGGATATGAATAAGATACAAAATATCTATAAAAAACACGGTTTATGTAACAAATCATATAAGTTAACACCCAAAACGACGATAATACTAAGATATTATTAACAAAGAAATGTTAAAAGATCATATATGATATCATATTAATTTATATTATTCTTGAATAATTTAACAAAAATTATTTCACCATTATACAGGAGGTTATCCTACCCTCGACCAAGGAAAAGTACAAGGTAAGGGGTTTTCATCTCACTCCTTATTCCCATGAGATTCATGCCATATTGCCACTATTACCTTTTGTGTGTTGTATGTACTGCCCATAATTGTATTTTTTGTTTCATACACTTTAATTTATGTGTATTTACATATTAATTGTATAATACTTCTTTCATGGGTGTATGTTTTGTATGTTTCCAAATCGATACAGGGAATTTGAAATTTCAATTTCCACTCATTCGGCTTTACACATACTTCATTTATTATTTTACTCCGAGAATATGTGTGGAATCATTATTCATTTTCTTATGTCATAATTTCCACTCCCCTTTCTGTGGATATACTTTTGATACACATAATCACTCCATTTATAAATTCTCAAGTCATCGATATGAACTTGATAAGATTAATTTTAACTCAATCACCATTTATTGAGTTAAACATCTAATTCATTGGTGTTGTTTTTACAAGAATATGTTTGAATGTCCTCTGATTGATTCACACTGAATATCCAGTCATATTGAGTGCATTTATATTTTTCACACTTAATTATGTCATTGATATATCCTTAACCTAAGGATATGGTCTTTATAAGAGATTTCATCTCAATTTACATTCCATTGAGACTTATTGGTTGTTATACACCAAATCACTTTTATATGGTGTAATTTGACATAGTCTATCATGAATCCCTTTATTCTCATGATATTATAATGTTTTCATTACATCAATTATTTTTATTCAAGTGTCTCTCTTTTTGTTAGGAACTCTAACTAAAATATTATTTTAATTGTTATAATGATTTATTATTCTAAATCTTTCTCATTAATTTCCATTTTTAAAAATGTTTTTAAGGATTTATTTATATGGACATTAATGTTTTAAAATTAAAATTCCTTTTAAAAGTTTCAAAGTGGTATGGGACACTTTGATTCAAAAATCTATTTTTAAATGGATTCTTGACTAAGAGTATGACTTTTAAATGTTTTCAAGAAAAAGGGGAATATTTATCTCTAATAGTTTTGATGATTATTTTCATTTATGTAAATATCATTCATTGTTCTCGATTGAGTTTAATATGATACAATAAAATATTCATATTGTATCAAATGAGTTATGTTTGACTGAGGATGTGCTATTTTTATACCATTCATTCTTTGTGGATAAAGTATTGACATGTTTTATGTTAGTTTTGATACGAATGTTTATGTTATGATTAAAACTATTCATATGAGGAATGCATTGGACTTAGTAAGTGATGGGTGGAGCCCGCTATATCTCCTCGATGCATCCGTAGGTCTCATGAGACAAACTAGTGTCTTGGCACAAGGCCTTGAAAAAATCTTATTTGTAGTCTTGGCACAAGGCCTTGACTATGTGGTTATGATAGTTTAGCATTATACATTCCATCATTATGAAAGTGGTTATTGATATTTCTTTTGATTATTTGATTATTAGAATATGCATGTGAATAAGAAAATGGAATTATTTAATTTTATTTCGTCCATATTATGATGAAGTTCAAGTTTAAAAGGCTTTTGTTTTAGTTATACGTTGTCTTAAATGTTTATGCTTATTTATGAAAGTTTCCGCTATATTGTTATCCTTACTGGGCATCTGATCTCACCCCTTTCTATGTTTTATTTTTCCCAGGATGTGAAGAAGAATTTCATGAATGACCTGCAGGGATAGTATGAGGGGATATGAGTGTGGTCTATGGAGACAATATGTTGCTGTAGTTTTTCATTTTATAATGTAATGTAAAATTTATGAATGTATCTAGTGATTCTAAGTCTACTAATCTGATAGGTCTTTCAAGAACGGATCATTTTTTATCTTTCCAATGATACATAATAATGCACCGACTCTAAGCTTCTGGGGTCGGGGTGTTACAGGAGAAGAGCATATGAAGAAGGTGAGTGGGTCTTGGTGGTTGTCGGCCAAGCAGGAGGCTGGGGGAAACTCAGGTCAGGTGTTGGTGGCACAACTCTAAGAAATGGGTTGAAGTGGGCTGGGGTTGTAGTGAGGGGAAGGAACATGGTGATATGGGCTCGCGCTATAAGTGGTAGGTGGTGCGACTGATTAGGTTTTGGATATGGTTTGACTATGGGTCATGGATGTAAGGCGGCGATGTGAGTGGAGGTTAATGGGAAAAAGAACAGTGACTCCCAATTCATCATTAGTAGAACAGTTGCAATGAGATGCTTCTAAAGAGGTTGTGGTAATGGTGACTCGATATGAATAGTGACTCTGAGTCATTGTTGACAAGTTCTGCTGGTGACTTAGTGAGTCACAACCGAATTTCACCAGCAATAAAACTTGTAACACAAATAAAATCAGAAAATTAATTCCAAATAAAATTGAATAATAAATTAATATAAAATGTTAAAAAATTACAATTATATTACGAAATGTAATTCACACAATAAAATTAATATTATATAATAAATTAATTAAAGATTCTAGATTATTCTCAATTAACTAAAAAATAACAATTAAATTAGTTTGTATCTGTTATTTAATTATAAAATTAAAAAATTATAAATTATTGAAAATAAATAATTAAATTAAAATTATATATTGAAATAATTAATTAATTTCATTATATTTTTAAAATTAATATTTTTGTTCAATTATTTAATAGGAAATGTGACACTATATTTATTTACAAATGAATTATTTAAATTAAATAATTAATAATGTAATAATTTTGAAAAAAATAAAATAAATGATATAATGAAGGAATAAAAAGAAATAAAAATTATCATTTATTTAAACACAAAAGAATAATAAAATGGATGTTAGAAGAAAATATTATAATAAATATTAAAATTATCAAAATAAATTGATAAAATTAAACACAAAAATACATGATTTCATAGTAAAGGATTATTTTATACATCAATGTACATAATTAAAAATAGTTAGTAATTATTAATTAAAATACTTTATTTTTCATTTAATTTTCACTAAAAAATAATTGAATGGGAAAATGGAAAAAATGTTCCATATAAATAACTAGGAAATATTCTACATAATAAAAAATTAGAGTATAGAAGATACTACGAAAAAATAATTGGACTGAAAGAGGATTTTGATGCAGTTTATAGGAAAGAACAATGAACATCATCTTCTCATAGTAGTTGAATGATGAGGATCATGTTATCTAAAAAAGTTGTTTTATAAAAATGAATCTTCTAATCCTTGGAACACTTTAGTACCGAATAGTGTATATCATGAGTGTGTCCACTATTAGTTGCTTCAAACTTTTTTGTAGTTGATTCTTCCCCATATATAGTTTTTATGTTCATAATTTAACAATCTATGATAATAATCACAAATAAAAAACCTATAATACACTAGTAATAATATTTCTAATAAAAAATTAAATAATTATTATACATAACCATAATAGGAATTAGTAGTCACAATGATGAATCTTCATAATCACATGAATCATTGAACTTTTCAAAATGGATAAATGTTAATTTTTCATGTTATTTATATGATTATCTAACATAAATAATTCTTATAGACATCTTTCATTCCATCTTATTAAGATATTCCCTCCTTTATATAACAAAGTTTCACTAATTTACAATATTTTTTTATGAAATTTAGCCTCATGTTTCTTCTTGAAAACACATTTTTTCTATAACATATCTACATGATCGTACAAAACAATATATTTGTAAAAATAGTTATAATATTTTCAGAATATTGACCAGAACGTAAAATCAAAATCCCATTCAATACTATATCAAACACTATGAAATCACATAAAATAAATTCATTATAATTAATTAATAATTTAAATAATTATTAAAAATAGGGTAATAAATGGATTTTAGTAAATAGATATATCAAAACCATGATAGAGTAATGTATCATAATGTCAATTATATTTTCGTCAAATTTTTATATTAAAATACATTTTTTATAGTATATTGGTTTTATTATAGAATAAATATAAAACATAAGAGAGTGTTGATTAGGTGATGTAATCTGAATATATGACACATCATTTGATCTTTAGATAACTTAATTCGATATACAGTTACTTATAACCTAAATATGGATATTATTAATCTGATAAATTTCATGGAATAAATTCATATGTCTCTAAATCATAAATTATTGAATGAACTATGGATATGGAAATTTTAAAATTCTAATGTCCTGAATATTATAGTAGACTCACCACATGTCGCATACTAATAAGTTAAAGTATAAATTCAAAGACCCAAAATTTCAAATAATTCTGATTTATTCTTCCAAAAACTATAATTGATTGATATGTAAGAGTATTACCCATTAAAATTTCATATATAAGAGCTACTAATCTCTTCGTGTATATAAAATAAAATTAACAGTCTTATTCAATTATTCACAATGAACCTCATACATAAATGTAATTTCTAAGCTTCCACTAAATTCATATGTTTTTAATCAAGGAAAAATTTATAAAATATTGAATATATAAGATATTTTTTAGTTAAACCTTATACCAAATATCATTCCTAAAAAAATAATGATTTATTCCATGAATAAGATATTATACATGGAGAAATTCTTAGAGATTCCGATCATGTAAGATGTTTTCTCTAGCTCTATAGAATGGTAATATTTTTTCATAAGGAAATTTACATAAAAACATGATAAGTTGAATAATAATAATATTATAAGAGAAAATTGTGATAAAAAATAAGAAATAAATAAACCAAAAGATGAATGAGATAAGTAATTATTAAAACAGAATAATTAAATTGTAATTGACTCCATAAACATTATTCAACATTAGAAAATTAAAAACCATATCAATAATATAAAACATGAAAATTTAACATATTTTTTGGTAATATAAAAAAGAGAATAAAATTATGAAGAATATAATAAAAAAATATTATAAAAAATAAGAAAAAGGGAAAGGAACTAAAAATAAAAATGATCTACAACTATATTAAAATAAATAAGAATATGATAAAAAGAAATATTACACTTATGAAATAATTAATAAATAGTTTATATAATATTAATAAACTTATTGATAATTTTTTTGAAATAATAACATCCCCAAAACTTATATAAAATAAATGATATACCAAATGATTATAATAAATAATAATATTAGAAAGAACTCCAAAAAAATCCCAACATTATCCTTTCAAAATGATAAGATGGTATATGAAATTTAAACATACCTTCTACTAAAAAAATAGAAAATATTAAATATTCAAGTATATTAAATTAATATTATATGTATTTATAAATAATTAAGAATAATCTTTTTTTGTGATTTCCAGTACACTTGAAGAAAATGGTAAATATTTGCTCAATATCCATAATTGATATTAAAAAACAAATATTATGTGAGCATAAAAAATAATAAAACTCCAAATGATATAGACATTATCCATATAAAAAACTTTCTAGGGAAATAAAAAAGGTTTCATTCCAATTAGGTTCATATAAGACACTGCAATAACCCATGATGTTGATGGGTTAGAAAAAAAAGTTGAAAATATATATATTTTTTAGAATATTTATTAACAAATGATATTGGAAAAATAATCATTATAATTCTAGAACATTCTGAACAAAAGTTATGAACATGAAACAATTAATAAAAGAAATTATTTACATTTTATCATCAAAAAATTTGTTTTTATACATCATGGGAAATAGTCCACCATAAATAAAACCACTACTATTTCATTTTAACTTGTTCATCATCACCATAATATATTATTATTCTTTTAATTGATGAAAAAATGACATAAATTCTTTTATAATTTCAACAAATAATTTTTTCAATCTCATCTAAAATATCTATAAAATCATCAAAAAGACATTTCAATCGTACAAGATGTAGTTTTTTTCAATTTTTCTTTCTTTTTTTATTTTCATTTTTTCAAATTTATGTCATGAATATTAGAATTGCTATTTTTTCTATTAATTAATTATTAGTTTTAAATAATCATCTCAAAAAACAAACAACACTATTTTATAACCCAACAAGTATAATTCATAAATATTTCGTTGTAGTATTATTACATCTATAATCAAGGGTTGAGTCAATATAAAAAACATAAATGGAATTACTAATCACATATATATTATCTATTAAAAATATTTTTATCAATCCATATATATTTACCCAAGTATATTGAAGGTAATTATTGGTAAATATTATAAGTTACCTTAGTGTATTTATCTATAAAACAAAACTTAATTGATTCCTTCACTTATCCAAATTCAACAAATGAATCTATATCATTATAACTACTCCATAAATCAAAATATTTCTTCTCATTAATCTTAAACTATATTCCATTACATTATTATTTATCATGAGATAGTCACACTTAATTTTTAATTTCTCCATTAATTAATAATTAGTATATACTAATTTTTCCGTATTTATATATCCAATAAACATGTTCCATGGATTATTACCTATAAAATATAAAATAATCTTATATTCATTAGGCATTCATTATTATCTTATCACCTTGGAATTAATTTTTCTCCCTAAAAGTTCTATCATTTAATGTTGCTTCATATTATGTTTTCAAATTTTAGGAAAGATAGATAATTTTCATATCTGATATTTTTTTTGAAAATAAGAAATAAAAAATATTGATAAATTTAGAATACTTCTCAAAACTAACCAAATATAAACCATTCAGTTTAAACAAAATAGATTCTAGTAAATGATAATAATATCTCCCAATATCCCATTATAAAATTTCAATACTCATTAGAAAATATTAAAAAAAAATCTTACATGGATAATTAATAATACCACTGAATGGATAAAAATATTAAACCCAAAAAAATATGGTTAGTCTGAAGATTGTAATAAAATGTAAAAATTTATATAGAACATAATTATTTTATTTTATTTTTGATCTAAATGATCATACGTACACTCTTTACACTCAACTCAGTAGTATTGAAATATTCAGGAAGTATGTTGCTTTTTAAGACAATTGAATACTCTTTACAATGTGTACATTTCATTAACAGAGACCCAAACGCTATAATATAATACTTTACATGTAAAGGGAGAAATGTAACCTTTAAAAGAGAGATGAACCAACCTAGTCATTCCTTGATATGTCATAAACCAATATATTTACTTTTAAAGGGGACAAAAAACAAACCATGACTTTTATGAGTTTTTGTAGAACCCATGTTATAATTATTTTTTTATGTTACCATAACCAACATGTAACTTTTAATTTTTAGATAAATAGTGATTTGGACAAACGAAAATTGAATTAGTGTATGACAATAAACCAAAATTAATGAATAGATCTATTGAAACAATGGAAAATGTTGATGAATATTCTAGTGTAAAATAGTTCAATTCATCCCTTCACAGTAGTTGAATGATATGGATTTCTCAAGATAGAAAAATTATTTAAAAACCATATCAATCTTAAATTTTTTAAAAATTAACAATTGAGTATTTTATATCATGTGTTTCTCAACCATAGGATTAATATTCATTTTCTATAGGTAATTCTAAAAAAATATCCTTGGACTTCGTTTAATTATCAATAAAAATGTTCCTATAGAAAAAACATGCAATATAGTATATTGAATAATTAAAATCAACATTAAAATCACCATTTAATAATCTAAGAGTAATATTCAATAATAACATTGAAAAATCCTGATAATAACAAAAACCTTCATCCATTCAAAAATCCATCCAACTAAATTTTAGATACGGATTTCAATATTATATATGATAAATCACTAATAAATAGTTCACTAATTCTAGGACTTAAATATTCATTATCTATAACATAACCACGTATATTTACTTAATAAAAAATCAGGGAATTTTTTCACCTGGTTCATATCAATAAAACAATTTTATGATATCATATACTTAATTTAATACTTATCAGTACATTATTTAATGTAATCTAACTCATTATATAGTAATGATCTTGAACAATATATAATAACACATTACATATTATATCTAGTAATTTTATTCCAATTCAATAAATATGGATAAAATTAATTAATAATATATAAAATACGAAACCATATAGAGTAAATAATAATGCATTATAACAAATTGGAAAATAAATAAGGTACGAGAATTATTTATTCTATGATAATTCTATTGCATTCAACTTCATAATATCTAGATAATGTTTCTGAATATGTTAGAATCATCATAAAATCATGTTAAAAAATAATATAGTGTTGATGGGGTGAAAACATGAGAAGACATGATGTAGTATCTGATATTACAATTACATTACTCCAAGAATAGTTTTTTTCTTCCCCAATATTTATTAGAATATTTATAACATTGGGATCCATATTATTATAGATTTGATTAGGTAAATTAATGGGGATGAACTATGAAACCTTTGATTAACATATAACATAACACCAATGATAGTTTCATAGCATCCTAAATTTAGATATCATGGTACTCAAGAATAATATAACTCAACTTTATAAATCTCTAAACCATAAAACATAGAAATAATTATGTTATGGACACTCATTTAATCTATATTCATCAATATTATATTATGATTCCTTTAAATCATGTACTAATATCATAATTTCTGAATTCTGAGACCATAACATTCAAATAATTCTAAACAAATCTCTTGAAACACTCTATTATGATTAATATGTAAGAGGATTATCCTATGAATAAATATAATATATAATATTAAATATTCTCATTGAAAAATATATATAAATTTCATACACTTATCTAATTCATCATATATAACCTAATTCTAAAAATTCCTATCTTAACTTCCATGAAATGTGTAATATCATAAACATGGGTAAATTTATTATTGGTAAAGTGTAATAATACATGTTTAGATGTGTTATGAAATTCAAGGGGAATTTGATTTTTAATTTTAGTGGATAGTTTCTTTTTATTAAAAAACTAAATATGAGATTATGAGTTTTTTAATGATTATAAATGGTGCTATTAAATGGGTTTTTCATTTATTGGAGGGATCGAGTATTCCTAATGATATTAGAATGGAAATAGATGGGAGGGATACATAAAATTTAAACTAGCTTACCTTTCACTACATAACCATAGTGATCACACTTTGAGATTTTAGGATAATATGGGAAGGCCCCTCCACCTGATGTTTTCATGAAGTGAAAATTATTTCACACTATGAAACCCATTGATGTTATTTTTTATTTTAATAGTGGGTTCCATTCCACCATTCCATTTTTCTCACATAAGAATGCATTTGTTTTCTTTTTCTGATACCTCTGCCACTATTTTATCACATTGATCTATGGAATTTTTTTGTGTTGACTTAATGGAATTAGATTTAATAGTCATCACCATTATCTCTCATTCTTGATTCCCCTTTATCACAAAAAATTGTTCTCAATTAAAATTTTGGAATTTAGTTCTCATTCTGTACTTTTAAAGGGGATTCTGTCATTTTGGATTGGATTTTTTTCCTTATATAAAATGTATCCTGATACATTATCTATTTTTTGTGGGATGTTTTATCAATTTAAGTACAATAATATTTTTTTATTCAAGAATATCATTGCAAAAATATTATTTTTTATTAGATAAGTGTTTTTAATATTTAATTTCTTTCTCAAAGATCTTCGGGTACATCAAGAATAAATTGTCCCCCATCTCTCATGGATTTAGTGTGACAATTTAAACCATTTACATTTTAAGATATATCCCATTTTTTTCTAAACTGAATTAAATTGGATTATTATTTAAAATTAAAAATTATTTTAAAAAAATTAACATTAATTTAAATTTCAAATTCTAATTTGAGATAGGGTATCATATTTATGGGAATTGGCTAGAAGGAATTGGATGATCTCAGGTTACAATCCCTAATCTATGCTTGCAATGGAATATGGATTCAAGTGAGGATGTTTTTACCACATATATTCCCATTTGGTTATATTATTTATTTTTATGGAATCTTATGTGATTAGTCTTTCAACTTTATGTTGTTGAATTTTTTAAATTTTCTAAATTATTAAATAAAAAACTATATGCCAATGTATTAAATGAATAATTGGAAAAGGCATCATATTCTATATGGAAATTCTCAATTCCTCGGCACACTATGGTTATATGCCTTGATTGTACATGCATTCCTTGTGATACATGACCAATGGACAGGTATTTATGGGATGATGGAGATGTAGTGGACCATATAATAGGTTCCCTTAGTGATATTTGAGTGGACTGAGGTAATAAAAAGTTATGGTAGGCCAAGTAGTCCCTGAAAAAAGAATGTAATTCTATAATGTTTATTGAATTAGTATATGACCATGGTTCGTGTGTTCCTCCAAAATTGAGACATAATTATCAATTAACAACCAAGTATTTCATGAAATTATTTTTTCACATAGATATAATTTCATCAAAAGATTGAATTACCTGAAACATTTAGTTTTAACTCAAAATAATATAATAGTACTATTATTATTTAAACATGCCCATTATATAATTATCTTTAAACATGGTAGTTTTAATAGTAAGAAAAAAAAATTTAAAATTATGTATAATCTATTTATATAAGGAAAATATATTTATAAAATAAGAACATTATTTTTAAAAACGACTTTATTTATATTTATAATACATTTTTTGCAATAAATATATTTATTTCTTATTGGGAAAATATTTTAAATTTTATTTTTTTTACTTTTATAAAATTTATTTTATAAAATAAACTTTATTTTTCAAATCATAATGTAAAATTTATCTTGGATGGAATGATTGGGAATTTTCTGAAAAGATTATTTTTTTCGTTGAGTATTGAAAAATACTAAAATTTGTAAAAAACAAAATTTTTTAATAGAATTTAAAAGAAACATTTTATATTATGATTGTAATGAAAGTAAAACACATTCAATTATATTATTATTAATTCAATTTAGTTTATTAGAATTGATTTTATGAACAATTATGATATAACAACTTCTTATACTTATAAATTTTGTTTGTAACATCCTATTATTATTTTTAGGTACTCTATAGACCTCCATTTTAAATATTATATTGTTGGGATTTTTCTCATGTGGTTTCGACTAGAAATTTGTCAAATTTGGAAAATTATTGTCTTTTCATTATTGGTGCATGGTTTTCCAAAACTGCAAACCTACATAGAAATCTTTCAGCCCATTAGAGCGCTGTATAGTGTGTGTGTATAGTTTGAAAACCATGTTTCCCTACTGAGGAAAATGTGTGAATAGTGTTGTTTTATTTCCAAAAAGTATAAATGTAACATCCCAGGTAAATAAACAATATGAAATTTCATATTTATTAATATTTATGAATTAAATATTAATTTTACTTTGAAGGGGGTGATATGTTTGATGGCGTACCAGACACACAATATTTGGTTTCTCCGAAATCTCATGTTGCACAAAAGGTCGAGTCATTCTGAAAAATAACAATATAATATTATTTTAAATGGTAGTTAATTCTTAGCCATTGTATTGTAAGGAATTAACATAACTAATTAAAATATGATTACACATTTTTTTAAATATTTTTATATTTATCCAATACAATTTAGAGGCTTCAAATAACAATTAATTATATTTTAAGATTAAATACTCAAATATTTTTAAATGGTTGGTTTACCACCTTTTGAGGGAAAATCCATTTCAAAATATAATTTATGTTTCTTCTATATGTTCCATTTGATAAAAATAAACTTCTTATTTATATGCGGGACATCAAATTTACGTAGGGTAATTTTTTTTGTTTTTTCTGATAATGTTCTTTTTTAATGAATAGTGAAAATACTACATTTAAATTCAAAACTACCTTTTAATATAATTTATTTATATAGATAGATTATTATTTTTATTTATTTTAATGTATATTTGGATTATATTTTTACTTTTTAGTCCAATTTTTCTCATTTAATGTAATGTCACTATGAAATTGAACATAAACAAGTGTCACTCTTTTGATAATTATTATCTATTAAAAACAAGATTTTTTATTTTGACAAAGAAAAATAATTTTAAATTAATTTCTGTAAACTCTTTGAATTTAATTTGAAAAAATGGATTCCATATTTGGAATCATATGGTCTAAATGTGAAAATATGTATCATTTATTTTTAGACATTATGGATATTTATTTCAATAAATATTTTATTTACCATTGTTAAATGATAAATCTTGTGAATAAGGGTGAAAATAATATTATAATAATATTAAATTAACCATAATATTTTCCTAACCCTATTTTATGATATATTGATGACCACGGGCATCCTTTGGTGGATTTTGGGACCACATGGAGCTACATGAGATTGATAATGACACTTTATTTTATTTAATTTAAAGTAAAGACAAAAGTAACATAAACATATAGCTTTATGTAAAACAATTTATATATGGGGATATGTAAGTGATATCTTCAACTATAAATATTCATTTTGAAGATAAAACCATTTAGTACATCATGGTATTTTATTTATATTTATTAGATATTAAATAAATATATTTAATTATGACACAATGATGATGCAGTAATAGATTAATTAATAAAACATTCAAATAAATGATATTATAAATATTAAAATAGATTTATTTTAAAACTTTTTAGGACATCCACGAATTTTAAAGATAATAATGACTTTTTATCTTTGAATTTATTATGGTTTCTCAAATGAATCATGTTTTTTATAGATTTTTGTAAATTTCATGATATGAATAATTTATAAATTGACATAAATGAGTTTTAAAAAAACTAATATTTTATTAAATGATAAAATAATACAAAAAATATATGTTTTGGGAAAAAGAATTAAATAATGTCAAAAATGATCCATATTTGGAATCTGGGAAATTTATAGTATATATATTTACCATATAGTATGAATATATAAGAGGACGTGGTAAAAGTTAAATAAGTTAACAAAGGGTTAAACAAAAAAGATAAGGACTACAAAATATCCATAACCTATCGAATTCTTATTGGGTGATTATATTTAGACTTATATGTACTGTATATTTTAATTAAATATGTTTTGGACCTCTTGAAACCTAAAATAATTTTATAATAAAATAATAATTTCAAACATTCCTAGAGGACCCATCCTCCATCTTATAAAAAGATACCACCTCTAACCCATTACTCACACATCTCAAGCCCCTTGGATCATTAAAAATTTTCCCCAAGAAGCTCCCATCATCCCTATATTCCTCCTAGGAGCCTTAATTTAGGAAGAAGTAAATTTAAGAATGCCTTTTTGTTCAATCCAAAGAGAGTTACCTGATTAAAAGGTAACATCCTCTCTCAAGTTCGTTTTTTTATTTTCATTCTCTAACCCCCTAAAATCACTTTATTTCACTATTTTATAACAAATAAAGTATCCTAAAAATACTAGGATGTTGTTATGATATGTATTCTAACTAAACCTCCTCACACCTTCATCTAATGGATACAGACATGCTGTTTATGTGGACAACGAACTACTGCTTCACTAAACAATCATAGTTCAATAATCTCCTACCACCCCTCATCGAGGAAATTATGATGGAAATATTTTTATATGTGATATATAATATATATATATATTGTCTCTATAATTATCTATTTATCATTTATATCATTATTTTATGTTATCCATAATGGGTAAATACGATAATTTCATTTAAGAAATGGTGGACTACCGCCCCTTCAAAGTGATATGACCCGTTCATCCCATATGTGGAATGTATAAAGGATATAGTTAATGATATTATATAATATATTATAATGGAATTATAATATAACTATGTATAATTATGTTTTCATTCCATTAAATACGAAATAGAAATGAATGTAGTGTTAATGCGTATGTACGGATTACCGTCTCTATGAATGGTGCATTTCATTTCTTATCTTCAAATGTTATGTAATTTTACAAATAAATATATATAGTGGATATATATGATATATATGATATATAAATAATTAATACCATTCTAGAGATAATTTAATTTTTACAACATAGACATCTTTTAATTATAAGAAGTTTATTCTTGACACAAGTATCAAATATCGTCAAAACGACCATTGTTAACATAAATGATTTTTTATTGTTTATAACATGGTAATAAGTGATATAAAAGAAATAATAAACTTGAAAAATTTTCTTAATAAATTATAAATTAACTTTAGTTTATTATTCAAGAGATTAAATAACGAACAAGTCAAGTCATACATGAAGCCAGTGAACTTCTTAACCGAATTTCAATTCTTTGGGTTAATCTTCAACTTCTTGAAGATTTCATGATATTGGTATGTGTGAATGTACTATTATTGTTTTACACTTAATATCAACTAATATTGTGTGTATTTATATTTTTCCCACATAATTATGTCATTGATTTATCCTTAATATAGTGGTACAATCTTTGTAAGGGACTTCGTCTCAATCTCCTTTCATTGAGGAATCCTTTGATTTATACACGAATTTATTTTATACAGTGTATAAACCCCTTTGAATTTTAATTTCATTCAATGGTAATATTTTCACTAATAATTATTTTACATAACTACAAAAATAATGTTTAGTTTTAATGTATGCAGTGAAAATGACCTTTCTGCCGCCATGAACATTATTTTTTATTTGGCTTCCTCGACAAGACATAGTGTTATTAAAAAGAAAATAAATACCATATAATATTTTTACATATTTTTTTATTGAATTTTTTTTATAATGGATTGGTTGTTTAAATATATTTAAATGATATATTGTGATTTAAATGGGGAAATATTATCTTTCCTTTATGTTTGTTTTATGTATTATGAATATGTTATGGTTCTTGGGAATTGTTTACGTATATGAGTGGTTCTGTGATAAACCTAGGGTAGGTGATCTCGAGATAGATCTCTAATGAATTGGGTAATATGAATAATGTAAACATTGATGTTTCTCCTTATAGATTTAGGGAATATACTGTGATGGGTATTTCAAACCTAAATCCATATATAGCTGTGAAAGCCACAACGTAATTTATGTTATGGATGAAAAAATTTACCTTTATGATTTATGATTTCCATGTGTTATTCATAAATCTTATGATTTTTTGTGGTATGTTTAAGATGGAAAAGTATGATTTAATTTATTTGTATGTATTACTGGACTAATGTTTTTTCCATGTTTTATAACCTTTACTGAGATTTTTATGCTCATCCCAAGTTTTTGAAATGTTTTTCACAGGGTATAAGGAAGGGTAAGAGTATAAGAGAATTCAAAAATATTTATATCAAGAAAATAACTCTTGTTTATTTAAGGAGTATTATTTTTCTGAAAATTTTGGATTGAATCAAAGTGTATACATTGTTATGTTAGAGATTTAATGTAATAATTACAGCTTAATTCACTAAAACTCTGAACTTAGAAATATCCTCAATGTGAATTATTAACTTATTTCATGATTATGTAATGTTTAAGGATGGGGCCTTATAGTTGGTATCAAAGGTCAGTTTAGATAACTTTAGAGGTTGTGGTTTTATTTACGTGAAATAACCATAATGGTTCGAATATTAGGAAGATTCATAGATATTTTAGATAAATTGAATGGGTTTAAGATAACATGAATAAGTATATCTCAGTGTGTAAACTCCTCATAAGTTAATATATGATGATTTTACTAATATACTCACACTAAAAATTTTCATTTTAGAATATGGCTAAATTTATTCGGCACCAAAGTAACAATGGATGTGAACAAAATGGTGATGTTTTTTTAATAAGAAACTGAAGAAAATGAGTGCTATAATGAAAACTCTTGGGGTTATTCTCAACCAACTATAAGTAGTCATGATTGACCACCTGAACCTTGATGATTTTTATAAGGCATCATATATGTGTGAAATGAATCCCCATGGGTGTTCAGGTAATAACCATAAAGGTAAGTATATTCAAAAACCTATTTTTCATGTATGTGGAAGAAAACACATAGGAAAATTATTCAATGTGACGGGAAGAATCCACGGATGTGGTAATGAAGCTCATAAAGCACGGATATTCCATAGAAATAGGAAGCGTCTAGTTGAATCCAAGAAAGGGAAAAAGTTCTTTCTGAAGGATCAATTGAATGTTTTAAATGTGATGTGCATGTTCATTATAAAAATAGATATCCTACGAAGAAGGGTTGGGAATGGGATCAACAGCATCATACAAATATATGTTTAAAAATTCTTAAGGCAATTCAAATTGAAGATGAGGAAACTAAAAAGGACTTATGAATGGTATAGATTATTTCTTAGCTCATGTTTTGAAATTACTGAAATCTTAGGAAATTATGCATGATTTCATTTTTTGGGAAGAAGTGTAAAATAATAAGATGTAAAAACATGGATAAATGGTAAAAAATAATGTTTGATGATTAAGATGTCTACATTTTAGGAATTGAAGAGTTATGTTGGATCCATGGATGATGATATATTTAAATGTATTAATGATATGATTACTTTGGAAGACTATTTCTTGTATGTGTAAACCCAATATTTGAAATGTGAAAATGTTATTCAAGGATGATATATCCTTTCATTAGTGTATAATGTTATAAATAACCGTTTGGGTTTATATGATCCTTGAAATTGAGGAAATTATAGGTTATTACTTTATGGGATGAAAATGAGAGGTATAAGATAACATTTGTGGTTAAAATATATTGTGGTTATTTTGGAGTAATTTATCTCATTTTTGGGAATGTTATAAAAGTATATATTGTTTCAAAAAATGACAACATGCATACCATTTGACAACCTGTCACATCAGAAAAAGATGTGAGAATCGAACCCACAAACAAAGTGTGATTGGGATTTATCGTATACTATTGTACTACATGATGTCCGTAGTTAGTATGACTAATTATTTGTGGTTAAATGATTTTATGGATCAAGAATATGTTGATTTTGGGAACTTATGTTTTATCAAATGGATATACTTAGTATTGGAAAATTATTTGGTGATTAAGCGATAAATGTAATTTTAGAAGATGTTCTCTCTTTTGGGAACACTGTATGCCTATGGAAAATAGAATGCTACGGGATTTCATGTGTTGAGTAATGGTTGAAATTTTATTTTTGAAGAATCTATGTTATTATTATGGAAATATGGTGATTTTGGTTTTTTTATTGAAATCATTAATCAATCACAAAAAATATATGATTAGGCTAATTACTTTTCATTATTTGACTTTTAAGAGTAACCAGTGTTATTTGAAGATAAATGATAAAAAATTTCTGGAATAATATGTTATTAAATTATTCTATGTTTTGGGTTTCTATCTTAGTTTGGATTATATTGATGTATTTAAAGAGAAAATTAATATTGAATGGTCTTTTTAAACGTTAGGTAATATTTGTTCAATTTTGGAGATTAATAGTATTATTTATTTATATAAAAGATTATACTTTTAGAGATTATCTGATATTGTACTTACCATTTTGGTTTTTGTTAATGTCTAAAGATAAGGGAAATATATAGGTCATCGTTTGTATATTATGTGACTTGATAGAAGTTGATACTAGTGCTTCTGGTGTGACCATGTCATCTTGAATACTCATCTTTTGAAGAAAATATTAGTTTTTGGTAGAAACTTATTAAAGGATGAAACTATACTCGAAAATTAAGTACATTTCCTTATGTTCTTAGTGAATCTCATAAATAAATTCTCCAACTTTACGAAAGGGAATATAAAATTAAAAAACATTGTCTGTTTACTTTTCCTACAGGGGAATCAAATACCATTTAACCTATCACAAGTTTTTGGTTTTCTTGTTGTTAGCTTTCTCCTAGTCATGTTTTCTATTACTCTCCATGAGAACAAGAAAAATTGTTTCTCCTCCAAATCCATGTTTTCATACATGGTATAATAGTATGTGTTATCTCGGGTGACCTTTATAATTCACTTTCTTTCTTTTAAATTGATAGTTTTATTTACTTATTTTCTAAAGTGGGGCTTCTAATGATGTTTCTGCACCTAATTTCAAAATTGCGAAGACACATTCCCAAAAGGGGGGAAGGATGTATCATCTCATGTAAATAAAGAATAAAACATTTTCTTATTTATTAATAGTTGTGAATTAAATATTAATATTACTTTAAATGGGATGTTATGTTTGATGGCATACCCAACCCAAAAAAAGGGTTTCTCCAAATTCCCATGTTTCACACAAGGTTGAGTCATACTAAAAAATAAAAATATAAAATTATTTTTAATGGTAGTTAATGCCTCTCCATTTTATTGGTGGGAAAGAACATAACTAAATACCATATGATTAAACATGTTTGTTAGATATTTATATATATATATCAAATATAATTTAGAGGCTAAAAATGATAATGAATCCAATTTTAAGCATAAATACAACAATATGTTTAAAATGTCATTTTACCACCTTTTGATGGTGAACCCCATTTAAAGCAAGTTTTTGTTACTTTTATATTTTATATTTGACAAAATAATCTAATTATTTGTAATTGTGACACCAACATTTAGTTTGGGTAAATTTTTGGTATTTTTATGATAATGTTCATTTTTTATGAATAGTGAAAAATACCGCATTTTAATTCAAAGATACATTTTAATATAATTTATTTATATAGTTATATTATTATTTTTATTTTTTAAAAGTTTAATTAGATTAAATTTTTACCATTTAATCCAATTTTGGTCATTGGAATTAATTTCACTTTGAAATTGAACATAAATAGGTGTCAATCTTTTGATATTTATTATTTATTCAAAAGACGCATTTTTTTGACAATGAGAATTAATTTCAAATTTATTTCTTCAAATTATATGTTTGGAATTTATAAAAATAGATTCCATATTTTTAATCACAAATTACAAATTGTGTAAATAGGTAAATTTTATTTTTAGACATTATGAATATTTTCTTCATTAAATATGTTATTTATCATGGTTAAAGGGTAAATATGGAAAATAAGGGTAAAAAAATTATTATAATAATATTAAATTACCCATACACTTGTACTAACCCTATTGTATTATATTTTTATGACCAAAGGAATCCTTGTATCGGTTTTGGAACCCCATGGAGCCACATGAGAGTGATAATGACACTTTATATTAATTAATTTAAAGTAAAGACTAAAGTAACATAAACATATAACTTTTTGTAAAACAATTTCATATGGGTTTATATAAGTGATATCTTGAACTATAAATATTCATTTGAAATATAAAAATATTTCCTACATCATGGTATTTTATTTATAAATTTTAGGCATCAAATAAATAATTTTAATTATGACACATTAGTGATGTTGTAATTGCTTCATTGATAAAAGATTCAAATAAATGATATTATAAATAACAAAATAAGTTTATTTTAGTACTTTTTATTCCATACACGAATTTTATGGATACTATTGACTTGTTATATTTTAATTAATGATGTATTTTATAAATACTCAAGTTGTTATAAATTTTTTTAATTGTCATGATATAAATAATTTACAGATTGACACAAATGAGTTTTTAAAACAATTAATATTTTATTAAATGATAATATAATACTAAAATTCTAAGATTCATCCAAATGACTTAAATAATGTCAAAAAAGTTCCATTTTTTGGTATCTTGGAATTTTATAGTAAATATATTAACCATATAGTATGAATATATAAGAGGACATGTTAAAAGTTAAATAAGTTAGAAAAGGGTTAAACAAAAAAGATAATGATTTAAAAATATCCAAAACTTATCCAATTCTTATTGGATGATTTTATTTCGACATAAATGTAACTTATCTTCTAATTAAATATGTTTTGGACCTTTTGAAACATAAATTAATTTTATAATAAAATATTTCATTCAAACATTTTTAAAGAGCCCCTTATCGCTCTTATAAAAGGTCATCATCTCTAACTCATTACTCACACATCTCAAGCCCATTTTATCTTCAAAACTATATTACAAGAAGCTCCTAACATCCCTATATTCCTTATAGAAGCCTTACACAAGGAAGAATTAAATTCAATAAACTTTTTAGTTTAAACCAAAGGGAGTTACCCGATTTAATGGTAATGTCTTCTGTCAAGTTCATTTCTTTTATTTTCCTTCTCCATCCTCCTAAAATATATTTATTCCATTATTTTATAACAAAAATAGGATCCTAAATATACTAGGATGTTTTTATGATTAATATTATAACTACAGTTCCACACACCTCCATCTATTTGATACAAACACACTGTTTCTCTAGACAGCGAACTACTGCCTCACGAAACGACGATTGTTCAAATATCTTCTACCACCTATCATATTGGACAATATGATGGAACTATATTTATATGTGATATATAATATATTTATATTGTCTCTATACTTCTTTATTTTTCATTTATAACATTCCTTTATGGTTTCCATAATGGGTAAATATGATAATTACATTTGAGGAAGTGGGGACTACCGCCCCCTCAAAGTGATATGACTCATTCATGCCATACATAGAACATATAAATGATGGAGTTAATAAAAATATATATTATATTATATTTTAATTATAAAATACATGTGTATAATTATGTTTTAATTCCATTTAATACAAAATATAATGGAAATTACCGTCCATGCGTACGTACGACTTACCATCTCCATGAACGGGGCATTTCATTTCTTATCGCAAAATGTTATGTATCATTATAAATACATATATATAGAGGATATATTTTATAAATATGATATCTAAATAATTATTATCATTTTTGAGATAATTTAATTTTGAATACATAGACAAATTTTAATTATAATAAGTTTGTTTTTTACTCAAGTACCAAATATCGACAAAACAACCATTATTAACTTAAATGATTTTTTTAGTGTTTATAATGTGGTAAAAAGTGATATAAAATGATTGATAAACATTAAAAATGTTATTAAGAAAGTATAAATTAACTTTATTTTTTATTTAGGATATTAAAGAACGAATAGTTCAAGTTGGAAATTAGGTAAGGGAACTTCTAAACCTAATTTATATTATTTGGTTAAACATCTACGTCTGGATTATGTCATCCTATGAATATGTGTGAATGAACTCATATTTTTTTACACTTAATATACACTTATATTGGTTGTATTTTTATTTTTCACACATAATTATGTCATTGATTTATCCTTAAACTAATAGTACAGTCTTTGTAAGAGAATTCATCTTAATCTCCTTTCATTGAGGCATCCTTTGATTTATACACTACTTTATTTTATACAGTGTATAAAACCATTTGAATTTTAATTGCATTCAAAGGTAATCATTTTTCTATGAAGAATTTTACTATGTGACAAAAATTATTTTTATTTTTAACATATGTGGTGACAACGAACTTCCCACCGCCATAAGAATTATTTGATATTTGGCTTCCAATACAAGTTGTAGTGTTTTTAAAAGGAAAATAAAATCCATATACTCTCTTTACTTATTTTGGTATTGAAAATGGTTTAGATAATGGATTGGTTATGTTAATATATTTAAATTATATATTGTTATTTAAATGTAGAAATGTTATCTTTACTTTCTGTTTGTTTTATGTGTTATGAATATGTTATGGTTCTTGGGAATTGTTTACGTATACGGGTGGTTCCGTGATAAGTCTGGGGCAGGTGAGCCCAAGATAGCTCTCCAATGAATTAGGTAATGTGACAGAGGAAAACTATGATGTTTCTCTTATGATATTTAGGGAATATACTGTGATGGGTATTCCAAACATAACTCCTTATGTTGTTGTGAATGATACAATGTAAGTATGTTATGGATTACACAAGTTACCTTTATAAATTATGATTTCCATTTGTTATTCAGAAATATTATTTTTTTTGTGTTGTATGTTAATGATTGGAAATTATGATTTCTTTTATTTTATTTAATGATGGATTAATGTTTTCCTTCCTTATTTTATAACCCTTACTGGTCTTTTTATGCTAATCCCATGTTTTTGAAAAAAAAAATCACATAGTATAAGGAAGGGGATGAGAATGGAAGAATTCAAGAATATTTATATCAAGAAAAGAAAACTTATTTTATTTAAGGTGTTTTATTTGTGTGAAAATTTTAGATAGAGTATAAGTTTCTACTTTTTTATTTTTGAGATGTAATGTAATAGTTATGACCTAGTTATCTAAATCTCTAAACCTAAAAAAATCTTCAATGTGAATTATTAACTTCTTTCATGATTATGTAATGTTTATGACTGGAGCCTTATAATAAAAAAATCATAGACCCCTGTATATCCTCCTTTTCAACTTTAACTCATGGAATTATATAATTCTAGGTCTTGTGTGATCTCAAAAAACCATATTGGCTCTTCAAAACCCCTTACTAAGAATAGCAATGATTGTAAAAAATCATTTGACCCCTCTCTAGAAAGATATTTTATGCCTCCCTTTCTATTATTTTCTCTATGTCCCTCCTCTATATGGTTTATTAGATATTATTTTTGTATATGGATATAAACTACTATGTGTTTAATATTTATTTTAGATTTATTTTTGTGGTCTCCATTACAATTTTTTTTCATTGGAAAATCCCACCGAATGAGTTGTGCTTCAAGATATCCCTGATGAAGGTAGGTTGTTCCATTGATATTTTCCATTTCATTATCATTTTATTTTATTTATGGATTTTTATTTATTTCAATTAAATTATGAAATCCAAATTTGGTGGAAATTGAATTAGAATGAATTTTGGGGAAAACCATCAATTCTAGTGGAATAGTAATATCAAAACTCTTTATTTTATTACCAATGCTTTTTATGAAATGGTACAAAATATATGATATTTGATATTTTAATTCCTTGGAAATCAGGTACATAAAACAAAAAAACATAAAACATTCATCTATGTATACATAATACATCCTCATAGGTTCACCATATTTACATTTGCTGCATCTCATATATCGGTATACACATCATTGGAAATTGGTTAGCATGAATCCTCATAACGGAATAAAATATAGAGATATATAGAATGTGATCTTGAGACATATTAATAAAGAACATGAGGAATAATGATAAGTAATAAAAAAGTGATATATCATAACATAATAGGAACATGAATACGAATATATAAATGTGGACAATACATTAAATTTATACATTTATAAGCATTTGAATAAGGTAAATCTCCATGGTGTCGTAAATAAATATTACCAAGTTATTAGCTAAGGAATCATAAAACATATCTTCTATAGAGATTATATTCTTTACCCATTGTGTTGAATCTATTTCAGAGAGTGACCATAAATTCTATTAATTAATTTTATCCACATAGATCATATTAAATGATTTCATATATAACCTGTTGAGAAAAAAATGGTTTTATATCAAAATCAAGGAATTCATACATGCTTCAATAAATGATCATTATGTCAATTTTAACCCATGGAATGGGAATGTGATTTTCATGTATGTTAATCTCATATTCAAATAATTCATATTTAATTATAGGTTAATACACATAGAAAATAAATAGGTTTATGTATTAAAAATTAAAAGTGAATTTTTATAAGAGAAGAGGTAAATCTTGAGAAGTAAAATCAACAACATATTGGGAATAAAACATGGTTTTAGAAAAGTATAAAATGATTGGAGACAAGTTCCACCCATTGAAAAAACATAATAAAGAAGGGTATAGAAAAATATCCAAACTTTATATGTTATTTTTCTACTATATAATTTCTAATATACTTGAAGATATTAATGCCAAAATCATCTGAAACTTTAGAATACAACAACATGTCAATTATATTAGTTTAAAACTCATCAATTTTATGATTTCATCTTGGTAAACTAATTCTATAATCAATATAATGAATATATATAGTGACATGGTCATTCTATATTCCTCATATTTCTGAAATATATAATGATATAATAGTGTAGAAAAAAATGATGAATTCCAAAATAATAGGGATGATATAAAGTGGGATTATGAAGGGGAAATGATTTTATCCTTCAATAATGATACTGATATATGTGTGGAATCCTTTTACAAATTGATATGAAAAAAATTCTTAATGAAAAATAAAATCATGATTAAGGGTTCAATAATGATGATTCCATCATGTACTATTAGTGTTCTCTAAATGGATCTATCCATTCATTATTTGAATATTGGGTATTCTTTAATATTTTCAGGAATATATTTTTCATCCAGATAAATTATATTAAAATATAATTAAGAAATAATTTTTTATAGATTGAAATTAATGTTATTTAGTCTATTATAATATGTGATTTAGGCATTGATCAATTACATTTATATATTTCATCCAACTGACATTATGGTAGTTGTAAATATTTTTTCGGACACAATTTTTGATTATACAAGTGTATTTTTTTATAGTAATTCCACTAAAAGCAACAATTTAATTCAAAACACACATCACATACACAAATATACTCAATAATACCCTTATTTTCTTGATACATTATTAACATAATTAGTGATTCATTTTCCCCTGTACGAATAGACCACATGTTTAGACACATTGTGTCGTATATAGATCCAAGTGTGTGTTTTCATTTAAAAGTCATGTCTAATTGAAAAAAATAATCATACACTCAAAAATAATAAAAAATTATTATAATGGATGAAATTGTAATTTTATGATTGTAAGAATATATACATGATACATATGGTCTATGATGTTTATTGTATTATAGGAACATGGATTACTAATTAGTAGGAACTATATATCTGGGGGATGGGGTCATTATACATGAGGCTGTTTGATTTGACTAATTTACAGTGGCTATAGCTCCAACCAACTTGTTCATTGTAGTTAATATTTGGAATCAGTCATTATAGTTTACCCTATATTAAAGATATTGTTTCTAATAGATTATGATTATTTAAAAACAATGTATAATCATAGTTTTTATTTGTTTTTATTTGTTTTTATTTATGTTATATTAAAATTAGAATTTTTTGTGGAATGTCCACTATGAGTGTTTCTTTATGTTTTTGAAATGGGTGTGGTTAGGGTGTGTGGTTTCCTTATCCCATAGGAATATTCTACTAGTGTTGGTATCATCCAAACCCTATAGTTCATTTTTCCATAGTTATGGACTAGTAATTAGTTTTACAAGATGATAATACATATAGTGAAATAATCCAACTACATTAAAGGTAATTTATTCTAATTTTGTTGATACTAAAAGTTCTAAAAATAATTCTATTTTAAAATTTCATATATAACACTAATAATTTCAAAATAAATATTTAAATAAGGATATTTCCTAGAAGTTATGGAATGTTGTGATAAAGAATAAGATCTTGAGTCTTCCATGCTGAAGTGACTAACTCTCTAATAAGAATAATAATTTCAATGGATATAGGACCAGAGAGATAATAGTAAGGATCACCCCTTTGTTCTCTTCCCTCACACACTTCAATTCTTCTCAATACATACTCTAGGGGCTAGGGAACATTACTTTTTTTTAAGAATTTCCACTCTCGATGTCAACTCATGGACACATAGAGATGTAGCATATGGTTTTTTGTATTACACAGTCCCCATCCACCATATTACTAAATATGACTATTATAACTTCCTACTATAGGTAGTCCAAACAAAACTCCCACATTATGGAAGAACACAATAATTACATTCATACATATATTCCCAATTTTATCTTGTTTTGTTTGATGAAATTATGATGTGTATTTGGTTTTCATTTTTTGTTGAAATGGTTTTCATTATAATATTATCTCACTTTTTCCTAAGAAAAATAATATAATTTTATATATCTCTAGGAAAAAAATTGTGTTTTATCAATCGAAATCTATTTAAAGTATAAAAAATAAATATTGAACTACAATTAAGAAATTTTGTGATTTAACTATGTTGTAGAGTGTATCATGTTGAGTATATTAAGGTTTTTTTCCCCATTTTTGATAATTTAAAATTAATTTAAACTTATTTCATTTTTTTATTATTAATTTGACCATGGGAGTTATTTTTTAATTTAAAATATAAAAATTTAATGAAAACCGATATGTTTCTTCATTAAAAAAGTATTTTTGTGTATTTATTAAATTTTAAGTTCATTAATAAGTTCATTTATGTAAGATACAATCCAATTAAAAAAATACCAAACATGGGTGGTTTATATACCTTATTCAAACATTCTTATATTTCTCTACTTCTTGAGATCGTGATATATGATTCCATATCTTGAACATTCTTGAAGACTTTTTATAATATCTTGATTTTGAGTGTGTTTTAAATGGAAAAAATAATTTCAAAATTAAATTCCCCATTATTATACTCTTCTAATGAAAAAAAATTATTCCATTTGATGAGTTTGGATGTTGTGATTGACCTTAATAAAGTAAAACTAAAAACCAAATCACTTTTCACCCATCTAATAATATTTTAATTAATTATTTATAATATAAAACATGTGTTAAAAATTTAATTTGTATAAATCATTTTTGAAGTAATTACATTTTTAAAATAATAAAAAGATTTTTTTCTATTTCTAAAAGGAAATGATGTAACACATTTCATGACATTAAATTTTTCAAAATTTTTCTCTAAAAATTATTAAATGTGTGTATAATAAGTATCAAATGGAAATAATATCAAATGGAAATAATATCAAATGGAAATATTAATTATAATTTTTATAATGTATCTTGAACATAATTAAAAAAAAGGAAAGGACATGAATTATCATTCATCACACACTAAATGCACTTATCATCTCATACTGATGAAAAATTGAAAAATATAAGAATGAATCCACATAATGACTCATTCATTATTTCTAATGTTGACATATGAATTATCATTAAATAGAATAAATATATTTAATTTTTTTATTTCATGATTTGAGTAAAAGGTGGAGGAATTTTTGTTTTTTCCTAATTTTTTTTATTTTTCTTTTTGTGGAATGACCCACTCTTTCTTAAGAAAGATACATTAGTAATGAACTGTGGTTCAATTAGATAGAACCTGAATTAGATTGAATTTTTTTTGTTTAAATTATGAATAAATATTTTACAATTCTTTTCATATTTGTAAATGTTTTCTACAAGGTGGTAAAAATGGGAGAAGGATTAAATGATCAATTTATAAGGGTTTAAGAGATGTAGATTAGATTAGGGAAGATGAAATAAGTCTTTGGTACCCGATATTACTTCACCTAGTACCCGGTGAAGTGTCTTTGGGAGATACCCCTTAGATATGGCCACCAAATAGAATATACTAGTGGATTAGAAACCAAGTTTGACCATTGGATATTATTTTAAAAAGTTTTTCTAGAATTTTTATCTTTCAAGGAATTTATGATAGGCCATAATTTCAATATCCTCTTCTCCCAGCTGATGAAAATGAGGTAGCCACCCCTTTCCCTTCCTATTTCTCATATTTTTTTCCATTGATCTTGGAGTGTTAGATCATTTATCCTTAGTATATTGACCTACTTTATTGGTTTTTATTCCTAATATTATCTTATATATTTATTCTCAATAATTATAGTGTTTTTAATGTTTGAATATAGGTATTATTCCAAAATATCATAGTGAAATTTTACCAATACGAGATGGTATTTGTTGGGGTTGGTAGGAGTGGTCCCAAGAAGATTAAAACACTAGATTTATTTTTTTTCACTATGGTATGTCACTAAAATAAATTATTTATACATTTCATTTGAATTGAATGATTTTTATGGAGGCATTGATATTAGATTTTGGAAATTTTTGTACTTGGGGTCTTGGTGGATGTCAAGGGGGTGCATGACACGTTGCACACTGTTTGAATCATTAGTTGTTTTATTAGTTATTTTTTAATCATCTGTTTGTAGATATATAATTATGATATTTGTTGTTGAAAAATTATATTTATTAATTACAATTGTTTCTTATTTTGAAAAGTTATTATTTTATGTTTTTATAGATTCTTATTGATGGATAATGGTTAGTTGATCTATATCAACAATGGTAGTAGTTATTTTCTAAACAGAATGTCATCGGTATATGGTGGGAATTATTTGAACATTCTACCTATGGTTAATACATATTTCAATGTTTCATGTGATATGAAATCTAACTACTAGTGAAAGAGAAACCATAATCTAAGTAACAACTTTAATTTTCTTGACCTGTGTGTCTTATAGGTTTATTGGGGAACAATAGACCCTTGGTCATTATGATTTGAATCCTCAACACCAATGGCCATTGGATAAACCTAAACCATGATTTTTATAACATGTAAAACCTAGATGAGTATGGATTTTTTCTAAGAAAACATTGTATAACATATTATAAGTTCCCCTAATCTAATATTCATATGGGATTGTGATTGATTAATAATTTTGGTCCTATATGTAGTCTAGATAGAAAATTTATTAACATTATATAACCTTTTATAGTCTTTTAGTTTGTGTAAAGAGTATTCCTCCAACATTATCACATAATATATTGGTTTCTATATATTGTAGTTAGAATTATGTGCATGTTGGTTGTGAGTGGACTTGTTTATTGGGACTATGGAAGTGAGATAGAAAAATTCCTTCCATTATGTATTCTTTTAGATCCTATTATCAAATCCCTTTTTACAGGATCAGAATGTGAGTGTGGTTAGGTAAAGGGATGTTATGGCTATCCATTTGAAGTCCTTAAAATACATTTGTTGATGGAGACTAATGGAACACATGTATTTTTTCTTAATTATGATGTGACTTGGTAGAACATGGAGGTTTGTTTGTATTATTGTAGAATATATGTTAATAAAAAAATTAGAATAACTTTTTGATATACTTGAATAAAATATATGTGTAAATAATTTGTTTCCTTAACATGTCATCCTTGGAAATTTAAATCAACTTTGTATGAGTTACCAACCCATTTAATCCTCAGTAAATATTTGACTATCAAAAACATTGTTTTTTATGTGTGAAAACAGGGAATGTTTTCTTTTATATTAATTTCGAATCATGTTATGTTAAATTTATATGTATTGTGTTATGGGTTGAATTCTCATTTAGAACCAACTAATGATATTTAATTTTATATAACAAGATATAATGGGATGGTATATGTATAAATATATGGATATATAATTCAACCATGTTATTTTATGGTGAGATAGAATGGATGTTATGATATGTGTTATGTGATCGTGGTAACCACAAATTCACATAAGGGAGTTGTAAAGTGGCTCGAAAACAATTTTGTGTGTGTGTGCATTATGTTATGTATTAATGCCTATAATAGATGACGAAAGACTATGGATTGTTGTGTTTTTTTCGAATTCATGAAAACCATGGATGGGTGATTCTTTAATGATGATGTGTTGTATATTGGATGAGATAATCTATATCTATATATATATACATACTAAAGATGGAATTTATCTTGCAAACGTGTCACCACATAATCCCTCCATGATGACCATACCCCCTTAAATTTATTCATTCCCACCATCCACACCATCCCACTCTCGAAATTTTCCTCCAATACAATTAGGGTTCTAGACGACTTCCTTCCAGTGTTTCATCCACACTCGCCCTCAGCCTACTATGGCTACGACTCCTCCAATTTGTTTCCTAGGGTTTGCGGTCGCAATACCCTCCACTCTCCTTACAGTTACCACATTACTCCTACATCTTCCTCCTCTATATTTCGATCATATTCTACTTCGTTTCCTCCGAGATATTTCCCACATCCCATCCTACAGTTCCCATCTTACATTGTCGGTGTGGTACTACAGCTAACTCCTTAAAGAAAATCCTTCATCCATTTCAGTGTAATCACATTCCATTGCAATGAGCACCATATGAATCATGATTTACATCGGTCATTCCTATGGTACCGACTAAATTTTTTTTAATTTTATCCTCCATGCCTTGCAACCCAGTCAAAAATTTATTCACAATCATCATACTCCCGTGTCTGCAGTAGCCATATCTTTCTGCTAATGAATTCCAACAGACATGGTATTATACTTGCTATTAATACAGGATTTTCTTCTGCTTCTCTCACACATCCACTATCTGTCAATATAATATGATTATATTCCTTCGATGAAATTGTTATGGGTCATTCCATATGTAGTAATTTTTTCTTCCATACTTTTTTATAGTTTAGACATTATGAATTTTATACATCGATCTACACTATTTTTTATCGATCTCCAGTAATTTATAATTCCATTCAACAATAACTATATTTTTTTGTAGTTATTTATGGTATGTGTCTCAGATATAAAATGTTTGATTATTTTATCATTTTTGAAGAAATTTTGACATGTCGTTCCACAAACAATAATTTTTTCTTCTATACATTTCAACACATTAATCTTTTTGAATTTTATACATCTATCCGCACAATTTATTTTCAGTCTCTAGTAATTTATTAATCCATTCAACATAAACTATATTTTCAATTAGTTATTTATGGTATGTGCCTTAGAAAAGAACAGTCTGATTCTTTTATTGTTTTTGAGAAAATGAAAAGATATTGAATAACACCATGAGATTATAGCTACAACATTTTGATTAAAGTGATCTTCCAAACCAAGAATCTTGAGAAAGGTATGTTCTTAATCTAATGTAATATTTTGTAGTAGTGGGTCATTTTATTTTGATGCATGTTCTACCAAATTTGATGTTATCCATGATTTGTACATTTTTTTTTTGTTGCATGATAATTGAAATGGTGCCCAATGTACATACATGTCTTCTTTAATTTAGGTCTATTTTTCACCAACTCCAGTTTTTTTAGGGAAATGGTAACATAGAGACAAGGTAATTATCCTAATATCATTTTATATTAATTTAATATTATATTTTTTTCACTTATGTTGTTTACTCAGGTATGGGATGTGAAATCATGATGTGTTTAAGGAGGTGTGCCATTGATAATGAGTAAATATTGTGTCTAAAGTATTTGATGCATTTTATAATGTATGGAAAAGGTTTTATTGGAAAAAATTCATTATGTTTCTCATTTCCTTGATTTATTACTTTTATAAGTATATGAGTGATCATGCTTTCAAGCGTTATTTTTGTTTTTGAAACCTGTTTAGAAAGTGTTGTGACCAATTTTCGAATCATTTTTAAAATATACTATAAACATCATAGCCTTTCATACACCATTTTATGATGAAATTTATCCATATCTAAGGTAAATTTATACATGATATTTTCCATTATTTATGTTTTCAAAATAAGTTCATTAGTTTTATCTTTGTTTTCAAATCTGTTAATTGATTAATTTATTTGAGTTTGAATGTAGCAAATGGTCATATGTGATTCTTTAATTTAGGTGCCAAATGTGATTACATGTATTCTTTAATTTAGGTTTATTTTTCTGCATATCAAATTTTTGAATGCAATGATTACACATATTCATGTTAATTCTCCTGATATATTTTTCTACTAATTCAATCTTATATTTTTGACACTTATGCTGCTTACTCAGGTATGTGATGTAAAATCATTATGTTTTTATGGAGGTGTGACATCAAAAATGATTTAATATTGTTACTAAATGGTTCGATGTATTCTAGATTGTATGGAAAAGGATTTATTAACAATAATTCATTATGTTATTCATTTACATGATTTACTACATTTAGAATGATATGGATGATCGTGTTTTCAACATTCATTTTGATTTTGAAACATGTTTATAAAGTGTTGTGAGAATGTTTTGAATCTTGTTTTTAAATCTAATATTAACTTCATATCGTTTCATCCACCATTTTATGATAAACTTTATCTATATCTAATGTAATTTTTTAGATGATATTTTCCATTATTTATGTTTGTTAGACTCACCTGTTTTGATAATCCCAAATAATGTTTCATTTATGTGATCATCATATTTCTAATATATAATAATCATGTTTAATTAATATTTATAATCTATATCCAATGATACTTATGAATATTTAATCTCACTATTCTTTTGTTTAAGATTACAGTTCAAAGGTCATAGATACAAAGGTCACCGATGTGAAGGTCCTCGATGCAACTGCCAACGATGCAAAGGTCACTGATTCAAAGGTTGCCGATGAAAAGTTCACAGATGCACAGTTCACTGATTCAAAGGACACCGATGAAAAATTCACCGATGAAAAGGTCACTAATGCAAGGTTACCACTAAAAGATATCATTGAAAAGGTTATTGATGAAGGTCACTAATGAAGGCTACCATTGGAGGCTACTGATAAAGGCTACCGATGCACCTATTGTTAAAGACTACTATTGTGATGACTACCACTTCCATTCTACCTATGCTTACCCTTCCATACTTTAGAAATTCTTTAAATTATTATAACAGTCATATTTGGTAAATTTAATGCATCTGACCTTAATTAATACTGATTATATACATATCAAGAAATTGTATATGGGGATAGTACGAGGTATGAGGAGGATCACATGTGGCTTACTTATTCCGATTTTTTTGGATATAAAATATAACAATAGATGACCACAAAAGAAACCAGATATGGAGATAACAGAAGAAGTGTTGGTGTGAAAAGGTGTGTGATAGAATAGAAGAATGCATGAGAAAAACATTACTCTCTAGATCAAAGAGAACAAGGAAGAACCACTCAACACTTACACCATGAACCCAAGATTCTCAAGAAGTTCATTTTCAAAGAACAATTTCTATGTTTCCATCTATGTTTCATCAAATTTATCTCAAACAAGAAGCAAAACACTCACCTCTTGGAAGCTAAAACCAAGAGTTGCAAAACTCTGTTTTGAGGACAACTTCCAAAGAAAGACTCAAACTGAAAATTCTTCATTCCATGGAGTCAAGAGATTAAATAAAGACACATAGAGAATTCTAAACTCGATCTCATAATATTATCACTATTGTGTTCTTTTATTTAAAATTTCTGAGAAGTGTATGTTAGTCTGTTACACACACTATCTCATGTGCTTGAATTGGAGGATATTATAAATCCTCACATAAAACATCCCTAATATTTTGTTTCCCATGTATAACATTGGAAGTTACTGTGTGTAGTCTATATTGTTTGTTTTTTCCCACAAAAAATTGTGGTAGAGGGTGTGAACCCTAGAGAATTTGTGAAAACTATTCTAATGCTTGGTACAGGCTATGTATAAAGTTTATTGTTAATATAAACTACTTGGTGGTATGTGATCACCTAATGGAGAGGATTAAGTCCCGGCTTGAGACTAAACCTCTTGTTTTACTCTACTGTGTATTATATATTGTGATACTCTATTTCATCTATTTTCCACTGCTGATTAATTGCTAAAACAGGAAAAAAAATTTGCCTTAAATATGATAGTTAGTTCTGGTTAGTGTGTGTATGTGTTTAATTCAGTAAAGTTGTTTCAAAAGACGAAGAAGTGTTTTACACTGATTCAACTAAGGACTAATCACCCTTTGAGAAACCTATTGACCAACTAAACATTTATATATCTACTTCCTTAATTAACTGGGCCGTTTTCATATTTGGGGGATATTTATATGAATTTTTTTAACAGAAATTTTATGTAGGAACTCAATTCACCTCCCTCATTGGATTCCACTCCTACCAACATTTGGTATCAGAGGATTGTTTGTTTTATTGCTACTATCTGAACTATTAGTCATGTTGTCAAATTCTTTTCAACTGTGATTTTATTTGTATCTTAGAGATCTTAAAAAAAATTCATATCGAAATTTATTGTTCTTTAAAATTATAATTAACTATGGATAACAGAGTTGAGGGTGTTACTAATAAAATTCCACCTTTCCTAAATAGAAATAACTATGATTAGTGTAAATTAAAAATGAAAATATGTCTAGAGAGAATGGGTCCTGAAATCCAGGACAAAATTGAATAACAACATGTATTGCCTCTTACTTCTAGAGACACATGGTCTCAGTTAACTAAAGCTACATATAATAGTAACTGTAAAGAAATGAATGCATTTTAATATTCCTTAGGTGATGAAGAATTCAAAAGAATATCTACCTTTAAAACTGATTATGAAATTTGGGATACTTTGGCTATTTCTCATGAGGGAACAACCAATGTTAAATAAATGCGATTAAATACCTATACTATTAAATATGATAATTTTAAAACAAAGTGTGATGAAATTATATCTGAAATGTATCTCAGGTTCAACGAAATAGTAAATACCATGAGTCTTCATGGGAAACTAGTCGACAATAAGGATCAGATTATGAGATTACTTTGATGCCTACCAGACAGACGGAGAAGAACTTCGATTTCTATCCAAGAATATTGTGACATAGGAAAGCTACCAGTGAAGGAAACAATTGGAAATAATATGATGTATGAAGAAGAGATTAAGGTAAATCATGAAGCAGATTAAGATACAAGAAATAAATCTATAGAATTCAATACTGTTACCTCGAAGAGAAAAGACAAAGACAAAGTTCAAGATCCTGTAGACACTTCCACAAGTGAAGGCTCAACTTCTGACACTGATGATGAGATGGATCATCATTCTAGAAGATTCAAAAAAAAATCTACAGTAAGAAGAAGTTATTTAGAATGTAAAAAAATAAAGGAAGGTATGATAATAAAGGATAGTGGAAAAAGGACAGAAAATAGAATGACAACACAAATGAGATAGTTTTCTATGAGTGTAAAAGAAAATTCCAGGTGAAGGTCGATTTCCACAAGCAGAAATTTAAGAATAAATACGAAGACAGAGGAAAGGGATATGAAAAGGCTATGAAAGCTACTTAGAGTGCTTAAGAAGATAGATCTAGTGGATCTAAAACTTCTGATATTGAAATGAAAAAACATGCAAACCTATGTTTCATGACCGGAACATCTGAGGTAACACTCAATTCACCTGTACCTAATGCTTATTATTTTGGGAATGAAAGTGAATCAAATAATGATGTAAATATGACTAAGGATAAAATATTTGAATATTATGGAATGCTTAAAGAAACCTTTAATGAACTCATGGATAAATAAAAATTATTGAAAAGGCAACATTCTTTAAGTGATTATTATAACTCTGATATGGATATTAAGAAAGGAAAATGTGTTCAGCTGTTAAAAGAGAATACTCAACTTAAATTATCAAATGATAAATTAGAAAGAGATAATGAAGAATTTACTGAAGGTAGGGATACCTTGACTCGGTTTCTTGGGAAATATATTGCTCCAAAATACACAACTGGTATAGGATATCAACTAGTATAGAGAAGGATTATTAAAAATAAATTTTTTCCAAAATCTAGACAGTTCACTGCTAGTTCATGTTATGGACCATCATTTGAAAAAAAATTATCTAAAGGACATAAAAAAGTATTCATGTCTCAAAACATATATTAAGATTATAGGAAACCTGTGATACAGGTATGGGTTCCCAAAGTTTTACATTCTAACCTCTCTGGACCCAAAAAATCTTGTTACCAAAGTTACCATACACATAATTTGTTTTTCCTGAAAATTGTTTAAAGATATCCCATAAAACTATATGGTACTTGGATAGTAGATTTTCAAGACATATGAAAGGATTATATTTATGCTCAAAGAGACAAATTAAAGTGGGCGATGGACATGTCACGTTTAGTTATAATTCTAAAGAGAATATCATTAGCTTAGGCCAAATTGGAAACTGTAATACTGTATTAATTTCAAAAGTACTTTTTTATATTGTTTAAAGTATAATTTACTAAGTATCTCTCAGTTATGTGATGACGGTTTTAATGTTATGATTGAAAATGATGCATGAAAATGTCCCTAATTCTAAAAATGATTTAATATTCATTCCTCTTTGAGATTAAAATGTATATGTTGTTGATTTAAATTCTTTATCTAAGAAAAATGTAACTAGTTTAAATGTTTTTCATAAGGAACCCCGATTATGGAAAAACCATTAGGACATTGCATTATGCACTCACATAGGAAAATAAATTGTAAATGGGTAGTTAGATACTTAACTAAACTAGAATTCCAACTTAACAAATTTTTTAATCCTTTTCAAAAGGGAAAACAACAAAAAGTTTCACTCAAACCAAACAAAGAAGTTTCTACTTCTCAACTGCTTGAGATGTTTCACATGGATTTGTTTGGACCATCTAGAGTATCATGTCTAAATGGGAAGCACTATGTTTATGTTCTCATAGATTATTTTACAAGATGTACTTGGGTATACCTTCTAGCAAACAAATGTGAATCATGTTCTTACTTCATTAAATATTCCAAGTCTGTAGAAAATCTTAGTGGACTCTGAATTAAGGCCTTGAAAATTGATCATGTCCTTGAGTTTGAAAATCAATAATTTGAATCATTTTGGTCACAAAATGGCTATAATAACAATTTATCTGCTCCATGAACACCTCATCAAAATTGAGTTGTAGAAATAATAAATATGACACTTTAAAAAATTGCCAAACTATGCTAAATGAGTATAATGTACCTATTTATTTTTGGACTGAAGTTATTAATATAGATTTTTACATTATCAGTAGATTCTTAACTAGACATATTCTTACGAATACCCCATTTGAGATTTGAAATAAAAGGAATCCTAAGGTTAATTAATTTATAGTTTTTCATTGAAAATTCTTTATCCTTAACACTATGGATAATCTTGACAGATTTTCTTCTAAGAGTGATGAAGGAATCTCCCTAGGTTACTGAATCTCTAGTAAATCTTATAGATTATTCAATAAGATAACAAAATGTGTGGAAGAATCATTTTATTTTAAATTCTATGAGACTAATCCACATGAACCCAAAACACCCATTGAACATATTGAAGAAGATATATCAATTCTAGATCTTAATGATAAAGACAGTGAACCCTTAGTGAAAACAACTTGTTCAATAAATTTTCCAGAATCTATGAATAGTGAATCTGAACCCATAGACAACCATGAAGAGTCCAGTTCAACTCTTTTTAGAGGTATTGGAACTCTCAAGAATCATCATTTAGATGTTGTAGTATGAGATATAAATAGAGGAAAACAAACTAGAGCTTCTCTGAGTTACTAGGTTGAACATCAGGCTTTTCTTTCATAGCTTGAACCTAAAAAATATTTTTGATTCAATCAATGAAGAATTTTGGGTGATAGCTATGAAAGAAGAATTAAATCAGTTTACAAGAAATGAAGTTTGGGAATTATTATAAAAACCAAAAGACACATTGACCATAGGCACTAAATGGGTGTTTAGAAATGAAGTTGATGAATCTGGAAACATAGTTAGAAATAAATCTAGACTATGTGAACAAGGATATAGTCATGAAGAAGGAATAGACTTTGAGGAACCCTTTTCACCTCTATCTATACTAGATGCCATTAGGATACTACTTGCCTATACAGCTCATCTGAATTTCAAACTTTATCAAATAGATGTCAAAAGTGAAATTCTAAATGGGTATATAGTTGAGGATGTATTTTTTTATCAACCCCCTGGTTTTAAAAATACCCATCTTTTAAATAATAATTTTAAACATTATAATTATTTATATGGTCTAAAACAAGCTCCAAGAGATTGGTATGATTGGATTAGTTTTTTTATTTCAAATGGTTTTACTAAAGTAATAATGAATCCTAAAATCTATATTATAAGGATTTCCAAATATGTTTAGTTGTTAAAATTTATGTAGATGAAATTATTTTTGGATCCTCTAAAAATTATTTATGTACTGATTTTTCAAAAATGATGAAAGATGAATTTGAAATGAGTTTAATGGGTGAACTTAAATTTTCCATTGGAATTCAAATTTTTCAAAATAAAAATGGTATTATTCTAAATCAGAGTAAATATAATAAAGTTGTTTTTGAAATATTTTGGTTTAGATAATAATAACGGTAGTGATACACCTATGAGTACAATCTGAAAATTGGATGTGGATGAGACTGGTAAATCGGTGGATCAAACCAATTACAGAGGTATGATTGGGAGTCTTCTCTATCTTACTGCTAGCAGACCTGATATTATGTTCAGTGAATGCATGTGTGCTCATTTTCAAGCCAATCCCAAAGAGTCTCATTTAACTGATGTTAAAAATATTTTTAAATATCTCATGTACACTACAAACATATGACTATTTTATCCAAGATGACAATCATTTTATTTAATAAGTTATTCAGATGCATACTTTGCGGGTTGCAAGTTAGATAGAAAGTGAACTTCGGGAACATGTTACATTTTGGGTAATTCACTAGTATCATGGTGTAGTATGAAACAGAATTCTGTTGCATTATCTACTGATGAAGAAGAATATATAGCTGCTAGTAGTTGTTGTGCTCAAATTTTGTGGATAAAACACGCTTTACTAGACTATGGAATTCAATTCAAACATGTCTCTATAAACTGTGATAATACAAGTGCAATTAACATATCTAAAAATCCAATATCTCATGATAGGACAAAGCACATTGATTTGAGACATCACTTCATGAGAGATCACTATCAAAGAGCTGATATCACTCATGAATTTATTGGCACTGAATATCAATTGGATGGTATATTCACAAAGACTTTGAATTATGAGAGGTTAAATTACATCAAACGTGAGTTATGTATGATAAAATGTTAAATTTAGAAACCACACCATTGGACATCACAGTTAGAAACTACACCATTGGACCTCACAGTTAGAAACCTCATCGTTGGACCCCACAGTTAGAAACCTCATAGTTAGAAACCTCACTGTTGGACCTCACAGTTATAAACCTCACTCTTTGACCTCCCAGTTAGAAACCACACCATTGGACCTCACAGTTAGAAGCCTCACAGTTAAAATCCTCACCGTTGGACCTCACAGTTAGAAGCATCATAGTTGGACCTCAGCATTAGAAACCTCATTGTTAGAAACCTCATTGTTGGACCTCATTGTTAGAAACCTCACCATTGGACCTCATAGTTAGAAACCTCACAGTAATGGACCTCACCGATAAACCTCAATGTTGGACCTCACTATTAGAAACCACACAGTTATAGATATCACCGATAGACCTCCCCATTAGACCTTCACCAATAAACTTCACTGATAGACCACACCGTTAGAACCTTACTGATAGTCTATGTTCTCGAGACTTAGCGTTTTCTCTGCCAGAATATGAAATGCTTTCTGTATTACTTATTTCTTTTACTAAATTTGTTTTCAATCCCAAAATTATATAAAAAAATAACACACCACATTTCGATCCACATCTACTCTCTCTCGAACCTCTTTCTCCCTAACCTAAGAACCTCACCTTCTGCCAAAACCCTCAAACCACTCTATATTGAAATGGAAAGGTTGAAGTTATCATTGGTTAGTGATGAAGAAGATGCGCCAAATCCAAAAATATCTCGAGCTAAGTCGAGTAGTGGAAAAGAAGTGGAAAAGCTAATCAACCCTCATTTGTCGAAGAGGTAAATTGTGGTCGAGAAGGAGCTAAGCTCAGAATGGCTGATGTTGAGAAGTTATTTAGTAATGAAGGAACTTGAAGATCATGGTTGGGTCAAATGCTTTTCAAATAACAACAAACCCTATTATCCGAAGGTAGTAAAGAAGTTTTATAAATCACTGATGTTTGAGTAGACTGATGTTGAGAACATAATGTCTTTAAAGGTAAATAGAGTAACTATATGATTATCCTCTCTTGAATGGCCTGAGTTTTTGATAGTACCACATGAAAGGATTTTTGAATACTACTCAAAAGTGGTGCCTCCCATTAGTGAGTTCTTCTGTTATGAAGATTCCTTAGCCAAACTGACAGGGAATGGGATCCCTGGGAAAGTCATTGATGCTGAAATGGAAGGAGAAGACAAGTTTCTGTTTAAGTTTGTTCATCCTGTCTTGAGTCCCAGGAGAGGGTACATTGCTACCTTGAAATATCAAGATGTATTTCACTTTTATCTATTGAATCACGGATAAAAGATAAATTTGTGTAGGTTGCTGATGATTCAATTAGAGGATATGAAAAATCCCAATTCCAATTCCAATGTATTATTTAATGCTAGATTAATATCCTTGATGTTGAAGGTAAACGGAGTTGCTGGAAACAAAGAGGAAATAGTTATAGTAAGGGAAAATGTCTGCATTACTAAGATTATTTTCATGTTGATGAATATAAACTAAAACCATTGGAAAAAAAGATGGGTGCATGATGTGGCAAAGTTATATGAGGAATTCAACACTGTTACCCATCATACTAGGCCTAATGATATGATATACCCTGGACTAAAGAGTAATGAAGTGAATCCTACATATTCAGATGAAGAATAAGAGGCTGGTGGTGTGCAAGAAAGAGAGGATTCTCTTATAGATTATAGGAGTGGTCCTGACCTTCCCTCAAATCCTCGTCTTCATATTGTACCTTTTCGTGAGCCTAGCCCACTAAAAAGGCTGCCTAGAAGGGAGAATATTCTATGGGATAGTGATTATGAGGAAACTAGTGATGAAAAATAAGATCAAAATGTCTTAAGAGACATTAGAGAGACCTCATAGGAGGAAGATTTTACTGAATCTAGTGATGATGAATTTGAGACAGTTGTTGGTGAATGTGAACAGGGATTTATTATTCTTATTCCTCTAATAGGACATATAGAAATGGTATAAAATGTGAATGAAGAGGTTTCTGATTAAATTTAAGATCGAATTGCAATGGAATTAGTTGAATATTCTATGGTGGAAGTAGTAGTGGACTATCCTTTTGATGCAGTTTCTCGAGGAGGTATAGCTGAAGTGAATGTGGTTAAGCAGTAGAATGCTCCAGGTAAGGGGGAGGCACCTGTTACTATATGTTCAGTTGTTGTTGCTCATGGGATAGATATTGGTTATAAGAACCTGGATTTGTAGTCTTAGGCTTAGACTATAGAGATTCTGATGATAACCAGCCTATCAGAAGTCCTCCAATTCCTTCAGTTACAGAGACTACTATTGGGCAGCCAATAGTAGTTTTACCTCAAGACTTTGTGATGAAGGATGATTTGAAATCATTCATGTCAGATTTGAAAAGTCATTTTGATGATAAATCTGTTGAGATAAAAAGATTTGTGGACGTAAATCATGAAGTGGTGGCAGATGCCTTAGAGAGAGTTATTTCTACCTCTCACTCAAATATACTACTTGAAGTAAAGGAGTTCCAAAATCAGGTCAAAACATTGTCTGAGGCTATGTAATCAGTGAAACAGTCAATTTCTAATTTAGACTCTTATATGGCTTAAAGTCTACAAGTGGAAAAATATCTTAGATATGTTAAAAGTGTGGTTCAGTATATGGTCATTGTGTTTGAGGACTTTCAGAAGTCTATGGAGACACATGTGAGTGTCCATGATAAAGATGTGAAATGGCTGATCAGTGGACTGACAAAATCTTTTAGATAGTGTCTTTCACTTTGGAACCTTTGAGTGCATATTCTTCCTCTTCAACCTCTCCTCCATTTGATCTAGAATCCTTTAGGTTGGTTGTTAGAGAATAAGTGGAGAAGTTCTCGGTTTCTAGTACCTTAGACCCTCAGTCTATGACTCATGTTATTTCTACTACCAGAGAAATTCACAACCATGTGGGAATTTATTTAAGGGAAGATTCTCATGATCATACAGTCATTAAAGAGAAAGTTTATTTCTATTACAAAAGCATATACACTAAGCATCGGATGGATGGTCACTTTAATCTATTATTGGAGAAATTGAGGATCCCACCTGTCACTCAAGAATTTAAGGATCAAGTTATCAATCTTAGAGAGATGACTCCTACCTTAGTGACATTCATGGAGAATAAGTATGAATTTTTCTTAGCCATGGAAAGTGGAAGAAGCGTTATTATGGATTTCAAAAATCTTATTTTTTCCTTTCCTCCATGTGGAATACACTCCAATAATTGTTCCTCCATCCTTGAATTATTCCTCAGCAGCTTTAGGATCTATCAGTATTGCACCAATGATGAATCCTGCACAGACAATCAAGATCTTACCTGCTAGGATACCTCAGAGATCTACTCACTATAGGTCTACTGGTGCCTTTGTAGAAGCTCATCCAACCTTGATGACTACCATACCTAGGACTATCCCTCCATCTTCAAACCCTGACTCCTCAGCTTCAAAAATCCAATGCTCCCTTGGACATATCTGATGTGGATTGACTGTGGGATGTCTTAGTTGATAGGGATATTTTGTATACTTTTGGAATCTTGTGTTATTGCTTAATTCATAATAAAATCCTCTTTTTTCAATTTTTATCTTACATTATTTTTATTAATCCCAAAGGGTGAGAAGTTTTAACATGGTTAAATATTTAAATGTTTATGATTTCTATTTTGGGGAGAAGTTTTAGGTTCCACAAAGTTACCCAAAGGGGAAAAGTTTTTAAGTTAACTGTAATCCTTGTATATATACACTATTTTTATTTTCCCCATAACCATGGGTCAGTTTTAATTATACACATCTCTAAAGATATTAGAAATGTGCATAACCTTGATTTCCATAATAATGACATAATTTGTGATTATTAAAAAGGGGGAGATTGTTGGACTCACCAGTTTTGATAATCCCAAATCATGTTTCATTTATGTGATAATCATATTTATACTATAGAAAAATTATGTTTCATTAATTTTTATAATATCTATCCAGTGATACGTATGTATCTTCAATTTTACTGTTTTATTTTTTAAGTTTATAGTTCAAAGGTCACCGATGCAAAGGTCACTGATGAAAAGGTCACCGATGAAAAGGCCACTGATTCAAAGGTCATGAATGTAAAGGTCACTAATGAAAATGTCATCAATACAAATTTCACCGATGAAAATTTCACCGATGCAAGGTTACCGTTGAAATATACTGTTGAGAATGTCATTAATGAAGGTCACTGATGAAGGCTACCGCTGAAGGCTACTGATGAAGGCTACCGAAGCACCTACCGTTAAATCCAACTGTTGTGAAGGCTACCATTACTAGTATACTGATTCTTACCCATTCATACTTTGTAAAATTATTAAAAGTATTGTAATGGTAATACTTGGTAAATTATTAAATGTCGATTGTAGGGAAATCAAGAAACTGTATCTGTGGAAAGTACGAGGTACGAGGAGGACCGCACGTGGTTTACTTATTCATATTTTCAGATCTGAAATATAAAAATAGAATACCAATGATGAAACCATATATGGATACAACATAAGATGTGAGGTTTTGAAAATTCATGTGTGAGAATATAAGAATTCATGAGAAAGAACTTACTCACTAGATCAAAAACAACAAGGAAGAACCACTCGACAATTACAATAAGAACCCAAAAGTCTCAATAAGTTCATTTTGGTAGAACAATTTCAAGGGTTCCTTATATGCTTCATCAAATTTCACTCAAACAAGAAGAAAAAACCCGACCTCTTGGAAGATAGAACCTGAAGTTGTGACACACTATTGTGAGGACAACTTCCATAGAAAGACTGAAACTAAAAATTCTTCATTCCAAGGAATTAAGAGCTGAACTGCAAACACATAGGGATTTCTAAAATCAATCTCGTAATATTAGATATATTGTGTTCTTTTATTTTACATTTCTTATGAGTGTGTGTTTTTATGTTACACACACACTGTCTCCTGTTCTTGAACTAGAGGATACTAAAAATCCTCACATCAAACTTCTCTTAAATTTTGTTTCCCATGTATAACTATGGAAGAGATAGTGTCTGGTCTGTATTGTTTGTTTTTCCCATGAAGAGTTGCGGTAGAAGGTTTGAACCCTGGAAAGTTTGTGAAAACTATTGTAAAGCTCGATACATGCTGTGTATCAAGTTTATTGTTAATATGAGCTACTTGGTGGTAGGTAATCACCAAGTGGATAGGATTAAGTCCTAGCGTGAAATGGAACCTCTTGTTTTACTCTACTGTGTATTATATTTTGTGATACTTTGTTTCATCTATTTTCCACTACTCATTAATTTCTAAAACATAAAATTGTTCTACACCGACTTTGATAGTTAGTTATAGATAGTGTGTGTATGTGTTTAATTCAGTATACTTTTCTCAAAAGTTGAAGATGTTTTTCACACTGATTCAACTGAGGACTAATCACCCTTTGGGAAAAATTTTGACCAACTAAACATTTATATCCCTACTACCTTAATTAACTGGGTCGTTTTCATATTTGGGGGATTTTTATAGGAATGTTTTTAATATAAATTTTATGTAGGAACTTAATTAACCCCCCCCCTCCCCCCTCTTGAGATTCCACTCTGCCAACAATGTTTTTGGAAGCAGTTCATTAATTTTATCTTAGTTTTGAAATCCATCAATTGATTATGTTATTTGAGTTGGAATATAAAAAATTGTGATATGAGTTTCTTTTATTTAGGTTCCCAATGTTCTTACCTATATTCTTTAATTTAGGTTTATTTTTTACCATCTACATTTTTTAATTCAATGGTAACACAAATTCAAGGTACTTCACCTGATATCGTTTTCTATTAATTGAATCCTATATTTTTGTCATTATGCTATGTACTCTGGTATGTGATGTGCAATCACTATGTTTTTAAGGAGATGCAACATCAACAATGAGTAAATATTGTGGTTAAAGAATTCAATTTATTCTGGAAGGTAAAGTTTTATTGTCATTCATTAATTAGGTTTTTCATTTCCATGATTGATTTATTTTAAAGGATATAGATGATCGTTTTTTCAAGAATTGTTTTTATACCTTTTTAGAAAGTGTTGTGACATTTTTTTGAATCATTTTTTAAATATACTTTGAACTTAATATCTTTTCATCCACCATAGTATGATGAAATTTATCCATATATAATGAAATTTACTACATGATGTTTTCTATTATTTTTGTTTTCAGAAGCAGATCATTTGTTTTCTATGTTTTTAGATCTATTAATAGATTATGTTATATGAGTTGGAATATAAGAAATGGTGATATGTGATTATTAATTTTCTGTATCCTTGTCATATTATTTATGTTTTGGTTTCCTTGAAGAATGAGAGAAATACTTTAATGTCAAGCATTATGATCAAGGAACCAAGACTAACTACAACAACCCACTCTTGAGTTCCATGTAATCAGGTTGGTGTACTCCAATTATTTTAGAGTCATATCACACAAATATAGTAAACATTAATTAAATATGTATAGTGGAAATTATATATACCAACCATTACTATATCTCTCAATCTAATTGTGGTAAGACTAGATTTTCACATGGTGATGACCAGTAAGCAGATAACATATAAAAATAAGGGGGAGTATCATTTGGGATTGATCGTTGCCACCTAAAGTAGCTAGAGAATATTCTTAAGAGTAGATTGAGTGATGTGATTGAGAATATGGTCGAAACATTTACCACTACCTATCCATTTCTATTTCTTTATTCATTTAAATTTTCCATTCTGTTGTTAAACGTTGATTTATTTGTTTATTCAATTATGGTTCTAAATCATATGTCAATCCAGTATGAAAGCTCACCCAACTCTTAACACCATCCTTCTTCCTTCACCACTATCACAACACAGTACAAGTATGTTGTAAACTATAATAAACTGATCCATTTTAAGGTTTTATGTGGATTATCATTTTTTATGTAGAATAAAATTTTAATTAAAATAATTTACTTTTTATACTTCCTATTTTTTATTCTTTCAATTATTTTACATTATTCATTTTATAAAATATAGTTTATTATATTTTCAGGTATTTTTGGATCATTGGTAGAGGCCACATTATTGGTGTTTTTGAAATTTTCATCTACTATCATCATGATTTGAATGAATCTATTATTTAGTGGGGATTCAAGTTATTTTGTCGTGTTATTATGGCCCATGAAAATGTTGAACCGGTTATTTGTGGCTCTATGTTTTATACTTATAATTATTAGTACATCCTCAAAATGAGAGCATTACATGTCAATTTTAAATATGTAATCATGTATTCATATTTTATTATATTATTTATATTTTTATTCATTTTATTAGACCTAATTATCAACTACTAAAATATAATTATGAATAAACTAATAAAATAAGTATGAGCTCTCATATCCTCTTTCTAAAACTGCATATCACATTTTCATATTTTCATGATGGGAATAATGATTTCATTTCACAAATGGAAATCATATCAATTGGTTGACAATGAAAACCATTCACATTTTTATAATGAGAATATTCATTTCTGAGTGACATTCCATTTGATAGTTCTATGATTTAAAAGGTCATCATTGAATGGGTGATAGATAAATTTTCTAAGAAATTCTCATTCACATTGACACTAATACATCTTTCTTGGATTAAGGTCATGTATAAAATATTAATAGTTTTATGTTTTTATACAAAATTAGTAGGTTGTTCCCTTTTAGGGGTATGTTATCATTTAAGATGATGTGAAACATTTTGGAAAACAAGATGTACTTGTCAATACTACAATTTTGGAATTTTCTCCTTTCATCAGATAAATTTTTCTCCAAATTATTTTGGAAATGGTTATGAAATCATATAAATATGTGTTTGGTTAAGTAATTCACATTGATTTTTTATAGGATGAACCAGTTGCAACTTCAAATAATAAATTTTGAAATATTAAAAAATATTTAGTTTCTCCTCTGAAACTAAATTAAAATTTTTTTGAAGATGAATTATTCAATCAATATATGAATATAATATAGAAACTGGTTGCTACATGACATTGTTAAATTTTAATTCCTCTTTAAATAATTATATCTAATTTTGTTATTTTGAGTATACTCAATTTTATGATGTTTATAGATTCATATTTCTTCCCAAGTTGGAGTTACTGATTTTGACTTAAGATCAGTTTCCATACATCTTTTTCAATATGCTGAAACCATCAGTTCATATTAGAAATCAAAAGAATTTCTATACTTTTAATACTAACTCTAGTTTCCCAAATTTCCCAAATGTTCAAAAATGTATAATTGGAGTTCATGAAATGGATAATGCTATCCAAATTTTCAACCACTCCAAGAAATAAAAGGGGTACCGCCAAACCAAGTTATACTCACTATGTCCCCTACCCAGAGATGTTTATTGAAGTTCCAAAAAATAGATTAAAAAAATAGGATAAGGTATTAATTTCACCCTATAAAGGTTCATTACATATTATTCCATTAATTTGTATGAATTTATTCAGTTATTCTCTTCTGTGGTTTGAACTTAGTGTTTCATTTTATTTAATTTATTACATTTTATCTCATTGAGGTTTTCTAAAATGAAACAAACTCCATAATCTATAATATGAGTATAAAATATTATTTTTTAAAATTATGTTAGACTTCTCAGTTACCTACTATCCTTAAATTAATTTGTAGGAATGTCATCATCAAATCCCGAAAGAAAGTTGGGGATTATTTTAGTTTCCAAATATATGAATATGAATTCATAGTTCCAATTAAAAATATAAAATTATTATTTAACAAAGGTTTAATTTATTTTAGTGTCATTTAATAATTGACATTAATATGGTAAACATTAGTATTTTGGTTTTAACATTTGTTATATATTCATAAATTAAGAAGTAATCCAACATTTGTTTTTATAATATCTGAGGTTCAAAGATCTGTCCAAACTAGGTTTAGTGTATCATTTCATACTATTTATTTTAATATCAAATGTTGGATGTTTTATACAACATATCATATCTTATAAGATACTATCCAAGTTCGTTATTGAAACCGGTTTCTTAGAATGAAAAATAATTTTTTTAAAATCGATTTACATATCACACTCGACTATTTATATAAAATAAAGAGCCTAGGAATTTCCATAATAAAATATTTCAGATATATCCTTATTGAAATCAATACTAACACATTATTTACATTTAAAAAAACTTATAATAAATTTTAATCTATGCATCTATATATTAATCATATTAGAAAATCATTCTTTAAATAATCCATGAAGATGGTTTTCCCCATTTATTGAATGTGCTAAAGTGTCACTAAAATGATATACAAAAAAATTATAACATTAATAATAAAATATATAGTTTTAAACAATGTTATTTTTAATAAAGTTAACCTTTTAGATCATAGTCATTATTTTGGCCATTTTTATATCATTAAGAAATCATAAAACATAACCAACACAGTAAAAAAATATTGTTTCATGATGACGTGGTTATTTTTAAATAATAATATCAATATAAGAAAAATTATAATTTTTTTATGGAAATTATTTTGTTAAATAACAAATTAGTTATATAAGTACATATACTAATTTATAATTTCTTCTCACATATTTTTCTTTGAAATCCCTGTGAAATTCATATGTGTCATGTTAGATTTTCATATTACCAATAAATATGTAATAAAAAAATTATGTTTTAATTAATTGTATAGTATAAAAAAAATTAAGATTATAATAAAAAAATAAATCATTCAAAAACATCACTAGGTAAAGAGAATAACTAATATTTTATTTGATTAATGTGTAATAAACATAAAAAATATTTATTTTCTACTATAATAGATTGTAAATCAGGAATGATATTATAAGGAATAGTATTCTAAAATAACATAGGGTTTTTATCTGTCAATATAAAGAAGTATACAACACTGATATCTCTATTAGACAATGTACGATATATACATATATATATATTCAATTATAGAATTACTATACATTTACTTTAATGTTCATGAAATATATGTTTCATACAAAAAAATAATAAATTTTTGTGATATTATTTGGTGTGCAAGCCACAGGAAAGGGGGAACATTTGTTTGAGGTAATGGGCATTTTTGTGTACTTCGCTGTGATGATGACAGAATGACATAGCTATGGAATTCAGGTGTGAGAATCGGTGAAAAACCATCTGTAAATAAGTCAACTTTTTTTCTAAAGAGAAAAATATTTCATCTACTATGGAATGTATCTTTTCTCTTGACTTATGTACATTTTCATAACAACATTGTGATTAAAAATAAAATGAATTTCTGCAATGTTGTTTTCATATCTTGACTAGCTAATATTTTCATGACACTATGTCCTATATTTTTTCTTATTTCTTATGATATATTTTTCTATTAATTATAATTTAATTTTTTTTATTCTATTTCTTAATCAGGTATGTGACATTAAATCCCTAATCTATAATGATTTTTTAATTGTACGTTTTTTATGTCCCAAATACTACACAACAATCAAACAATTTTTTTACATATTCGGAAACCATATTATAGCACGTTTTGTATGTGGTAATAGATATGATTTATGAAGTACAACACTCAAAGGGTGATTTCATCCTTATTATCGATTATGGTAACTTTTTTATCTCTACTCATATTATAGTGTAATAATAAACCATGAAATTGATTTTCCATTTTTTGATTTTTCATGTTTGCTTCTAGTATAACTAATTCCCAATTTTCAAAATTTTCATTTTCATCACAACAGAGGTGGACTATAATGGGAAGCCAACGTTTTGGTATAGGGATCCACTTCAGAAAAATCTCACAGATCTGCTATGCATTTAGTATCATGACTTTCCAAAAATTTTCCAGTTGCATTCACACATAGAAAATTATCAAATATTTTTTGTTGCTATTTAATTTCTCACTATTTTTTTCCTTGACATTATTCTTTTGGTACCTAATTTTATGTATGTCTCATTTATTTACAATTAGATTTTCAATTTTCTTGAATCGTATTTCATTATTATTATATAAAAATTAAACTTTATGTTATTTTACTACTATCATATGAGAAACTACAGGAATTCCAATATTCCTTTTCTGTACTTTCTCATTTTATCATAACATTAATTTTTATACATTATTAAGTTTTAAATATATTATTGAACATTGAAAATAACTATTCATTTATAGTTTCATGCATATGCATGATCAGGGTACAAATTCCCATAATTATTGTCATGTAACAGGATAGATGTGATACATCTTGAGGTGGTAGTGATTTCACATTCTATACATCATGCCTACTATGGTGGGAAGGATGTAGTGGGTTAAAAATAAAATCTATCATGGTGGAATTAATTTGGTGATTTGAATGTGATGCCTCATAATATAGTTATGATCTAATAGATTGAATATAATTCCTCTGATGGTGATTGTGATGTGGAAGGTTAGATATGATTCCTCTAGAGATAGTTGTGGTGTTGCAAGATGGACGTGGTGCCTCATGTGTTGGATGTGATACAACTTGTCATAATTGATTCCTCTTAATAAAATATTAATTGGGTATGAAATTATTCCACTCAATATATTGGTTACGTATGTCTTGATATTATATTTCATGGCATATAAAATGGTACATCACACCCAGTCTTTGTGATTATGATATATTCAGACACACCCCATCACTAGTTGAATTATGTATGATCACTAAAAAGTGGATTCAGTTGTATTGTGGATGTTAAAGGTATTATTTTTAAACTTATTTATCTATTGGTTATAGGTTTTTCAATTTGTTTATTCATTTTATATACTAGATATATTAGGGTCACAATTAGTATAGGAATAATTATTTTTACTCAATCCTTATTAAAGTGGCCCTTAAACTATGGAATGAAAGGGAACATAATTTTTTCAAGAATATGTTGCTCATATGATTGATATTGGATGAATATTATTGATATATTGAAAATATACATGATATGGGTCTCATTTAGAAGTCAATACTGGGTGGTGGTTATTTTCAGTTCCATTTATATTTTTCTGGGATGTGTATAATATTCCCATGAGGGATCATCCTTCGGCATTCCTAAAAATTATGATGTTTTTATAATTTATTCTATTTTATCATTTGTAATTTTATTTAATTTTTATTTTATTAATAACTATATTTTTTCTTTCGTTACTCAGTTTAATTTTTGAATAACTGGTTGCATGTAATATTTTGTTACTTTTTCAACTATGATATGAGGGTATAGTCACATGATAATTTCACCCTATTTCCCATTATTAGAAAAACTTTTTCGGTGAAATATGAGGCAGTTAAAAGGTTACTTGGTGGTCTTGTCTATTCACTCTTGACTAAAACAGGTTGGTCATTTGAAATGATGAATCATATCCCTGTTAAATTTTTCACAATATTTTTTATACAATATATAGATGGTAGGTATGGTTGAAACATTAGATGGAAATTATTATTGTAGCTGGATAGAACATTAATAAGTATGAGTCTATATTTTTTAAGAATTAGAATAATTTTTTTTGTATTTTTATTTTACCAATGAGTTCATTTTTGAAATGAATGATTTCTTTGGATTTATGATTTATTATTATTCTCATGGCCCTAGTAGGAACAAGGGATAACATTATACCTTATATTGAGATACATGATTCAAGTGAAATGTATGTTCTTTCTATTGGTTGGACATGTTTATTATGGTATAGGGTATAATAATTCAATTTATATGAATAAAATTATATAGATATTCGATATATATCTTTGTAGTGGAATTTTAATTAACTGGACCCATATTTTGAATTTTTATTACTTTAATGTAATAATTTAAGTGAATCCAATCTGTATATGATACATGGCTTGTGATTTATTTAGTTGGTCTTGAGTGAAAGATAAATAAATATATACTCTAAATAAAATTGAATTTTTTTATTTAAATTTTCATAAATGGATATTTTGATACTCCTTTAATGAGATACATGTTATTTCCTAACAAATTATTGAATGAAAATTGAATTTCATAGTTTATATTGAGACCATTCCACTACCTTCAAAAACATATCCACTCATAGTGTATGATTTAATTCAATGATTTGGTGTATGTTGTGTGAAATAATAATGAATGATTTTTACATGTGTTTAATAATAATATAAACGGAATGATATCTATTTTATATTCATCCCAAACAGGTTATCATTATAAATAATTAATACATGGGATGTAACATGTGGGCGCAATCACATTTTAGCATATGATGCATGATCATACATATGAATTATAATGTATGAGTTAAATAATACACCATCATGGTGTATCCATGATTATATATATACCACTTTTATGTTATGAAATTAATGTATTATAACACTTGATTCTAGCCAAGTCTACCCTATACCTGAAAATCTTTCCACTTCATTCATTGTAGAGGAAATGTTAAAACATCATTAATGAATGTATAGTTACATCCAAACATTGGATGATCAAGAAACTATGAGTACACCATCAAGGGGGACAGTTTTCCACTATATTGAATCTCTCTAAGTACAAAAGTGGAGAATAATGTCTTAGAGCCTCTCCAATGAAGGACACACTACTATTCTTCATTTAAAATTTTCATATTTCCAGTTTCTAATGCATATAGTTTAAGCGGATTGATTCTTTCCATGATCTTCCTCCATTAGATTATCTATATTTATATTAATGTATTTTTATTAGTGGTATAAAGTAATGGAATGTTTCTCCATGAACGAATGTATATTATAAATGAAGTTTATTCATATTATATTACATATTATATGATAGTTGATAAATATGACATGATGACTACTCTATAGGTTTTTTATTGTGGCATAGTATATTGTATATCATAATCCATGAAAAAGGTTGAAATATCATTTTTCTAAAATATGTTCCATATGATATCATGATATTTTCAAGTTTTATGATGGATTATATTTTTCTAAAATACATAGGGTTGAATACCAATGTTTTTATCGACATTTATAATTAAATTTTCTTATGCTACGACTATTACAAATAATCATAATATATGATTAACCATCATATTCTGTAATCTAGAAATTAGTCATAAAATATGATGAATAGTGAATAAATAAATAGGTAATAAATTGTAGATGAAAAATTATCCTGGTTCCAATAAATTGATTTAAATTGTAGAACAAAATTGTGGATAAATTATGAAATACAATTTAAGAAATAAATGATTTCTCATTATATTAAATTATATATTGAATTAATTATTTATAAATGTTTTTAATTAATGGTAAATATATAATAATCAGATATTTATAAAGTTATGAAGAAAAGATTAACTAATAAATTTTAAATAATTTTAATTAATGCAATCAAATTTCAAGAAAACTTTTAAAATAAATATTTAATATTAATAAAATTTTGTATTAAATAAACAAAATTTATAAAATTATATGGTGTTGTATGTGGATTAGAGAATAAATATTTTACATTGTATTCATATAGGGCGATATATAAAGAAATTATAAATTTAAAAATATCCAAAATATAAAATGATTATATTAAATTATCAACTATTAATGATAAATTAATTTCAATTATTTAGATTAAATCCTTTTTAGGATGTTATTTAAACCCCATAAGAATATAAATAATGACTAATTCGATCATATTTTTAAATAATAGTACATATAAGATATATAGATTATTTTAAAAAATTCATAAAAATGATAGTATTATAAAATATTTTTAATTCATGGAAATTTTATATATACATTAAAAAATTGTCATATAATGAATTGTATGAAAATTTCATATTATGAGATGGATGTAATGTATTTATTTTCATGAATGTGAAATTTCAATAATAAATATATAATTTCATTATGATTTTTATTTATTTTATAAATATTTCTAAAAGTATAACCACATATTTATGTATGTTAACTGTTAATTTATTTGACAATTATATCATATTTTATTATTAGTAATGAATTCTTTGTATTTTGAATATTTTATTAACTATTTTAAATTATTTATACTGCTTCATAGTTAACATGAAAACTTATATTAATTACATAGAAGGTATAATTACATAATATTTCATTTTCATTTATATTTATCTTGTATTAATGTTATAGTTTTTAGAAAAAAATATCTATTGAATATAGTTTTAAAAATTAAGTATCCATGTGATGATTAATTTTATTCTATCTTTACTAATGTATTAGTAGGGAGATCCACAAGCGGTCGGACAAACCACCATCATGGAGGTTGTTCCTTATTCAAGAAAGGTGGGTGTTGGGTATCTATCACTCTTGAATTACTTATGTGTAGAGTTTAAATATCATGTGAATTAAATCCTTCACATAAAGAAAAAATTTACCTTATATATGATTTACATATGGATATATTTGAATATATATATGTATATATTTATTTGTTTTGTAAAATATTTTAGGGTTCTATAAAGAGTTACATATTAATATTGTTTAAAAATGTTGAATGGGTTGAGGGAATATGATTCCAAAACTAAATTATTATAAAATTTTATACATAAAGGGAATAATATAACATAACAAGATGAGAATAAATCCCCATACATTAATATTTTTTGGATTCCATATAGAGATTCACCATTCACATCCTCAATCATTCAACTGGGAAGGTCAAAATAATACGGGTTACCCTTGATTGTCTTGTGTATGAAAATAGTGTAATGGGTGGACAATATTATCCAACATAACATCCATACTAAAGATGGGTACCCTATATATTCATAAATTATCATAATCAAAGAATTTTATTAGGTATAACCTTAGTAAGGTAACCTAAAAGTTAGGATACTAGAGAAATTGATCTAATTTTACCCATATAGTGGATTTGATAAAAGGTTTTCCTCATTTTTTTCCAATAGTTATATGGGATATTAATAGTATGCTTCCATACCTAAATATTTAAACAAAAAGATAAATTCTATTGAGAAAAATTGATTACTGAAATAAATATCATCGATTCTTAATTAATATAATGAATTCAAAAGGGGTCATCATTTTAACAGGATACCATTTATTAAAAATAATTATTAAATGGGAATCAAAAATGTATAGTAATAAGATAAATACTTATTTTTATAGATAAATAACAACATCATCATCAAACATAACATTCAGATTATTCATATGAAACAATAAGGAAAATGTAATATATTTTAAAATGTAGTATCTATGAAAAATTTATAAGTATAATAGATGTTATATTTGTTTGAATGAAATACCCATTAGTAAAAAAGTATTCAAGTTTCTAAACATGAGAATCATGTTTCTTATGAAGCATAATTTTTTCAATTAAGGGTTTCAAGGAATATAAAGAAAAATTAAAAAATGAATTTTATCATTCTCTCATCTACTCAATACAATCAAGTGTGTTAATGAAACATAATATGATTGAATATTTTGATTTCATAGTGAGAAAACGGGTTTCCTTAATGATTATTTTGGTGAATGAATTCATTCAATTCTCATCTTTGTAAATATTCTAACATGATTAATGATTTTAGAAAAATGTCACTTTTTTCTTCAATAGTTGAGTCTAGATGTGTTGAGTATGTGATGTATATGTTATACTATGGTATTGATTGTTAGAGTGGGTAATGATTCAAACCAAAAGAAGAAGAGTGAAATAGAGAGAAAAACGATGCTTTTTTTTGGTATCTAATGATGTAAATTAAAACCTAATGGTAAAATAAATAATGTAAGAGGAATGATCCACTATTATGGAATGGTTTATGATGCCTAATAGAGTTTATGAATCTTTATAAAATATCTATGTCATGTTATAGTTTTATATAATTCAATTCATTTTCTTTTATGTGTATATGGAACTGAATATACACATTACAATTATTATAAATATCTAAGTTTCTAAAATAAATGGAATATTAGATTTAACATATAGTTTTCATTGATTTTATTAAGAACCATATTTATTTTAAAAAATATTTGATTAAGAATTAATTAAAATATAGTCCTAAATAGAGGATTTGTCACTTTATATAGTTTATATTTTTTCATTATATATGTTTTTAATATAAAGAATTATATTATAAACCAAAGAAGATGAATTCTTGTATAAACATGGATCATATTCATTGTATTTATATAATATGTTATGAAAAGTAAACGAGGTAAAAAAATTATAAAAAAAATTACTAATTTTTTTAAAATATGAGGGGTGATGTTCCCACCGACTATTAATGTTATATATTGATGATTAATATTATTTTTGGAGAGAAATTCTAAAATAACATATTGTACCATATATTTTATAAAAAAACAGTTTCCTTGAAAAATATTCCTAATTAGTTTAAATATTATTTATTTTCTAATGAAAAATGATTTTTGTATATAATCATGTAATTTTAGAAAAAATATAGATTATAAGAGTCTAGTTGTAGTATGATTGATCATAGATAAGTTTTAAGATACCTAATAATGATTTATATCAATCTAATGTTAAAATTAATTTCACATAACATCTAAAATATTTTATGATATTTTAATTAATGTAATTATAGTTATATATTGTGAGAAATAAATATTTTTAATTCATATTGATTTTTGACAATAAAATAATAAATCAAATGAAAATTCATAATAAATATGTTAATGATTTTATCGTAAATAATAATATAAATAGTGATAATATTTTTAATTAGAAAATTTTTATGATAAGGGCTTCATGGAATATGATGTTAAAAATAGAAAAATTCTATATACATAATAGGTGTTAACAATGTAACAGTTTTTTACTGAAAAGAAGTTTGAATTTTTTTTAAGGATTTTAACATTTATGAATGTGATTCCTAAATCACACAATTATTCCATGCCTATTTAGTTATAGATTTTACTCTATAATTTTTTAGAGGGAGGTTGTTATTAGATAGTCACCTAGAGTTGTGGTATTAATTATATATAGATATAATAAGATAATATAGCCCAAAAATGTGATGAAAATATAAGGTTGATTTTGTATTATATCAAAGATGATATGGTAAATATTTTATTTTGTAGGTTCTTATTATGTATTCTTCCAATAATTATATGAATATAAAAATGAATCATAATAAGGGTAATATATATTTATTACTCTTAAATGTTGATTGAATATATACTTGTGTGTGTGTAAATTACATGAAATGCAATGGTAATTGATTTATTAAAGTATTACATTTAGTCATCCCTAAAAAATGGTTATCGTATATTATTATAGGTTACAAAAATAATTTACAGAAACCATGGGAAATATTATTGTGTTACAGACTTAATATGATAATGAGGCAAAGAATTATTTTTATTTACTTGATTACCCACTATGTATACCACATGTTCTGTCAGAAAATACACTTTTTGGTCTACATAGAGAGCATGGATAATATTGTGGCACCCATGAACTATGGTTAGAGGTGTGGTTATAATAATATCCTTCACAAATTTATATTATTTTTATTCAAGATATAGTGGATTTGGTAATAAGGGGGTGGTTGGGTATGTTTTTTTCTTCAAGTTGTTTGCTGAAGCTCATCTAAGATGAGATTAATCCTATTATATATTTTGTGTGGCATATAGAGTAATAATTAAGTTGGATTATATATTTTTTAATAAATATATATATATATATATATAATATGATATTTTTATCTATTTTGATTATGAGTATTTGATCTTCTCATTCAAATTGGTGAATTAAATGTGATTTATTAACAAAACATGTTAGTTTATACATGGAGAATCATTAATTTATGATCGATTTACATGATGTATAAATAGTCTATGTCCCATTGTCACATAAGTTCATGTAAAATATAATTTATTAGAATATAAACTATCATGAAAAGTAGTTATTGGACACAGGTAAATAGATAAATCTATTTTATGTAGGTAAAACCATATCTTTTCATTGAATGGGTTTTATTAATGCATTACAATATGCCTTTATGTGCTAATATTTATGGATCTCATGATTCATATATTTTTTAATATCTATAAAGACTCATTGGGTAAAAATTTATTCTATACTAAAATAATATTGAGTTTGTATCATAGATCTGGTCTAAAAGTATTTTAGATTTTATTTAAAAGAGTTTTTATTGGGTATTTACACAGTATTTCATATGATGTAATACAAGTTGATGATTAATGATATCTATCAAATAGTGTTTTTGATGTTGTCTAAAAGAGTTTTTTATATGTTTTCATTGGAAATTTTCTCAGATATAATATAATTTTAAATGAAATAATGTCTTTTAGTCATTAGTGTAAGTATAATATTGAAGGTTATATTTATGTGTGTGTGTGCGTGTAAAAATTAAAATGTATTATGGGATTTGAAATTATAATAAAATGATATTTATATACTTATTTCAATTTATGATTCTTATATCAAAGCCTATGGTTAAGTGGGAATTTATTTCAATGTTTATATAGAAACCATTCTATTACATTCAATCAACTATTCAATCATTGTGTATGATTTAATATTATCATAGGGTGTATATTACGTATAATCATAATGTGTGATTTGTACCTATATCTAATTATATGAGTATCTATGTAATAATTTCTTTCAATTGGTAAAATTAACCCATTAATTTTATCATTAAAAAAGGTTTAAATGAGATGTAATGAAAGGGTGGAGTTACATTAATGTATATTGCACATGATATTTCTGAGTAATTAATTGATGCATTAAAATTCATGAATTAATGAATGTATAGCTAATTGTTTTCCTAAAGGATATATATATATATATATATATATATATATATATCGTTTTCTCATTATGGTTTTATGCTTATATAATGAATTGTGGAGACTATATTATAACCAATTCCCTCTCCACTTCATTACTTTCATATAAGATACAAGTACATCATTAATAAAACCAATGTTCCCTCAAAATAACATATGATCAATCACATATGTATAAACTATAGTGGAGGAATAATTTTACATATGGTGTGATAATAATGAAACACACTGGTGAGGATAAAGGTCATATAGGTTCTTCAGTGTAAGATACACCATAGTTATGCATTTCTACATTACTAATTTTTGGCTTCAAAAAAAATCATAGTATTATGATTAATGATTTATACACGCTTTTGGAATTATATTAAGTGTTAATATATGAATATATTTTTTATCATTGTGTTATTATATAGGGTTTTGAACCACTTATATTTTATGGTGAGTATAATTTAGTTGGATGTATTATTGGATACTACCCCATTTTCTTTCCTATGATGGTAGTATGTGACACATTGATTATAAAAGTATCATTTATGTACATATTGATGTGAAAATTATCCATAATAATGTTTTTCACATAGAGATTATCTATTAGTATTAAAACCATATATTATGTTGTTTTTTTGGTATTTTATGGTTGATATGTATGGGAACCCACAGAAAGTTGTTCTAGAATGTGAGATTACTTATTGTATTAAATGTAAGAGTGAAAAGTTTTCTCCACAAGTGGTGATTAATAGGGATAGTGTTTATAGACTATGTGGGAGATACATGTGATATTTATATATTCCATAAGATATTAGTGAGTTTAGTGTTATATTTTATTATCAAGGATCATCCATATAATTTATTGGGATGTGTTTTGATGTGTGAGGGAAAAAATATAAAGGGGTTAACATTAGATTTTCTATGCCACAGGATATTGAATGTTTGTATATAAACATTTTTCTACATAAATTTCAAATAGGTGGCGTTCTTTCATGAAATCAATTATCAATTGAATATTTTTAGGTATCTTGAAAGTGAAATAATAGGTGGTTCATGTGTTGTAGTATATATGGATGCTCTAATAGGAATTTTTATATGATTAATTAGAAAATAGATCCTAGAATTTATGAGATGTGATTAGTAGAGGTTTTATTTAATTTATGTCATAGGGTGGATCTAGTGTGTGTGTGTGTGTGTATTCTAATAGTTTCGATGGTTTAAAATAGCTGTTGTGACAAATAATTTAGATCGGGTTGTCATACACACTGTATCACTCAATCAAGAGAGTGGTTTTTTTGTTATACTTTGGGATTTTTTGTTTTAGTTTCTTACTATCCTAAATGAGGAGATGATATAGATATTTATCTATGAAACATTAACACTGAGTGACATGTGGGGAAATACACTGTGTCGAATTTGAAAAGTATGTTCAATTAACTGACAATGAATGAGAATTACATGAATCCTAAGGTGAGGTATTGAGGGAAATTTTGATGCCTGATGATTTTACATAGTGAAATTCTAGGATGTTTTTAGGCTGTTTTAGATGTATAAGATCTACCCTTTTGGACTAATTTGAGTTATATGATCCCGATAGGTATATATATTGTGTGTTATGTTATATGACTCTTTGGTTCCTCGACTCTCTTGAGATTAATCACGGGGTTCGATGGAATTTAGGAAGTAAACATCCATGAGTTGTCTCTTTGTGGATGTATTGTTAAAATGGTGTGTGACACTTAATATTTGACGCGTAATTGGAAAATGGAAATTACCATTAGTGTTATACTATATTGGTTAAGATAATACTTTTTCAAGAGATTATCATCAAAGGCGAGTAATGACCCTTGTTATCTTATTTGATATAAATGGTGCATTAAAAATTGTATATTAAAGTAAATACATATATAATTGGGTGTTATAAGGTTTTAGATATGTCATGATAATGAGCTTACAAAAGTTATATGGTCTGTTACATGTTATGAAAATTGAATTATAGTTTAATATCTATTGAGACGTTATTAATAAAAAGGGGTCAAGTGGCATGGGGTAAGGAATGAGTGATTAATGTGAGTTACTCATTTATGGTGTTTGAAAAAAAAAGTTTCCTCTTGTCAGAGCCTAAGGATTTAATAACATTCTTATTTTAGACATAGTGGTAAAAACCATTTTCCATCAAAACGGTAGTTCTAAAGTAAATAGGAGTTTCAAAAGATAAATTCCAATGGTTTGGATGGTGTTGGAGGATGAAAAAGAGAATGGTATGGAAGTATGATAGTTTTTTATACTGAATGTAACATATCATGATATATAACTAAAATATGAAATGCACCAAACCACTAGTTCCCACATGTCAGGTAGATGGTTGTTCTCCAAAACCCCAAGCCCACCTCCAATAGTCTAGTGCATGGAGACTATCTCCAAGAATTCATAATTGATATGGGAGACTATTTCCTATGTACTTGTACGCACACAGAAAACATCTCCATACAACTGTGCATAGGCATACCATTTTTTAAAAATATATATTGTAAACCATGTATATTATAACTTCTAGTAAAACATTAAAACACCAAATTCAGTTCACAAGTAAAAAGGTAAAAATACATTACCAACTAGAAAAGAGTCTCAACCTGTCTAAAACTAAAAAATAGAGAAAACTAAAGAGAGACTTACTATAATCACTAAATGATAATTTTATACAGTCTACCCAAAGAGCCACTATTATCCACCCTATCTTAGACTACCAGAAACACCAGTGACCAACATATCTCTTGTATAACACACAACATGTGTGAAAAAATAATATGAAGGGATGATTATAAAAAATCCATTATGAACCCCCAAAACCCAAAATAAAGGTGGTTGACTTCCACAAAATTTGTCAATTACTCAACCCAAATTGGTATGTTTTGGTCAACTCAACCAAATATAGATGTTCTATAATAACCTCAAATGTGAATGAAAGGGGATCTTTGTATTCATATCCCAACTAAGAACGATGAGTCATTGTACATCTCTCTAGGTACAATAGTGGTTTACAACACTAGTGGTACTTTATTTACAGTCTTATTCATGTGAAACCTTATAAGAACCCATGTAGAGGGGCCCACCCCCCACTAATGTACTCTAATTTTAGGCATCTCTATCTCCAAACTAGTCACCACATGCAACCTCAAGGTAGAGAAAATTGGGACCCAAAAATCATTGATTTCCCTTAGTGGAGGGAATACTAACTCATAACTATCTATTTGATCCTCTGGAGAATGTTTATACAGAGGCTCACAAATATCCAATTTGAGTGATCACTAAATCGTAACCATGTGTCGCATTTATTATATAGAGTTTCCTGCCCCTCAAAACTAATTTCTATAGTAGATGGAGATCCAACCCTCATAGAGGATAGGCTCACCACTATTTATTAAAGACCGGGTAGTACCACTACATAGACAGATGACCCACTCCTAGGTATATGGGAGTTATGTATCTACTTGAATGAATACTATGGGGGACCAACACCCTGATGTTACTAGGGAGTACCGACCACTGGAGGACATCTTTATATGTAGAGGATTCGTTCCCACTATGGTGGAGTTCCATATATATCATTATGAGAGGTAAGGGTAACATTCTCCCTGTTATGATGGGGATATAATAGTCCCAATGTATCTTGGAAAACTAATTATATCTCTGATATCATTCAATCATTGCTAAAATGTGTATCACGATCTCTATGCCCCACAGTTTACTATTATCACAGATACATGACCAACTCCCTGGTAACTAGGGAGAACCACACTAATAGCTTATAGAGTCTAGGGGACCTATAACATATACCAATAAGGATGGTTACCAAACCCGGTGACCCTCAATTGATCAATCCAGGTCACTACTGATAATCAACCACCATAGTTGTTGTGTATTTATTATATCATGCCAATTCATATCTCAAGAAATACTTTGAAGGATACTATCATTCTAGATGTGGAATACTACTCAATATTGGATACCCTAGGGCCTAAATATGAGTCTTTAAAGAGGAGATACACAAGGTGAATGTCACTATGAAATCTATATGGAGTGTCCTGGGATATACATGGCCTGTGACCCCACCTGGACACCTTCCCCTGTCTTCTTCTACATTACATCATTTTCAATGTTATCTTATATGGATTACACATGATTTACCTAGTTTTATCACCTAACTTAGGTCTTTTTCATGTCTTCTCTCATACTGAGTAGCTCTCCATGTCAAGAAACATGATGTGTGCCCCGGGTCCAGGAAATATCTTATCGCCCACGACATACAGTCATGTCCTCCAGTTTGTTCCCATGTTAGAATCATGTTCCTATTTCTTCTAGATGATTACTACCACATGGCCATTTACACTAATGAAAATCACATCCATGTCACAAGGAACGAGAGAAAAAAAATTGACCCCAAAATATATCATAATAGTTAACTCATGGTTTGATCTCAATGATGTATTTTCTAATTACCTAATGTTTTTAACAAAAATATTTTTTAATATTCTTAATGTAGAAGAAACAACATAGAAAGTGATGAAAAACATAGAGGTAGTGGGTAACAGAGTGATGAACCTATAAATAATATGATAAATATACAATAAGACAAGATATGGTTAAGGAAATGATTATTAAGAAATAATCATACGTTGTTATTTTTCAATACACTCATCTAATACTAATCATTGACCTCAAATGAAATAAATCAACTAAAAACCTAGATCCATGGCTTATTGATATCTCGAGTCACCCACCACTATCTCTAAATAGTGAAAGAGTTATGAACACAACCCATGGGTGGTTGAGCTCTCACTTCACCACTTAGAGTGTCACTGTATTCTAAGAGGAAAGAATAATATTAGTTTTTGGATTAATGTTCGTACCTACATGAAGCATATGGGTTAAAATTCATGGATTTATACATTAATATTCTTCTACGATTTACTAGGAAGAACAGTAGATAAGAATAGATATATACTACATCCCATCTATGAGAACCTAAAAATTTATAGTTGAGTCTCGTCTCCCTAAACTTCATGACCAATTGTATCATCTCTCACCTACAACACTTCTCTTGTCCTCTCATCCCTTCACAACCTACTCCCTTTTTCATGTCCCCTTAGGCTCTTTATTCATCTATTTCTTCCAAGTTTTATTCCAAGTAGTGAGCTCTCCCATGTGATTCAAATTTCACCTGCATCATCAATGAAAAATATAGACACACAACTTTCTCCTTGAACATAATACTTCCAACCATATGTATATACGAACTGAAGGCGGTCCATATAGAATGTGTACAAAACTATTGTGTTGAATAAATATATAAATTAATCTTTCGACAAATCCAATTGTACTAAAATTAATATTCATTAATGTAGTTGTATCTCCATTGTAATATATTTCATACATAGATGATTCTTTTTATTTGAAAAGATGGGATACATAAGAAATTATCCACATAGTCAAATCATTTTACATAGTTTTTTGGTATTACATATCCATTATGGTGTATCGAATTCCCACCACATTATAATGTAGTCTTAACATATATGACTCGGTGAACATCTATTTTAGCTAATGTACCCATTTATGACAATGTATCTATTTTGGTTAATGTAATTGTTTTAGACCTTGTAGCCATTTAAATGGATGTGACTATTTCAGACCATGTAGTAATTTAGACAGATGTTTCTATTTCAACACATGTATCTTATTTTCCAATATCATCCCCTAAAAACATGAAATTAATGAAAATTTGGAAGCTATGAACATAATATATTCATCAAAGACAATAAAAAAATGAATGTTCAAAATTAATATGAAAATTAATGAACCAACCAATGATAATATAACCAATAAAAATATATTTTTAAATAGGATTTTCAAGGAATGTATAATTGAGCCCAGATTTTTCCACATTCACATAATTACTACTAAAAACAAAACCTATACTCAAAAATCATTTAATTCACATAAAAATAATTGGAAAATTTTGGTAATATGGTTCCACATAAAACTCCCCAACACTTAATCAACTGAAATCATGGGAAATTCCATCATTTAAATTCTTTTTTATAGAATAATTCAAGGTATATGTATATATTTCTATAATTGGAGAACAATAAATCTTTAAATTCAAGATATTTTCATTCCTTATACACATGTTCATCATACTTTCCCACTTCAATAGAAATGAAAATTCCAGTTCTAGAAGAAAATACTAGGGAAACCTAAGTGGAAATAAATCTATAAAAAGGAAAAAAAATGTAACTCTCACCCAGGTTCCTTAATCCATGAAATCACTTCCCACTAAGAGGATACAAATCAAATATTTTATTATAAATAAATTATCCCCTTTTTCATTTCGTTTCAATATTCCACTCATCTTCATGTCTTATTTTTTGACAAGGATAATTTATTTTAATTTTCCCCAACCAGGAATTTCTTCCATGGATAATGTAGGGAACTAATTATTTTGGATTTAGTTATAGAAATTCAACCAGTGCCTCTATCTATGATATTATACATGGGATCCAAAATTTCCATTTTACTCCACATTCAAATGATTTATAATTCTTGTTAGATGAGTTGATCCCCAAGGTGTTCCATGTTATCTAGGATAAGTAGCTACATACATGTTTTCATTTTTTTTATTCTCATGTTATAGCTCTAATTTAAAAATATTATAACATATCAATCACCATTTCCCTATTATTTTAGCATTGTTTCAATGAATATAGCCAAAATACTCAGAAATCATATAATTCTCAAAAATTCAGACTCAAACAAATTATCCAAATAGGACATGTCATATTCCCCCTCGTCGTACATCTTGAGTTCTTATTTTTTTAACTAAGATACACCCAAAATTTCTTCTTACACATTCCAGAAAGAGTAAAAATTTCTAAACAGATGGAATTTTGGAAAAAAAATATATAGGAAGATTTATATGGATGAAATTATGCATAAAAAATCGTTGAAAGTTCCCTCCCCCACACACAGAACCCCAAATTTTCAATAATGTTTAATCTTAATGTGGAAAATTTTAAATTTCAAATCTATCAATACGTTGAATGATTCATAAATTTTTGGATGGTTTACATGTGTGTTCAAAATAGAACAATTTAAACACATCTAGATGAATCTATTAACATTGCTATTATATATTTTTTTATTAAGTATCTTGCTTTAATTTTTTATGAAATAGAAATTAATCTTTAATATTAGTTCAAAAAAATCATGATAAACAATATGGATACAATATTTGTAATGATAGGACGTTTTAGGGGTTCTATTAAGATTTGAATATCATTTTATATTGATTTTTCAATACTCTAGATATTATAAAACTAGGCTCCAATATGAGGAAAACCGATTCATGCTTTTTATGTATAATAAATTCAAGGGGTATTCCCCTACGATTAATTCCAAAAATGAAAATATAAAATTATAGTAGAATTAAAACAAAAACTCCCCTATTTTAGAACCTTGATATTATTATTTGTGAGACTGGATGTATATTCCTTGTGTTTTATTCCTCCAAGTTAGTTGGATTCTCATATATGGTTCCTAAAATATTTAAACATATTAATCATTAGAATTTATGGATTACTTTAAAAATGAGGTTCAACCAGGATTGTGTTAGGAATTTTAATCATGTGATTTCTAGTTTGAAGCTCATTTTTTCCTGATGGGTTCCTAGATGGGTTTAACGCCTGATTATTATCCTAAATTAAAAATTATATTATATGAATACTAAGAAAATTAAAAGGAAATATAAAAAAAAATTAAATATTATTATCATTGGATAACCCCTCCAGTGGCGATGTGTTATGACTATCAATAGTTATAGATTCATTAGGTTAACCCCAATTTGATTGAGGTTGGGGATTCATTCTTAAGATCCAATAGATTTTAATCTTTCAAACCTATTGATAAATTTTTTTAAATACACCATGGTTAGATTCTTTCAATTCAAACTCCGTGATAGTAATGTAAATCCAATATAGTGGTGGCGGGAAGAAAGTATACTTCCATTGTTTTACAGTTTAAGGGTCTATGTTAGATTGTTGTATAAAATAAATTCTACGATGATATTTTTCTTATATTTAGGTTTAACCTATCATTTATTATTAGATAAAAAATTATTTATACACCCTATTTGGATCTTCTAAAGAACATCAACACCACTTATTAAAAATATTATTCCAATCTATAATTTGAATCCAAAATTGGTAGTTCTAATAATTTCCTAACTGGAAAAACTTCAAATTCTTCTTGACTATCATATTGATCCATAAAATTATATTCTTCATGAATTCGTATAATGGGATAAACATAATTTAAATCATATTTATTATAATCAGAGTCTAATAAAAACATAGATTCATTAACAAAATTGTCAACTCCTTGTATAAGTTTAGTTTTTTTCATATTAATGAAACTATGATATAACAATTATTTATAGGGTTGGATCATGGTAGTTAAATCCTATAGGATTTGTTAAAAAAACATTGGACTCTTCCTAAAAAAATTATAGTAATGATTTCTCCTTGGGTACCATCACATAAATTAAACTAATAGAAATTGTATGAAAATTATCTATGTTGTTTTTTCATGGCATCTATAGTAGGTAACCTAAGTTCTTTATATTCTTTAATAAGATCAAATAAATATTATTCACTTAGGATATTAAAATTATCCTTGATTTTATAGGAAATGAATCCTTTCATGTGTTTTGATTGTTGGGTATATCTCATAAATGTTTCTATATTTTCAGAAAAAAATATTTTTTTGAACAATGAGAAATACACTAGAACATCTATTGTATCCCCAGAAATGTATAAAATAGAATATAAATCATGAGGATGAAAAAAAATTAATTTATAACCCTTAATGTAGCATGATATACCAATCTTTGGTGGATCTTTTAAGGATCTAGTGTCGAATTTCTAAGTGGTCATCCCAAAAAACATTTTATTTTTAAAAATATTTTCAAATTATAAGAGACAACATGGATAGTGCTGAAAAATAAATAGAGTAGGCAATATCTTTGTGTACTTATGAAAAAAATAGAGAGAGATATAATGATAACAAACTGTGAAGTAAATGAAGAGTTATCAAGAATCATTCCCAAATTCATGTCAATCCAATCATCTTATACATCTCAATGTGAAAAAATTGAATAAATCATCTCAAAACACCATTCAATGGGTGTTCTATATCTTAGGCCAACCTGTTGAGCCCTATGATTTCATTTTTTGTCAATGACATGTCAATATTATCTTTTTGAGTGAATGGATGATGTAATTCTGAGTAGAGTATCCATAAAAAATAAGATGACTAATGTATTAATCCTTAGTTCAATGAACTTGTGTCAAAAGTGAAAAGTGGTTTACAAAATTGAAGTATCATCCCTTGAAGATGATTGAAGTGTTATTTGGAATTCATGTTCCAAAAATAACTGTTGGTGGAGGATTGAAGATTCTAAGAGAGATCATGAAAAAATAAAGGATTCATATAATTTGTATGAAGTGGAGACAATTAGATCATGATGGTTGAAGGATAAGAAAAAAGGGAATGTTCATGGGATTGGAATTTTTAAGTGAGGTGTCCATGCATTTTTTAATTACTAAGTGTCCATGCATTTTATTCTTAGAATAATTTTTATAGGGTTACTCAAAAATGTTTTCCAACCATACAGGCTAACTAGAGGCCTCCACACAAGTTACATACGATACATAGGGTCGACCATTCCCAATGGAGGCCAATCGAGTCATCCCAAAAGAGGCATGAGTGGTACTTCTGTAAGCACGTTAGATTTCACCAGTGTAATCTAGTGCATAGTGCAGGACAAGGGCCATGATGGGTTGGCGTAGAGTGTTCTCACTAGAGAACACTAGTACGGGGAAGTACCGGGAAGGGGGGGATAGATTTCATAGTAACTAATTTTGCAGCTATTAATATAAAGGAGTCGTATCCCATATCTCCATTTTGATGTGGGAAAGATTCAAATCTATTATTCATAGTTTAAAAATGTGAAATCAATATCATCCAACTGATCTAATTGCGTACAATCTAAACTGTTGATCTATTTTAAGAAATAAATCATGTCATAACCATTCGATAAAAGCTGATCCAATGACCAAATATCAACCACATTGTCCTCTTCATCCACTGGTCATTCGATGACCCGATGTTGTTTTACGCTAGAGATGTGACTGAACCACTAAGATCTCACTTCCAACTACTATTGAATAGAAACTCTACCACTTTATGAGCTAATGGACAATGTGAACTCATTCATGAAATTTCATTTTCTTTCATGCATCAAAACACAAATATCGAATGAAGGGTGAAGAAATTGAAGGTGTAAGGCCACATCATGGAGATCAGGCATTCTTGATTGATATTTTTATGCAACTCTTAGTACATTCACGTGATATCTTCTCATAAAATAAGGAAACCACATTGAACAGAAACTAACCAATATTCATGGTATATCATTTTCTATGGTTTGATTATTTCAAAACCACAGATCTCAGGAATTAAAATCATTGATCTTTATGGAATATCCTATATGATTTGATTATAGAGCAACAATGTTATGCTTTCATATAAAAAGACATCCCTCGGATGAGGGTTTAGGGTTGAATAGATTGAATAGATCTTATTCCCAAAATAAAATATCATCGTGAAGAGATGTTCCTCGTGAATCTTTCTTGCATGAGGAATGCAGGAATCCCTATGATAACCATGTGTAAAGGATAAGGATCTCTATAATATTAAATATGTACTTTTCACTATTTAGTAGGTTTGTGAAGGTCCTATTTTTAAATCCTTATGGAGATAGTGGGTTTCAACTCCCTTGTTTGCGTGACACATCCAAAACCATGAAGCCTTCGTGGTTTGTGTGTTTTTCTTGAGGTACATTAAGACAGAAGAATAAGAAGAACCCAAAGGCATGTTCTACCAATTAATATTTCTGCATAAGAAGAAGAAGGGCACATGTGATCCTTTTTTGGATTTTTATGTGAGAAGATTTAAATAAATAGTGAGTGTAAAAGGAACGAGAAGTGAATGTCAGGTTGCATAAAACATAACTAAACAAATATGAATTCATGCATCTCCATGAACACATGGAGAAAGATGTGTGTGTGAAAATGGAATTGAGAATGAAAAAAACAAAGTGGATAGATCATTCTTCCATACTATAAATATTGAAGAAGATGTATGTACCACATGATCATGTCTAAGTGAGGCCAAGAATTCTGCCAGAAGGAAAAATTCATAGTATAAGCATTTTTCTCATTGGGAAAATTGATCATTACTTGGGATCAAAATCTTTGATCAAGACTAAAATAGTCAATCAGAGTTTGTTGATGATACTTGAATTGGTGCACGGGAAAGTGAGAAGAACGAATTTGAAGCTGGGGAGTATAACCAGTTCCTAGAAGAAGAAGAAGCTACGGTGTGGTTGGGGGTTTAACTAATATGTAATTAGGGAGTTTAACCAGTTACTATTTGTAATCAACTTCTTTTAATGTGAAAAATCTTTGTTGTGGATAATAACCAAAACAACATGGAGTAGTTATTTTTACTTAACCTTATATATCCTTGTGTTTTATGCTTTTGTTTTATAGTATCATTTGAAGAGTGAATCAAGGCCTTAACTATCCACATATAATTAATTGAAAACTAAAAGGTGAGATTCATAAAAAGAAATGTTAATAAAAAATATCAAGGATTCACCCTCCCCTTTATGTGATCTTGCACTATTATGGGTATTCAATTTGTATTAGTGCCAAGAAACCTCTATAAGGAAATACTAATTTGAGAAGATAGATAATATAAATTTATTAAATACTAGGGGAGTTCCTACTTTCAAGGGAAATAATCATCACAGATTGAAGAATAGGATGTTACCCAATCTTCTATCTCTTGGCCTTGAAGTTTCAGATGTAACTTATTTTGGAATCCCTTCTATTACTAATGATGCAGCTATGAATTTCAATGAGAAAAGAAATATGGAGATCAATGGAAAAAATAAAAAAAACTATTTTAATATATCTTTCAGAAAAATTATTCCCAAAGGTTTTAGGACAAAAAAATTCCAATGAATTTTGAGACAAATTATAAAAGCATCTATGAAAGAAATATAAAGTCATTGGAGCAAAATTTCAAATCTGGATGAGTAAATATGATTATATAAAGATGGGTGATGAATAAAACATTAAGGATTATTTCACAATAATAAATGAAATTGTCTGTAATACTCGAGGCTTTTGAGAAAAGATAGACGACTCAAAAATCTTAAAAAAACTATTGATAAATTTTCATGAAAGTTTTTATCCCAATGTATTAGCTTTATAAGATAGAGATTATCTTTCCAATGAGGAATTACATAACATTCTTATTGTATATGAAATGCATAAGATCCTAGTTTTCAAGAATAGTATCAAAGATGATTTGGTTATTAGGCCATGAAGAAACTCAAAATCGGAGATTATGAAGCTTAAAATTCATGTGAATATGATAATGAAGGTAATGATGAAGAATATAATATAATCATTTCTCTTATATCAACAATATTCAAGAAAAAAAATTTAAGGGTAAAGGAAAATCACCACCAAGATGTTACAATAGTAATGAAATTGAAATCATTGCTATAAATTAAACTAAGAAAAAGTTTTTTGCACCATAGAGGGATGATGAAAAACCATAGAAAAAGAAATGGGGTAGAAGCTCAAAAGATTCAGTCAAATTTGTAAGAAGAAGTAAAATGTTCTTTATATATAAAAGAATAATATATGTAAGCAAAGTAGAATATATAGAATATCTATCAGGTAGAAAAATAAAAGATGGAACTAATTTCATGGATCATGTGGAAAAAGGGTTTGATACTTCTAGCAGTGAAGATGGTGAAAGTGAATGGATAGATCAATAAAACATGTTAAAAAATCATTTAGAATATTTCCATTAGTGAAACAGAAATCTAAAAAAAGATAATATATTTTAATTGAAAGAAATATAATCGATAACTAAGGAAGAGAAAGAATATACAAATAATGAAACCTTTTATATTGATGAAATAAAAAGACACAAACTGAAGGCAGGTGAAATGGAAAATATAGTAAAGGACCTTTAAGAAATGCTTCACCTCAAAGAAGAATAATAGTCAATGACTTAGTCTAAATTCTTTTAAACATAAAATAGCATGAAGAAGATCACATATGAATTCAAAAAGTCTATTGAGGTCAACAAATAATCATCAAACAATGGGGTAATGATGGGATCAATGAAGCAGGGCAATTCAATACTCATCAAATATCTAAATACATCTATTATATCTAACAATTCAAGTCCAAAAAAATATGAGACATGTTTGGGGAAGAGTGTCTCTTGATAAATCTTTTTATAATATAAAATAAGAGGTAAATAATTTAAGAATATTTATTTCGACATAAAAAATAAAAATAGAAGCTCTGGAATGAAAAAAAATCTTCAAGACAATCCTTTTTTGTATAGGAAAGATCTAGGATTAGAGGATACTGTTGTTTTTGGGGAGTGTTTGGGAATAATTCATATTTTTTTGTTATAAAATGTCCCTAACAAATGTGAGGCATGAACAAAGGGAGAGATCTTCTAAAAATATAAGAGAAACATGAAATAATAAATCAATCATGAAATTTTTTTCTAATCTGCCAACTCATAAGAAATTTAATTCCTTAGAAGAAGTCTGTGGAAGATGTGATAAACAAGGCCATAGTACTGAAAGGTTTATGTTTATTCATCCTAAACAAACACTCAAATTCATGGATAGAAAATGAATTTATAAAATAAATAATGAAAACTCTTGTTTTACAAAGAAGATTTGAAATCCAAAAGTAAAATCATGTCATGGATTCTCAATAGTGGATGTTCATCACACATGACTGGTGATACAAAAAATTTAAGCATCATAGAAAATAAGGAGGGAGGATTTTTAATCTTGATAAATTATTTTTCTATAAAAATCAAGGGAGTTGGAAAATAAATTATTGAAACCAAAATTGTGATGTACAAGGATTTGTTATTTATTGAAGGGTTAAAGCACAATTTTCTTTGTGTATGATAGATTTTGGATGATGGACATGAATTATTGTTAAAAAAAGGATTCATAAGACATCAAGAGATCAAAGGATAGATTAATTATCACTTAAGTAATGGGGACCACTAGAAATCTATTTAAAATATTTGATTCTATTAATTCATGTTATTTGAGTTCAAATGATGAAAAAAAACCTCTAGAATAAAAGACTTGGACACCTTGTCCAAAGTAGTATTTGTAAAATCCTAAAGTATGACATTGTGAGAGATATTCCAAAATTGAAAAGAGAAAGGGATTATATTTTTGAAACATGTCAGGAAGGAAAATTGATCCAGAGTTCACACAAAGGAGTGTATATTCTATCTACTAGACCCCTTGAACATATTCATACAGATATATGTTGGCCAATGAGAAAAAAATTTACAAGAGGTGATCTATATTACATAACATTTATTATTGATTACACTCGAATGACTAGTGTAATGTTTATCAAACAAAAATTATAGGAAACCACAATGTTCAAAATATTTAGAAGGCATGCTAAGAATGATATGGGTCTCTTTATCAATAAAGTGAGATCATATAATGGTAAAGAGTATACTTGTGACTATTTTTAAATCTGTCTTTACAAACATGGAGTCAAGAATCAATAAAATACACCATATACTCTACATAAAAAATGGGGTATCTAAAAGAAAGATCATATGCTTAGTTGAAATGGGAAGAACTATGTTGGCTGGACACAACAACACCATGTTTTTTTGGGAGAGAAGTTGTATGTACTAACATATATATACAGGCCATATTTCTTCTAATACTAGGAGAAAAAATGACTACTTAGGAAATATTGTACAATGGAGAACCAATTGTTAAATACATTTGTGTTTTTGTAATTCCCTACATCATAAATATTATGATCATTAATTTGGAAAATTTTGAAGATAGGGAAGAAAAAGGAATCTTCATGGGCTACCTACCTGATGGTAAAGGCTATAGATGTTGGAACAAAATAATTAACAAGATAGTTGATTTCAATGATGTCAAAATTATTGAAAATAATATCAGATAAAATATTAATGATAATACTAATTCTGATGATTTGGTAGAAAATGGCGTGATTATAGAACAAAAGAATTATAAATATGATGATAATGAACCAAACAATGTTGATATCAATTATAAACAAACCATTGATGAATAACAAGCTGATGAAAAAAAAACAGAAATGATAAAAAAAATAACGAAACATTTTGAGATAGAAAATATCAGTGGTAATCAATGATCTCCAGTGAAAACAAGAAGATGATTGATAATTGAAGATAAAACATCACTTGTTTCTCAAGTTTAACCTCATACAGTAGCTGAAGCAGTTGAGCATGAGGAATGGATAAAATATATTCATCAATATCTTCATCAAATAGAGAATAATACCACTCAGGATCATGTATCATAATCTAGGAATAAAAAAGTTATTCGCACCAAGTGGGTTTTTAGTAATAAGATAACTGAGAAAGGGGAAGTTTCAAAAAACAAGGCTATGCTTGTCTCTAAATTGTATTCAAAAAGGGAAGGAATTGACTTTGAAGAATATTTTACACTAGTAACAAGACTTGAAACCAATATAATATTCTTGGTAGTTCTAGCACACAATAATTCTAAAGTTTATAAAATTGATGTGAAAACTTTATTTCTAAATTGAAATTTGGATGAAGTGGTATACATTAAAAAACCAGATGGTTTTGATCTAGAAAAATATGGCATCATGGTGTAAAGTTTGAGAGATGCTCTGTATGCTTTAAAACAAGACCCTAAAGCCTCATACTACAAATTAGATTATTGTCTAAGGGATATGAAGTTTGTCAAGCCTATATTTTATAGTAATAATATGACAGAGAAATTTCCACTGGTACACTCATAGTCATTATATATGTGGATGAAATTATCATTGCTAGTGGCATGGAAGGTCTATGTGAATAAGTTTCCTAGGAAATGAATACAGACTTTTAATGGTCCATGCTTGGTTAGATGAAATATATTATGGGATTTATGGTTGAAAAAAATAAAAATTCTATATTTCTATCATAGGATAATTATGAAAGGGAATTAGTGAAAAAGTTTATAATCAAAATGAAAAATAAGTTTCAAAACCCATTTCAGTTGGAACCAAATTATTCCAGGATGAAAATAGAAACAATTTTGATTAGAAATATCTCATAAGAATCATTGGAAGCCTATTATATATCACCGCATCAAGACTAGATATAACTTATGCAGTGACTCTATGGATCTGATTCTAGAATAATCTAAAATCATATCACTTATTAGAAGCTAAATAGTTTTGAGATATGTAAAAGGAACTCTGGACTGTGGAATCTTATACAAGCATAGTGGTCACATGAATTTGTTGGGGTTTACAAATATTGATTGTCCTATTGATTGTTCTGACATGATATCTACCTTATATGGAACCTTATTTTGGGAGATGTATGTGTATGTTGGTATACAAATATGTATAATTCAGTAACATTGAGCAAAGATTAGGTAGAGTATGCACAACTACACATGCATGTACATAGATGTTTTGGATGCAAGTGAAGCTTACAGATTTCATAATGGAAACTGATAATCCACTATAGATTTTATGTGATACTCAAAGTGCCATTAAAATATCTAAAAAACCTATACAAAATTAAACATCCAAGCATATGGATATTAGATATTATTTTATCAAAAAATGTGGTTGATGGAGATATCAAGCCAGAATGAATTTCAACTAAATATCATGTTGTAGATATTTTTACCAAAGAAATACTGGAAGAGATGTTTCTTGAGCTAAGGATGAAAATTCATGTTCATCCTTCTCCTCTCAATTTCACAATAAGAAAAGGAACCTCCTTATTTCCCTAATATATCCATCCTTTTTTACTATTAGTGTGTAATTGATGGAGATTAATTCATCCCTTGAGGGGGGTATTGTTTGTTGATGTTTATTGAATATTGTGCAGGATTTTTTCATTCTAGTGACGAATATGTCTATTTCCATCCCCATGGATATGAATTGAAACATTCTAAGCATGATTTCACATACATGTTTTTTTATACACTACACTAAAAATCTTGATCATATCTCTCTAGTTTCCTACACCGAGCTACCCACATTGATTAAGAGTATATTAGCTAAATTCTCTTTGGTAATTTAACCATGTGATATCATCCCTCTATATCAATTATTCATGAAGATGTTATTTAAGGGAATGTGACACGGTTTTTGACAAGACTCCACTTACCCTTTTCATTTGATTTACAATAAGGGGGAGAAAAATCTTGTGACACATATTGACTCTTTCACACATATTGACTCTTTCTGAGTGTTCCTGGGAGATATTGATACCAAAATACAAAGGGTGAGATTGTTGGTCCTAGTGATTGTATTTTTAGACAATGAAATGTTAACATGTGCTTTTTGAGTTAATGGTTGAGTAATGCTGATTTGGGTGTCCGTAAAAAATCATTTGATTGATGCACTGATCCTTAGTACAAAAGAAAAGGATACAAAAGTGGTACAAAGTTTAAAACAATGATGTATCATCCTTTAAGGATGATTAATGTGTTATTTGGAATTCATGTTCCAAAAATAAATGGTGTATGATTCATGAGGATTATATGAGAGATCATGTATAAAGAAAGGATTCATATAATTTCCATTAAGTGCAGAATATTATAGCATGATGGTTGAAGAAGAAGAAAAGAAGGGAAGGTGCATGGGATTGTAATTTTTTAGTGAGATGGACATGCATGTTTTAATTACTAAATAGCCATGAATTTTATGATTAGGAACATTTTTATGGTGTTACTCAAAAATGTTGGTCAACCATACATGCTAGAAAGATTAATCAATCCCAGGAACATGTAGGAAACATGGTCGACCACGCTAAAGGGAGGCCAGCCGAGTCAGCCTTAAAGAGTCATGAGTGGGCCATGTGTAATCCCGGTGGAGTGAAAATGGGTATTCTAGTGGAAAGTGTTGGCCAAGGTCTAGGAAGGGTGGGTGTAGAGCACACACATAGGAGAACACTGGTACAAGGAGGTACTGATAAGGGTGATGAAATTTCTGAGCCACTGAATTCATGTCATATTATATAATGGAGCTACATCCCATGTCTCTATTTCAATGTGGGACAAAGTTGAGGCTACTATTCAGTGTTTAAAAACACTGATTAAATCCATGTTGTCTGATCTAATCGCATATGATCTAAACCATTGATCAGTTTTTAAAATGATAACACATCACAACCATTCGACCAGAGCATATCCAATGACCGAAGATCAACCACGTCATCTTCTTCAACAACCAGCCATTCGAACACCTGATGCCACTGTACACCAAAGTTGTGACCGAACCACCGAGATCTCGCTTCTAGCCATATTTGAAGAGAAAATCTATTTCTATATGGTCTTCTGGAAAATGGGAACTCATACATTCGTTTTTTAACTCATTCATGAAATTGCATTTGTATTCATGAAAAAATACACAAAGATCGAATGAAGGTTAAAGAAATATAGAGTGAGAGGCCACATCATGGATCTCAAGCATTCATGATTGAGATTTTCATGTGACTCTTAGTACATGAACTTGATTTATTCACCTAATATGAGGATCCCTCATTGAATAGAAACAATCCAAGATTCTCGGCATATCATTATATGCAATTTTAAGACATGAAAACCATATATCATGGCCATTCAAATAATTGATCATCATGGATTATACTATAATATTTGAACAATGAGAAACACTGTGATCCTCTCCTATAAAAATAGATCCCTCGATAGAGGGTTCAGGGTTGAATAGATTAAAAAATTTCTCATTCCCAAAAGAATAGAGAAACATGAAAAGAGGTTCGGCATAGCTCTTGCTTGCGTGAGGGAGGAAGGACTCCACATGATAACACTATGTGAGGGAGAAGGCTCCCACAAAAAATAAACATGTTCTTTGCACTCTTGAGTAAGTTTTTGAAGATCCTATTTTTAAATCCTTATAGGTATAGTTCATTGCACCTCAATTTTTTGCGTGACACATATAGAACCCCAAAGCCTCTTTAGTTCATGTGTTTTGTTTGAGATACCTAGAGATAGTTGAAGAAGAATAACCCAAGGGTGGGTTCTACCCATTCGGGTTTGTGTGCCTGAAGAAGAAGGGCACACATGATCCTCTCTTGGATTTTTGTATGAGAAGGTTTAAATAAACAGTTAGTGTAAAAGGAAAGAGTAGTGAACTTAGAGTTTCATAAAACTTAAATAAACACATATCAATATATACATTCCCAAGGAATCACAGAGAAATATGTGTGTGTAAAATTGAATTGATCCAGAAGATAACAAAGTGGATAGATCATTCATGAATACTCATAATCTTGATGAAGATTTGTGTACCACATGAATTTGTCTATGTGAGGCTAGGACATCAGTCAGAAGGAAACATTCTTAGCCTATGAATTTATTTTATTGAGACAAATGATCAATTTTTGTGATTGGAATATTTAAACAACACAAATAGATTCAATCAGAGTTTATTGAAGATACTTATACTAGTACAGGAGGAAGTTAGAAGAAAGAAGTTGATGTTGGGGAGTATAACCAGTTTCTGGATGAAGAAGAAGGTGTAATGACATTGGGGATCTAACCAACTTGTAATTAAGAAGCCTAAAAAATTATAGTTTTTAATAATATTTAAATAAAGTGAAAAATATATGTGGGAGAGAATAAACAACATGTAAAGGAGTAGTTCCTTGTACTAAACCTTGTAAATCCTTGTATTATGTGCTTTTATTTTACATCATCATTTAAAGGGTGGATCGTGGCCTTAACTAGTTATATAGGTTGTATTGAATACAAAAAGGGGGAGATAAATAAAAAGAAAATTTAATGAAAGGGAATCACTAATCACCTCTCCCCTATTAGTGATCATTCACTATTATGTCTATTTAACAACAAACTATCTCCCTAAATATTGTGGGTGTGCAAAAAATTATCATTGATGGTTAAGCTCTCACTTTACCATTTATAGAGTATTTTTGTGCTTTTTGTGAAGAAAACATATTGATTTTGGCATGATGTGTGTAACTCCAGGTAGTATCAGGGTTTCACTTCATGGAAATGGACATTTATATTATCCATACGTTGATTGGAATGATCTGGGGAAAAGAATAACTATAGACTACAACTGATCTATGAGCACCCAAAAAAATACAACAGAGTCTCATCTCCTATAATAACTCATTCATTCACCATGGATCTCACCTATTTCAATTCTCATAGGCTCTTGATCCTTAAAAACCTAATAAATTTGATTTCTTCAACCTTTAAAAATATTTCTTTTTCTCCTTTTCGTATTTTGTTTCATGTACAAGTGCTCTCCAACTTTATTTCTAACAGAACCCACTTCCTGACAATTAAATTCCAACTCTCTCCTACCAGCTAAAACCTACTGATGGGTTCTATATGTTTTATTGAATATATAAGATTACATTCATCAATCATAAAAAACTACATATTCATGAAAATATAAACTAGTTTTTTCATGTAGAAAATTATATCTTTGTGAATGTTTATTGATGTAATTTTTTCACAATGTATAAAATTCCCTATATAGCCTATTCTTTTTACATAATTATTCGGACTATATAAGAAATTATCCCCATTTAAAAATCCTTTTACATAGAATTTTGGTCGAAAAAATTCATTTTTATATATATAATTCCCACAACATAGATGTTTTTTCATCTCATAGATGACTCAATAGACAATGTTATTTAATCCAATGTATCTATTTCATGCAATGTAGTCATTTTGTCCCATGTAGTCATTTCAGCCTAAAAATCCATTTTAACTATTGTATCTATTTTGGAATATGTTTCCATTTTGAAAAACATATCAATTTCATTGCATGCAGACACTTCACCACACATTCTCCTAAAAACATGAATCCCCAAAAAATTATAAACCATGAGTTGGATATGTTTTCCAATTAAAATCCCCAAGAAGTGACTGTTCAAAAATTATATTAGAATTAAATAACAAAATAATGATTATTTTTTCAACTAAAAATAAAAAATTAAATATCAAATAATATAATATTTTACCCAATTTTTTCATATTAGCGTAATCTCCATTAAAAACTAATTTTTTCATCAAAACTCATTTAATTCACCCAAAACAGTTGTGGAAATGTTTGATAAAATGGTGCAACATCAAATGACATGACATGTCTTCCTATGACCTCAAACACATAGCCTATTTGCACTACTAGTGTATACCACTATTACATGTCATATATTACACAATGTTCATCTTCCCTGGATGAGAATAACACATGTATTTTCACCTATAGTACACTCTGTGTGCTTGATATTTCTTAATTGAAAATCCCTTTGTTTCTTCCAAACATCTGTTTTCCCCAAAATTCCATCAGATCAACCCCTTGTGGATCTATAATAGCTTTAATATGGAAATGAAACCTTAGTAAAATTAATATAATGTGGTTTAGGATAAAAAACTAAGAAACTCATAACTGTTGGTGAAATGCTGATGTATCAGGTCAAAATAAGCACACTAAATCCACTGCAACACGATTCAGGAGTGATCATCTCCACCATTAGTGTATGATGATGCCAAATATCTCCCTTAGTTTCTCCATGGGTTATCCATAATTGTGGGAGAAATATCGATCACATTTGAATAATGGAGGAAAAATCATGGGTGTAGTGGTTTTGTTAATTATTTTCTTAATTAATTAATAATAATTTTTTTGATGCCTCGCCAATAATCTCCTCTTACCAGGCACCCAATTTCAAAAACAAATTATGTCATTCCTAGTGTAAACCATGATTTCTAGACATAAATTGTGGCCTACAATTCTAGATCTGAGACTCTTTGTATTAGTTATTTTCAAATTTCTATGGAAACTATATTAAAATGAAAAAGAAATATTTTTAATATTTTTAATATCACTACACTGAGTCTCTCTAAGATCCGATATTATATATAAACTAAATTACTAGCTTTATTAATATTCATATAAATATTTAAATGTATTACATGGAAAAACTAGAGTCACCAAATTCCCCCTCATTCATGATGTTTCATCCTAAAAATAAAAATTTATATAGGTATATGGGGATATTGTGCTTTCATCTAGCTCTCTTATGCTGCCACAAGACTAGAAACAACTCTAGAAAAAAATAAATTTGGTACTCTCAAATATGGATGATTTCACAAAAATGTTTCCTCAAATTATGTCCCCCATGAACTAGATAGCCTTCTCAATCTGACATTCCACCTAGGGTAGAAACATAATTCTCTATAACTAGGATGTAAAATCCTCACACATGCTTATCCAAAAGCTTGAAATAATCCATCCATCGTAGAATCAAATTAACATTACGGGAACTACCTGAAACTAGACAATCTAATGCACACACAACCACCCCAGACATGAAACTAATCAATACAGTTTGATGGAATGGAAGTGTGATAACTCAGGGGGTTCTTTGAAAATCATCCAAAAAAATTTGTTTTGTCATACTATACATGTAAACAACTTTTTCGTATATATAATCCACATCATTGAATCCATAAATATGATATCCCTCCAAAACATCTATGTTTGAACAGTGTAATTATCCAACACACCAAATGTATAGCTAGCGTATGAGTGAATCCCCATCACCAACTCCACAAGTAGTGCAACAAGATTCACCATCTGTCCCTAAAAAATATGAAGTACTACCTCCTTCAAATAACCTCATAGGGAACCTCATGAGGATAATTAGTAACATATATGATCATGGATGATATCTTTTTTTTTAAACTGTACACTGAAGTAGTAGAGGACCAACCTCCATCAATATGAGAAAAAACTACACCCCTCCATTATATGGTTAGCTATAGTGAATCCAACATCTTAAACAACTCCTCCCTAATGATAACATGAAAACAATGATTCCTTCCCTCATCCATGATTCATATAGTTCTACTCATGGGGCCTCATCTACCTCAACCAACATGTTATTCTCGCATACCTCTGTATCAACATGAAACATGATGCCACCTCTAGTGGAATTGCTAAAAAATGTGCACGAAGACAACACTTATGATTATATCTACACATGAATACCAGTTTACCACAACCTCCAACCCATAAAGTATCAATGACCATTATCCCCCAAGTGGTATCTCATAAAAATGAATGAGAAACTCAAGCCACCACATACAGATACCACATTCTCTAATGATGACAGTCTACCTGATTATGTACCATAGATAACTTTTCCATGCTCAAGATAAAATCACATGGTTTCATTACATTGATCGAATGTTACCATGAGAAAACAATTTCCAACCCAACTACCTAGAACATCCAACTCTAATTAACTCAACCAACAGACCTCGATACTATCCTTTTTTGATGACATTGACTCACTTGTAAATTTTTAATCACATTATAGACAAAACATCTTGGTGGATGAAGCATCTATCTTCCCTGTATTCTTGATGTAACATCAAAATACTATAACATTTGGATCCACTAATGAAATGTTTCACCGTAATGAGTCTTAGATAGTAGGAATATCTCCCCTAAATCTCAAATAGAATATCTGGTAGATATTTGGAATAAGTGAATTTCCACTAAGATGATCATCTAGACTTAGGCTCTAGAATATAGTCCCCATAATAAACTCCATTTACCTGAAAATGGATATATATTTAAATGAAATGACCCATGGAAATGTCAAAAAGTGTTGAATGAAAATATTTCCATACATATTATATGTTGAAGCATTTATCATCTGTACTGGTCATATCCTTCCATATACTATAAGTTTTAGTTTCCTTGACCACCATCACCCTGATCCAGAAATGGTCTACCATGTGGTGGTGGTATAAGTAGCTCAAATCATCATCTTCCACCCATTACTCCTCCCTTTGAAGCTCCACCTGGTCCATATCCTCTACAACATCCAAAAAAATGGGGTCCTCCTAGATCATTTTTGGGCTTCCCTAGTCATAATAATAAATCTTAAATGGATTTTCATCCACTACCTAACATCCATATAAATCACAACAGCTCTAGAAATCATGTACCATGTGACCTCTCCCATCCCATGAATAACACAACATCTCACACAGGTGAATATATCCTCAATAAGAATCCTTCACAATAGAAACATGTGTGTGAGTCTATGAGTGGGTGTTCATCATGGGTTGTGATCCTATTGATTGAAATCTTCTAGATACAACATATTAATTATCTCCATGATAAACACATCAAGATTAATCTGTCGTTCCATCCACCGTGAATTTTCCTATCACCAATGACCACTCCAGCACTCCCATATAATAGGGATGGAACAACGAGACTATGCCTATATAGATGTCTCTGTGGAGGCCATGAAAAATATTTCATATAAATATATACCCATCTCCCACCATGTCAAGAAAGTAATGCATGAGTTTAGTGAAATTCACGTTGTAATCAACAACTGATATGTCACCATGGTGAAAATTGAGAAGCATATAAATCCTCAAAGAGTACAAGATATAGGGTTATTACTCATAATAAAAAATAAATTGAAATCATAACCATGATTGAATTTACTCATAATTTTTATACGTCATGAAACTCCACCAACACCCTCCTCACAAAATAAGATTGTTCACAATCCCAACCATCAAATCATCTAGGTCCAAACCATTTTAAAACATGAACCACAACATTGTTCTCATACCATTGTTCTTGATGGTCTATATATCTGTATAACAGTATTGGTATCTATCAATATAACAAGAGATATTCACTACACCTACACAAATCATCATCACCATGAACCATTTGAAGTATCGTCTACTCAGTAGGAACTCGATCATCCTCCTGATCCACTGAAATTGGATCAATGCATTTCTCAATATGTGAAAACATTAAATTGTTCCCACATAGAGAAAAATATTTATCCAAGTATTCCAAAACCACTTCTCATCCCTCAATAGATCTTTATCACGATCCTATATAGGTACCCAAGATGGCTATTACTGTGGTTTTATTTAGAATGTAATCAAGACCTACCATTGATAGATGAGAATATATATATATGGGGAGGTAAGTAAATAAGTATAGTGAATGGAAAAAATATTATATGATTCATGTTCCATTACTCTATGTAACCAATTTACTAGTATGAAGAGTCTATAAGTAGTTAATTATTGTCTAGATTAATGGATATGTCAGCTACTACACAAACACTGGGTTCCCTAGCCTAAAATCCACACTTCAAAAACTCTAATATCGTCTCTATAAGTCCCAACCTATCATATTCATGGGTCTATATATGACCCAAATATGTTCCACCTCTTATACCACATATAATATAGTGTACCCACACCCATGTAGAGAGGATTTTTATCTCTACGTATATGAATTCTATGGGGAAACACCCCTAACATGATTAGGGAGTACCAAACCTGAGATAAATATCTCATGTGTAGAACATGTTCACCCAATATTTGGGAGTTATATATAGGAAAGGAAAGTCTAGAAACTATTATCACATGGGGTACTAGTCCCTATTTCCCTCTAATAGGGAACCTAATTTCTGACATCAGTCATGAATCATAGAATGTAGCGTCATGATTATCACCCCTCACATCATAATACTAATGAGGATAGAGGACCCATGTCCTAGTTACGTGAGACAATGACACTACCATCCTATAGAGACTAGGGGACCCACATCATGTTTCTACATTGTAGGTTACGACCATGATGTCTCTCCAGTGATCCATCGTGATCGCATCCACTGGTCAATAATTACTAGTTCATTATCTTGGATCAATAATTCCACATAATTTCACTCATTCCACAAAAAAGGCTACCAAATTATTATTTGTGTGAATATAATCAGGATAGGATAAAGAAATGCCTAAATTTTATTCTCGATGAAGTAGATACTCAACATGTAAATTTCCAGGAAAATTACACCCTGTGTATTGGGTTTAACAGTAGTACCTCAAAAATTTTATGTAATGTTTCTCTAAAATATGGTGTGTTAATTAGATAACATATATTTAATGAATCACTAAGCCTATATGGAACAAAACATGGTTCTTTATTTGAGATATTCATAACCTAGTCATTAAGATTAAATTTTCTAGCTCTGCGATTGGAATTTTGACAATCTGACATACACTGTTGTGTTTAGGATGATATATATTGTACTATAGAATTAACTTAATGTTCATTTAATAGTAACCTACCCTTATGAATAGTAACCTACCCTTATGAATAGTACACTACCATTATGAATAGTAAATTACCCTTAAGAATAGTAATATGACTCTTATAAACAGTATCCATACCCTTGAATGTATAAATAAAATTACGCACCTTAAAAATGAAGATTAATGTTTTAAGTGGTTGTACCTTTCTATTCAATAATTATTTTAATTAAAAATTAAATTTATCATATATAGAAATTTATTTTTGAAAAATGGAGTTCATTTTTGGATTCTTCACGTCGAAAAATGGTATGGGTGATTTTGTGGTATTTTTCTAAAATACTTTAATTTTTTTGTGAATAGTAAAATACATTAATTTATCATATAAATACATTATAATTTAAATTAACTATTCATATAATAATTAGTGATGTAAACTTCCAAATATTGAACTCATGTTCATATATTACTATTCTAGTTCATAGAATACTCACTATTTCTTTTCCTGAGAAGTAATAATAAATTAATGATTATAATATTAAGAAAACTCTTCTCCCCTCAACTATATAAACCACCCCACACCCCCTCTTCCTCCCACACCACTCAATATTTAAGCCTCGAATAAATTCTGAAAAATACTCTTCCCAATCCTTCTACCCACACCCAAATCCTACTAGTCTCACAAAAAGTCCTTAAGGATATTTTCAAGGAGTACTCAAGAGGCAAACCTCTCTTCTCTCTTTTTTTCAATTTCTTTTACAGGTTCAATTATTTTGAAGCTCTCTCTTCAACTACACTCATCCAAATTCCATAATAATTCCAATACCTTACATTTACTATATTTTCATTATTATTCTATAATATTTCTTCATAATATCTATTTTCCTTCCTTTTATACTATAAATGCACACACCGTCTGAGATGTGTTAATTTATCACACTCAATGAAGAAGAGTTTTCAATTTGCCTTAATATCTTCATGAATGGACGTGAAATAATTTAAATGGTTGAAAAAAATCATAATATATGTATTTTAAATTTTTTAATGTTATTTAATCCTTACTCACTCATAATGTGGAATAGTAATACAAAACAAGTTCATTTTGCACAAAACTGCCAAGCCAAATCCAAGCATTTATCATTAAATCATCGAATGAGTCATCCTCATTGTATATAACCAGAATAATTATAATACCATTTAAATATATTTAATTTAACTAAAATTATATATTAATACTTATGGATATTTAAATACATTTCAAATGAACTTCCATTCACGAATACAAGTAAAGTAATCATGATAACCAAGGAGGAAAATGCTTCCAAAACAATGAAATTCAACATCTTAAACCCATCCAAAAGTCCATTAATGAATATGATAAGGTTATAACATATCAATTACATGTTGATGAGGTTCTGTAATTTTTAATTATTGAATCATAATTTGATTATTCAGGTTGTTAAGAATAATCAAGAACACCTTCGACCATAAGGTAAGGGATTTCTTTACTCAATTTTTATTATTTATGTTAAACATATATTTCATTGGTTATATTGTTCCAAGAATATGTGTGAATGAACTATGACTATTTAATAATGTATATACACTTATATTTTTTGTGCTTTTATTTTTCACAAATAAATATTTCATTGATTTATCCTCACTCTAATGATACAATCATTGTAAGGGATTTCTTAACTAAATTTTCATTCTTTGAGTTAAACATCTATTTCATTGGTTACATAGTTCCAAGAATATGTGTGAATGAACTCTGATTTTTTATAAATTATATCCAATTATATTTCTTGGTTTTTTATTTTTTACACATAAATATTTCATTTATTTATCCTCACTCTAATGATACAGTCTTTGTAAGGGAACCTTAACCCAATTTCCATTCATTTAGTTCATCATCAATGTCAGTGGTTTTGTATTTTCCCATCGTATGTGTGAATGGAATATGATTGTTTTATTCTTTATATCCACTTTTATTGTGTGTTTTTATGTTTTCCACACATTGTTATGTAATTGTTTTATTTTCAATCTAATGATACATTCTTTGTAAGGGATTCTCTATCTCTCTTTTATTCAAGAATTCCCCCTATGTTGTGTTATTAAATTTTTAATTCCTAATGATGGGGTACGTTTTGAAACCTCCCCTAAACTTCACTTATGATATAGAAATGATTTTATACCCCTTTACCTCACATTAATCCCTCATAGTAACACCCATAACCATGTCAAAATATTTGTAAGGGGTTTCTCATCTCACTTTCAATTCTTTGAGATTTCCATTGTTCACCCCTTATTTCTTCTATATGGTGTATCTATACTACCTATTGATGTATAATATCATGATTCAATTTATATTCATGGAATATAGGGATTAAATTTTTGGTTATTAAATTTGGATCATATGATTCAATTGACTACAATGTGGTAAGGAACATTGTCTCATTTCCATTTCATTGTGACTTACTTTGTATTGTGCACCTAATAATTCCTTTGTGGTGTATCTACTGCCCATTTGAGATCACATTTCATTTGAAATTTAATTTCTATTAGATACCATTATTTTAGTTTCATGGATATGATTATTTTCTTAAGTATTATACCCTTTCACATATGTTGTTTATTTGGAATGTTGTTTTAATTATTGAAATATAGATGGATCTGTAATCGTTATTCTATGAGGATATTGAGAAGGTATATTTTACTTGTATTAAATCTATGTATAAAGAATTATATTGACATGCAGTGATGGTTGGGGGCTGCTATAGCCCCTTCATGCATCGATAGGTCTCATGAGACAATCATTTGGTGATAAACCATTTGAGTTTGTTTCAAAAAATAAGATGGGTTTCTACCACAGAACTAAACTGTTTTAATGGTATTATGGTATCATGTGACAGATACATGACATAAAATTAATAAGAATTCCCTTTATTCATTATTAGTTATTAACATCCATGATATTTTCATTATGATAAAATATATGGATGCGGTTTTATTATCTGTTTATTAATGGCAAGAGTTTTTCATTTATTCCCCATGCCATATGACTATACCAAGTTGTTTATTATTCAGTTAATATTGGTTCATGATTTGGCTATTTATAACCTTTACTGAGTGATTAAGCTCACCCCTTTCATTTTCTTACCTTCAACAGGTTGTGAAGAGTAGATCACTTATTGAGTTTCTGTGGATGTAGTTTATTAGTTTTTGTTATGTATTGTACCTTGTTACCTTTACCAATGTAATTTGAGTTAAATATATGTATCTAGTTTCATAAATAATACTAACTGGATCATTAATTCGTAATTTATTTCCTTCTTACCATGCCAATGTGACATGTAATACACCGGCTCTATTTTATAGAGGTTGGGGTGTTACAGTTGGTTTCAAAATAAGTTTAGTAAGAAACATGGAAACTAGATTAGAAAACGTAGATTATGGAACAAATCCATGAGATAGTATTTGAGGAAACACATACAAGAATGTCCTAGTTTTTTGTTAAGGAATGGATTATACAGATCTATCTAGAAAATACATCCTTTTTAGATACAAACAGTTAGAGGTTGATCTAGTACAGATGTACCTAGGAGTTAATGATTTGACAAGGAGTTTTGATATTGACCCAAGGTATCCTGGTACACAAAAACAGGTCATTCTACACTATTGGTATAGAAACTCTCGGGGGATATGATTAGGATAATCCACATTTTCTTTTCAATCCATTATGAAGTAGTTTAATGTAAATTTTTCCTCAGGAAAACCATGTTTATGATATTACCTATGCATATAATTTCAATCTATGGTAAGTTCTTTTCTATTTTATATTCATAAACTAATATAGTGAATTCCATTTTTTTAGAAATGGCACCTAATTGAATAAGGGGAATGAATACTTGAGGAAAATGTAGGGATTTCCCCACTAAGAAAGTCAACACAATAAATGTAGAAGCAGATATAATTATGATCATATTGGGACAACATACTAAGGTCATGAAGAATAACCATGCTACACCTATGTTTCATCATTTCATGCGGCAGAAGCCCCCATCGATTAATGGGACTAATAATCCAATGGAATCTGAGCAGTGGATAAAGTCCCTTGAAAAGATATTCATGGCATTAATATTATATTAGAATTAGATGGTAGTGCGACTAGTATATTGTCTTGTGGTTGATGCGGATCAATGGTGGAATTTGATCCAGAATACCACAGAGGAAGAAGAAATATAAGATATGTAATGGAGGACCTTTAAGGAAATATTGTTTGAAAAATATTTCCCTCATGGGTAGTGAACCAAAATTAAGTGGAAATTGTTGTACTTGAAGAAAAAGGAAGCAAACAGTGTTGCAGAGTATGAGGATAACTACACAAGACTAGCCCAGGATTTCATAGATTACGTATGTGACTTGGAAGACAAGATCGTTCATTTCTTTCAACGTCTTATGCCATGTCTTCGAAAGGAACTGGCTTCTCAAACATTTTCATTATATTCTAAAATTTTATAAAGTGCAATCAAAATAGAGAAGGAGTTTGATAAATCAAATTTGTTCAAGGGAAACCAAGATATTAAGTGGTACTCTGTTAACCATGGAAAATATTAAATGCCAATGAAGAATAAGGGAATGAATCAATTCTCATTATGGGAGATCTATGGAAAGAATTATATCGGGAAATGATTGAATGGCATGGGATTCTGTTGTATGTGTGGATAAAAGGGTCATCGATCTAAGGAATGCAATGGGAAGAAACAAGTCAATGATATTCAATTCTACGATTGTAGAGAGTTGGGACACTATACAAATGAGTGTCCTAAGCATGATGGAAAATTTCCTCAGAAAAGGCCACGAGAGAAAGGTAAATCTTATGAAATTACAACCTTGGAGGTTGATGTTTCTAATGATGTTGTGGAAGGTAGATTAATTGTTTCCTCAATGTTAGCCAAAACTTTATTTGATTCTGAATCATCACATTCATTTATATCTTCCTAGTTTTCCATGAAAATTAGACACGTCAAATTTTATTTCATAAATAAGTTTTCAGTAAAAAAATCCTAGGGGGTGTATCATTGCAACAAAGTCATGTTGATTAGTCCCCCTCAGGGCACAGAAAAGTTCTTTAGTTTCTAACCTTATCATCATACCAATGACTAACTTTGATAAAAATCTCAGTATGAATATGCTGTCAAATTATGATGTGAAGATTTATTGCATTATGAAGGATGTTACGATCATTGAAAATAGTGTAGAATCTATTGTTTTTAAAGCATAAACCTCACCATCTAATTCTTATCTAGATCCACCCCCAGTATCTCTATTGAATGCAATTATTGGAGAGGAATAGAACCAAATATCTATGGGGGAGTAAAAAAAATTTCAAATTGAAGATGTATATATAGTGAAAGAGTACATTGATGTATTTCTAGAGGATTTACTATGAAATCCTCTAGAGTAGGAAGTTGAGTTGTCTATATATTTAACTTTTAGAGAAAGACCTATATCAAAGGGTCCCTATCTAATGGACACTATGGAGTTAGTCGAGCTAAAGAAACAACTAGAGGAATTGAGTGACAAAGGATTTGTTTGACCAAGACTTTCTCTATGGGGAGACCATGTCCTCTTCATCAAGAAGAAAGGTAGATCCTTGATGCTATGTTTTTATTACATTTAAATCAATGCTATTAAAATAATTAATAAGTATCATATTCCATGAATTGATGATTTATTTGAAAAAAAATCATGGAGCACAATACTTTTCAAATATTGACCTTCGATCTGGATATCATTAGCTACATGCGAGGAAGGAATATATTCCAAAGACAATGTTTGGAACTAGGTATGGGAATTACAAGTTTACAGTAATGCCTTTTGGACTGACTAATGAACCATCTGTTTTCATGGACTTAATGAATGGAGTTTTCAAGGAATGACTTGATAACATTGTTTTTGTATTCATTAATGATATCCAAGTATACTCCAAAATCTATGAAGACCATGAAAATCACTTTCGGATTATTCTGAAAACACGCTGAAGAAATGAATTATATGGGATGTTTAGAATGTGTGAATTATGGCTTTAATCAGTTTCTTTTCTAGGCCATATTTTCTCTAAGGATGGAATTCTAGTTGATCCAATGAAGACAAAGGCAATCCAAAAATGGCAAAATCCTATGAACATAAACGACGTACATAGTTTTATTGGATTAGTAGGTTACTATCGGCATTTGTTCTGAATTTTTCTTGTCTAGATAACTCACTAATCACGACCACATGTAACGAAGATATGTTTGTGTGGATGAAAGAATGTACATAATTCTTTGATGAATTGAACAAAATATTGTTCAATGCTCCAATTTTGACTCTTCCATTTGGAATTCATGGATTTGTAATATACAGTGATGCATCAATGAATGGACTAGGTTGCGTCCTTATGAAAAATGATAAAGTTATTTCTTGTACAACAAGGTAGTTGAAGACCCATGAGAAAAATTATCCAACTCATGATCTTGATTTAGCAACTGTAATCTTTTCAATGAAAATATGGAGGCATTATCTTTACGGTGAAAAATGTGAGATATACATAGACCTTTATAGTTTAAAATATATTTTCACAAAAAAATAACTCAACGTGAGTAAAATTAGATGGATAGAGTTACTCAAAAACTATAATTCTTCAATAAAATACCACCCAGGAAAGGAAAATAAGGTGGAAAATGCATTAAGCATGAAATATCACAGACTCCAAACCTAAATGAGGATTGAAAAAGATCCTATATTCATGGATCTACTGAATATTTATATGGGAATTGATAAGGAAGGAGAAACATCATTCATTTTTAAAGTGATTGTTAAACCATCATTACTAGAGTAGATAAAAAAGCTCTCAATCTGATGGTGAAAATCTACACAAGAAAATTAATGTTGTCAAGGATGGGAGATTGGAAGGGTTCATGTATGAAGAAGGAGATCTAAAATATGGGAAGAGGTTAAGTGTTCCATCAGTACATGAGATAAAAATGAATCTATTAGATAATGCTCATAGCTCAAATTTCACTATACAACTAGGTAGCACAAAGATGTATATTGATCTAACAGAATATTTTTGGTGGGATAATATGAAGCAAGAGATTGTTGACTGCGTGTCAAGGTGCCTGGTCTGTCAATAAGTGAAGGTAGAGAGATAGAATCCTAGAGGGAAGATTTATCCTCGACCTATTCTTATGTAGAAGTGGGATTAAATTACGATGTATTTTGTCACCGGACTTCTAAGGATTCCTAGAAGGAAGGATGCAATATGGGTAATTGTTGATCACCTCACAAAATATGCCAATTTCTTTGAAATAAGTAAGGATTTACCACTTGAGTGCTTGGAAAGACATTATATTAATGAATTTGTAAGACTTCATGGTCCACCTCTATCGATTGTGTCCGATCAAGACCCCGAGGTTTACATCAAAATTCTGGAAAATTCTCCAGAAGTATTTGGATACTTAACTTCATATGAGTACATCTTATCACCCCAAAACTGACAGATAGTCTGAACGGACAATTAAAACACTAGAAGACATTTTGAGATCATGCTCTCTTGTCTTTCATGGTATGTGGGATCAATAATCTCCTCTAGTGGAATTTTCCTATAATAACAATTTTTATTCTAGTATTCAGATAGTTCCATGTGAAGCATTATATGGAAAGACATTTCAAACTCCAACTTGTTGGGATGATGTTTGTGAGAGGAAACTTATAGTCCAATAACTTATTGAAGAGACCACGACAAAGGTAAAGACAATTCAAGCCCATATTAATGCAACCCAATGTTGGAAGAAGAGTTATGTTGACAACCGTATAAATTATTTCGAATTCAAAGTGGGAGTTCATATATTTATGAAATTATCTCCATAGAAGGGTGTATTAAGGTTCGGAAATAAAGGAAAACTAAGCCCTAGGTATATTAGACCATTTTTAATTCTAGAATGATTCAGAGCTGTAGATTTATGTTTATCAATGCCGCCAAGTCTCTCCAATGTTCATAATGTGTTCCACATGTCATTGTTAAATAAGTACATCCTAGGCCCAACACATGTACTCACCTATGATGAAATAAAACTCGAACCTGATTTGTTATACTGTGAAGATCCTAGCGGGAATCATGACACAAGGGATTAGGTATTGAGAAATTGGAAAACTCATCTAGTAAAGGTTCTCTGGAGAAACCATAATATAGAGTAAGTAACATGGGAACTTGAGGATTTTATAAAGAAGAAACACCCATATCTTTTTTAAGGGAGTAATAAATGAAAAATTTTGGGGACAAAAATGAAAAAGGAGGGAATAATGTAATACCACAAACATTTTATAGTATGTTTCTCTTAAATACATTGTATTCATTAAATAGCATATTTTTAATGAATCATTGAGCCTCTATGGAACAAAACATGGTTATTTATAATAGATAGTCATAACCAGTCATTAAACTTAAATTTTCAAACTCTTGGATTTGAATTTTGAAAATCTGGCATACACAGTTGTGTTAAAGATGATATTTAGAGTCTGATAGAATTGACTTAATTTTCAGTGAATAGTAACCTAAAATTATGAATATTAACCTACCCTTATGAATATTACCTTACCCTTATGAATAGTAATATGAATCTTTTAAATGGTATCCATACCCTTGATTGTATTAATAAATTTAGGCACCTTAAAAATTAAAATGAATATTTTAAGTGGTTTTAATTTTTTATTAAACACTAATTTTAATTAAAAATTAAATTCATCATATTTATGAAAATATTTTTGAAAACGGGAGTTCATTTTTGGATTCTACACATCGAAAAATGTTTAGGGTGAATTTTTGTTATTTTTTTGAAATACATGAATTTTTGTGAATAGTAAAATACATTAATTTACCGTATAAATACATTATAATTTAAATTAACTATTCCTAGCATCATGATTGATGTAAGCACACAAATCTAGAACTCACATGAATATATAACTATTCTAGGTAATGATATACACACTATTTCTTGTCGTGAGAAGAAATAAAAAATTAATGATTATAATATTAAGAAAACTCTTCTCCCCTCCACTATATAAACCACCCCCACCCCCTCTTCCTCCCACACCTCTAATGATTCAATACATGCCTAAATTCTTCCAAATACTCTTACCAGGACCTCTACCAACTTCCAAGACCTACTAGTCTCACCAAAAGGCCATAAACAAAGGCCTTAAAGAGATTCTCAAGGATGAGTACTCAAGAGGTGAACCTCTCTTCTCTTTTCTTTTAATTTCTTTTACAAGTTCCATTCTTTTCATGCTCTCTCCTCACCTCCCCTCATCCAAATTCCATGATAATTCATTTACCTTAATTTTACTTGATTTTAATTATTATAATGTAATATTTCATCATAATATCTCTTTTTTCCCTTCCTTTTATATTATAAAAGAAAACACCGTCTGAGATGTGTTAATTTATCACAATCAAGGAAGACGGGTTTTTAATTTGCATTAATATCTTCAATACGGGTCATGAAACAATTTAAATGGTTGAACCAGATAATTATATATTTATTTTATCATTTTAATGTTATTTAACCCGTACACACTCATAATATGGAATTATAATACAAAACAAGTTCATTTTCCACATGACCACCAAGCCAAATCAAAGAGTTTATAATTAACTCATCGAATGAGTAATCCTCATTGTATATAACCATAATCATTATAAGATAATTTATATCTATTTAATTTCACTAATATTATATATTAACAATTATGGATGTTTAGACACTTTTAAAATTAACTTTCATTCATGAATACAATAAAACGGATCATGGACACTAAGGAAGAAAATGCTTCCAAAATAATAAAATCGAACCTCTAAAACCCATAAAAAGGACATTAAAGAACCTAATAAGGTTATAAAATATCAATTAAGTGTTGGAGACGTTATGTACTGATTAATTAATGAATCATTATTGGATTATTAAGGTTTTTAATAATAATCATGAACACCTTCAAGCATAAGGTAAGGGATTTCTTAACTCAGTTATCATTCTTTCAGTTAAACATCTATTTCATTGGTTACATTGTTCCAAGAATATGTGTGAAAGAACTCTTATTGTATTATACTGTATATCCACTTATATTTTCTGGATTTTTATTTTTAACACATAAATATTTAACTGATTTATCCCCCACACTAATGATACAATCTTTGTAAGGAATATCTTAACTCAATTTCCATTCGTTGAGTTTAACATCAATGTCATTGGTTTTGTATTTTCCCATAATATATGTGATTAACCTATAATTGTTTTATTCCCTATATCCACTTTTATTATGTGGTTTTATGCTTGTCACACATAATTATGTCATTGATTTTGTCCTCAATCCAATGATACGTTCTTTTTAAGAGATTCCCTCTCTCACTTTTATTTAAGAATTCCCCCTAGTTGGTGTTCTTATATTTTTTATTCCTAATGATGGGTTATGTTTTCAACCCTCCACCATACATCCCCATAAGATATATAAATTTTGGGATACCCATTTACCTCTCATTAATCCTTCACAAGAACACTCATTACCATGATGAAAAATTTGTAAGGGGTTTATCATCTCACTTTAAATTCCGTGATATTTCCATTGTTCGCTACTTATTTCTTATATGTGGTGTATGTGTACTTAATATTGATGTATAATATCATGATTCTATTTATATTCATGGTATATAATTATTCAATTTATTCTTATTAACTTTTGGTCATATGATTCAATTGACTACAATATGGTAATGAACACAGTCTCATTTCCATTTCATTGTGACTTACTTTGTATTGTGCATATAATAATTCTTATGTGGTGTACCTACTCCCCATTTTAGATCACTTTTAATTTTGAATTACATTTATATTATCTATCCATATTCTAGTTTCATGGATATGATTATTGTCTTAAGCTGTAAAGCCTTTAACAGATGGTGTTTATTTGGAATGTTGTTTTAACTATTAAAATACTGACAAATCTGTATTATCTGATCTATACAGATATTGAGAATACATGTTTTACTTTTATTAAATATATGTATAAAGAATTTTTCAGACATGCAGTGATGGGTGGGGCCTTCTTTATCCCCTCGATGCATTAACAGGTCTCATGAGACAATCAGTTGGTGACAAACCCTTCGAGTTTTTTTCCAATAATCAGACAGGTTTCTACACCGAACTAAAATATTTTAATGGTATTAAGATATCATGTTCTAGATAAATCACATCCAATTAATAAAAATTCTCTTTATTCATTATCAACTTTTATTATCCCTAAGTTTTTCACTATGATAGAATCTATGGATGTAATTTCATTCACTGTTGATTAATGGCGTGAGTTTTTCATTTATTCACCATGACATATTGACTATGCCAAGTTCATTTTGATTAAATTAATATTGATTCATGCTTCTACTATTTGTAAAATTACCTGAGTTTTTGATCTCACCACTTTTATTCTTTTACAATTAATAGGATGTGAAGAGGAGATCACTTATTGAGTTTTCATGGATGCAGTTTATTAGTTTCCGTTATGTATTGTACCTTGTTACCTTTCACAATGTAATTTGAGTTAAATCTATGTATATAGTTTCATAAATACTACTAAAATGATCGTTACGTTGAGATTTATTTCTTTCTAACCATGAAAATGTGACATTAATGCACCAGCTATGGTCTAGAGGGGTCATGGTGTTACATCCACACTATATGTAACCCCACCTTAACATCAAACTATGTCCCCTCCCACATTTCTTGTCTATCCATGTGATATTACATGGAGTGTACATTAAATATATAATATGTCTCACCTCACATGGGACCTGGCTATATATTCTCCATCATCGCTTGATTCTAAATTCCTACAAGATGAACATGTACCCCCAGTACATGAGTTTTCCTAAAACCCATGTCATATGGTACTATCCCTCGACTCATTCCCAGGTCCTCTAACCATGTACAACCAGATTGAAATTTCCCTTGAAATGGTATGTCTACCCATTCCCTTGGCCACATATCCAAAGAACACAACGTTGTACGTACCCCCATTTCATGACACGTATCCCTAAAATGTCATCTTCACCAAATACTATGAAAAAACAACATGCCCCATTCACTACAAACTATGTGATCAGGATTTCTAAACTATATGAACCTAGTGTCTATTTGATCCTCCGTATTTTGCCAAATTTCAGTCAGATCATTCACCAAGTGATCCTCAATATTATTAATTCATATATAAATCCTTAAAAATGTATATAAATGGGATCATTAAATAAAAATAAAATCATCCTAACTCATGGAGAAGCATCAAAGCTTCCAGTCTAAATCATTCTCTAATTCCACTACAGTATGATCTGGGAGTGATCACCATCAAGATCAGAGTTTGATGATACCTCCTATACCTTGTGGTTTCTCCATAGTTTATTTGTTTCCATGAGATAATCATAAACTCACCTTCATTTATTTTATGAAAAATTTTGGGTAGGGTAATTTTATTAATTTATTTTTTATTTTCACAATAAAAATATGTTTAACACCCCCATAAATAGTCATCTCTGACAAGATACCCAGCACCACCAAAATTTATATATCTTATACGGTAAACCATGTTATCTAAACTCAAATGTGGGCTTTTATACTTGATATGAGACTCCACGTTGTATTTATTAACTATTTTTACAAAAACATCATGTTAATTATAAAATATTTTCAATATTTTTAATGTCACTGCATCGAAGATATATGGAACCCAAAATTTCTCAATGACTCTTCATTGAGCATCATAAATATTCTTAAAAATATTCTAAATTATTATAGGGAGAAACATGAGTTTGTCTACAATATTTCAACTATATATAACCTGTCAACTCTGTAATATAGAAGAATTATGGAAAATAAAGAGGAATCATCAAAGGTTTGAAATGAATCATGTACCAGGTGAATGAGTTAATGTGTTGTAAATATTTATCCAAATTAAAGGTTTTTCATGGTCATGTAATCCTATAAACATCTCACTATAAATATTTTTAGGGGAAACTACAAGATAAACCTGATGGATTATAGTATGTTTACTGGTATATATCATTCAATCACTATCATTAAATTATAAAAAATTTCAATTTATAATATTGTGGTATTCGATGGTTCCCCACATTGAGTATTCATCATCTAAAAACCATATAATGTATTTTTTTTATGTACATTCCTTCAATAATTTTTTTATTATATTTTTTTAGTATTTAAGAGCTTGTTTGTTCCATGGAAGAGAGTTATGTGGGTTATTATTTTATTTTCTGGACATGATAGTTTGGGATTGCATCAGTTTTCTCTGTCCTCTCAGTATGTTCTAGTGGGTATATTCTAGTGGATTAATTTAATGTTATACATGGACCTAAAATGTTTTATCATATATTTGTTTATAGAATTTAATGACCTGAATTTTTACACATTCATTTTATATATATTATTAAATGATATTTAACATAAATTTCCAATAAGTGAAAAAAAATATTGAGGCCTAGAGTATATGGATAAATATTTTTATAATATATTAAATGGAATCTAAAACACGGATTGTTTAGTTTATTCTCTTTAATGTACTCTTAAATCCATCAAAGATTGTAAATATAAATATGATAACCATGTTTAATAAAATAATGGATTGATGATATAAAAACATCATAATGTAATGATCATCATAATGAAACATAAAATATCCATATGAAATAATAAAAAACATGGTATCATAATACCACTAAAACATATTTTAGTTGAAATTAACACAAAACCTGAAATAGTAATAATTCGAGGAAAACTACCAAAAAAGTCACATGGAGGACCAATTGCTATAGTGGATTATGATTTCCCCCCAAATCCCACACATAACATCCCTGGAGAAAAAAATATTTACCCAATGAATTAATTTTCTATCTAATTTCACCCATAAAAACATATTCATGATTATGTATTAAAAAAAATGAAATCAATAACAGGGAAAAATAATAATAATTTCCCTTGTAATTAAAATGGGTAGAATAATCATTCCCTATATCATAAGAAACTAAATTTCATAATGAACACATTTGAGAAATGGATATAATGAATGTATTACACCATAAAAGAAAGGGATAATAATCTAGGTATTTATGAGAGAGATATATTTATAGAATTCATAATAATTCAACAAAATTAATAATAGAGAGAAATTTTGTGTTATAGAGTTTGGTTATAACCCAAAATAAAAGTTGATTAGAGGGATCTCGTACCATAATTATAATTTATCACATGTATTTTTTTTCACATCTTGAATAATAAAATTATGCTAGTGATTTATTTTATTTTGAAAAATTTTCAAATATATTATTAATTTTATTTAATTTATCATCACGTTATATTTAATTACATATTCATTTATGTTAAACTATATCCTTTTTACGATATTTGGTTCATATGTTCATAATAATTTTGATAAGTTGAATAAGGTCAATGATATATTTTTTTTATTCATCCCCAAAATAATAAAAATTAAAGAGAATAATTTTTATATATCAATTATACTTTTAAAAATTGACCATGATATATAATTATGAACAAAAATTATGTTACATTCATAGACTTGGTACGAAACATGTATGCATGAGTAATTTTCCAATTTTCAACGATCTTGTTGGAATTAAGGTAAGTGTTATTTTTTTATTTTCATAATGATAATTATATAATAAATATCATATTATTTCATTAAATACACTTATATACACCATTCATGTGATGTGATAATTAAAAGAGAATCACATCGCTTTGTAGAGGTGGTAATCCACATGATAAAATGATGACATTATCATATTTTAATGAATTGATTTGTTAAAAATTGTATGGTATATTAATTATCCATATCTATAAATATTTCATGAATATCATCAATATAATTTAAATAAAACATTATAAATATCCATGGGTGGTGAAGATGGAAGATGAAATACATCGGTTCACGAGGCCATAATCCACCCTACACAAGAATGATTGTTTCATTTCTCATTTTATGGGAGAGTATATCGATGTATTTTGTGATAGTAACCTAAAAAATATAATTATACAGGGGATACTGATGTTATTATATTAGTATGTTTGAGTAAAATTTTAAGGATGTAGCTGAAAAATAAAGCAAAAACATTCAGTTATGAACCATACATCTTCTCTAAACAACATCTTTTGGTTTCTGTGACATAATGGCAAAAATAATACCTAAATTTTTCTATGATCACGTGGGAGACACTAAATCAGGTTTTCCTCCCAGTAAGCCAAGTAATTATTACTATAAACAAGGGTTAGGGGTGTTCCGATCAGTATATTATTCCCTCTAGTTAGAGTAGAACATTGGCATAACCAATAGATAACTAAGTAGAATAAGAATATGAATAAAATAAAAAGACATAGGAATAATGTATAATCCAATAGGATAATATCCAATCTTGGATGAATCATGATATAAACATCCAAGATCAAAATAATAATCGAAATAAATAAAAGAAATCAAATACAAAATATGATGATGTCATGTCTATATAAAATAGGGAAATCAGAAATTCATGTTTGTAGGTTGTCATATAATACATGGTATACAATGGTATTAAAAAGAACTAAAATATGTTGAAGAATACTAAGTTCCAACCTGTTCATCTCTTACCAAGATCTCATCTTATGTCATGCAAGATATCATGCTTCCATAAGAGGGTTCTTCCCATTAGCTACACCTTCATGTATATAGTCTTCCTGGGTACCATTAGCAGCATGGATAGAGTATGAGATAAACTCAGTATGCCACCACCAACAAAATCTATAAATATATAGTCCATGTATATAACATGGTAGTGTGAAAATATAATAATGAAAAGTACTAATAGTGACTGTAATTGGGTCATATCTTGTTTTTAATGTAAAACTGGTTGGACCATACCAATTTTGGCCCATGCCGAAATAACTCTAAATAGTAACCAAGTAATGTAATTCCATTTATCATGGTATAAAGGGACACCATGAACCGAATAAATGTAGTAAGGAATTCCATGGTTAGTATCAATGTTGTGATGAACTCCAGGCCTAGTATCACAGTAGTGAGGGATTTAATGCCATGTATCCCAGTATAGGGTCTCCATGCCCAGTATCACAAAAGTAAGTGGTACCATTCCTAATATCATTGTATAGGGTATCCATGAATGTTATCATGATATGGGGGTTTCATTCCGAGTATTATAGGACATGGACACCATGTATGTTATCACAGTATGGGGAATACATGCCCAAAATCATTGTATTGGGATGTCATGACAATATATGTATATAACATGCATAAGGGTATTCATTAAAATTTACTATAATTATCAAGGGTATCCATTCCCATTATAATTAAAAAAATTATTAATATAAAAAATAGACTTTACAACTATAGACTTTCATTCTAACAAGATTGAAACCATTGTTCCATTAATTTAGGTGATGTTTTCAAACTACTCACAATGAATTCAATTAATAATAATTCTTATCCTTAGGAGTAATACCAAAACCAGTAAGAATATATAATTCCCATTTATGAATTTAATATTACTAATTAATAACCATGGTAACACTAACATGGGTGGAAATTGATAGTTGGACCTAGCCCAATATGAATAATGGACCACTAGAACACATCTACAAGAGACATTGGATTAAATATTCTTAATGTGTAATTTAGTGATATGCATGATGAACCTAGTGTGTGGTATATAAATCATGTTATATAACATGAATTCATTAATGGATAAGTACTATACCGCCTAAATCAAGATCATAGTACTATTCTAATATACTATTCTACTTTCGTTTGACCTGGATCGAGATAAAACAGATGAATATAAGAACACCCTTAAAATAGTGAATATTATCTTACTTCAATATAGTGATGTTTAAAGAAAGAAAAATGATGAATGAACCTAAATGATTAAAGAGAATATATGTGGCACCCTGCCTTCTTATTACATAACTTTTCATTACATTTTACATACAGAGGATATTTAAAGTCTAGTGTCCTGGAAATCAGGAACATAATACATGAAAACAACATAAACATTATTATAAACCACTTTTAAGGATTCATAATAGGTTCATCCTATGTATATTTACTCCATATTATATCCTAGACATAGACATCAAAGTAAAGGGTGAGGAGAAGGCCCAGTAAGGGTAAACAATGGATTCAATGTTCTTGTGATATCAATAAAAAACTTGAATAAAAACATAAAGACATGAGAAATGAAAGAATATGAATATCATAATGAAATTAACTTTAATAATAACTTGAATATGTGGCTACAAAATTTCATTTAGACATTCATGAACATATCACCAAGGTACATCCCCATGGTGTCGTAAAACATACCAAGGTATTGTGAAACTTGTCATCTCTAGAGATTAAATATTTACCTAATGAATTGAAGAGTTATCAGGGAACACCCTTAATATGTCTTTACATTCATGTGAGACACATATATCATAATAAAACATTTCATAAATAACCCATATATAATGAAAGAAATGGGTTTCATCTTAAAATTGCGACGTTTTAAAAGTTCTTAAAAATAAGATCATTATGTCATTTATAACCCATACAAAGTAAGTGAGGGTTATGTGTATGTAAATTCTAGAATCAAATATATCTTATTTATATATTTATGAACACTGGTAGAAATGAAATAGGTCTGGGTATTCACATAAATAAAACAATATAAATTCTTGAGAGAAAGAGATAGAAGTTTTTGGACGAAATTTCTACAGCATAATGGCTATATAACATGGTCTTAGAAAACATTGAAAATAGAGGGGAAAAGGGTCACCCACTCACAAATAACTCATAATAAAGTATGGATAATGAATAATATCATGGTATGGATATTTTAATGACATACCACATAAAAAATTAAATATGAAAGAAAATAGAAGATGTAATTTATTTTACGAGAAATGCAGCAACCTAACGACGTCAATTAAAAATTCAAAAAAAAATTGATGAGAGAATAAAGGGTCTCTCAAAAATTAGACATGAAATGGAAAGTAAAAAAGAACATATAATAACATTTCCCCAGTAAAAAGAGATGGAAACTAGAAGACACAATATAAAGGAAGTCATGGCTTAAAAGATAAGGGTGAAAGAATCCCTTACCTTGAAGAGTAACTTTGAAAGCCTGAAGGTCGAAACATTGGGAGTCTTGAGGGAACCTATGGAGAACTCATTGGGAGGTAAGGACACCATAACTTCGTTTATGAGGATTTTTAAATTAAACGAATGAGGTAAAGTCTTTGTATTTATAGGAGAAGTGAGGGAACAAGTCATTAATGACCAAGGGACACCTCATCAGTGGTATTGGAAAAACCATGGGCTTTCCCATGGTATTTTCCCATGGTATTGGAAACTTGGGACACCTCATAAATTATATTTATATTAATAAGTTGACCAGAAAGATTACATAATTATTACATCCTTAATGATGTCATTAAACAACCGAAACTAAAAACTGTATTTTCACTATTCAATGAAAATTTATTTTTTTCCGAAAAATCCCAAAAAATCACCATCACCTAATATTGATGCTCCAAATTCAAAAATTAAATCCATTTTAGAAAAATAATTTTGTAAATATTTTTAATTTAATTTTTAATTAAAAAACACTCTTAACCTGAAAAAAAATAATACTTGACAAATAATTTCTGAAACAGTTATTTACCTATTTTATTGAATCATATTAAATAATCAAGGTTCCTAAATTATATTAATTCTTTCTTTAAGTGTGATTAATAATTCATTTGGTCACATTACTAATCCAAAGCGTAAAATCACTATTCATAATTTACTATTCACAAAAAAATTAAGTTGATCTTATTAGATTCTAAATTTCTTACTGAACACATATCTAGAAGACTATTTTTTGAAAATCATTACACATCATTAACTATTTAAGGTTTTCATAAATATTTTAAAATATCTATTTTTTCCAAAATTCATCAATATACATCCTATATTTATTTGAACATCTGAAAAAACACAAACTTAACCATAGGAAGAAATCATAATTTTATTTATCTCAAAGGATTACACAAAGAAGCTACAGTATCGTTACGTAGCCCCTTATAACCCCATCATAGGACCTAGTTGTAAGGTGTGTTATGGCGAGAGAATCTAAGGGTTGCTCGGCCAACATTGCCTGAGTAGTAATTTCTATAAGCTTGAACTTCTCCCGAAAGCGATTCTGCTCCAGCTTCACACGATAAAGTTCAGCTTGGGTTTGGTCTAGAGAAAATCCCATTGGTTCTACCTCCTTCCCAAGTTACGTCATATGGGCTTCGATCGGCCCGAGACTACTGGATGAGTCCATCAAATCATCTCTTTGTATTAATTAACCAAGATCACTTGTATTTAGAGACAACAATCACAAAATTTAGTTTCCAACAGTCATATTGACCAACGGTCATATAACAGTCGAAACCCAACAGTCTGATTTTAATTATACTTACATCATTAATTAAAGAATATAGTTTTGTTGACTATAAACTAAAATACCACAAAAAATTAGGAAACAAAATTCATTCAAAATTTCAGGTCGTTACATTCTTCCCCCCTTAAGAAATTTCATCCCCGGAATGTTAACTCATATCCTCAGAAAAGAAAAGGTGTGGGTACTTCTTCCTCATAGACTCCTCTGGTTCCCACATGGATTCTTCATATTTATGGATTCTCCACATCACCTTAACAAGTTTGGTAGTCTTGTTTCATATAACCTTGTCCCTACGATTCAAGATCTCCACCAGATACTCCTCATAAGAGAGGTCATGTTCCAGTTGTACCACCTCTGGGTTTAGTACATGTGAAGGGATATGTTTTTACTTCTTCAAGAGTGATACGTGGAATACATCATGAACATGTGCTATATTTGGAGGAAGTGCAAGCTGATAGGCCACTACTCCCATGCGATCAAGGATTTCATAGGGTCCAATGTACCTAAGGTTGAGCTTTACTTTCTTCCCAAACATCTTGACTCTCTTCCAAGTTGAAATTTGAAGAAAGACCTTGTCACTGACATCAAACTCCAAGTCCCTTTGACGGTTGTTGGCATAGATCTTTTTTTTTACTTTGAGCAGCCTTAATAAGTTGCTGGATGGCAAGGACTTTTTCTATCACCTCTTTCACAAGATGAGTCCCAAGAATATTTCTCTCACCGACTTCATCCAAACAAGTAGGAGTTCTACATCTCTTCCCATATAGAGCTTCATAGGGTTCCATTTGAATGCTCAAGTGGAAGCTGTTGTTGTAGGAGAACTCAACTAAAGGGAGAAGTTGATCTCATTCACCCTTAAATTCCATTGATGACATTCTTAGCATGTCCTCGAGTGTTTGAATAGTCCATTCAGATTGGCCATCCATTCGGGGGTGATAGGCCGTACTAAAATTCAATTCAGTGCTTAGAGCATGTTGAATACCTTTCCAGAATTTTGATATGAACCTTAGATCATGATCATATATGACCGAAAGTGGAACTCCATGCATCCTTACTACTTCCTTCACGTAAATCCTGGAATGTTGATCAAGAGAGAAATCTTCCCAGATAGAGATAAAATGGGAATTCTTGGTGAGACAATCCACAATAACCCATATCACATTGTTTCCTTTGGAAGTTCTTAAAAGAGCAGGGACGAAGTCCATAGTGATATTGTCCCACATCCATTCTGGTATGGGTAGTGGTTGCAATACCCCTTTAGGAAGTTTTCATTATGCCTTCACTTGCTAACATACTAGGCACCTTGAAGTGTAGTTAGAAATCTCCAACTTCATATTATCCCACCAATAATGATCCTGAAGGTCCCTATAAATTTCTGTGCTTCCAAGATGTATAGAGAAAGTAGAGCTATGAGCTTCATCCATCAGCTCCTTTTTTTCAGAATATATGGAACACATAGTCTTTTACAAAATCTCAGTACACTTTCTTGATCAATATTGAACTCAAGAAACTTTCCATCCTTTACAGCCTCAAACTTCTTTTGTAAAAAAGGATCTTCTTTTTGAGCCTTCCTGATCTTCTCTACTAATTATGGTTGAGAAGTCATTTGGGTTAGGGTTGATGATGTCCCTTTCCATGTAATTCCCATGTCTAGATTTACTAGGTCATTGATCAAAGGATATTTTTTAATCCTCATCATTGAAATAACAACTGGGTCTTTCCTGCTTGAGGCATTAGCAACTTTGTTTTCTCTTCTAGGGTGATAATGAATTGAAAAAACATTTTCTTTAAAAAGTTCCAACCATGTACTTTGTCTAATGTTCAATTCATTTTGTGTGAAAAATATATTTCAAACTTTGATGGTCTGTGTATATATCACATTTTCCCCATAAATATAGTGCCTTCATATCTTTAGAGAAAAAACTACTGTATCCAAGTCTAGGTCATGTGTAGGATAATTATGCTCATGAATCTTAAACTATCGAGATGCATAAGAAATGAACTTTTCATTTTTTATGAGGATGCACCCAAGACCTTTTAGAGATGCATCACTAAAAATAATGAATCCTTCTCCACTTGAGAGAAAAGTTAACACTGGTGTAGTAACCAATGTCTTCTTCAGCTCTTGGAAACTTTCCTCATAATCCCTTGTCCAAATGAACTTGACCCCTTTTCGAGTTAACTTGGTTAATGGATTAGATAGTCATGAAAGTTTTTTCACAAACCTCCTATAATATTTTTCTAATCCAAGAAAACTACGAATCTTAGTTATTTTTGTAGTTTGAGGCCACTCCTCTACAACTTTTGTCTTTGAAGGGTCAATTGTGATTCCTTTATTGGTTACAATGTACCCTAAGAAAGTGACTTCTTGTAACCAGAAATCACATTTACTAAACTTTTCAAAGAGCCTCTCCTTCCATATAGTTTGCAAAATAACCCTTAGATGATCTTCATGCTCCTCGTGACTTTTGGAATATATCATAATATCATCAATAAAAACTACCAAAATGTTATCAAGGTTGTCCTTAAAGACTCAATTCATCAAATCCATTAAAATGGAAGGTGCATTAGTCAGTCCGAAGGGCATAACAACAAACTCATAATGCCCATATCTTGATCAGAAGGCAGTTTTTGGAATATCTTCTTTCTTCACCCTCAATTGATGATAACCATATCGAAGATAAATCTTAGAAAAGAATTGATCCCCACGAATATGGTCAAATAAGTCATCAATTCTTGGAAAAGGGTATTTTTCTTCACAGTGATCCCATTCAGTTTTCTATAATCAATGCATAGTTGCATCAATCCATTCTTCTTCTTCACAAAGAGAACAGGAACTCTCCAAGGAGACACACTTGGTTTGATAAACCCCTTCTCCAAAATATATTGGATTTGTTTCTTTAATTCCTCCATCTCCACATTTTCCATCATATATGGGGTCTTTGATATCAGATGATATCCAGGTATGAGTTCGATGGATAACTCTACCTCTCTTTCTAGGGGTGGTCCAAGCAACTCCTTTGAAAATATATCAATGTATTCCCGGACGATGGGGACTTTTTCTATGATCAAACTATCATCTCCTTCTTCTTCGTCACCAATAAAATCCATAAAGAAGGATATAGTGGGTTCTTTTAGAAAAAATATGAGGTTGAGATATCTCTCCTTGGTACATAACTCTAGGTTTTCCATTCAAGACTTCTATAATTTCATTGCTTCTGCTATTGATCTTGGCATTATACTTTGAGAGCCATTCCATCCCTAGTATAATGTCGAATTCTAGCATGGGAATGACTACTAGATTTGTGATAACATTGTGCTCACTAATTTAAATACTAGAGTTTCTAAACACTGAATATGCTTGGATAGTCCAACCAGGAGTCTTAACTAACAACTCTACTTTTAGAAATTCGGGGGTTGATTCTAAATTCCTTGTAAACTTGGAGGAAATAAAGGAATGCGTAGAACCAGAATCAAAAAAAGTACTTTCTAGATTTGAGAGGACAAAAAGAGTACCTGCTACCACATCATTTAGAGCATCAACTTCAGTTGTCGTGATAGAAAAATCAAGACCTTGATCCCTTGGCCCTTGCTGGGGCTGATGGTGGTTCCCCTCCACTGCACTCAGATTTCGACAGTGATTGGCATAGTGCCCATGTTGTCCACACTTGAGGCACTGGACATCAGGTAGGGCCTACACCATCGTCCCCTTGTCGATTTTGTTTGGAAGTTGAGTTTTCACCTCACCATGACAATTCCTCGCAATGTGGTCATATCTTCCACACTTGTAGCACTTCCCACTCCCAAGAAAGCTATTCCCCGAGTGGTTCTTCCCATATTTATTACATGTGGGAAGTTGCACTTGCTTTCCTCCTCTTCCCTGATCAAAAGTCCTCCCTATGCTGGGTTTCGTCAATCACTTCTTGTCATTGGATTTATGAGACCACAACGTCTCACCAAACACTAGATCGAATTTCATCGCACTCTGCATGATCTTCTCGTAGCTATCATAATCTCGGTTGGCTAGATTCTCCCACAGATGAGGTCTTATTCCACTGAAGAATTTATCAACCTTACCGTTTGGATCCCTGACAAATCTAGAGGTATATCATGAAATCATTGTGAATTTCATCTCATAGCTTCCCACATATTCATTATCCTTATGCTTCAGCTCGAGAAACTCTTTCTCCATTCTTGTTCTCATGGAATGAGAGAAATACTTACTAAAGATATCTCTATGAACTCTTCCCACTCCATAGCTTCAACTTTCACTATTTGCCAACTGTTTTTGATCAGTTCCCACCACTGATCAGCTTCTCCCTCTAAGTGATAGACATACATGGTTACCTTCTCTTTCTCTAAACAACATAGCACAGAAAATATCTTCTCTATAGAGTTGATCCATTTATTAGCAATAAATGCGTCAGTCGATCCACTGAAGGTTGGTGGTCGTTGGTGCATAAAGGACTCAACAGAATATTGTTCCCTACATGGTGAGACTAGCCTCTCAGCTTGATTCAAGTTATTACTCATAACTTGATTCAGTTGGTTCATCATTCGCATGAATTTTTCCATTCCAGCTTCCATCGGAGGGCCGTCTGCGCATAGTTCATTGTGGTCACCATTTTCACGGTTCTTCATATTTCCCGCCATTTTCTAAAAGAATAAAATCTTAGTGACAACCTTGTTTCATTTACGAATATTTTAACTATAAATGATTCTACATCTTAAAACTTCATTCTTCAACAATTATATTTCTCTATAATTCCTTCATAATGATTCATAAAAAGCTTGCGATTAACCAAAAATATCCCCCAGGAGTTTAAGGACCCCGGAACACCCTGAGAGGGGAGAGGTGAATAAGGGTGACAACTTTTTATTTTAATGTGATGGATCTTGTACCCACATTGGTAGGAACTTGTTGAACCTGTATGATGAATATTATCAGAAAGAAAACATTCAGATGCATAGAGAAGACACAACACATTTTACTTGGTTCACCACTAAGGGATACGTCTAAGGAGCATACACCAACAGGTTTTCGGTCGTACCTAATTCCACTAAACTTCACTAGATGTAGATTACAAAGTTTCGGGAACAGTCACTCTGTCCCAGGCTCACTACCTTTACAAAAGTTTCAGGGATAGCTCACAGCGTCCCTCATGTCACTCCTATTGACTCTCCCTGGCTCATTGCCGTTGGTGAAGTCACACTCAGTTTATAGACGTGAAAATATCGTCATCATTGCAACAGAATGCTTCTTCTGTTTTGTGTAGATGCTCTGTTGATGTACAAATTTTACTCATAGACTAATCTCACTTTTCACCAAAGATATCGGGAAATCTTCCAGCTTTTTTGCAGCTCCAAAAAGGAATG